>JBBDGP010000784.1:52500-640155 GCA_037952835.1 Lithobates septentrionalis | reverse complement strand
GATAGATTTATGGCATTTTTATTAATTTTTTTTATTAGTAATGGCGGCGATCTGCGATTTTTATCGTGACTGCGACGTTATGGCGGACACATCGGACACTTTTGACACTATTTTGGGACCATTGTCATTTATACAGCGATCAGTGCTATAAAAATACACTGATTACTGTGTAAATGACACTGGCAGGGAAGGGGATGAACACTAGGGGGCGATCAAGGGGTTAAGTGTGTCCTAGGGAGTGATTCTAACTGTGGGGGAGAGGGGCTACCTAGAACATAAATAAAAAAATTTTAAAAACGCGCTAAAAAACATGGAGGCTAAATTAAAAGAGTGATGGCAAAGTGTTTAGTACCTATCCATCATATTGGAAGCCGCAACCAATATGTACAACATCAATACATTGGTAAATGGAAAAATTTTAAAAGACGCGCTATCCAAAATAAACAAAAAAACGTGTAGTGATATATAAATGTGAATCAAGAAACAATAATAAAACAATATGTAAACAAAAAAATGAAAACCAGTGCTGGGAATAAGGACGTCCTTATTCCCAGCACTGTTTTTCATTTTTTGTTTACATATTGTTTTATTATTGTTTCTTGATTCACATTTATATATCACTACCTAGGACATGACAGCGATCACTGCTCCCGATGACAGGGAGCGGTGATCTCTGTCATGTCACAAGGCAGAACGGGGAAATGCCTTGTTTACATAGGCATCTCCTCTGTCTGCCGTGACATGATCGCGGACATCGAGTCCAAGGTCACGGCGGGCGCCCACAATGCCGCATCTTAAAGGGGACATACAGGTACGCCCATTTGCCCAGCCGCGCCATTGTGCCAACGTATATCGTCGTGCGCTGGTCGGCAAGGGGTTAAGTACTAATAAAACTTATGTTACCCCAAAAGAGAAGATTTCCTATGGGTACGTTGGGAATCAGTAAAAATGTGCAGTTGAGCCACGTTTTTTTACCGCACCCCAACCACCCCACCTTAACCGGTTCAATACCGGGCCTTTTCACCCCCTTCCTTCCCAGACCAATCTTTAGTTTTCAGTGCTGTCGCACTTTAAACAACAATTGCGCGGTCGTGCGACGTTGTACCCAAACAAAATTGACGTCCTTTGTTCCCCACAAATAGAGCTTTCTTTTGGTGGTATTTGATCACCTCTGCGGTTTTTATTTTTTGCGCTATAAACAAAAGAAGAGCGACAAGTTTGAAAAAAACACAATATTTTTTACTTTTTGCTATAATAAATATCCCAATTTTTTAAAAAAACAAAACAAATTTTTTCCTCAGTTTCGGCCGATACGTATTCTTCTACATATTTTTGGTAAAAAAAAAATCGCAATAAGCGTATATTGATTGGTTTGCGCAAAAGTTATAGCGTCTATAAAATACGGGATAGATTTATGGCATTTTTTTTTTTTTAATTATTTATTTATTTTTTTTACTAATAATAGCGGCGATCACGATTTTTTTTCGTGACTGCGACATTATGGCGGACACATCGGACACTTTTGACACATTTTTGGGACCATTCACATTTATACAGCGATCAGTGCTATAAAATTGCATTGATTACTGTGTAAATGTGACAGGCAGTGAAGGGGTTAACCACTAGGGGGACACAAGGGGTTAAATGTGTTTCCTAGGGAATGCTTCCAACTGTAGGGGGCGGGGACGTACAAGGGGAGGAGACCGATCAGCGCGCCCCCTAGGCGGCCGGGAACCCGAGGCCATCATATGATGTCCACCCAGGATGGGAGATCCCATCTGTGGACGTCATTTGACTATAGGCGGGTAGGGAAGTGGTTAAAGTGATTGTAAAGAGTCACCTTGAAAAACAACCCATTCAGTACAAAATAGAAATGAAAAGCAAAACATTTTTGTATAGATATAACAAAAAACATTATAAATACATTCCCTCTGTTTTCAGCTGCATAAGTGCTGTGGGGAAGACACACAGCAGCACACTGATCTTCCCAGTAAATGGCTGTGCAGGGGGGGGGGCGTGTCCAAACAAGTCTGATCAGTAGAGGTAGAGCAGGCTGAGTTCCCAGCATAGCTAGAGAGCTCACCACACTGTGCTCTTCTGCTTAGTGTGGTCAGTTTTTAACAGGAAAGTAGAGGGGCTGGCCGGAACACCAAAGGAAGCAATACAAAGAGAACAGGAGACTTTCTCATACAAGTACATGGTACAGCAGGCTCATATCAGGAATATGAAGTGTTGGGGTAACAAACGCCTCAAGCTACAGTAGGCAGTGGACAGGGGGGGCAGGCTTTGTTTTACGCCCGCAACAAAAAAAAAACAACCTGACATAGTGATTGGTGAGCAGCAAGCCTACCGAAGGCGACCCGTTCAGGCAAACGGGAAAGCGTGGCAAAAATGGGGTCAAAACAGGCGGTGAGGAGGTGTCACATCGCCTCCTCGCGTCTTCTATCAATCGCCTTTGAAAAGCAATCACAGATTGCACATCAGAGGACCAGTAGATTTAGACACGCATCTAAATCTACCCTTATACACAAGTCCCCCTTTGAAGAGCGATCTTCAGTGGACTGCCTTTCAAAGGACATTTTGGACATTGTCACCACCTCACAGCCTGTTTTTTAAGGGATAGTTCACCTTTACCGGGAAACTGATTATGCAGATAAAAAAATGTCCGTAGATAAAAGCAAACTGGACAGCTCTGACTAAAGTTGAAAAATGTCCTTACTATAGGTGTAGGCAGTGGCGTCGCTAGGGGGTGGCTTCTGGGGCTATAGCCCAGAATCTGGGACCCATAGCCCAGAGTCTCTGCAGGGGTCCCCAACCACTGGGCCGCAGCCTCTCTGCAGCCGGGCCAATAGTGCGGTGGGCCGCATGACAGAGCCGGAGAGCAGGCTGGCAGAACTGGAGAGCGAGCGGGCCACATGACAGAGCCGGCGGGCAGAACGGGAGAGCTGGAGAGCGGACCGGCAGTACTGGCGGGCGGGAGAGCAGAGAGATGACACCATCTCTCACCACCCGCCCTGCATCACCATTGTTTTACCCTCACTGTGCAGCTACGAGCAGCAGAGAGATTACATCATC
Source organism: Lithobates septentrionalis (assembly GCA_037952835.1). Taxonomy (NCBI): domain Eukaryota; kingdom Metazoa; phylum Chordata; class Amphibia; order Anura; family Ranidae; genus Lithobates; species Lithobates septentrionalis. Next base: position 637,080 of record JBBDGP010000784.1, on the reverse strand, counting down.
TCTCACTGCCCACCCTCTCTGGAGACCCTGATGTAAGGGGAGGCTCTCTGGGGACCATGATGTAAGGGGAGGCTCTCTGGGGACCCTGATGTAAGGGAAGGCTCTCTGGGGACCCTGATGTAAGGGGAGGCTCTCTGGAGACCCTGATGTAAGGGGAGGCTCTCTGGGGACCCTGATGTAAGGGGAGGCTCTCTGGGGACCCTGATGTAAGGGGAGGCTCTCTGGGGACCCTGATGTAAGGCGAGGCTCTCTGGGGACCCTGATGTAAGGCGAGGCTCTCTGGGGACCCTGATGTAAGGGGAGGCTCTCTGGAGACCCTGATGTAAGGGGAGGCTCTCTGGGGACCCTGATGTAAGGCGAGGCTCTCTGGGGACCCTGATGTAAGGGGAGGCTCTCTGGGGACCCTGATGTAAGGGGAGGCTCTCTGGAGACCCTGATGTAAGGGGAGGCTCTCTGGGGACCCTGATGTAAGGGGGAGGCTCTCTGGGGACCCTGATGTAAGGGGAGGCTCTCTGGAGACCCTGATGTAAGGGGAGGCTCTCTGGGGACCCTGATGTAAGGCGAGGCTCTCTGGGGACCCTGATGTAAGGCGAGGCTCTCTGGGGACCCTGATGTAAGGGGGAGGCTCTCTGGGGACCCTGATGTAAGGGGAGGCTCTCTGGAGACCCTGATGTAAGGGGAGGCTCTCTGGGGACCCTGATGTAAGGGGAGGCTCTCTGGGGACCCTGATGTAAGGCGAGGCTCTCTGGGGACCCTGATGTAAGGGGAGGCTCTCTGGGGACCCTGATGTAAGGGGAGGCTCTCTGGGGACCCTGATGTAAGGGGAAGCTCTCTGGGGACCCTGATGTAAGGGGAGGCTCTCTGGGGACCCTGATGTAACGAGGGGGGCTCTCTGGGGACCCTGATGTAAGAGGAGGCTCTCTGGGGACCCTGATGTAAGGGGAGGCTCTCTGGGGACCCTGATGTGAGGGGAGGCTCTCTGGAGACCCTGATGTAAGGGGAGGCTCTCTGGGGACCCTGATGTAAGGGGAGGCTCTCTGGAGACCCTGATGTAAGGGGAGGCTCTCTGGAGACCCTGATGTAAGGGGAGGCTCTCTGGGGACCCTGATGTAAGGGGAGGCTCTCTGGGGACCCTGATGTAAGAGGAGGCTTTCTGGGGACCCTGATGTAAGAGGAGGCTCTCTGGGGACCCTGATGTAAGGGGAGGCTCTCTGGGAAACCTGATGTAAAGGGAGGCTCTCTGGGGACCCTGATGTAAGAGGAGGCTTTCTGGGGACCCTGATGTAAGGGGAGGCTCTCTGGGGACCCTGATGTAAGGGGAGGCTCTCTGGGGACCCTGATGTAAAGGGAGGCTCTCTGGGGACCCTGATGTAAGGGGAGGCTCTCTGGGGACCCTGATGTAAGGGGAGGCTCTCTGGGGACCCTGATGTAAAGGGAGGCTCTCTGGGGACCCTGATGTAAGGGGAGGCTCTCTGGGGACCCTGATGTAAGAGGGAGGCTCTCTGGGGACTCCGATGTAATGAGTGTTGCTCTGGGGACCCTGATGTAAGGGGGGGCTTTCTTGGGACCCTCATGTAATGATAATATATATAATGTAAAATATATATATATATATATATATATATATACAGTGGCTTGCGAAAGTATTCGGCCCCCTTGAACTTTTCAACCTTTTGCCACATTTCAGGCTTCAAACATAAAGATATAAAATTTTATTTTTTTGTGAAGAATCACCAACAAGTGGGACACAATTGTGAAGTGGAACGAAATCTATTGGATATTTTAAACTTTTTTAGCAATTAAAAAAGTGAAAAGTGGTGCGTGCAAAATTATTCGGCCCCTTTACTTTCAGTGCAGAAAACTCACTCCAGAAGTTCAGCGAGGATCTCTGAATGATCCAATGTTGTCCTAAATGACTGATGGTGATAAATAGAATCCCCCTGTGTGTAATCAAGTCTCTGTATAAATGCACCTGCTCTGTGATAGTCTCAGGGTTCTGTTGAAAGCGCAAAGAGCATCATGAAGACCAAGGAACACACCAGGCAGGTCCGTAATACTGTTGTGGAGAAGTTTAAAGCCGGATTTGGATACAAAAAGATTTCCCAAGCTTTAAACAAGGAGCACTGTGCAAGCGATCATTTTGAAATGGAAGGAGTATCAGACCACTGCAAATCTACCAAGACCTGGCTGTCCCTCTAAACTTTCAGCTCAGACAAGGAGAAGACTGATCAAAGATGCAGCCAAGAGGCCCATGATCACTCTGGATGAACTGCAGAGAACTACAGCTGAGGTGGGAGAGTCTGTCCATAGGACAACAATCAGTCGTACACTGCACAAATCTGGCCTTTATGGAAGAGTGGCAAGAAGAAAGCCATTTCTCAAAGATATCCATAAAAAGTCTCATCTAAAGTTTGCCACAAGCCACCTGGGAGACACACCAAACATGTGGAAGAAGGTGCTCTGGTCCGATGAAACCAAAATCAAACTTTTTGGCCACAATGCAAAACGATATGTTTGGCGTAAAAGCAACACAGCTCATCACCCTCAACACACCATCCCCACCGTGAAACATGGTGGTGGCAGCATCATGGTTTGGGCCTGCTTTTCTTCAGCAGGGACAGGGAAGATGGTTAAAATTGAGGGGAAGATGGATGCAGCCAAATACAGGACCATTCTGGATGAAAACCTGTTGGAGTCTGCAAAAGACCTGAAACTGAGATGGAGATTTATCTTCCAACAAGACAATGATCCCAAACATACAGCAAAATCTACAAAGGAATGGTTCACAAATAAACGTATCCAGGTGTTAGAATGGCCAAGTCAAAGTCCAGACCTGAATCCAATCGAGAATCTGTGGAAAGAGCTGAAAACTGCTGTTCACAAACGCTCTCCATCCAACCTCACTGAGCTCGAGCTGTTTTGCAAGGAAGAATGGGCAAGAATTTCAGTCTCTCGATGTGCAAAACTGATAGAGACATACCCCAAGCGACTTGCAGCTGTAATCGCAGCAAAAGGTGGCTCTACAAAGTATTAACGCAAGGGGGCCGAATAATTTTGCACGCCCCACTTTTCATTTTTTTATTAGTTAAAAAAGTTTCAAAAATCCAAAAGATTTCGTTCCACTTCACAATTGTGTCCCACTTGTTGGTGATTCTTCACAAAAAATTAAAATTTTATATCTTTATGTTTGAAGCCTGAAATGTGGCAAAAGGTTGAAAAGTTCAAGGGGGCCGAATACTTTCGCAAGCCACTGTATATATACACACACATGTATATTATATACACGTGTATGCCCACCCAAAGGTATGACTTTCTTTACTTCGCTGCTATGGGCTCTAGTCCCAGATCTTTTGTAGAACTAGCAACGCCCCTGGGTGTAGGCCACCTGCATATCTCCATAAGCCTATCTGGAATACTCCCAGGACATTGCTAAGAGAGGCCTAGTCATTACTGCTCACCTCCACCATCCCAGGAGTGAGCTATCAAATGCTGAACTCAGAGCTACTACATCAGAGGAGAGAGGGCATGTGAAGGGGTTTGAAACAGAGGAAAAAGTTCACTGCTAGACATGTGCAATTCGTTTAATTCCAAATTAGTTTTTTTAACGAATTTAGATACATTAGTTTTTGTTCGGAAATATCCGAATTTCTGAATTTTTCTGAATATTCGGAATTTTGAGATTTCAAAATTCAAAAAAAAAAAATTTAAAAAAATCCGGAAATTTGAAAATTCAGAAATCCAAAAATAAGAATGAAAATTTGAAAATTCAAAAGAACGAAAATCGGAAAATAAGAACGAAAATCTGAAAATTCAAAAACCCCAAAATAAACGAAAATTCAAGAATCTGAAATAATAACTAACTAATAATAACATAAAAGGGGTTGTAAACCCTCGTGTTTTTCCACCTTAATGCATCCTATGGGGCTGAGTCTGGCATTCGTGTCTGTGGACGCAAATGCTGGACTCGGGAGTGTACCCGCAAGGTAACCCCCTCTCATACCTCCCAACTGTCCCTGATTTCGAGGGACTGTCCCTGATTTGGAGCACTGTCCCTCTTTCCTCCTCATTTGTCCCTCATTTTGGTCTGATCTATATAGATGTATATAAAATGCACTTTTTATCTATCAAGTGTTTCCCAGCGCTAAACCTTTCATCTGATTTCTAAATTGCTGTATTTGTAAATTCCAAAAGCCAATATAAAGGAATAGTAGTGGTAAAAAAAGCTCTTGTGGGTTTAACCAATCTTGTTTTTTTTGTACAATTCTCCTTTAAGGGGGCGTGGCAGGGGGTGTGTCCTATGCCTGCATACTTTTGCTGATAGGTGTCCCTCATTCCCATCTCAAAAAGTTGGGAGGTATGTCCTGGGGAGTGCGCTACTCCTAGGGGGTTATCTGATGCATGGATGTTCGGGCCACTCTGTGCAAAACGAGCTGCACAGTGGAGGTAAGTATGAAATGTTTGTTATTTTAAAAAAAATAAAAAACGATCCTTTACAATAACTTTAACTATTACTAACTATTAAATTATAGGTATTCAAATTTGGCTGTTAGTGAACACAACAAATACAAATTTATCCGAAGTTTAAAAAAAAAAAAGTATTATTATTATTTATTATTATTTAGTTCCGTTCCATTTGTTTAGATGCGGCATTCTTTATTTCGGATAATTCTTAACTTCAGATAAATTCATATTCGTTACGTTCACTAACAGCCAAATTTGAAAGGAAATGAGTTACCGTATTTATCGGTGTATAACATGCACTTTTTTCCCCTTAAAATCAGGGGAAAATCGTGGGTGCGTGTTATACGCCGATCCCCGCCGAACACCCCCCCCCCCGCTGTTTGTGAGCAGAGCGAATCGGCCACCGATATACATACATGCGCTACTCACAGGACCGGTAAGCAAAGCAGGCATTCAGATATTTGGTCGGTTCGCCGCTCTCCGGCGTGCGTTCCACCGTGACAGCACTTCCTGGTGGTGGAACGCACGCCGGAGAGCGGCGAACCGACCAAATATCTGAATGCCTGCTTTGCTTACCGGTCCCGTGAGTAGCGCATTTATGCGCAGGTGACCCTTGGTATTTTAGGGTTTTATGCTATGTGCTTCTCTTTTCTCCTTCGGTGGAACGTGTGCTTTGTGGTTTCTTCCAAGCAATTTTTACATTGCTACATCACTGGCCCTGTTTGATTGAAAGGATGAAAAAGCTGGAAGTTTGCCCATTGGTTTTCCTATGAGGGGTTTTAACCACTAGCTACGTCTTCTCTCTGTTTTCTATTTTGTTATTGCTGACGTTTCATGATTTCATTATCCCATCTGGCATTTCCTGAGGGATCGCTCCATAGTCATTTCTGATTGTGAACTTTTTGTATATTTATTTATTTTTACTTTCTTGTTTGCACTGGTGTTATGTCAAACCGCTATTTTTGATGTATTATAGATGCACTTGTCTAACATGCATACCAATCTACTCATACTGTAGTGAAGGTTTTTCATCTAGATAGTGCATTTTTTCACGCTTCCGTTGCTTGTTTCTGCGATTTTGCAGCTACCATGCATACAAATTGATTTATCACATTTATATGGAAGGTCTTGTAGTTCTGGTAGTACAGACTATAACGTGCCACCTTGACATTTATTATTTGTGTTTTTGATTTGGTATATTTTATCTACATATAGTTGCCAGCGCAGTTCACCTGGTTATATATTACTAAAGTACAGTACTTTCACTCTGCAGCTGCAACAAAGTGTTTTCTTTTTTTTTTTTTTTTTTCACATTCTCATATTTTTTGGAGATCACTGATTATATATAGTTGCGAGCGCTGTATTGTATGATTTTATATATGTATGTATATGGGCGGTGCTCTGCTCCGCTCACAGTCAAGCCCAGTCTGGGCAGGACTACGAGCGGAGCCGAGAAGAGGAAGAGAGCAAGAAGACCTGGACAGCCGCACACCGGAATGGATAAATCCATCTCTTTATTCAAAATACAGGATCATGGGGTACACAAACACGACTGTGGGGTGGTACAAGAATATCTGAAACGTTTCACACTTACACCAAGTGCTTACTCATAGCTACCCCACAGTCGTGTTTTGTGTACGCCATGATCCTGTATTTTGAATAAAAAGACGGATTTATCCATTCCGGTGTGCGGCTGTCCAGGTCTTCTTGTTCTTTTCTACTTGCATCAGCATTTAGCCAGCACCTGCGGCTCTTCTCTTCCTGGAGGTAATGAGACACAAGCACTCTGGTTTAAGCCCTTCTTTGAGAGGAGGATCCCACATCATCTCGTTTAATTTCAGGAGCCGGGAAGAGCCGGCTCTGTGTATCTCGGCGCCAGCGGCGCCAATTACAAACTGCAGTGACACTGACAAGTCACTGCAGTTTAACTGCAGCCTGGGCAAGGCTGCAAATGTCACTGACAAGGCTGCAGATGAACACTGACAAGGCTGCAGGTGGACACTGATAAGGCTGCAAATGACACTGGCAAGGCTGCAAATGACACTGACAAGGCTGCAAATGACACAGACAAGGCTGCAAATGACACTGGACAAGCATGCAGATGGACACTGACAATGCTGCAGATGGACACTGATAAGGCTACATTGATGGGCATTTAAATGTGTTTTTTTCCTTAAAAGTTTTTTTTCTTAAAATTCCCTCCTAAACTTGGGGTGCATGTTATACGCCGGCGTGTGTTATACGCCGATAAATACGGTAGTTATTATTAGTTAGTTATTATTTCAAATTTTTGGATTTTTGTTCCTTCTAATTTTCAGATTATCGTTTCTTATTTTCGAATTTCCGAATTCTGAATTTTCGAATTTCCAAATCTTCAAATTTACGAATTCCAAGCGAATTTTTCGCCAGATGTCTACTTGCTTCTGTGATGGTGGAGGTGAGCAGTAATGACTAGGCCTCACTTAGAAACATCCTGGGGCTATTCCAGTCAGGAGATATGTAAATGGCCTATACCTATAGAAAGGACATTATTCAAGAGCAAGTGAGAAACAGCCTCTAAGAATCATGGGATATGTAGTCCTCAAAGCAGAACTTTACCTATCCCTCTAAAAAAAATGTTTCCCCCTGCCTACCTGATGCGGTGTTCTGCACAGGAAGGATACTCACCCACCCAGTGGATCCAGCATTGTCCCGCTGAGCTCCCCTTCTTTATAGCTGGAACTCGGGTCTCGCACTTCCATCTTCTTTATCGGGATGCACAGGCACCCCTCCCGATGACGCACAGCAAGGCCCACCCCCTCCTGATTTAGTGTATGTATGCCCTCGGCGCCTCTCAGGATATCCACGTCACATATCCCCGAGAGGCACCAGGGGGAGCTGACATCATTCGCCTAGGCCCTAGGCGAATGACAGAGGAGGGTTTGGGAAGAATTAACTTTTGATAAAAAAGTTACACATACAAAAGGAGGAAGAAAAAAACAATAGCTGGGGGGATTCGTTGGAACGGAGATGAGGAAATTCGGAAAGGAAGCGTGAAGTTTCGCTTTATTGGGACGTTGCTTAATACTAGTGGGGGCTCGTCCGGGATCTCTCTGTTCTACAAACAAAAAAGTATTTGGTAAGAAACTGTGAGAGTGCCATCATCCCAAAATGCGTAAGAACAGAGAATACACTCCATTCACAGGGACTATTATGGGCACAACGGAACAAATAACCTCCAGACATCTGGATGTCTCATCTTTCAAATTTTGTTTAAGGTCTTCTGTTGGCCCCTTTGTTACTGCAGTATACTGTATATGCATATGAGCCCTGTCTTTTTTTCTCTATTTTAGACCATTTTATCTTGTTATTTAATAAAAGTTATATATTTTTTACATATCCTTGCCTTGGAGGTTATTTGTCCATTGTGCCCGTAATAGTCCCTGTGATTGGAAGATGTTTTCTTTTCTACAAGCAAGTTGCCAGGAAAACAAGCCGGAAACAGCCAATATGGACACCGCTGCTGCAGTCCAGTAGTGTGAGGAGCAAGGTGGCTGCCAGGATTCAAATGTAGTGGTTGAAATACCTGGTCGGAAGAGCAAATCCACCAAGCAGTGACACTTTTAGTTCCTGATCAGAGAAAATTCACACTAGACCTTAGAGTGGATCAGGGTGCCTCTCACACCCTCGTGATGTTAGAATGAAGAAGAAGGATCCTTGCCTGCTTCCAATAGGCTAGTCTGTGGCTGAATAAAGACTTTGAAGTCCTTCTGGTTCAGCTGAACATGCCAGACATCAACCCAGATAGTTCAAGACAGGCAACTCCTACAGAAGGAGCCGCCCTACCAGCTCCTGTAGCCATGATAGGGCCTTAATTCTTTGCCGCTTTAGGAGACATCATTGTGAAGTGTCAGAAGAACAACCAAATATACACTAGGTCTGGGTACCGAAAACTGAGGGTCTTTTCAGGGAAATAGCCAGTGCCTAGCTGTGAGGAGAATTTTGATGAATGGCTGGAGCAAGCCTTAGATGAATGTAACATTCTTGAGACCTATAAAAAAAACAGAGCTTAACCACTTACCGCTCGCGCTATAGCTAAAAGACGGCTACAGCACGGCCTCACATTGCTAGGAGGGCGTCTAGGGAAGTCCTCCCGTGTTTGCGCTTCCCGTGCGCCCCCTGCATCAGAACGGATCTGTGATCGGAGTCAAGAGCCAATCAAAGTGGCTCTTTACCATGTAACCATCTGTGTCCAATCACAGCTGATCACAGTGTAAACAGTATTTGCCGGTTATCGGCAGTCCTCTCCTCACGCTGACAGTAGGTGAGGAGAGAAAAGCCGATAACCGTCAAATCCACACAGGCGACATCTCAGTGCTGCCTTATCAGTGCTGCCTCATCAGTGCCACCTAATCAGAGCCCATTAGTGCAGCCTCATCAGTGAAGGAGAAAATTTACTTATTTTATAACAAAAGCTAAGATAAACTTTTTTTTTTTTAATTTTCTGTCTTTTTTTGTTTGTTTTGCTAAAAATAAAAAACCCAGCAGTGATTAAATACCACCAAAAGAAAGCTCTATCTGTCTAAAAAAAAAAAATGATAAAAATTTTATTTGGGTACAGTGTTGCATGACCACGCAATTGTCATTCATTCAAAGTGTGAAAATTGGCCTGGGCAGGAAGGGGGTGAAAGCGTCCCGTAGGCAGGTGGTTGTAAAGGCAGAAGGTTTTTTTTATCCTAATGCATTCTATGCATTAAAGTGGTTGTTAAGCCACTTCTATGAAAAGCTCCCTCTGTCTTATAACAATAAGTTCCCCTGTGTCTGTGTTATATAATAAATATGCTTATCTGTACCGAGAACACAGCATCTTCCTGCACTCAGTTGCCTCCTCTCTCCTCCCCTCTGCCCGGCTGACAGTTCCAGTGGGCGGGGCCGAGCACTGCCGCTAATGTCAGCCAGGGAGAAGAGGAGAGAGACAGAGCCGAGGAGTCACATGATCGCAGGGAGCCATTGTGTTATCGGTACAGATAAGCATATTTATTATAGAACACAGGGACAGGGACACTTATTGTTATAATACAGAGGGGATGGAAGCTTTTAATATTAAATATGAAAGCAGCATGAGCAGAGGGGCAGGCGTTGACACAAGTAGACAGGCAGGGAGGGGAGGGGGGAGAGGATGGAAGAGAGGATACAGGAGACAAAGAGCAGGGCTGAGGATGATGGAGGCATGTAAACTAACCACGATGTCAGGGATCAGCAGCCGTGATACACCGTGGACAGTTTACAGGGGGGAGGGTATAGCCAGGCAGGATAAGTAAGGTTTTTTAGGTGTGACTGGGGGCCAAATGACACAGCACAAGCACTGTGTTGTATAACATGCTTTAGGGGAACAGGATCTGTTTTTTTTTGGGTTAAAAGAAAAGTATGGGTTTTGGGTTTTTTCCCCCATTATACTTACCTAGGTGGATGCAGCATCAGTCTGATGCTGCATCTGTCCCCCCGCGGCTCTTCACTGAGAACTGAGCCACCAAACACCGCCAATGGCTCGGTTCTCTCCCCTCCCCGAGAGCTGTAGACTGTCAATCAGCAACTCTCCTGCTCTTCTCCTCCACGCTCATTGGAGCGCTGAGCTGTGGAGGGGCGGGGAGCGGCTGTCTCAGTGGCTTGCCGAGAGGCTGAGACAGCCATCAGTCCAGGCACCTGGCGGATCCAGACTTCCAGAGTCGGGATGACGCGATGCCTGGACTGATCTGTGTGACGTCAGCAGAGAGCAGACTTAAGACTGCTCCCTGCTGAAAATGGGTCACAGGAGTGCAAAACGAATTGCACTCCTGTGACCCATAGGAGAAGACCAGCTAAATGAGCTCAGACTGGACTTCTCCTTTAACGAACGCTTTTAAAAAGCCTTCTGTGTGCAGCAGCCCCCCTAATATTGACCCAAGCCTCATCTCGATCCAGCGATGTGCATTAGAGACTCGGCTTCCCGAAACTCTCCCTCCTCATTGGCTGAGACAGCAGCGAAGCGCCTTTTGCTCCTACTGCTGCCAATCAAAGTCAGTGAGCCAATGAGGAGAGATAGGGGACAGGGCCGGCCGTGGCTCTGTGTCTGAATGGACATACAGAGCAGGTGCTTGGCTCAGGTGCCCCCATATCAAGCTGCTTGCTGTGGGGGTACTCGGCAGGTGGGAGGGGCCAGGAGCAGCAAAGAGGGACCAGAGAAGAGGAGGATCCGGGCTACTCTGTGCAAAACCAACTGCAACAGAGCAGGTAAGTATAACATGTTTGGTATTTTTAAACAAAAACAATTGAGACTTTAGTATCACTTTAAGGGGTTTTCCTCAGAAGCTATCTGCAACCTGAAACTTAGAAAACAGAATGTACTGCTTATGGTTACTCATGGTTATAGTTGCTCATGGTTATGATTTAAACTCTCACATATACCCAGTGAAGTGAATAGCCCCAGGGGATAAACAGAGATGAAACCAATCCTCCTGCATAAGTTGTCCATGTTTATCTGCTTCAAGTCTTCTCTTTTTTACATTCCTTCAAAAGTGCTGAATTTAGATAAAATACTTCTTCATCTGTCAATAGCTAGGAGGAGGGGGTGGAGAGCTGCAGTTAGAGCTCCAGCATAGTGTGTGAGTGCTGATTGGAGGAAAGGAATACACCCCCTCCACAGACAGCACATGAACGAAGGAACGATGCAGAGCTGTGTTGTGAACTATTTTATCTCACTTTTATATTTCATCACCAGAGGGGAAATGACACTCAGCGCTTTGGAGAGAGACAGGTAAACGCTACAGATATATGTGCTTTCCATTCATTAACAGCTTGCTTACTGTTGTGATCTGTGGTTGGCCAACAGCATTCACATGGTACCTGGCTACCTGTACCATATGATTAGCTGTAGCCAATCACAGATCACAGCCATAAGCAAGCAGTTCATGAATGGGAAACCCAGTCATGACAGCTAAAACCATTGTCTATACAGGGATCATCACTTTATAAGCAGTAACAGTGTAAAAAAAAAAAAAAAAAAGAAATCCTGATCACCCTCCACTATGGTGACACTGAGCTACTCTGATTACAGAATGTAATCATACTGTTACATACTGTCACCAGTCAGTGTCCCTGATCACCGTCACACCAATCATACGATGATGCTGTACTGCACTGGTGACAATATGTACAAAAAAAATTGTAAAAAAAAAAAAAACATTTAATTTCTTAATTTTCCAAGACATTTTGACAAAAAAAAAATCACAACTTTAAAAAACTTGCCACCCCTCTTACTAATACTTTGGACTGCCTACTTTCCAAAAAATGGGGTAATTTGGGGGGGTATGTGTACTGTCCTGGCATTTCGAGGCCTCAAGAAATGAGATAGGCCATCAGCACATCGGGATTGATCAATTTTCAGATATACTGTATATCCTATAGTTTGTAGACACCATAACTTTCACACAAACCAATTATTATTCACTTTTTGAGATTTTTCTTTACCAAAGACATGTAACAGAATACTATAAAACAACAAAAATGGAGGGACGTGGCTTGGAAATGGCGATGTGAGGACATGTCTTCTGTGAGCTCCGGGCCTCCCCTGCCTATCCCGACACAGTGCCGACATCCAACACCTGTTACGCCGGCATGCTAACGGCGAGAAAGTACAGGACCAGATCGTCAGCCCGTGCAGCCCGATCCCGCAACTCCCAGGGGGATATACAGTATTATTTTCAGCACGCACACCGCATCTCTCCAGGCGCCATAGTGGCGGCACCTCGTGGCTCAGGCCGAAGCACCCAGACCACGCCAGACCCGGCTGCATCTCCTACTTCATCCTCCATCTCAGACTCTTTACCAGAGACCCCTGCACCCTTCCATCCAGACCCATCGGAGATGGCTAACTCCTCACCAAGGGGGGACACAAGCCGCCTAGACGGAGATATCTGGGCACTCTTGCAGGCCCTGCCCACAAGACAGGACATTGAGGCCTTGCTCTACAGAGTGGAGGAGACGCACCGCTGGGACATCCAGATGGTGAGAGCGGACGTCCACTCGCTCTCGGAGAGGGTGGACACAGGGGAGGCATCGATATCCTCCCTGGAGTATCCTGTGGCGTCCCTAGAACGCTCCCACACTTCCCAGGCAGGCACGGCGGTCGACCTTTAACTCCATCTGGAAGATAGAACCTGCAGAAACAACTTGCGCTTTACGGGATCTGCCAAAGGCTACAGGCACCGAAGACCTTCCTGCCACAGTGAATGCCATCTTTCAGAAAGTCCTCAAGTCCCCTCAGCTCACTGTGGAGTTAGATAGGGCCATGGGCCCTAGATCTAACGAACCTGAAAGGCCCCGGGATGTGGTGTGCTGCCTTCATCGCTACCCACAAAAGGAACTGATCCTCCGTGCGGCCTGGGAAGCTGGTGAGACCGACTTTGACGGTGCCCCCATCAAAATTCTCCCAGACCTGTCTAGGGCAACACTTCAGCGCAGGGCCTGTTTGTGCCCTGTCCTTGACCTGGCTAGGGACCGGGGCTGCACCTACAGATGGGGCTACCTGCTGGTGGTCACCTTCGGAGAGCCTCCTCTTCTTTTACCCTCCGTACCCCTGCTGACCTACCAGAATTATTTGCCTTCCTCAATGTGGAACCCATCCAGATCCCAAATTGGCTCCAGATTATACCACGCACGGAGGGTGCCCCGGCCTTCCCGGTCTCCGGAGTTTCCCTCAAGCATGCCAGCAGATACCCCGGAGGAGATCCCGTGCCCCCTCCGAAGAACAGTCTCAGGAATCCTAGATGATGCTTATTCTACTCCAGCTACTGTGAGGTACGTGACTACGGGACTAATGGCGGATGTTCCTAGCAGTCCCCGCCACTCCCATACAGCTTGGTTGGCTGGCTCCCTCCCTTACTTGCACTTTAGAGGACCTCCTTGGAGCTCTACAGGTTCGTACCCATATACCGCTCACAGGCTGTGACACCTAAACCGATATGGCTGCAAGGACTTTGTGCCTCAATTTTTTCCTCTGTTACACGTAGGCTTCGTTTCCACCTGAGAAGCTACAGACAATACCATTATTAAAATGGTAACAATTGTATTTTTCCATAAAAAACAAGCTCCACATTAAAACCATCACAACATTTAAGTACCAGTAATTCTAACGGTCAAAAAATGGCTTCACGTAGATGCTCTTGCGCCAATATGTTTGGCCTTTTCTTCAGAGAGAATTTTAGTTACATGAAGCTTACACTGTACATAAATGAGAACAAAAAAGAATTAAAAGCCCAACAAGTATAATGGTTATAAAATCTTTATGCTATATAGCAGCTGTGGACTGCTACCCAAACTAAAACATGCAAAAAGATGAATCAGAGGAGGGAACCCCCTTCTTCTTTTTGCAGATACAGGTAAATTCGCAAAATTAATGAGCCAGAGGAAGACACAATTCCTCCCTTCTTTCTACAGATACAAGTAAGTATGCAAAATTGAATGAATCAGAGGAGGGCACAATTCTTCCTTTCTTTCTACAGATACAGGTAAGTACACAAAACTGTATGAGTCTTCTTGCCGAGCCACCAGGAAATGCTGGACAGCTCCCTTTGGATCTGTTAGACAATCGTGCCGTTTACCTTGTTTTTGCATGAACCTTGATATTTTTGCTCCTCCCATGAACTTCCTGATTTAATGTCGCTGCACTTCCTGTTTGCCAGATTGTTGTGCTCTCTCCAGCCAATATCTTGCTCTTGTCTCTCCTGCTGCCGCTCATATCTTCGTTACCATTCGTAACCGACCGTTGGCTTGTTCCTCAACTACACTTCTGCTTAATCCCAACTACGCTTCTGCTTAATCCCAACCTGCATCCATTTGTTACTGACCTTTGGTTTGTTTACTGACTACACTTCTGATCCCTACATGCTTATCTGCTACTGGACCCTGACTTGCTCACCTCCAGGTGGGGCGATCCTGAGGACCGCAACCTGGTACTAACATGCAGCAAAACCCATCGCCACCATCAGGAGCTTTGGTGAATAACGGTTAGTACTTAGACCCTCGTACCTCGGGTGAACCCGTGTCATCCGCCTGGGTGACCTGTTTGTATACCTGTCCCACCTGTCAGTGAGCAAAAAAGAGGCTTCCATCATGACAAGTATAGAGTGTGGTGGTCCAATCCCTTAAGTATTAAACCACAGAAGAGAGTACCCTCCTTAGTCTGGGACTTTAATAGACCACCAACTCTTAAGGTAAAAAATATATTTTAATAGTGTACCTAAAAAAGACGTAGAGACGTCTATGACATACAAAGAAAAAAATGCATTCCATACAAAATCAATACAAAATCAGAACAAGAAGTATACAAATGATAATATTAGATGTACTCTCCTGCGGGTGATGTACCCCAATACCTGATGCGTTTCCGGTATTCTGATACCTTCATCAGGGGTTTAAGAGTTGCAAGTATTTTAAAGTGTATGGGTTCCAGTGGAATGAATTTGTGTTCAGGCAGCACTTATGACCCCCAAGGTCAAATGACGTGTTTTCATGGACGCCAGACCCAGATCATAAAGAGGTTGTGTATATATTTTGTTAGCAATATCCAGGTACATTGAATAGGCCAAGTTGGGATAAGCGTTCGTTAGAACCTGTATAATACCGGCTGCATGCCGGATGGATAAATATCCAAAACAGTCCCACCGTGGCTGGCTCCTAGGTATGACCCTTGTAATGTCCGGGTCCAATAAGGGGTGCCTTCCACTCTTAGTGCTCCACCTGTCATTGGGTGCTGCTCCACTGATATAACTACTGGCCTTCGAGCCTCACTGCAGACTGTGACACAGAGGAGGGCACAATCCCCTCCTTCCTTTTACAGATACAGGTAAGTACACAAAATTGAATGAGTCAGAAGAGGGCCCAATCCCCTCCTTCCTTTTGCAGATACAGGTAATTACATACAACTGAATGATTCAGAGGAGGGCACAATTCTTCCCTTCCTTCTACATAGACAGGTAAGCAAACAAAAGTGGATGAGTCTGAGTTAGGGTTGCCACCTCATCCCTTTAAACCCAAACACATATGAATTACACAGGTTCTGAGGCTAAATTAATTCAGATAAGACACCAAGTGAGTTTAATTACCACCTTAATCAGCCACAAAACCTGTGTACTTAATATGTGTTCGGTTTTAAAGGGATGAGGTGTCAACCCTAGTCTGAGTGTAGGCAGGTGCAGTCTACTTTCTCTACTGCAGGTGGCACTCAAACACAGAGAAGGGAATTCAATAGGAACAAGGTTCCTCTATGGTTTCCTGGGCCACAGGAGCTATTTGGATGCTGCCACCCCATGTGACTCTGGCAGCCACCTTGGGTCAGTATTTGATACCCTGGCTCCCAGGCTTGGTGTGCACTGTAGGGACAGACCACCCATCCATCAGGGACAGCATTAGTGGCAGGGAGAGAGAGGTTCCAGACGAGTAGGGAAATTGCATTGCAGGGACACGCCATCCTTCCTTGAAGCCTCCCTGTTTGGGCTTGGACCGGCCAGGACGCATTCCATCCCTGGAGACACACGCTGACGGTGCACCGAAGATCTTATGTTTCACTCTGCAACATTTTGTGGAGTGAACCAGTGAGGGATGGTTCATTCTACAAAAACACACTCCATATCTGTTCCGGATGCGTTTCTGCATGCACCTTTTTGGCATGCTCCGATGCATTCTTGATGCGTTTCCGGATGCATTTCAGATTCTTTTTTTCTTTTTTCCTGCTTTTTTTTTTTACTGTACTGGGGTCCTGTGCTTTTCTCGTTTCCGGGTGCATTTCAGATTCTTTTTTCCTGTCTTTTTTTTCACTGTTCTGGGGTCAAGTGCGTTTTTTTTTTTTGCGCTTTACCATGTTCCAGTACAGTCTAGTGCAAGAAAAATGCAGCATTTTCTACTTTTTTTTTCTGGAACTGGAACGCACTGGAACTGACCACACTGGTGTAAACTATGCCATTGGAAAGCATATGACCTACTTTCCATACCTTTTTGAGAAAAAAAATGCACTGGACTGCATGTGGTGTGAACTGGCCCTGAGTGTGCATGGTCAGATTGTCCTCCCGCTGGGCAGTTGTGCTTTGTTGAACTTTAACGTTAATACAGTTCTGCTTCTGCAACTGGACTGTGCGTGTTCACTACCGCCGCACCACACTGCACCTCCCCACAAGAGCAAGGCACAATGCCCTCCTTCCTTTTGCAAATACAGGTAAGTCCACAAAACTGGATGAGTCATAGGAGAGCACAATCATGACCTTCCTTCTACAGATACAGGTAATTACACAAAACGGAATCATTCAGAGGAGGGCACGGTTCCTCTCTTCCTTCTGCAGATATAGGTAAGTATGCAAACCGAAATGATTTAGAAGAGGGGACAACACCTTCTCCTCTCCTAGCAGATACATTTATGAAAATACCAGATGTGAAGAAAGAAAAATAATGTGGCGCATATTCAATATAAACAATAATATATAACTACAAGGTACAATATTCAAAGTGCAATATTCAAAAGTGCAGTGATCAGAAGAAATTCATAACAAATCTTAAATATAATTGTTGAAAAAAGTTCCAAAAGTGCAGGGTGCATCAAGATAATGATAAGTAAATCAAGCAAAATGTCCGATCAAAGAGTGAAGAAAAAACAGTTAGGGCCCTTTCACACTGGGGCGGGGGCGGCGTCGGCGGTATAGCGCCGCTATTGTAAGCGATGCTTTACCGTCAGTATTCGGCCGCTAGTGGGGCGGTTTTGCCCCCCGCTAGCGGCCGAGAAAGGGTTAAAAACCACCGCAAAGCGCCTCTGCAGAGGCGCTTTGCCGGCGGTATAGCCGTGCTGTCCCACTGATTTCAATGGGCAGGAGCGGTGAAGGAGCGGTATACACACCGCTCCGAAGATGCTGCTAGCAGGACTTTTTTTCCCGTCCCCAAGGGCTTTCACACTGGAGACAAAGCAGCGGCACTTTCGGGTCGATTTGCAGGTGCTATTATTAGAGCAATAGCGCCTGCAAACCGCCCCAGTGTGAAAGGGCCCTTACTTCTCAAAATTTTTTTAAAAAGTGCTTGTGTGAAATAAACAGGAAACATCAAATTCATCCGTGTTGTCACCATCCGCTCAATAGTGTCCAATCAAGGGTAGTGAATAAAGATATATATAAATTGCTTTGTGCAGGAAAGAAAGGAAGACATCCAATTCATCCTAGTGTCACCATCCATTGTGTAACAATAGTTTGCCCCAGCCTCTCAGCTCGTACGGCAACCCCCACGGGTCTAGGAAGCCTCTTGTATCAATGGGATACTGATTCCCCAGCAGACAGTTGATTTCCAGAGGTATCCACAGACCGCTAATAAATAGGAATCACTTCCGTGACTCATGGAATAAACTTTACATGAAATGAGAGAAGGTGGGCTCCATAGTGCAGTAATCCAAAAACATTTTAATGTAAAACACACATAGTAACTTACAGTTTAAAAAAATGATGCAAACAGCGTGACAATGGGACTTCAGGTCTCGGCCGTGACCGGAAGTGACGACACCCGGCTCCTGGCTGACGCGTTGCGTTACTGAAGACGTGACTTCATCAAAGGGTTACCCTTTGATGAAGTCACATGTTCAGTGACTCAACGGGTCAGCGAGGAGCCGGGTGTCGTCACTTCCAGTCTCGGCCGAGACCGGAAGTACCATTGTCACGCTGTTTGCATCATTTTTTAAACTGTAAGTTACTATGTTTTCTTTTCAACAGTTATATATAAGATTTGTTATGAATTTCTTCTGATCACTGCACTTTTGAATATTGCACTTTGATTATTGCACCTTGTAGTTATATATTATTGTGTGCGGTGTGAGAGCACCTTTTGATGTTGGCAGCTATTCACCTAGATTTCTTCCTATTTGGTTTTGCGCATTGGTACTATTACATTGTTGTCAGATGTGAAGAAAGCCTTTGTGCATAAACTTGTCATTTTTATCTGTAAGATCCAATGTATCTTTTGTAAGTTTTCATTGTAATTAATCGATAATTCCAAAACTGCAGAGAATAGATTGCAAACAGATCTTGATTTTGCTGCTGGAGTGCATCTGTGTAATTACTCAGCAAGTCCATTTGATCTTTATTAATATTCATGTATGCAGTAATTAGTGTGTATAAGGTATGAGTCACGAAGGTTGTATGCAGTACTGTCTATGCTAGCTTTTGCTCGATGCAAATTTCATGCATTTTCCATTAGTTGTAGAATTGTTTAAAGTGCTACTTGCTAATGCATTAATAACTAATCCTCATGTGAGTAAAGTAAATTTAGCATATGACCAGCCAGAGACCGCTTTCAGTAATTATCATGTCACCTAGCATCTTGCCAACAATTTACAAAACAGTTAGGTGTTAGGTTGAGTCTTAAAATGGTTAGTTACTTTACAAGTTACTTTAGAAGTCTTTATGAATAGTTTGCTGACATGTCACAGTATACAGCAACAGTTATAATTAAAAGCAGCTTAAAGCTGAACTCGAGGATAATAATATATTGTCTAAATACAAATGTCATGTGTATTCTTGAATCTTGGTGTGCTTTGTGTATTTCGCCCAGATCTCCGTAGTAATCCAGCATGAAACTTTGCCTCTGCGCAGGATCTTCCTGTAATAAAGACCGCTCACTGCTGCTCTCTCTCTCTGTGCAGGGTGACTGGTCTTGTCTCCGCCCCCTCTGGTAGTTTTATGCAGTGAGTGAGCCTGCTGGGCCCCTCCCATAGCTCTGGTCTCTGCAAATGTACAGCACAGTGATGATGTCACTGCTACTTTTACAAGGCAATTAACCTGGGATTGTAAAGACATTAGGCGCACACAAAGTAGATTTGTATTCCTTGAGGCTATTGATGGATATATTTCAATAAAAACATTTAATTACAAGTTTTTGCGCCAGTAGGTTAGCTTTTAACCATTTCAATACAGGGCACTTACACCCCCTTCCTGCCCAGGCCATTTTTCATTTCTCATCGCTGTCACACTTTGAATGACAATTGCGCGGTAATTTTGGTGGTATTTAATCACTCCTGGTTTTTTTATTTTTTGTGCTTTAAATAAAAAAAGACCGAAAATTTTGTGAAAAAATCCCTTTTTCTTTGTTTCTGTCATAAAATGTAGCAAATTAGTAATTTTTCTTTATAAATTTTGGCCAAAATATATATGGCTACATCGCTTTGGTAAAAATAACCCAAAATCAATGTATATTATTTGGACCCCTTTCACACTGAGGTGCTTTTCAGGAGCTTTCACGCTAAAAAAAAGCATCATCGCTGCCACACTTTGAATGACAATTGCGCGGTCATGCTACACTGTAACCATGTGAAATTGTTATCATTTTCTTCACACAAATAGAGCTTTCTTTTGGTGGTGTTTACCAATTAACAACCGGCCCATAGCCAAATGACGGCTACAGGGCGGTTGCTTAACTCTGGAAGGGCGTCCAGGGACGTCCTCCCAGAATTCTGCTCTCGCGCGCCCCCTAGGGCGCGCACTCGAGAGCATCCGTAACCGCCGGGTCCAGAGGACCCGGCGCATCACGGATCTCGGTAAATGGCCGCTAATCGCGGCCGTTTACCATGTGATCGCTCTGTCAAATGAAGGAGCGATCACATGTAAACAAACCGGCGTCATCTGATGACGCCGGTTCCTCTCCTCCCCCTCCTGTGTACCGATCGGTACACTGTGAGTGGAGAGGAGGATGGATGGATGGTAGCAGCGTTGTGGGCTGCATCTGTCGTGCCCACAGTGCTGCACAGAGACGTCCATCCATCCATGCTCAGCCATCCCCACTACTCTGCATGCCCTGCAATGCTGTGCATTACTCTGCAATGCCCTCTGCTATGCCCCACAATACCCCTGCAATACTCTGCCATACCCTAGAATACCCCTGCAATACTCTGCCATACCCTGCAATACCCCGCAATACTCTGCCATACCCTGGAATACCCCGCAATACTCTGCCATACCCTGGAATACCCCGCAATACTCTGCCATACCCTGGAATACCCCTGCAATACTCTGCCATACCCTGGAATACCCCGCAATACTCTGCCACACCCTGGAATACCCCGCAATACTCTGCCATACCCTGGAATACCCCGCAATACTCTTCCATACCCTGGAATACCTCGCAATACTCTGCCATACCCTGGAATACCCCACAATACTCTGCCATACCCTGGAATACCCTGCAATACTCTGCCATACCCTGGAATACCCCGCAATACTCTGCCATACCCTGGAATACCTCGCAATACTCTGCCATACCCTGGAATACCCCGCAATACTCTGCCATACCCTGGAATACCTCACAATACTCTGCCATACCCTGGAATACCCCGTAATACTCTGCCATACCCTGGAATACCCGCAATACTCTGCCATAACCTGCAATACCCCGCAATACTCTGCCATACCCTGCAATACCCCGCAATACTCTGCCATACCCTGCAATACCCTGAAATACCCCGCAATACTCTGCCATACCCTGCAATACCCCGCAATACTCTGCCATACCCTGCAATACCCTGAAATACCCCGCAATACTCTGCCATACCCCGCAATACTCTGCCATACCTTGCAATACCCTGCAATACCCCGCAATACTCTGCCATACCCTGTAATACCCTGAAATACCCCGCAATACTCTGTCATACCCTGCAATACCCCGCAATACTCTGCCATACCCTGCACTACCCTGAAATACCCCGCAATACTCTGCCATACCCTGCAATACCCTGAAATACCCCGCAATACTCTGCCATACCCTGCAATACTCTGCCATACCCTGGAATACCCCGCAATACTCTTCCATACCCTGCAATACCCCACAATACTCTGCCATACCCTGCAATACCCCACAATACTCTGCCATACCCTGAAATACCCCGCAATACTCTGCCATACCCTGCAATATCCCGAAATATCCCCCAATACTCTGCAATACCCCGCAATACCCAGCCATACTCTGCAATACTCGGTGATACCCAGCCATACTCTGCCATACCCAGCCATGCTCTGCAATACTCGGTGATACCCAGCCATATTCTGCCATACCCAGCCATGCTCTGCAATACCCCGCAAAAATCTGCAATACTCTGCTATAACCCGCAATACTCTGCCATACCCAGCCATACTCTGCAATACCCAGCCATACTCTGCAATACTCGGTGATACCCAGCCATACTCTGCCATATCCAGTCATACTAGGCGATACTCTGCAATACCCAGCCATACTCGGCCTGTATGTAGCCAGGCTGTGGAACTCTCACACATGTGGTATCGCCATACTCAGGAGGAGTAGGAGAATCTATTTTGGGGTGTCATTTTTGATATGTACATGCTATGTGTTAGAAATATTGTATAAATGGACAACTTTGTGTTAAGAAAAAAAAAGCGTTTTAACCACTTCCCGCCTTCCGTCATATGACTTCCTTGACTTTGCGCGGGGATATCTGAATGATGGGTGCAGCTACAGGTATCATTCAGATATCAGCTTTTTCAGCCGGTGATTCCCTACACCATAAGAATGATCATAGTGGCTGTTACACTGCTTGATCGTTCTTACTGGAGGTGAGAGGGGACGTCCCCCCTCCCGCCGCCCTCCGGTGCTTCTACCGACTCACTGCTACGATCGAAGCCAGGATCTTTTTTTTTTTTTTTTTTTTTTTTATTTCAGGCACAGCCTAGAGGTGAGATGTGGGCTCTGAATGACCCCATATCTCACTGTAAAGAGGACCTGTCATGCCATATTCCTATTACAAGGGATGTTTACATTCCTTGTAATAGGAATAAAAGTGATCAAAAAAATTTTTTTTTTGGAAAAAAGTGTCAAACTAAAATAAATAAAGTAAAATGAACAATAAAAAAAAATAAAAATTTTTTAAAGCGCCCCTGTCCGTGTGCTCGCATGCAGAAGCGAACGCATACGTAAGTCCCGCCCACATATGAAAACGGTGTTCAAACCACACATGTGAGGTATCGCTGCGATCAGTAGAGCGAGAGCAATAATTTTGGCCCTAGACCTCCTCTGTAACTCAAAATTTGTAACCAGTAAAAAATTTTAAAGCGTCGCCTATGGGGATTTTTAAGTGGCGAAGTTTGGCGCCATTCCACAAGCGTGTGCAATTTTGAAAGGTGACATGTTAGGTATCTATTTACTCGGTGTAACTTCATCTTTCATATTATGCAAAAACATTGGGCTAACCTTACTGTTTTGTTTTTTTTTTTAAAGCAAAAAACTTTTTTTTTTTCAAAAAAAAGAGTTTGAAAAATTGCTGCGCAAATATCGTGCGAGATAAAAAGTTGCAATGACCGCTATTGTATTCTCTAGGGTCTTTGCTAAAAAAAACATATATAATGTTTTGGGGTTCTATGTAATTTTCTAGCAAATAAATCATTATTTTTACATGTAGGAGAGAAATGTCAGAATTGGCCTGGGTGCTCCAGAACGCCTGAAGGTGCTCCCCTGCATGATGGGCCTCTGTATGTGGCCACGCTGTGTAAAAGTCTCACACATGTGGTATCGCTGTACTTGGGAGTAATAGTAGAATGTGTTTTGGGGTGTAATTTGTGGTATGCATGTGCTGTGTGTGAGAAATAACCTGCTAATATGACAATTTTGTGAAGAAAAAAAAAAACTTGATTTTGCAAAGAATTGTGGGAAAAAATGACAACTTCAAAAAACTCACCATGCATCTTTCTAAATACCTTGGAATGTCTTCTTTCCAAAAAGGGGTCATTTGGGGGGTATTTGTACTTTTCTTGCATGTTAGGGTCTCACGAAATGAGATAGGCCATCAGTACTTCAGGTGTGATCAATTTTCAGATATTGGCACCATAGCTTGTGGACGCTATAACTTTCACAAAGACCAAATAATATACACTAATTTGGGTTATTTTTACCAAAGATATGTAGCGGTATAAATTTTGGCCAAAATATATGAAGAAAAATTACTAATTTTCTAAATTTTATAACAGAAACGAAGAAAATGTATTTTTTTACAGATTTTTCGGTCTTTTTTCTTTTATAGCGCAAAAAATAAAGAACCCAGCGGTGATTAAATACCACCAAAAGAAAGCTCTATTTGTGTGAAAAAAAGGACAAAAATTTCATATAGATACAGTGTTGCATGACTGAGTAATTCTCATTCAAAATATGAGAGCACCAAAAGCTGAAAATTGGTCTGGTTATTAAGGGGGTTTAAGTGCCCAGTGGTCAAGTGATCCTAAAAAAAAAAAAAAAGACAAAAAATTTTGAAAAAAAATAAGTATTTCTTAGTTTCTGTCAGTAAATTTTGTAAATAAGTAATTTTTGTCCTTCACTGATGGGCGCTGATGACGCAGCTCTGATGGGCACTGATGAGGTGGCACTTGTGGGCACTGATTAGGTGGCACTGATGAGGAGGCACGAATATGCCGCGCTTATGGGCACTGATAGGTGGCACTGATATGTGGCACTGATGGGTGGCACTGGGCACATATAGGCTGCACTGGTGGGCACAGATAGGCGGCACTGGTGGGCACAGATAGGCAGCACTGGTGGGCGTCACTGATGGGCATTGATGGGTGGCATTGATGGGCAGCAGTGATGACCAATGATGGGCATTGATGGGCAGCACTGATAGCCAGCACTGACTGGCATCACTGATGGCCACTGATTGCTGGCACTTGTGGGCATTGATTGGTGCCAATTGTGGGCACTGGTTGGCACTGATTGCTGGCAGTGGTGGGCATACATTGCTGACATTGCTGGCACTTAATTGTAATCAGGCGCTGATGATCAGTGCCCTGATTACATCCCTAGATGTCCTCTGTGAGGAGATGCGGCTTATCGGATCTCCTCTCCTCACACTCTGTCAGTGTGAGGTGAAGAGCGCCGATTACCGGCATCTCCGTGTTTACATGTGACCGGCTGTGATTGGACAGAGCCGATCACATGGTTAAAGAGCCGCGGCTCTTTACATAGATTGGGGTCACGCCGTGTCCTAGCAACACGGCGCGACCGCCGCGCGTCCCCGGGGGCGTGCGAGAGTGGTCGTTCTGGAGGGCCATCATATAACGTCCACCCAGAACGAGAGCCGCGCCGTCCAGCCGTCATTTGACGGCCGGCAGGTGGATACATCGACATCATAATAACAAGTCCGCATACAACCAATTTATTTGTCCTGGGACTTTAAATGAGGCACCTACAACCAATGAATAACTAGTTTCCAACATTGTTGTTTAATAAATGAATAAATATTGCACACAAAAAGAGGATAAAATGGTAACAAGCTGATTTTTAATGAATCCATATTAAAGCGGAGGTATGCCCGAAAAAATAAAATGATAATTAAAAGCCAGCAGCTACACATACTGCAACTGCTGGCTTTTAATAATAGGACACTTACCTGTCCTGGAGTCCAGCGCTGTTATTACCGCAGCTGATGTTTCCATCAGTTATCGGGTGCTGCCTTTGCCATTGCGGGTAAGGGAACCCGGCAGTGTAGCCTTACAGCTTCATGCCGGGAACCCTATTGCACATGCGCGAGGCCCCGCTCCTCTCTCCTACTGGCCCGGCGACGATGGCTGTTCACTGTAACAAAGCCCCGCCTCCCCCTCGTCCGTGATAGATGGAACACTGATACAATGCTGGTAAACTGAATCAGTGTTCCATCTATCACGGATGAGGAGGAGACGGGGCTTTGTTACAGTGGACGTCCGCCGAACAGACTGCATGGCGCAGCGGGAGACAAAGGTTATCAAAGGTACGGCTGCAGATGGGCACAGTGAGGCTGCAAATGGGCACAGTGAGGCTGCAAATGGGCACAGTGAGGCTGCAGATGGGCACTGATGATACAGGTGGGCACAGTGAGGCTGCAGATGGGCACAGTGAGGCTGCAGATGGGCACAGTGAGGCTGCAGATGGGCATTGTTTACCCAGTAGCTGCTGCATTTCCCACCCTAGGCTTATACTCGAGTCAGTACGTTTTCCCAGTTTTTTGTGGTAAAATTAGGTGCCTCGGCTTATTTTCGGGTACTCGAGTATTTTCTGGTTTAACCGAGTATATACGGTACTCAGCCATGCAACACTGTACCCAAATGAAATATTGATTAGTGGTTCCAAATTAATAATAACTACTGCAGTAGGGAACAGACACAAAAGATACACTCTTGTGTGAAAGGAGCCTTAGAGCCCTTTCACACTGAGGCACTTTACAGGCGCTACAGCGCTAAAAATAGGGCTTTCACACTGGAGCGGTGCGCTTGCAGGACGGTAAGACCCCTTTCACACTGAGCCGCCCCGGATGTTTTAGCGCCGCTTTACTGTCACTTTAGCGGGGCTATTCGCCCGCTAGCGGGGCGGTTTTAACGCTCGCTAGCGGCCGAAAAGGGGTTGAATCCGCCCGCAAAACGCCGCTGCAGCGGCGCTTTGCCGGCGGTATAGCAGCGCTGCCCCATTGTCTTCAACGGGCAGAGGCCTTTTAGGAGCGGTGAGTTCACCGCTCCTAATGCGCTCCAAAGAAGCTGCTGGCAGGACTAGCTGCTGGCTAGTCCTGCAAGCCGCATCTTTGGGGCGCTGTAGAAGCGGTGTATACACTGCTCCTAAAGCGCTCTTTCCCAATAAAAACAATGGGGCAGCTCCGCCAAAATGCAGATGCATTCGGCCGCTAGCGGGGCGGTTTTAAAACTGCCCACAAAGGGTTAAAACCGCCCCGCTATCGGCCGAATAGAGCCGCTAAAACAACGGAAAAGTGGCGCTAAAAGTAGCACCACTTTACCGCCGACACCCGCCCAAGTGTGAAAGGGCTCTTATGGCCCGTACACACGATCCGAATATCATGCGAAAACGGTCGTTTGAGGAAGAATCGTACGATTTTCGGATCGCGTGTACACCTTATTCGATCGGGCATGCACGAAAATTTTACTCATACGATTCCAGATTGTACGATTTTTGGTTAGTCAGTATAGTTGTTGTCCGAAAATTCAATACAAATACATTACAACACATGACATCACTTCCGATTTTTTTTTCTGTCGTACGAGAATTTTCGTGACTTTATTTAGCTATTCAATTTCTACTTGCGACTATTAAGCGAAAACTGTCGTACGATCGGTCGTACAATATTCGGATCGTGTGTACGGGCCATAAGTCTCTGTGAAAGTTATAGCGTTTACAAGCTATAGCGCCAATCATTGAAAATTGATCACACCTGATGTACGGAAGGCCTATCTCATTTCTTGAGACACTAACAAGCCAAGAAAGTACAAATACCCCGCAAATGACCGCTTTTTGGAAAGTAGACATGCCAAGGTATTTAGTAAGTTGAAGTTGTAATTTTTTCCCACAATTCTTTGCAAAATAAAGATTTGTTGTTTTTTTTTTTTTGTTTTTTACGAAATTTTTATATTAACAGGTTATTTCTCTCACAGAGCATATGCATACTTGTAATTACACCCCAAAACACATTCTGCTACTCCTCCTGAGTATGGCAATACCACATGTGTGATACTTTTTCACAGCCTGGCAACATGCAGGGAACACCATCAGGTGTTCTAGGGTCATAAATTACACATATAATTTCATGACCTATCGCAGGTTTGAAGGCCCTGGAGCACCAGGACTAGGGATGAGCTTCGAGTTCGAGTCGAACTCATGTTCTACTCGAACATTGGCTGTTCGCAAGTTCGCCGAACAGCGAACAATTTGGGGTGTTCGCGGCAAATTCGAATGCCGCGGAACACCCTTTAAAAGTCTATGGGAGAAATCAAAAGTGCTAATTTTAAAGGCTTATATGCAAGTTATTGTCATAAAAAGTGTTTGGGGACCCGGGTCCTGCTCCAGGGGACATGGATCAATGCAAAAAAAAGTTTTAAAAACGGACGTTTTTTCAGGAGCAGTGATTTTATTAATGCTTAAAGTCAAACAATAAAAGTGTAATATCCCTTTAAATTTCGTACCTGGGGGGTGTCTATAGTATGCCTGTAAAGGGGCACATGTTTCCTGTGTTTAGAACAGTCTGACAGCAAAATGACATTTGGAAGGAAAAAACTCATTTAAAACTACCCGTGGCTATTGCATTGCCGACAATACACATAGAAGTTCATTGATAAAAACGGCATGGGAATTCCCCACAGGGGAACCCCGAACCAAAATAAAAAAAAAAAAATGATGTGGGGGTCCCCCTAAATTCCATACCAGGCCCTTCAGGTCTGGTATGGATATTAAGGGGAACCCCAGCCAAAATTTAAAAAAAAAATTGACGTGGGGTTCCCCCTAAATTCCATACCAGACCCTTCAGGTCTGGTATGGATTTTAAGGGGAACCCTGCGCCAAAAAAAAAAAAAAAAAACGGCGTGGGGTCCCCCTAAAAATCCATACCAGACCCTTATCCGAGCACGCAACCTGGCAGGCCGCAGGAAAAGAGGGGGGGACGAGAGTGCGGCCCCCCCCCCTCCTGAACCGTACCAGGCCACATGCCCTCAACATTGGGAGGGTGCTTTGGGGTAGCCCCCCAAAACACCTTGTCCCCATGTTGATGAGGACAAGGGCCTCATCCTCACAACCGTGGCCGGTGGTTGTGGGGGTCTGCGGGCGGGGGGCTTATCGGAATCTGGAAGCCCCCTTTAACAAGGGGACCCCCAGATCCCGGCCCCCCCCCCTGTGTGAAATGGTCAGGGGGTACTTACCCCTACCATTTCACTAAAAAACTGTCAAAAATGTTAAAAATGACAAGAGACAGTTTTTGACAATTCCTTTATTTAAATGCTTCTTCTTTCTTCCTTCATCTTCTTCTTCTTCTGGTTCTTCTGGCTCTTCTGGTTCTTCCTCCGGCGTTCTCGTCCAGCATCTTCTCCGCGGCGTCTTCTATCTTCTTCTCCTCGGGCCGCTCCGCACCCATGGCATGAGGGGGGAGGCTCCCGCTCTTCTCTTCATCTTCTTCTCTTCTTCTTCTTCTTCTTCATCTTCTTCTTCTTCTTCTTCTTCCTTCTTCTCTTCTTCCTGTCTTCTCCGGGCCGCTCCGCAGCCATGCTGGCATGGTGGGAGGCTCCCGCTGTGTGACGGCGTCTCTTCGTCTGACGGTTCTTAAATAACGGGGGGCGGGGCTATCCGGTGACCCCGCCCCCCTCTGACGCACGGTGACTTGAGGGACTTCCCTGTGACGTCACGGGGAATGCCACAGGGAAGTCCCGTCATGTCACCGTGCGTCAGAGGGGGGCGGGGTCACCGGGTGGCCCCGCCCCCCGTTATTTAAGAACCGTCAGACGAAGAGACGCCGTCACACAGCGGGAGCCTCCCACCATGCCACAGCATGGCTGCGGAGCGGCCCGGAGAAGACAGGAAGAAGAGAAGAAGGAAGAAGAAGAAGAAGAAGATGAAGAAGAAGATGAAGAGAAGAGCGGGAGCCTCCCCCCTCATGCCATGGGTGCGGAGCGGCCCGAGGAGAAGAAGATAGAAGACGCCGCGGAGAAGATGCTGGACGAGAACGCCGGAGGAAGAACCAGAAGAGCCAGAAGAACCAGAAGAAGAAGAAGATGAAGGAAGAAAGAAGAAGCATTTAAATAAAGGAATTGTCAAAAACTGTCTCTTGTCATTTTTAACATTTTTGACAGTTTTTTAGTGAAATGGTAGGGGTAAGTACCCCCTTACCATTTCACACAGGGGGGGGCCGGGATCTGGGGGTCCCCTTGTTAAAGGGGGCTTCCAGATTCCGATAAGCCCCCCGCCCGCAGACCCCCACAACCACCGGCCACGGTTGTGAGGATGAGGCCCTTGTCCTCATCAACATGGGGACAAGGTGTTTTGGGGGGCTACCCCAAAGCACCCTCCCAATGTTGAGGGCATGTGGCCTGGTACGGTTCAGGAGGGGGGGGGGGCCGCACTCTCGTCCCCCCCTCTTTTCCTGCGGCCTGCCAGGTTGCGTGCTCGGATAAGGGTCTGGTATGGATTTTTAGGGGGACCCCACGCCGTTTTTTTTTTTTTTTTTGGCGCGGGGTTCCCCTTAAAATCCATACCAGACCTGAAGGGTCTGGTATGGAATTTAGGGGGAACCCCACGTCAATTTTTTTTTTAAATTTTGGCTGGGGTTCCCCTTAATATCCATACCAGACCTGAAGGGCCTTGTATGGAATTTAGGGGGACTCCCACATCATTTTTTTTTTTTAATTTTGGTTCGGGGTTGCCCTGTGGGGAATTCCCATGCCGTTTTTATCAATGAACTTCTATGTGTATTGTCGGCAATGCAATAGCCGCGGTAGTTTTAAATGTGTTTTTTCCTTCAAAATGTCACTTTGCTGTCAGACTGTTCTAAACACGGGAAACATGCGTCCCTTTACAGGCATACTATAGACACCCCCCAGGTATGAAATTTAAAGGGATATTACACTTTTATTGTTTGACTTTAAGCATTATTAAAATCACTGCTCCTGAAAAAACGGCCGTTTTTAAAACTTTTTTTTGCATTGATTCATGTCCCCTGGGGGAGGACCCGGGTCCCCAAACACTTTTTATGACAATAACTTGCATATTAGCCTTTAAAATTAGCACTTTTGATTATTCATGTTCGTGTCCCATAGACTTTAACGGCGTTCGCGTGTTCGAACGAATTTTTTTCCTGTTCGCATGTTCTGGTGCGAACCGAACAGGGGGGTGTTCGGCTCATCCCTAACCAGGACAATGGAAACACCCACAAAATGACCCCTATTTTGGAAAGCAAACACCCCAACATATAATCTATGAGGCATAATGAGTCTTTTGAACGGTTCATTTTTTTCCAGAAGTTTTTGGAAAATGTGGGAAAAAAATGAAAACGCATTTTTTTTACACAAAGTTTTCCATTTAAAAGATATTTCTAACACATAGCATGTACACAGCAAAAATTGCACCCTAAAAAAGATTCTCCTACTCCTGAGTATAGTGATACCACATGTGTGAGACTTTTACACAGCCTGGCCACATACAGAGGCCCAACATTCATGCTGTTTGAATGGCCCGACGTCATATGATGTTGGCCCAGAACGAGAGCCGCACCGCCCCACCCCACCGTCACATGACGGTGGGCGGGCGGCAACTGGTTGAATGTATCCATATTGCTACACTTAGAGGCGCCTCTCTTCTCTTTTATATTCGGTTGTGACTTGACGCTACTTGTATATCAAGACATGGCTTGTATATCAATCGTTGGGGCCATTTAAGAAGCGTTGGTGCACTTAATGACAGTTTTAATAAACCAGCATGCAGCATAAGTGTGGTAAAGATGCAGTAAAAGTGCAGTATTGGTGTGGTACAGGTGAGGAAAAGGTGCAGTATACTTAATGTCCTGCCTCCAGTAACTCAGTTCCTACTAGAAGAGCGAAAAATGGGCAGTTAGCCCTCTCACCAGTCCCTGTGGTCCAGCTATGAACTCTAACCATAGAAGGGGGCCCCCTCAGACTCTCCACAAAATGCCTCCAGTGATCAGTGGTGGGAAGCAGAGGGTGAGAAGATGCTCTGCTGTCCCTGCAGCAACACTGCAGATGTGATCGCTGTGGTCTGTGCTGTGCTGCTCGGGGTGTCTCCACCCTCAAGTCTCAGTCTTTGGATCTGATCACTGGATGATCCATGCGCACCAGGACGGATGTACACATCTCGGCTCCCGCACTGCAAAGTTAATGCCCCGTACACATGGTCAGATTTTCCGTCAACAAATGTTGGATGTGAGCTTGTTGGCGGAAAGTTCGACCGTGTGTATGCTCCATCGAACATTTGTTGTCGACTTTCCGCTGAATGTTGGCTAGGTTCTCAAATTTTCCGCCAACAAATGTGTGTTGTTGGATTTTCCGAGCGTGTGTACACAAGTCCATCGGACAAAAGTCCAAAGTGCAAACACGCATGCTTGGAATCAGTGCTGACCATTGAACTTCCTTTTTATCGGCTCGCCGTACATCTTGTACGTCACTACGTTCGTAATTGTTGGCCAACATTTGTGTGACCGTGTGTATGCAAGACAAGTTGGAGCCAACATCCTTCAAACAAAATTTCATGTTTTTGTCCATCATGTGTATGGGGCATAAGGGGGCATAAGAGGTTTCCATTGCTGTCTGATAAAAGCTGTTCTATGACTCCCCTTACTTCTTAATGTACTATGGGAACTGTATTGTAGAGTTCCATAAGTCCCATTCTGTGATTGATGTTTCGGATTACAATTCCCATGATCCTCAGGGGTCCATAGGCTTTCCCTGCTACAGCACAGCATTTAGCATAACAGCAGAAAGTGAAAGTAAATTAATTGTAAAGAGAGAAATGTTTGCTTCTCCATATTTCTGTAGTCCAGCTCCTGAGCTACATATGTACATATGTGAACAAGCAAGTTATCGCTTATGAAACGCATCAAATGCTTTTCCTGTGTTTGTCTGACAAACTTGTGACAATAAAGGTAACATCAGGCAAATTTTAGAGATCTTTTACAAAAATAGGGGTAAGTGGCGCTACCTTTATTGGGGTATCTATTGTGAAAATAAGTGCTGACTGTGTATTTAAGAGCACCCGCTCTGAAGGAAAAAAATCAAAAATCAATTTAAATAAAAATAAAAACTATTTGCATGGATGTGTCCCCACCTCTGTGTTAATGGGGGAATCTAATCTACAGACGTCCCCTCTGAGATATGTGTAATAAACCAATCAGTTAATTAATCATTAGGTACCACGTGAAAACTATTCTAAAGCATGTGTTTAATACCCTCCATCCATCCAGAGAAGGGTATTAAATAATAAATTATAAATGAGCAAACCAAATATTATAGGTATTTCGTGACCACATAAAACATAAAAAATATAAGAAACATAAGAAGTCCTTATGAGTGTGAGAATCCAATCCCACATGTGAAGAAAAAAATGTAAATTATATATAAATATCTAACAGTCCCAGCATGCCATTATATATATACAAATATCTAACAGTCCCAGCATGACATTATATATATATATGAATCAAAAAAATGTTCCAGCAAAAAGGTGTATATATAATGTATTCCAACGGTGTTCCAGCAGTATTCTTTGTGATTAGTGACTTTTGTGCAAGCAATCAGCTATCATCCAGTGACTTGCGGTGCTCCCCCTCAAGGATCCCCACTCACCAGCTCCCTGTACCCCTGCAGGGGTAGTAGGCATGTAGTGTTACACTCTGGTATGGTATCCTAGGTTCCAATGAGGTTGTTCCTGGGTCCTCCCGCTTCAGCCACAAAAACCCGTCCGGAATAGATAATCCACATAAGAAAGGAAACAGGGCCCTGTATTTAGGCATTCATCTCTCAATGAAGTGAAGAGGGTTACCTGTACAAGAGTCCCCCCCCCTATAATGTTAGAAATGGCCCATGAGGGGGGGAGGGGGGATATGATAGGTGTACCTTATACTTTGTTGTTGTTAAATTCCCCTTAATAAATGCTATCTGGAGGTTGCCCCAGAATGTTTGTGTCTAATCTGCTTGCCATGTTTCTGTGAAAAAATAGTAATGTTTATTGTTTTTTCCTCAACAGTTTCCTTCAACGCCACAGGAATGGCAGACTGTGGCCTCCCACTTTGCCCAGCGGTGGGACTTTCCTAACTGCGGAGGGGCAATTGATGGGACACACGTCCACATCGTCCCACCACCCAACTCGGGGTCGTACTATTATAATTACAAGGGGTTTAATAGCATAGTGATGTTGGCGGTGGTGTCGGCTAATTACGAGTTCTTGTATGTGGACGTGGGGAAGAATGGCCGGATGTCCGATGGTGGAGTGATTGCCCAGACGGAGTTCTACAGGCGTCTCCAGAATGGCAGCTTGGACTTGCCACCTCCAGAGGACAATGTTGAAGGTCATGCTATATCATGGGATGTGGCATACCTTTTTTGCTTCGCCACTTCGGGTCAGAGTCTTTTTTATAATTTTTAAAGAAAACATTCAGCCAACTATGCTGGCTCAGTTGGGCCTGAGGCCGGAATCCCAAATCCATCAACAATGACGGCGCTTGAAAGTGACCGTCCTGGCTTGCCCTCCCTGAATGCCCGTGATGTCCGGTTACGCTACCTGGAGTTCTTTGCGGGTAGGAGGGCTATGCAATATGCCAGACAATCTGTGACACCTTTTTCAAATAAAAAACAACCAAAAGAAATTCTTGATGGACATTTACTGCTTGTGTTTGTTTTAGCTGACCCTGACAGAAATGTGTTGAGTGCAGAAAATGTCGTGATTGGGTAACCTTATAAAAAATAGTGTTGGCTGGTACTTCCTAAATGCCAAAACACATTTCACTACAAGTGCACTTGCAACTGCACTGAACCTGCACTTGTAGTGCAAAGTGTATTTTCCCTTAGGAAATAACCCCCATTTTTGCATAAAACAGCAATTACATCACCACAAACGTGTTGTAGTGTTGAGACAATAATCCACACATTCTTGAGTAAGGCACTTTTTTATACCTGCACAATCACATGTGCATTTACGAAAGGTTTTTAAAACAAACCAACATGTTTGTTGTATAACAATTTTTGCAGTAGCATTATCAAAAATCGAAATGTCCATTTCAGATAAAACAGGCCTGTGTAAAACCAACAAGAAAGCCAAAAAACTTGAACTTACAAAGTTCACATTAGGTAAAACCTGAAGGCTATATCAGACATGAGTATTTAGGAACTGGGTTTGATATAGCGTTCAGATGGGGGGAAATCACCCCTGGAAAAGCCAAATTTGGAAGATGCACACCAATTTACGAATGTCAACATGTGCTATCTGCTATCAGGGGGGATCAAGGGACGTGTTTTGGGGGAGCAAGCCCTTCCTCACCGCTACTTTATAATTGAGGAAGGGGTTGCACCCTCAAAACGCGTCCATTTATCTCCCGTGATGGCAGATAGCACATGTTGGCACACTGTGTGCATCCTCCAAATTAGGCTTTTCTAAACATTGTAAAAATTTTAGTAAGATAAAACAGGTGATTTTGTGGGGTTTAAATTCGCCCCAAAACATCAATGATGTTATTATTTTTTTTAATAACATCACTGATTTGTTGCTGGATGTTTTGCAATTGGAGATTACACCCCATGATCTCCCCGATCAGTATCTGGGCACTTTCAGATGTAAAGCGTTCTGGATCACGATCACCTAAAAAGAGATAAAGAACAAAAAGAAAGGTCTCAAAAATCTGCCACCATCCATCTCTTTTACCTGAGCCTGTGGTCGCAGACACTCACCTGTTGTGGTGCCAATCTCCACCACATCTTCTTCTTCCTCCTGCTCAGCTTCTTGTGTTGGTATTTCCCCTTCTTCCAGAGGTGGGGGGTCTCTGGTCTCCTCGGATGAGGGGTGTCCTCCGACTCTTTTTTCCCCTATGTAAAACAAAAATGGTATAATTAGCACACAGATATTTGATGGCAGAACTAGAAATAGGAAACATTGCTTGGAAGTGGGGTACAATTGTCTATTTTAGCCGAGTTCCAAGATGTATATTTTTTATTGCCCTTTGTCAAGCTGCAATACTTTACCTGTTTGGTACAAGCTTCACATATGTAGCCCCCCCCCCTATAGTATACACTGGAGCACCTGTGTGCCCCCCCTAATAAAAATGGTGTTCTGGGGTCTCACACTAGTGCTCCAGTGTCCAGATGTGAAAACAGCTGCTGAGTGTCCTCTCCTTACACACAATCTAGTTGGCATTTCATTCTAGTAACAAACCCATCCACACAAACAAATATTTGGCATCCAAGTAGGCCCCCAAAAATGTGTGAAAATGCAATGGTGTTCTAGTGGCCGAAAGAAAAATGTTTGATGCGAACGAATAATGGGCCCATGAACATTAAAGTTGACCTTTTTAAACGTTACAATTACTAAAAGCATATGGAGCAGAACGAACGGAATAAAGACAGAAAGAATAGGAACACAGCACAACTAGTTACTTTTTTGCAGCACTCTCCGGATCTTTCGGTACTGCTCTGGCTCTCTCAACTTCAGGTCCGACCACCGCTTCCTGAGCTGATCTTTTGATCTTCGTACCCCGAAATTCCTCTCAAGACTCCTGACCACTTTCGCCATGATCTTGGCCTTTCTGATGTTGGGGTGGGGGTAAGGCCCATATTTTCCGTCATAGTCGGACTTCTTCATGATGTCGACCATCTCCAACATCTCCCCAAACGACATATTTGTGGCCTTAAAACGTCTCCTTCTGGATCGGGACGTGCCTGGATCCGGGCTTTCCTCCTCCTCCTCCTCGTTGATATAATTATCACGCACCTGCTGTAACTCCGCCATCATGCTCTTCCCCCACTGCGCCGAACGAAAAGGGGCGGGGAATAGACTAGAAAGAACGTCAGGGGCGGGCGGAGTTACATGCATGCGCAGTGTGTCTAAAGCGTAACACGCATGCGTATTACGTACGATCTGTGAGCGGAGGAAGGAGCATTGGACGCGCCGATCGTAAGAACGAAGGTAAGAGACAAACTTGTGCCTATACTGCTTCTAGATTGAGGCCTATATTGTAACAAGATTAGGAGAGTTTTGTCTGACATTAGGCTTTG
The DNA here is from genome assembly GCA_037952835.1 of Lithobates septentrionalis. Classification (NCBI taxonomy): domain Eukaryota; kingdom Metazoa; phylum Chordata; class Amphibia; order Anura; family Ranidae; genus Lithobates; species Lithobates septentrionalis. The sequence continues at coordinate 601,078 of JBBDGP010000784.1, read as the reverse complement.
TCTTGTGTTGTGTCTTGCAGTGAACATGGATATCTTAATGAGAGATACTGACTTCATGTCACTATTCATTGATATCCTAAGTGAGCTGCCATGTCTGTGGGAGATTAGCCACCCCCATTTCAAGAACCAAGCAAAGAGGAAGGCAGCACTGGAGCAATTGTGTGAAATTGTGAAGCAGGTGATCCCCACGGCAGACATTACTTATGTAAAGATTTTCATTGGTGGCCTGAGGAGCACATATCTGAGGGAGCGCAAGAAAGTCCTGGATTCACAGAGATCCGGAGCAGTAGATGACATCTATGTCCCCAGGATGTTGTACTACGACAGGCAGGGGCGGACTGACCATTCGGTCACTCGGTCGCCGACCGAGGGCCCGGCGTCAGGAGGGGCCCCATGAGCGGTTCAGTCAGCAGCGGAAAAAAGCCGCACCGCACGAAAACCCCGTCCTCCCGGATTGTTTCAGCTCCCAGCACCGCGGCCAGCCCCCTGCCAAGCAGACCTCGGCTTAGGCTGAGAGAGGCTGTCAGCAGGGAGGGGCGGGGCAGGGAGCTCCACTGACGCTCTGACCCTGCCCTGCCCCGCCCCTCCTCATGTAGTCTGAGTCTGTTCCTAATTAGAGCGTCTCTCCTGCACTTCTGAGAGCTCCGCTCTGGACCACAAAGATCACCGCCCCTACCGCCGAAAGCTCCGCCCCCTACCGACGGAAGCCCCGCCCCCTAACGGCGAAAGCTCCGCCCCCTATCAACGAAAGCTCCGCCCCTGGACCTCTGAGAGCGGGAGGTGAGCCCGACTGGTCAGGTAGGTCCTTCTGCCTACATTATATACACGGCCTGTAGACCCCTTTTTTCCCTAAACCATCCCTGGAAATGTTGTTTACCCCCCTGTATAGCTGTGCATTGCTGAAAGTTTAAATTTTAAAACTGGCTACCTGGTCATCTCCTGTAGTCGCATCCCCAGTCTCTGGTCATTTCCTGTAGTCGCATCCCCAGTCTCTGGTCATCTCCTGTAGTCGCATCCCCAGTCTCTGGTTATCTCCTGTAGTCGCATCCCCAGTCTCTGGTTATCTCCTGTAGTCGCATCCCCAGTCTCTGGTTATCTCCTGTAGTCGCATCCCCAGTCTCTGGTTATCTCCTGTAGTTGCATCCCCAGTCTCTGGTTATCTCCTGTAGTCGCATTCGCAGTCTGGTCATTTCCCGTAGTCGCATTCGCAGTCTCTGGTTATCTCCTGTAGTCGCATTCGCAGTCTGGTCATTTCCTGTAGTCGCATTCGCAGTCTGGTCATTTCCTGTAGTCGCATTCGCAGTCTGGTCATTTCCTGTAGCCGCATCCCCAGTCTCTGGTTATTTCCTGTAGTCGCATTCGCAGTCTGGTCATTTCCTGTAGTCGCATTCGCAGTCTGGTTATTTCCTATAGTCGCATCCCCAGTCTCTGGTTATCTCCTGTAGTCGCATTCGCAGTCTGGTCATTTCCCGTAGTCGCATTCGCAGTCTCTGGTTATCTCCTGTAGTCGCATTCGCAGTCTGGTTATTTCCTGTAGTCGCATTCGCAGTCTGGTCATTTCCTGTAGTCGCATTCGCAGTCTGGTCATTTCCTGTAGTCGCATTCGCAGTCTGGTCATTTCCTGTAGCCGCATCCCCAGTCTCTGGTTATTTCCTGTAGTCGCATTCGCAGTCTGGTTATTTCCTGTAGTCGCATTCGCAGTCTGGTTATTTCCTGTAGTCGCATTCGCAGTCTGGTCATTTCCCGTAGTCGCATTCGCAGTCTCTGGTTATCTCCTGTAGTCGCATTCACAGTCTGGTCATTTCCTGTAGTCGCATTCGCAGTCTGGTCATTTCCTGTAGTCGCATTCACAGTCTGGTCATTTCCTGTAGCCGCATCCCCAGTCTCTGGTTATTTCCTGTAGTCGCATTCGCAGTCTGGTCATTTCCTGTAGTCGCATTCGCAGTCTGGTTATTTCCTGTAGTCGCATCCCCAGTCTCTGGTTATCTCCTGTAGTCGCATTCGCAGTCTGGTCATTTCCCGTAGTCGCATTCGCAGTCTCTGGTTATCTCCTGTAGTCGCATTCGCAGTCTGGTTATTTCCTGTAGTCGCATTCGCAGTCTGGTCATTTCCTGTAGTCGCATTCGCAGTCTGGTCATTTCCTGTAGTCGCATTCGCAGTCTCTGGCTATCTCCTGTAGTCGCATCCCCAGTCTCTGGTCATTTCCTGTAGTCGCATTCGCAGTCTGGTCATTTCCTGTAGTCGCATCCCCAGTCTCTGGTCATTTCCTGTAGTCGCATTCGCAGTCTGGTTATTTCCTGTAGTCGCATCCCCAGTCTCTGGTTATCTCCTGTAGTCGCATTCGCAGTCTGGTCATTTCCCGTAGTCGCATTCGCAGTCTCTGGTTATCTCCTGTAGTCGCATTCGCAGTCTGGTTATTTCCTGTAGTCGCATTCGCAGTCTGGTCATTTCCTGTAGTCGCATTCGCAGTCTGGTAATTTCCTGTAGTCGCATTCGCAGTCTCTGGCTATCTCCTGTAGTCGCATCCCCAGTCTCTGGTCATTTCCTGTAGTCGCATTCGCAGTCTGGTCATTTCCTGTAGTCGCATTCGCACTCTGGTTATCTCCTGTAGTCGCATTCACAGTCTGGTCATTTCCTGTAGTCGCATTCGCAGTCTCTGGTTATCTCCTGTAGTCGCATTCGCAGTCTGGTCATTTCCTGTAGTCGCATCCCCAGTCTGGTCATTTTCTGTAGTCGCATCCCCAGTCTCTGGTTATTTCCTGTACTCGCATTCGCAGTCTGGTCATTTCCTGTAGTCGCATCCCCAGTCTCTGGTCATTTCCTGTAGTCGCATTCGCAGTCTGGTTATTTCCTGTAGTCGCATCCCCAGTCTCTGGTTATCTCCTGTAGTCGCATTCGCAGTCTGGTCATTTCCCGTAGTCGCATTCGCAGTCTCTGGTCATTTCCTGTAGTCGCATTCGCAGTCTCTGGTTATCTCCTGTAGTCGCATTCGCAGTCTGGTCATTTCCTGTAGTCACATCCCCAGTCTGGTCATTTCCTGTAGTCGCATCCCCAGTCTCTGGTTATTTCCTGTACTCGCATTCGCAGTCTGGTCATTTCCTGTAGTCGCATTTGCAGTCTCTGGTTATCTCCTGTAGTCGCATTCGCAGTCTGGTCATTTCCTGTAGTCGCATTCGCAGTCTCTGGTTATTTCCTGTAGTCGCATTCGCAGTCTGGTCATTTCCTGTAGTCGCATTCGCAGTCTGGTTATTTCCTGTAGTCGCATCCCCAGTCTCTGGTTATCTCCTGTAGTCGCATTCGCAGTCTGGTCATTTCCCGTAGTCGCATTCGCAGTCTCTGGTTATCTCCTGTAGTCGCATTCGCAGTCTGGTTATTTCCTGTAGTCGCATTCGCAGTCTGGTCATTTCCTGTAGTCGCATTCGCAGTCTGGTCATTTCCTGTAGTCGCATCCCCAGTCTCTGGTTATCTCCTGTAGTCGCATTCGCAGTCTGGTCATTTCCCGTAGTCGCATTCGCAGTCTCTGGTTATCTCCTGTAGTCGCATTCGCAGTCTGGTTATTTCCTGTAGTCGCATTCGCAGTCTGGTCATTTCCTGTAGTCGCATTCGCAGTCTGGTAATTTCCTGTAGTCGCATTCGCAGTCTCTGGCTATCTCCTGTAGTCGCATCCCCAGTCTCTGGTCATTTCCTGTAGTCGCATTCGCAGTCTGGTCATTTCCTGTAGTCGCATTCGCACTCTGGTTATCTCCTGTAGTCGCATTCACAGTCTGGTCATTTCCTGTAGTCGCATTCGCAGTCTCTGGTTATCTCCTGTAGTCGCATTCGCAGTCTGGTCATTTCCTGTAGTCGCATCCCCAGTCTGGTCATTTTCTGTAGTCGCATCCCCAGTCTCTGGTTATTTCCTGTACTCGCATTCGCAGTCTGGTCATTTCCTGTAGTCGCATCCCCAGTCTCTGGTCATTTCCTGTAGTCGCATTCGCAGTCTGGTTATTTCCTGTAGTCGCATCCCCAGTCTCTGGTTATCTCCTGTAGTCGCATTCGCAGTCTGGTCATTTCCCGTAGTCGCATTCGCAGTCTCTGGTTATCTCCTGTAGTCGCATTCGCAGTCTGGTTATTTCCTGTAGTCGCATTCGCAGTCTGGTCATTTCCTGTAGTCGCATTCGCAGTCTCTGGTTATCTCCTGTAGTCGCATTCGCAGTCTGGTCATTTCCTGTAGTCACATCCCCAGTCTGGTCATTTCCTGTAGTCGCATCCCCAGTCTCTGGTTATTTCCTGTACTCGCATTCGCAGTCTGGTCATTTCCTGTAGTCGCATTTGCAGTCTCTGGTTATCTCCTGTAGTCGCATTCGCAGTCTGGTCATTTCCTGTAGTCGCATTCGCAGTCTGGTCATTTCCTGTAGTCTCATTCGCAGTCTCTGGTTATCTCCTGTAGTCGCATTCGCAGTCTGGGCATTTCCTGTAGTCGCATTCGCAGTCTCTGGTTATCTCCTGTAGTCGCATTCACAGTCTCTGGTTATCTCCTGTAGTCGCATTCGCAGTCTGGTTATTTCCTGTAGTCGCATTCGCAGTCTGGTCATTTCCTGTAGTCGCATTCGCAGTCTGGTCATTTCCTGTAGTCGCATCCCCAGTCTGGTCATTACCTGTAGTCGCATCCCCAGTCTCTGGTTATTTCCTGTAGTCGCATTCGCAGTCTGGTTATTTCCTGTAGTCGCATTCCCAGTCTGGTCATTACCTGTAGTCGCATCCCCAGTCTCTGGTTATTTCCTGTAGTCGCATTCGCAGTCTGGTCATTTCCTGTAGTCGCATCCCCAGTCTGGTCATTACCTGTAGTCGCATCCCCAGTCTCTGGTTATTTCCTGTAGTCGCATTCGCAGTCTGGTCATTTCCTGTAGTCGCATTCGCAGTCTCTGGTTATCTCCTGTAGTCGCATTCGCAGTCTCTGGTTATCTCCTGTAGTCGCATTCGCAGTCTGGTCATTTCCTGTAGTCGCATTCGCAGTCTCTGGTTATCTCCTGTAGTCGCATTCACAGTCTCTGGTTATCTCCTGTAGTCGCATTCGCAGTCTGGTTATTTCCTGTAGTCGCATTCGCAGTCTGGTCATTTCCTGTAGTCGCATTCGCAGTCTGGTCATTTCCTGTAGTCGCATCCCCAGTCTGGTCATTACCTGTAGTCGCATCCCCAGTCTCTGGTTATTTCCTGTAGTCGCATTCGCAGTCTGGTTATTTCCTGTAGTCGCATTCCCAGTCTGGTCATTACCTGTAGTCGCATCCCCAGTCTCTGGTTATTTCCTGTAGTCGCATTCGCAGTCTGGTCATTTCCTGTAGTCGCATCCCCAGTCTGGTCATTACCTGTAGTCGCATCCCCAGTCTCTGGTTATTTCCTGTAGTCGCATTCGCAGTCTGGTCATTTCCTGTAGTCGCATTCGCAGTCTCTGGTTATCTCCTGTAGTCGCATTCGCAGTCTCTGGTTATCTCCTGTAGTCGCATCCCCAGTCTCTGGTTATTTCCTGTAGTCGCATTCGCAGTCTGGTTATTTCCTGTAGTCGCATTCGCAGTCTCTGGTTATCTCCTTTAGTCGCATCCCCAGTCTCTGGTTATTTCCTGTAGTCACATTCGCAGTCTGGTTATTTTCTGTAGTCGCATTCGCAGTCTCTGGTTATCTCCTGTAGTCGCATCCCCAGTCTCTGGTTATTTCCTGTAGTCGCATTCGCAGTCTGGTTATTTCCTGTAGTCGCATTCGCAGTCTCTGGTTGTCTCCTGTAGTCGCATCCCCAGTCTCTGGTTATTTCCTGTAGTCGCATTCGCAGTCTTTGGTCATCTCCTTTAGTTGCATCCGTAGTCTCTGGTTATCTCCTGTAGTCATTTATGATATCTATGGCTATGAATATTTCTTGAATCCATATTGAGCACTATATTTGATTGGCTGTTTGCTTCTGCTTAGGCCTGGCAAACACGCACAATCGCACATGATGATGACTTCATCATCATGTGCGTGATTGTGATTGTGCGTGTGTGCCAAGCAGAAGCAGCCAATCAAATATAGTGCTCAATATGGATTAAATAAATAGTGGGAAGAATGCTCCTTACATTGGTGGTCAGTGGGAAGAATGTTCCTTACATTGGTGATCAGTGAGAAGAATGTCCCTTACATTGGTGATCAGTGAGAAGAATGTTCCTGACATTGGTGGTCAGTGGGAAGAATGTTCCTTACATTGGTGGTCAGTGGGAAGAATGTTCCTTACATTGGTGATCAGTGGGAAGAATGTCCCTTACATTGGTGATCAGTGAGAAGAATTTTCCTGACATTGGTGATCAGTGAGAAGAATGCTCCTTACATTGGTGATCAGTGAGAAGAATGTTCCTTACATTGGTGATCAGTGAGAAGAATGTTCCTTACATTGGTGATCAGTGAGAAGAATGTTCCTTACATTGGTGACCAGTAGGAAGAATGTTCCTTACATTGGTGATCAGTGAGAAGAATGTTCCTTACATTGGTGATCAGTGAGAAGAATGTTCTTTACGTTGGTGATCAGTGAGAAGAATGTTCCTTACATTGGTGATCAGTGAGAAGAATGTTCCTTACATTGGTGATCAGTGAGAAGAATGTTCCTTACATTGGTGATCAGTGAGAAGAATGTTCCTTACATTGGTGATCAGTGAGAAGAATGTTCCTTACATTGGTGATCAGTGGGAAGAATGTTCCTTACATTGGTGGTCAGTGGGAAGAATGTTCCTTACATTGGTGATCAGTGGGGAGAATGCCCCTTACATTGGTGATCAGTGAGAAGAATGTTCCTTACATTGGTGATCAGTGGGAAGAATGCCCCTTACATTGGTGATCAGTGAGAAGAATGTTCCTTACATTGGTGATCAGTGAGAAGAATGTTCCTTACATTGGTGATCAGTGAGAAGAATGTTCCTTACATTGGTGATCAGTGAGAAGAATGTTCCTTACATTGGTGATCAGTGAGAAGAATGTTCTTTACATTGGTGATCAGTGAGAAGAATGTTCCTTACATTGGTGATCAGTGAAAATTATATAAAGTTAAGAAAAATAATTTAAAAAAAAATGTAAAGCACCCCCATGATCCCCGCACATGCTCTATATGAAAAGCTTTATTTAGGATGAGCACATGTATGTAAACATGTGTCTATAGACGCAAATGCTGGACACGGGAGCCCACCTGCAAGGTAACCCCCCCCGGGAGAGCGCTTCTCCTAGGGAGTTATCTGATGTGGGGAGGAGCCGCGAGAGCCACCCCCAGATGTCGAGGTTCGGGGCCACTCTGTGCGAAACGAGCTGCACAGTGAATGTAAGTATGATATGTTTGTTATTTTAAAAAAAACAAAAAAAAACGAGCCTTTACAATCACTTTAATTTTGGAAAGGTACCGTTGTTGCACTTTCTTTAATGTAATTCTGTGACGAACGCATGTAGTGTGGGCAGTGCAAAATGTAGGTGGGGATTTGTGTGGGTGTGGCTTGAGTGTGGGTGGGAACACATGAGCGGGGACAGGGGGCCCCAGGATCTCCTATTGCCCGGGGGCCCCATGAGTTGTCAGTCCGCCCCTGACGACAGGCTTCACTTTCTGGCAGGCCAGAATGAACCCAGGCCATCCCTCTCAAGTCTTCCTTCCACGCTTCCTTCCCCCCTGGCTGAGGCTTCTGACGCCCAACCTGGGCCTTCCAGGCCATATGTGGAGGAGCCCAGATTGAGCCAGGTATAGCATTCCTCTAAATATTTCTGCTTGTCCAATCAATGATGTTAACTAGATGTTAGTTGGGAGTACTAATTTAGGATTGTGATTGATGATGTAAAACATTACAACCATGTCCCTTTTTCATACACAGGGAAGTCTCAGCCAGGAGGTGGCCGGGCCGAGCCGGCTGGCTGATATCAAGGTCCCTCCACCACACCTGAAAACAGAAAGTGGCAGTAGGACGAGTACCCTAGAGGAGGCGGCTATCAGATTCTTTTGGAGGGCTACAGAGGTCCTGGGAGCACCCCACACCATGCAGGAGAACATTGCTGCATTCATAGCATATAAAATGCAGAGGATGGAGGAGGGCCAAAAAGCCATGTGTCAGGCCCTCATATCAGAGGCTCTGGAGAAAGGTATGAGGGGCCAAATTACACCTCACACACAGCTTTGGGATGGTCCTCCTCCTCCTCCTGCAGGTCCTCCTCCTCCTCCTCCCTCTCCTCCAGGTCCTCCCAGTCCTCCTCCTCCTCCTCCTCCAGGTCCTACTCCTCCTCCTGCCACATCTCCAACTGCACAGCCACAGCCTGGAAGGAAGCGTGGAAGGAAGACTAGACAGTGATTGCCCTGGATCCAGTCTGGTCGGCCAAAAGATGCAGCCTCTTGTGGTACCACAGCCTGGGGACACAGATGTCATCTGCTGCTATCCGAGTCTCTGTGAATCCTGGACCAGACTGCCCTCCCTTAGATATGGACTCCTCAGGCCACCAATTTTGATGTTGAAGAATTGATGTCTGCCGTGGGGGTCCCAGGCTTCGCTAATTTCTCATGTTGATCCAGTGTTGCCTTCCTCTTTGTTTGGTTCTGATCCCTTAATAAAGGATTTTTGTTTTGAATTATACTCTCCTATGTGTTTTACTTCAAAAATGACAGTTGGTTTGTGAGGATTCAGGTACATTTCTAATATACAATGTGAAATGAACAAGGGACACCAACAACAAAAAATCTCCTTGAGATTAAATAATAAAAGATATCAATGGTGTTGGGGTAACTTGACACACAAAACACACACAAAAATATTCTGGAGTAAAAATAAAAATAACATTGAACAAAGATCAGCCTTGGAAAAAATACAAACATTAAAGAAAAAAAAAGGCTGAAAATCCAAAAAAATAAAAATAAAAAAAATATAAAACTGTCAGATGTGACAACTAATAACAATATATTCAGGGAATCGTACTAAAAAAACACAAATAAAAGTTTGTGAGAAGTGTGTGTGAATATGAGCAGCAAAACTACTTAATTCTTGTCACATTATAAAGAAGAAGAGAGTGCGCTGTATTAAACCATTTTTAACATTTCAGCGTGACGAAAGTGCTGTATCCATTGCGAACGCTAAGTTTACCAGAACGAGCTGTCCCGTCTCGGAATTTCTTCTGAGCATGCGTGGCACTTTGTGCGTCGGAACAGGCCACACACGGTCAGAATTGACACGATCGGATTTTGTTGTCGGAAAATTTTATCTCCTGCTCTCCAACTTTGTGTGTCGGAAAATCCGATGGAAAATGTCCGATGGCGCCCACACACGGTCGGAATTTCCGACAACACGCTCTGATCGGACATTGTCCATCGGAAAATCCGACCGTGTGTCGGGGCATAAGTGTTACTCTATTCTTTAATAAATGATGGTTATCAGTATTACGCTATGTTGAATCTTTTCATTCTGGGGAACATCTGAATGCTATTTAATCTGGCTGCCCGTGTGCCCCTTGTTTGGCGAGATCTGTGCCGTATGCTGACCACTATCGTAGGGCTTGCTGGAATATCGCCCCCCTGATTTTCTCCTGGATAAAGGCCCTGGCCGGGTAATAGGTTGCAGGCTTATAGAGTTTGCCTTGGGGTAAGCGAGCATTCTGTGTGGTGTCATCACTGTGGTTGCGGTGGAGGATTTATTCAATCAGTGTATAAGAAGTTTATCCACATTTGGTTTAAGACTTTGAGCACTATTTTTTATATATAGATGGACATTTTTTCTACAACCCATGTACCTTTATGATAATCATTACAGTTTACGATGAAGCACTTGTGTCAATTATCACTACTTTTAGCGCTGCTACCAACTGTTCCAAATATTTCTGTGTGTATCTCACTTTTAGCAGCTGCTTTTGCTTTATAGTTTTTATTACTCATTATTGTTTTTTCACAATATTTTCACTATCCAAAAATACAATATTTCAATATTTTTATTTTTTTATTTTTATTTTTATTTTTTATCTTATATTTTTTTTCACTCATTTGGTTTATAGCGTGGTATTTTCTATGTAATTATATTGTTTACTCCCACAGGACACCTGGACATTTTCTACTGCCAATGGCCATAATCCGGCCCCCCTAAAGTCTGAAGGACAATAAACTGGCCCTTTGTTTAGAAAGTTTGGAGACCCCTGGCCAAATGGCCAAATCCCCATTGGAACATCCGATCTGAGCTGATACTCGGTAGTAAAATTCAGTCTTGAACTCATAAAACGTTACCATCTGCTAAGACATGTGTGACATACCGTATCTTCTAATCCCACAATTACAAATTTTTATTCCCTTCCACATCCATTTTAGCACGCACGGTATTTTTAAAGTAAACATATTGTTTTTGCATTTGAGTCAAGCCTGAGCTTTGATCCGCTGTCTCCTGTATCCATCTGTGTGGTTACGTCAAAACCTGACTGCAGTGGGAGGAAAGTCATTGTCAGATGTGTGTGTGGGGCCGCTTGACGTCACCGACAGCCAGGAGCTTCCAGTCAATACCCGGTGACACCTTGAATGGGTTCCGTCTTCTATACAGGAATACAAAGTGCCGGTGAACAGCGTTATGTGAAATAAAAATACAAGACAGACGCTCAATGATCCCAAATGACGATTTGGAAAAACTGGATGAAAGAAAATCTGTAGCTTATACCAGTCAATTATATTCCAGACCGTCGCGTTTTGTTATTATAATTTAATATACCGGTATATTGTATATAATTAATATCAAAGGATACCTGCTTTCATTTTTAATAAAGGAAGGGCCATTATTTCCCTAAAAAAGCTAGTTGCCTGGACATCATGTTTAAAGTGATATTTATTATTAAATTAAAAAAGAAGTTATACTTACCTGCTCTGTGTAATGATATTGCACAGAACGGTGGCTCATCTCCTCTTTGGTGGTCCTCCGTTGTCTGCTCCTCATTCCTACAGGTGCCCCCTAGCAAGCTGTGTAGTCCCTCTACATAAGAACAGATTATTACTGCACATGTTGAAACCAATGCTGGGGTTATTACTGCACCCACTGACACCAACGCTGGGCGTTATTACTGCACCACTGACACCAATGCTGGGGGTTATTACTGCACCACTGACACCAATGCTTGGGGTTATTACTGCACCACTGACCCCAATGCTTGGGGTTTTTACTGCATCCACTGACACCAATGCTGGGGGTTATTACTTCACCCACTGACACCAACGCTGGTGGTTATTATTGCACCACTGACCCCAATGCTTGGGGTTTTTACTGCATCCACTGACACCAATGCTGGGGGTTATTACTTCACCCACTGACACCAACGCTGGTGGTTATTATTGCACCATTGACCCCAATGCTTGGGGTTTTTACTGCATCCACTGACACCAATGCTAGGTGGTTATTACTTCACCCACTGACACCAATGCTGGGGGTTATTACTTCACCCACTGACACCAATGCTTGGGGTATTTCTACATCCAGTGACACCAATGCTTGGGGCTATTACTGCACCCATTGACACCAACGGTGGGGGTTATTGCTCCTCCCACTGATTCCAGTGTTGAGGGTTATTACTGCACAACTGACACCAATGCTGGGGGTTATTGCTCAACCCGCTGACTCCAGTGAGGGGGGTTATTACTGCACCCATTAACACCATTGCTGGGGGCTATTGCTGCACCCACTGATTCCAATGCTGTAGGTTATTACTACACAACTGACACCAATTCTGGGGGTTATTACTACACCCACAAACCCCACTGAGCGGGTTATTACAGTACCCACTGACATCAATACTGGGGTTATTATGGCACCCACTAACAGCAATGTTATTACTACACCCATTGACACCAATGCTGGGGGTTATTACTGCACCACTGACACCAACGCTGGGGGTTATTACTGCACCACTGACACCAACGCTGGGGGTTATTACTGCACCACTGACACCAACGCTGGGGGTTATTACTGCACCACTAACACCAATGCTGGGGGTTATTACTGCACCCACTGACACCAATGCTGGAGGTTATTATTGCACCACTGACCCCAATGCTTGGGGTTTTTACTGCATCCACTGACACCAATGCTGGGGGTTATTACTTCACCTACTGACACCAATGCTGGGGGTTATTACTTCACCCACTGACACCAATGCTGGGGGTATTTCTACATCCAGTGACACCAATGCTTGGGGCTATTACTGCACCCATTGACACCAATGGTGGGGGTTATTGCTCCACCCACTGATTCCACTGTTGAAGGTTATTACTGCACAACTGACACCAATGCTGGGGGTTATTGCTCAACCCACTGACTCCAGTGGCGGGGGTTATTACTGCACCCATTAACACCATTGCTGGGGGCTATTGCTGCACCCACTGATTCCAATGCTGTGGGTTATTACTACACAACTGACACCAATTCTGGGGGTTATTATTGCACCCACTAACAGCAATGTTATTACTACACCCATTGACACCAATGCTGGGGGTTATTACTGCACCACTGACACCAATGCTGGGGGTTATTACTGCACCACTGACACCAACGCTGGGGGTTATTACTGCACCACTGACACCAATGCTGGGGGTTATTACTGCACCACTGACACCAACGTTGGGGGTTATTACTGCAGCACTGACACCAATGCTGGGGGTTATTACTGCACCACTGACACCAACGCTGGGGGTTATTATTGCACAACTGACCCCAATGCTTGGGGTTTTTACTGCATCCACTGACATCAATGCTGGGGGTTATTACTTCACCCACTGACAGCAATGCTGTGGGTTATTACTTAACCCACTGACAACAATGCTGGGGGTATTTCTACATCCAGTGACACCAATGCTTGGGGATATTACTGCACCCATTGACACCAATGGTGGGGGTTATTGCTCCACCCACTGATTCCAGTGTTAAGGGTTATTACTGCACAACTGACACCAATGCTGGGGGTTATTGCTTAACCCACTGACTCCAGTGCCGGGGGTTATTACTGCACCCATTAACACCATTGCTGGGGGCTATTGCTGCACCCACTGATTCCAATGCTGTGGGTTATTACTACACAACTGACACCAATTCTAGGGGTTGTTATTGCACCCACTAACAGCAATGTTATTTCTACACCCATTGACACCAATGCTGGGGGTTATTACTGCACCACTGACACCAACGCTGGGGGTTATTACTGCACCACTGACACCAATTCTGGGGGTTATCACTGCACCCACTGACACCAACGCTGGGGGTTATTATTGCACAACTGACCCCAATGCTTGGGGTTTTTACTGCATTCACTGACACCAATGCTGGGGGTTATTACTTCACCCACTGACACCAATGCTGGGGATTATTACTTCATCCACTGACACCAATGCTGGGGGTATTTCTACATCCAGTGACACCAATGCTTGGGGCTATTACTGCACCCATTGACACCAATGGTGGGGGTTATTGCTCCACCCACTGATTCCAGTGTTGAGGGTTATTACTGCACAACTGACAGCACTGCTGGGGGTTGTTGCTCAACCCACTGACTCCAGTGCCGGGGGTTATTACTGCACCCATTAACACCATTGCTGGGGGCTATTGCTGCACCCACTGATTCCAATGCTGTGGGTTATTACTACACAACTGACACCAAATCTGGGGGTTATTGCTACACCCACAAACCTCACTGAGGGGGTTATTACAGTACCCACTGACATCAATACTGGAGGTTACATAGTTACATAGTTACATAGTAGGTGAGGTTGAAAAAACACAAGTCCATCAAGTCCAACCTGTGTGTGTGATTATGTGTCAGTATTACATTACATATCCCTGTATGTTGCGGTCATTTAGGTGATTATCTAATAGTTTCTTGAAGCTATCAATGCTCCCCGCTGAGACCACCGCCTGTGGAAGGGAATTCCACATCCTTGCCGCTCTTACAGTAAAGTACCCTCTACGTAGTTTAAGGTTAAACCTCTTTTCTTCTAATTGTAATGAGTGGCCACGAGTCTTATTAAACTCTCTTCTGCGAAAAAGTTTTATCCCTATTGTGGGGTCACCAGTACAGTATTTGTAAATTGAAATCATATCCCCTCTCAAGCGTCTCTTCTCCAGAGAGAATAAGTTCAGAGCTCGCAACCTTTCCTCATAACTAAGATCCTCCAGACCCTTTATTAGCTTTGTTGCCCTTCTTTGTACTCGCTCCATTTCCAGTACATCCCTTCTGAGGACTGGTGCCCAGAACTGGACAGCATACTCCAGGTGCGGCCGGACCAGAGTCTTGTAGAGCGGGAGAATTATCGTTTTATCTCTGGAGTTGATCCCCCTTTTAATGCATGCCAATATTCTGTTTGCTTTATTAGCAGCAGCTTGGCATTGCATGCCATTGCTGAGCCTATCATCTACTAGGACCCCCAGGTCCTTTTCCATCCTAGATTCCTCCAGAGGTTCTCCCCCCAGTGTATAGATTGCATTCATATTTTTGCCACCCAAATGCATTATTTTACATTTTTCTACATTGAACCTCATTTGCCATGTAGTCGCCCACCCCGTTAATTTGTTCAGGTCTTTTTGCAAGGTTTCCACATCCTGCGGAGAAGTTATTGCCCTGCTTAGCTTAGTATCGTCTGCAAATACAGAGATTGAACTGTTTATCCCATCCTCCAGGTCGTTTATAAACAAATTAAATAGGATTGGTCCCAGCACAGAACCCTGGGGAACCCCACTACCCACCCCTGACCATTCCGAGTACTCCCCATTTATCACCACCCTCTGAACACGCCCTTGTAGCCAGTTTTCAATCCATGTACCTATGGTCCATGCCAACGGACCTTATTTTGTACAGTAAACGTTTATGGGGAACTGTGTCAAATGCTTTTGCAAAATCCAGATACACCATGTCTACGGGCCTTCCTTTATCTAGATGGCAACTCACCTCCTCATAGAAGGTTAATAGATTGGTTTGGCAAGAACGATTCTTCATGAATCCATGCTGATTACTGCTAATGATATCGTTCTTATTACTAAAATCTTGTATATAGTCCCTTATCATCCCCTCCAAGAGTTTACATACTATTGATGTTAGGCTAACTGGTCTGTAATTCCCAGGGATGTTTTTTGGCCCTTTTTAAATATTGGTGCTACATTGGCTTTTCTCCAATCAGCTGGTACCATTCCAGTCAATAGACTGTCTGTAAAAATTAGGAACAACGGTCTGGCAATCACCTGACTGAGTTCCCTAAGTACCCTCGGATGCAAGCCATCTGGTCCCGGTGATTTATTAATGTTAAGTTTCTCAAGTGCTGTGTCATGAGGATAAACACTGCAGTTTTGGTTACTGAAGCCCCCCGATTCACTCGTGAAGACTGAGGAGAAGAATAAATTCAATACCTTTGCCATCTCCCCATCCTTTGTAACCAGATGTCCTTTCTCATTCTTTATGGGGCCAATATGGTCTGTCCTCCCTTTATTACTGTTTACATACTTAAATTTTGCTCTCCTCCGCTATGTGTCTTTCATGTTCTATTCAGGTTATTATTGCATCCACTAACAGCAATGTTATTACTACACCCATTGACACCAATGCTGGGGGTTATTACTGCATATATCACTTTTAGGTGACCAAACACTTTAAAGAGGAGGTCCAGTCTCCTATGTAAAAATGAAAAGTCAGCAGCTACAAAAACTGTAGTTGCTGACATTTCTAATAAACAGCCGCTCACCTGTGTCCCGATCCAGTGGCACAGCCGCTTTCACCCTGTTTTCTTACTCCCCAGCTCTGCGCACAGTGAATGATCCCGCAGTCTTCTGGGACCTGTCATCTGTCCTGGAAGACCCCCCCCCCCCCCCCAAAAGCTCCAATTGAAAAATAGGAGCTGGGGAGGAAGCCTTTTCTCATTTTCCCTCCCCTTTTGGGCGGAGCTCTGCTTTAAGGACTCCGTAGCAGCCTTTAACTGTGCCTGCACTAACATGCATGTAAATGTAAAACAAAAACAATCTAATGAGTAGATTGAATCCCCTTATAATAATTACCCTAATTGAGTAGCTATTGCTTGAAATTTAAATGTTGACCTTAAAATAAATATGACAAAAAAAAAAACGCCCATCAGTTCCAAACAACTCCAGAATAATATAACATTTTATTTATTAAATTAATTACAGGAAATTATATAGCACTGACAATTTATACAACACTTTACATAGATTCACATCAGTTCCTGCCTTCAAGAAGCTTACAATCTAAGGTCTCTACCTATACATACTAAGGCCAATTTAGACACCCAGATAGCAAACAATTGGGCTGCAAGTTTGAAAATGATATGCTAAGCTATTGCTAGGATTGCCAGGCTTCACAAGTGTGTTGCACAATTGCAGCAAGTCCGCATTGCATGACCCCAGATCAACTTTCTTTGCAAACATTCTGCAAGTCTGCTGGGTCTGTTACCTGTCCCCTGATTGGCTGAAACGACAAGCCCCGCTATTGAACGCCTATCAGGAGGAGAGGATGGGAGATGAGGATGGCAGGAGACGCATGAAGGACCCCGCTCGTTGCCCCACTAAGACAGGGAGACAGCGAGCGGGCGGGGGTCACACTGGCGGCATTCAAGGGCACACTGGCAGCATTTGATATGCTCACTGGCAGCGTTTAATAGGCACACTGGCAGCATTTGATGGGCACATTGGCAGCATTTGTTGGGCACACTGGCAGTGTTTGATGGGCACAGTGGCTGCAATTGATGGGCACAGTGGCAGCATTTGATGGCACAGTGGCTGCAATTAATGAGCACAGTGGCTGCAATTGATGGGCACAGTGGCAGCGTTTGATGGGCACAGTGGCAGCGTTTAATTTTTTTATTTTTTTTTAATTTGTGCCACCCCCAAAAATTTTGAGCACCAGCTGCCACTGCCCACAGGGATTTCTTCAGAATAACAAAAGGTAGGAGTATACAACAACATTTGTTAAAATCCCTGCAATGTACATAGATCACCCAGAGGGGGATGTTATTTTCGCAAAACAAAAGTGGAGTTACTCTTTAAGAAAAGGGATTGAGGCTTCCTTGTAATGGTTACCATGCATGGTAGGATTGGGATCTTGGATGCAGACAGGTTGCTGCAAGAGAGTGAGAAGTAAGATCATAGCTTCCAACAGTACCCTGATTTTGAGGGAATGTCCCTGATTTGGAGCAATGTCCCTCTGTCCCTCTTTTCCCCTCATTTGTCCCTCATTTTGGTCTGATCTATATAGTTGTATATAAAATGCACTTTTTATCTTTCAAAAAGTGTTTCCCAGCGCTAAACCTTTCTTTCAAATTCTAAATTGCTGCATTTGTACATTTTAAAAGCCAATATAAAGGAATAGTAGTGGTAAAAAAAAAAAACCTTGTGGATTTAATGAACCTTTTTTGGGGTTAGTTCTCCTTTAAGGGGGTGTGGCATGGGGCGTGTCCCATGCCTACATACATTTGCTGGTAGGTGTCCCTCATTCCCATCTCAAAATGTTGGGAGGCATGGGTAAGATAACTCACATTATCTAACCAGAACTATAATCCGGCCTATCTCTTTAAATAGGTCACATGAAAAAATATGCAGGGCAGGGCATGGCAATATTTGTTAATATATTGTTTTGTGCTCTGCAGTAATGCTTGCAGTAATATGTAGTGTAATTATAATGGTGGCTTTCTAGCTCGCCATCCAATAATAACTAGGTACTTCTTGCACCTGCTCCCAGCAGGTGTTAATGCAGGGCAGCATTTATCTCCTAGGGTTCCTTTGACATATTCATGGCAGCATCGCTGAGCAACATTTTACAGAGATAAACAGAGAAAGGTTCTGGCTGAAAATTAGAAGAGTATATTAGTCAGCTAAAAACATTGGGGCTTATATGCTTTGCAGGCACCCATAGTTCCACTTTTATCCGATATAAAATGATCTAAAAAAATTCTATTCTATCTGATCTGACACTACCTCAGAAATAGAAATATTGTCCACCGATTCTTTTAAACCTTATATAGCCTAAATATTTAGACACCTGACCATCAAAACGACCTATGCCCGAAATCCCTGACTTTGAGGTGTTTCCTTTGAAAGCTATGCTTAATGATATAACATACTTGTCGGAAATCCCGTTCGCCAAGAACGCGGTGACGTACGACGCGTACGACGCGCCGAAAAAAATGAAGTTCAATAGCCAGTGCGGCTCTTCTGCTTGATTCTGAGCATGCGTGGAACTTTGTGCGTCGGAATTGTGTACACACGATCGGAATTTACGACAACGGATTTTGTTGTAGGAAAACTTGAGATCCAGATCTCAAATTTTGTTTGTCGGAAATTCCGACGGAAAATGTCCAATGGAGCCTACACGCGGTCGGAATTTCCGACAACAAGCTCCCATCGAACATTTCCTGTCGGAAAATCCGACCGTGTGTACGCAGCATAAGTGTGTTCGTTCGAGCTCTAATACACTGCCCAACAAGAATTCTCTTGCCTTTGTGGCTGTGTGTGAGTAAAGAGATGAGCTCAGGCATGTTATTTGGATATACTGTATTTATTGGCGTATAACAGACACCTTCACTTTAAGAGGGAAGTTTCAGGAAAAAAAATTTAAATAAAGAACTGTGAAGTAAAATAAGGGTCAGTGCCCATCTGCAGCCTCACAAGTGCCAGGAATGCAGCACCCCCATTGCTATGAATGCAGCCCCATCATTGCCATGAATGCAGCTCCACCATTGCCATGAATGCAGCCCCACCATTGCCATCGGTGAAGCACCCCCATTGCCATGAATGCAGAACCCCCATTTCCATCAGTGCAGCACCCCCATTGCCAAGAATGCAGCACCCCCTTTGCCATCAGTGCAGAACCCCCATTGCCATGAATGCAGCACCCCCATTGCCATGAATGCAGCACCCCCACTGCCAGGAATGCACCACCCCCATTGCCAGGAATGCATCACACACCATTGCCAGGAATGCTGCACCCACCATTGCCATAATTGCAGCACCCACCATTGCCAGGAATGCAGCACCCACCATTGCCAGCAATGCAGCACCCACCATTGCCATGAATGCAGCACCCCCATTGCCAGGAATGCAGCGCCCCCATTGCCAGAAATTCAGCACCCCCATTGCCATGAATGCAGCACCCACCATTGTCAGGAATGCAGCACCCACCATTGCCATGAATGCAGCACCCATTATTGCCAGGAATGCAGCACCCGCCATTGCCAGGAATGCAGCACCCCCATTGCCATGAATGCAGAGTCACCATTGCCATCAGTGCCGCCTGATTGATGCCCATCTATCTGCAGCCTTATAGGGGGACAGGGAGGGGGCGGGACGAGTGCAAAAAGATTACATACAGGAAAAACTCCTGTTTTCTCTGCAGCCTCTTTAATAAAGTCCAGCCTCCTATGATGGACAGAACAGTCCTCCAATGGCAGCGCAGGAGATGGCACTTCCTATTACAGAGGCTCCCGTGTAAACAGGAAATTCTCCTGTGTGTACGGCACTCGTCCTGCCCCCTCCCTGTCCCCTCTAAGGCAGCCGGCGCTTTATGTGAGTGGTTAGCATAGGGACATGTTCACCATCTGGCAGGGTCAGCACTTAGAGGTAGGGAAAGGTTCCAGAGGAGTAGGGGAAGTGCAAGGACTACGTCTACCTCTCTCCAGGAAGCCTTCCCTTTTGGGTGTGGACCGGCCAGGCGGCACTCTGCTCCTCATTGCAGACACTGTTGGTGTCTTCAAATCTTCAGACCAATGTCACAGTTCACAGTTGCTATGGATTGGTGTGCCTATCTGTTGAACTGTTCTACAATATAACACTAGTGCCGAACTTGGACTCTGTGTGTTTACTGCCCGCCAAACCACACTGCACTTTGCTCTCAGCCTGACCTCACAAATGCTCCTTTGATTGAATAGACTTGAATTCCGAAATAGACCTTACCAAAATCTTATGGAAAGCCTCCTTAGACAAGTGGAGGCTGTTAGAGCCACAAAGGGTGTGTGTTTGTGGGGGGGGGGCGGTAAAATGATGAGAAAATAATACAGGATTCGCTTGAAGGCTTAATGTGAGGCTCCAGACTACCGTTTCTGAGTTTCTGAGCAGAAAAAGCTGTGTTTTTGGCTTTATCTGGATTCTGTTAACCGGGATTGGGGCCTGGAGCTTGAAGGTTTCAAAGTCTCTTGGGTTGGACAGAACCTTCACTCCTTTATCTGGTTTTTACTGGATACCTGCAGCCTGTGTGGGTACACAGGTGTGCAGGATCATTACATACTCATGTGTGAGGATAGCTCAGGGCCCCCAGTTTGGGGACAGTGCCCATATTGGGGACAGGAGGTCTCACTCAGGAGTCAGAGGTGTCCCAGCCAGGAGTCAAGAGACAGGAGGTCTCGCCCATGGGTCAGAGGTGCCCCAGCTAGGAGACTGGAGTTCTCGTAACAGGTGTCTGGTCAGCTCCTATCTGGGTGTCAGGAGAACCCCTATCCAGAGGCCAGGAGAAGGCTGAGTGAGCCGAAAGAACCAGGAGAGCTGGGCAACACAGTCAGAGGAACTGGTAAGGGGAGCAGTGGTACTGCTGACAAGGAAGCCAGGTGGCTTGGCCTTTTCAGTTACCTGTTGATGTAGAAGAACTCCTGCACGGGCAGCTGATGTCTATGTGAACTTTTCCTTCTTTTTTTTCCCAATAAAAGTGGGGTGCCACGCCCTAAATTATAGTTTGGACTGGCGCAACTCATTGGAAAAGCACTTACTACATAAGCATAATCACCTCAACACCTCAGTATATATAATTATAAAAATGCTAAATTTGGCAGTCGTTTGGTCTTTCAAGCCGGTATTATATAGTGTTTGACAAGCTGAGCTTCACCAAATGGCAAAGTTCCCAGGATTTCATATTAAAATATCAGTGATGGCACAGGTAATGCAGAAAACCTCTTTGGGTTGGTTTTGCACTTTCAACAATGAAGTTCCCAAACTTTGCTTGCTTTTAGGACAATCTGGAAGAAATCATTTTGATACCAGCTGGCTAGATTAAGTGTTTTCCAAGCCTGCTTTCTCTGTATGTCAGGAATGACCTTGAGTACCAGCTGTATAAGTGCTGGAGAGAGCGGAAGTGTTTTACTCAATAATGTAGGTTATCCTCTTAACAGATCATCCACATCCTTGCTGAAGCTTAGAAAGAGCAGTCTAAACGCACACTATTATATTGTTCTACTTCAATCAGCAATGATTGCAATTAATCAAAGCGCCATTGTCATGAAGAAGTCAAATGTCAATCGTCATGAAGGAAGGGCATGGTTTTTGAAAATGTTGGAAAAAAATCAAGAGGCAGAAGTTACTTTAGTTAATTATAGTAATCCCTTTGCAGTTTTAATTACCACTTTACATTAATGTGAGCCAGTACTTTGCCTAAGGCAAAAGAAACAATTTCACTTTATAGATGGCACCATAGGCAGCCAGGGCACACATTCTCTGCACTGTCCAGCCTCCCTGATCTGCTGTCAGAGTACCCCAAAATCAAAACTTACAAGGGGCTCACCAAGCTCCTCTCCATCAATGGGCTGCGCTTCTCAGCTGTTTGGCTTAGTATAGTGTCTGTTCTTATCAATTTTTAGGGATAGAATGCCAGTTCTCTTTCCCAGTTGCGGGTGATGGTTAGTAATAAGGTGGGTGTGGCGGGAGTCACTTTGGGCTGGGGGCTTGTGGAACCCAGATTACCTTGGAGAGTACTGGAAGCTCCTTGTCCAGCTTCCCCAGCCCCTCCTATGTGTAAGTCACCCTGTGTCTATTAGGGGCACAGGGTGACCGAGAACTCCAGTCTGACCTCAATATATAAAGATAAAGTCCACCGTTCATCAGAGACCATTGCTAGATGGTTTGAGGTGGGGTGGGGGTTGCTATGTGTTTGTTAGGTGTGGCTGTATCCCATTGTTCTATTGTGTCTGTCTGCCTTAGGAGCAACCTATTATGGGATGTATATGTCTATGTGAATTAGCTGTGAGAGGGGAGGGGGGAAATTCCTTCAACAGCTCTCCCTGCTGATTGGACAGTCTACTGATGAGAAGTTTGAATATCTCTGTGTGCCTGTGTTCAAATAAACAGTTCATGTTCAGCAGCCAAAATGAGTACTGCCTAGTTATTGGTTGCAAGTGGTTGGAATATCTGATATCTATATTCAGACTGGGAGGAAGCGATATATGACGGAGGCACTCAAGCGGAATGTGGGAAGTGATTCCGTGACAGTGAGTATGGGGGGGAGGCATCCTTTTCTTCCTGGGTTGATTCTGGTCTTGTTTACCAGGCTTGTCCCCAGTTGAAGGCAGGAGTCTCCCTAATGAATGAATGAATGAATTATTTGTATAGCGCTGCAAATGCGAACTTAATCGCCTCAAGGCGCTAGATCCGTCCTGTGTTGTCCAGCTTCTTGGAAGAGGTAGGTCTTGAGTTTCTTTCTGAAGGCCTGATGGTTTTCCTCCATGCGAATGTGAGTAGGTAGAGCTTTCCGTAGCAGTGGTCCTTGGACTGCGAATCTTCGCTCTCCCTTTGTTTTGTAGCGGGGTTTTGGAATAAGGAGGAGGTTTTGGTTAGAAGATCGAAGACTGCGATTGGGTGTGCAGCGTTTTATTTTCTCGCATAGGTATTGAGGAGCGTTTCCTTGTATACATTTGTGGGTGAGGCAGAGGGTCTTGAAAGTGATTCCATTCTTTACAGTTAGCCAATGTAGGCTCCTCAGGGAAGGGGATATGGATTCCCAGGTTTTTTTTCCTGTTAACAGTCTTGCAGCCGTGTTTTGGATGAGTTGTAAGCGCGCAAGCTGATATTGGGGTAGTCCTATGTAGAGGGAGTTTGCGTAGTCGAGTCTGGAATTGATGATTGTTCCAACTACTGCTGCTTTGTCCTCTTCTGGGACGAAGGGGATGAGTCTACGTAGCAGGCGGAGGAGATGGTGAGATCCGCTGACTACTGATCCTATTTGTGCATCCATTGACATTTCTGAGTCAAAAATGACTCCGGGACTCTTGGCTTTGGTGCTTGGAGAGATGGTATGTCCAAAGATGGTGGGCGGTGTCCATGGGGTCTTAGTTTTGGAATCTTGGTTTGCGTTAGGGTTGTCCTGATACCGATACTAGTATTGGTATCGGCACCGATACCGAGCATTTGCCCAAGTACTTGTACTCGGGCAAATGCTCCCGATGCTTCCGCCGATACCTAGAAGACAGCTGTGATCGGCGCGTGGGGGAGTTACAAGATTCTCCCCCCGCCGGCTTTCAGCTGCTTAGTGACATACAGCGGTGATCGCTCATCGCTGACTGTCACTGCATCCTCCTCCATGCCCCCTTCGTTCCTCTGTGCCTCTCCGCTGTCCCCCTCTGTTCCTCTCTCCTTCTATGTGCCTCTCCGCTGCCCCCTCCGTTCCTCTCTCCTTTTCTGTGCCTCTCCGCTGCCCCCCTCCGTTCCTCTCTCCTTTTCTGTGCCTCTCCGCTGCCCCCCTCCGTTCCTCTCTCCTTTTCTGTCCCCCTCCGTTCCTCTCTCCTTTTCTGTCCCCCTCCGTTCCTCTCTCCTTCTCTGTCCCCCTCTCCGCTGTCCCCTCCGTTCCCCTCTCCTTCTCTGTCCCCCTCCGTTCTCCCCCTCTGTTCCGCCGTCCTCCTCCTCCTTCCTTTGTGTATGGATAGAGTCAGCTGACTCTGTCCATTCACATAACTGAAACATTGTAACCTCCTGTGATTACGATGTCTCAGTTTATGAATGGAGAGGAGCCGCTGTCTTCTCTCCATTCATTCTCAGTGCAGCTGAGGCTGCAGAGAAAGAGACTAGGGAATCTCTATCCTCGGTCTCTTTCTCTGTCTCAAGGGGGAGATATCAGAGGTCTGTTAAGACCCCTGATATCTCACCAAAGCCCCCCAACAGGGCTGATTAAAAAAAAAACAAAAAAAAAACAAAAAACACATATTGCAATAAAGAATAAAAAAAATATTATTGTAAAAAATAAAAATTGTAAATAAAAAAAAAAAAACACACACACACATACACCGTTCACCCCCCCCCCCCCTCCCCAAAAAAAAGAAAGCACTGTTAAAAAAAAAAAAAAAAACACTGTCACGTGACATTAAAAAAAAAGTATCGGTAATCGGTATCGGCGAGTACTTGAAAAAAAGTATCGGTACTTGTACTCGGTCCTAAAAAAGTGGTATCGGGACAACCCTAGTTTGCGTGTAGGAGAAGAAGCTCTGTTTTTAATCGGTTGAGTTTGAGAGAGCTAGTGGTCATCCAGTCGTCTATCAAAGAGAGGCATTTTTCTAGTCGCTGATGATGGTCTTTTTCTCCGGTGATGCGAAAGTAGAGTTGGGTATCATCAGCGTATGAGTGGAAGCAGAGGTCCGATTTTCTGATGATTTTGAGGAGTGGGTGGATGTAGATGTTGAAGAGCACTGGTGACAAGGGTGAACCTTGAGGGACTCCACAAGAGATTGCGTGGGTTTCAGAGGTGAATGCTCCTAGTTTCACTGTCTGAGAGCGATTTCCTAAGAAGGATGCGAACCATTGTAGATCTGAATCTGTGACTCCTACTTCTGTCAGGGGTGCTTGTACTCCTGGAGTGGCAGTCTAGGGGTGCCAGAAAAATTTACTTTGGGGCAACTCACTGTGTTAGTAAGGTTGGGTGGACCATGAGTCTCACACCCAAGGGGATCAGAGCCAGGAGCCTTTCTCTAAGGAGATGGACAACGCAATACATCCTGTGCACTTTTTTGTGCACTCCACCTTTGTGTGTTCACTCTTTTATTACATCAGGTGCTTAGGTGATTCGTTTTGTGTGTGCACACTGCACTGCAGAGTTTGAAACAAAAGGGCTGCACTTACACCCAACTAAGAATGAAGAGGGGGCAGGGGAAGTAGCATGTATTTTCCCATACCATGAAATACCAAGTCATTCTCCAGGGAGATCGTGGCAGCAGGGAAGTATTTGGAATGAAAGCCTGCTTATGCCATCTACTATAAATAGAACGTGTTGCTTTGCCTAGTATTGACAACGTACAGGTTCTCTTTCACAACTGAGCTGATATGTAATAGTGATGTTCATATTATTCCTCTTCGATATGTAGCACCCTCTAGTGTGTGCTAGAAGTAGTTGTTAGCGTATGAGAATTTAGCTTGGCTGAGGGCCAGGTTTGGGTTGTGATTCTGGGTCAGTGTTTAGTGACTCAGGGGCTGGGTGACTCATCCTGACAGCTCTTCTGGTGCCTCCCCCTGTTTTCTGGAGCATTGGAGAAAGTTCTAGATGTAGTGGGTGGAAGCTAGGAGGGGCTGCCATGCATATTTATAAGGCCTTAGCCAATCCCCAGCTTTGGGCTGGCAGGGGGCAGAGCTAACCTCAAAAATAGTCATGAGCCATGCCAGCAGGGGCAGTCGGGTGGAAGATGGAGATGGTGTGCTGAGGAGGCTGTCGGAGGCCCTTGAGGCTGCCCCCTAGTCTGAGGGAGGGGTGACCTCGGGCCTGGGGCTTAGGTGCTTGAAGTTTCCCCCTAAAACACATGTAAGAAACCCTTCCTGGAGGCACGGGAGCAAGGAGAGAGGACAGCAGAAGAAGCACATTTGGGACACCTCCTGAGAGTCAGCCAGGTGGGCTGGTGAGTGTCAATCTGAAGGACTGTGAGGAGAAGTTGGCCTGGAGGGCTAGTGAAAGGGGCAGCTGCAGCCAGGCGGGTTGGCAGTGTCTGACGAAGTGCTGGGATCAGTAGCCACAGGAGTAATACAAGCTGGATACTGAACTTCTTACTATATAACTAAGGGGCCTCGGGTTCCTGCCTGTAATGGACTATCGCTTCATCTGACTGAGTGACTGTTGGATAATTCACATGACTGACGGATAACAGATGTCATTATCAACCCTTATACCACCCAACTTATACCCTTACCCCGATAACTCAAACCACACCGAGATTGGAGTATTAAAAGGCCGTAGCGGCCTAATTTATTTAACAAATAATCTTAAATATAAAATATAACATATAATATTATCTATCATAAAGAAAACATCAAAACAAACAACATCTGTTAAAACAACCTGCTGAATAGGGATGAGCTTCGTGTTCGAGTCGAACCCATGTTCGACTCGAACATCGGCTGTTCGACCGTCCGTCGAATTGCGAACGATATGGGCCGTTCGCGCCAAATTCGTGTGGCGCGTCACGGCCCATAATTCACTGCGGCATCGCAGTGCATTGCTGGCTGATGATTGGCCAAGCATGCACTATGACCCGCATGCTTGGCCAATCACAGCGCCGTCAGTAGAGAGAGCTGTAATTGGCCAAAGCCAGGGTGGCTTTGGCCAATTATGGCTCAGGGGATTTAGTACACACCCCACACTATATAAGGCCGCCTGCACGGCGGCCCTGTGTAGTGTGTGTTCCGGTGTGCTGAGAGATAGAGAGAGAGAGAGACAGTGTCATTTGATTTGAGTTAGATAGATTAGGCAGAACAGTCAGTCAGTTAGCTGCACTTACAGTGTATTGTGTATATATATGCATCCCAGGTGTTGCATATATATATATACACTGTATTCAGTTTAGCTAGATCCGTTCCTGTTATCTTCTATCTAGACTATTTAGTGCAGTGTGTCCTGCTCACAGTGTTCAGCTAGATCCGTTCCTGCTATTTACATTCAGTGCAGTGCGTCCTGCTCACAGTGTTCAGCTAGATCCGTTCCTGGTATTTACATTTAGTGCAGTGCGTCCTGCTCACAGTGTTCAGCTAGATCCGTTCCTGCTATTTACATTCAGTGCAGTGCGTCCTGCTCACAGTGTTCAGCTAGATCCGTTCCTGGTATTTACATTTAGTGCAGTGCGTCCTGCTCACAGTGTTCAGCTACATCCGTTCCTGCTATTTACATTCAGTGCAGTGCGTCCTGCTCACAGTGTTCAGCTAGATCCGTTCCTGCTATTTACATTCAGTGCAGTGCGTCCTGCTCACAGTGTTCAGCTAGATCCGTTCCTGCTATTTACATTCAGTGCAGTGCGTCCTGCTCACAGTGTTCAGCTAGATCCGTTCCTGGTATTTACATTTAGTGCAGTGCGTCCTGCTCACAGTGTTCAGCTACATCCGTTCCTGCTATTTACATTCAGTGCAGTGCGTCCTGCTCACAGTGTTCAGCTAGATCCGTTCCTGCTATTTACATTCAGTGCAGTGCGTCCTGCTCACAGTGTTCAGCTAGATCCGTTCCTGCTATTTACATTCAGTGCAGTGCGTCCTGCTCACAGTGTTCAGCTAGATCCGTTCCTGGTATTTACATTTAGTGCAGTGCGTCCTGCTCACAGTGTTCAGCTACATCCGTTCCTGCTATTTACATTCAGTGCAGTGCGTCCTGCTCACAGTGTTCAGCTAGATCCGTTCCTGCTATTTACATTCAGTGCAGTGCGTCCTGCTCACAGTGTTCAGCTAGATCCGTTCCTGCTATTTACATTCAGTGCAGTGCGTCCTGCTCACAGTGTTCAGCTAGATCCGTTCCTGGTATTTACATTTAGTGCAGTGCGTCCTGCTCACAGTGTTCAGCTACATCCGTTCCTGCTATTTACATTCAGTGCAGTGCGTCCTGCTCACAGTGTTCAGCTAGATCCGTTCCTGCTATTTACATTCAGTGCAGTGCGTCCTGCTCACAGTGTTCAGCTAGATCCGTTCCTGCTATTTACATTCAGTGCAGTGCGTCCTGCTCACAGTGTTCAGCTAGATCCGTTCCTGGTATTTACATTTAGTGCAGTGCGTCCTGCTCACAGTGTTCAGCTAGATCCGTTCCTGCTATTTACATTCAGTGCAGTGCGTCCTGCTCACAGTGTTCAGCTAGATCCGTTCCTGCTATATACATTTAGTGCAGTACGTCCTGCTCACAGTGTTCAGCTAGATCCGTTCCTGTTATCTTCCTACTGACAGGCAGGCTTGTCTGGTTACAGTATATAAAGCTACCTGAAGAAAATTACAGGTGTTCTTTTTGATCCTATTAGTACCACGGTCAGGCAGCTAGACTATTTACATTTAGTACAGTGTGTCCTGCTCACAGTGTTCAGCTAGATCCGTTCCTGTTATCTTCCTACTGACAGGCAGGCTTGTCTGGTTACAGTATATAAAGCTACCTTAAGAAAATTACAGGTGTTCTTTTTGATCCTATTAGTACCACGGTCAGGCAGCTAGACTATTTACATTTAGTACAGTGCGTCCTGCTCACAGTGTTCAGCTAGATCCGTTCCTGTTATCTTCCTACTGACAGGCAGGCTTGTCTGGTTACAGTATATAAAGCTACCTGAAGAAAATTACAGGTGTTCTTTTTGATCCTATTAGTACCACGGTCAGGCAGCTAGACTATTTACATTTAGTACAGTGTGTCCTGCTCACAGTGTTCAGCTAGATCCGTTCCTGTTATCTTCCTACTGACAGGCAGGCTTGTCTGGTTACAGTATATAAAGCTACCTTAAGAAAATTACAGGTGTTCTTTTTGATCCTATTAGTACCACGGTCAGGCAGCTAGACTATTTACATTTAGTACAGTGCGTCCTGCTCACAGTGTTCAGCTAGATCCGTTCCTGCTATTTACATTCAGTGCAGTGCGTCCTGCTCACAGTGTTCAGCTAGATCCGTTCCTGGTATTTACATTTAGTGCAGTGCGTCCTGCTCACAGTGTTCAGCTAGATCCGTTCCTGCTATTTACATTCAGTGCAGTGCGTCCTGCTCACAGTGTTCAGCTAGATCCGTTCCTGCTATATACATTTAGTGCAGTACGTCCTGCTCACAGTGTTCAGCTAGATCCGTTCCTGTTATCTTCCTACTGACAGGCAGGCTTGTCTGGTTACAGTATATAAAGCTACCTGAAGAAAATTACAGGTGTTCTTTTTGATCCTATTAGTACCACGGTCAGGCAGCTAGACTATTTACATTTAGTACAGTGTGTCCTGCTCACAGTGTTCAGCTAGATCCGTTCCTGTTATCTTCCTACTGACAGGCAGGCTTGTCTGGTTACAGTATATAAAGCTACCTTAAGAAAATTACAGGTGTTCTTTTTGATCCTATTAGTACCACGGTCAGGCAGCTAGACTATTTACATTTAGTACAGTGCGTCCTGCTCACAGTGTTCAGCTAGATCCGTTCCTGTTATCTTCCTACTGACAGGCAGGCTTGTCTGGTTACAGTATATAAAGCTACCTGAAGAAAATTACAGGTGTTCTTTTTGATCCTATTAGTACCACGGTCAGGCAGCTAGACTATTTACATTTAGTACAGTGTGTCCTGCTCACAGTGTTCAGCTAGATCCGTTCCTGTTATCTTCCTACTGACAGGCAGGCTTGTCTGGTTACAGTATATAAAGCTACCTTAAGAAAATTACAGGTGTTCTTTTTGATCCTATTAGTACCACGGTCAGGCAGCTAGACTATTTACATTTAGTACAGTGCGTCCTGCTCACAGTGTTCAGCTAGATCCGTTCCTGCTATATACATTTAGTGCAGTACGTCCTGCTCACAGTGTTCAGCTAGATCCGTTCCTGTTATCTTCCTACTGACAGGCAGGCTTGTCTGGTTACAGTATATAAAGCTACCTGAAGAAAATTACAGGTGTTCTATCCCAGCTTAGTGCAGCTACAGGCCATTAGTATGTCTGGAAGGCCAAGAAGGAGAGGCAGACAGTCACAAGCCAATAAGAGAGGGCAAGCAGGCTCTGTGTCTAGTGCTGGTCGTGGAGACGGTGCATCCTCATCAGCACGTGGCCATGGGACACGCTTGGCCTTTTTTTCGGCAGCTGGCCGTGTTGAGCCGCAACATGCGGAAGACTTGGTCGAGTGGATGACCAAGCCGTCCTCATCCTCCTCATCCTCTCTCACCCATGCCCAGGGTGCTTTGTCTGGCAAAGCAGCGGCCTCTTCCCTCAGCTCAATGTCATCAGTGACTCCTTCCCTAGCTCCACCATGTCCTCATGAGGATTCCCTCGAACTGTTTGACCACAGTGTTGGGTACATGCTCCAGGAGGATGCCCAGCGTTTGGAAGGCTCTGATGATGATACTGAGCTCAATGAAGGCAGTAACATGAGCACGGACAGAGGGGGTGCCCAAGAAGGACAGCAATCTGGCAGTCATGCTCCCCCTGCTGCAGCATACTGCCAGGTTTGCTCCAGTGATGAGGAGGGAGGGGATGATGAGGTCACTGACTCAACGTGGGTGCCTGATAGGAGAGAGGAGGAGGAGGAGGAGGAGGAGGAGGTGGCACATCACCAACTAGGCAGGATGCCCTCCAGGGGCCAGCCTAAGGGCAGCACATTGACTGCATCACACCCCAAAGCTCCACATGTGCAGGGCGCTGCAGTCTCTGCGCGTTATTCAAAAAGTTCTTTGGTGTGGGCCTTTTTTGAGACGAGTGCATCAGATCGCACCGCTGCTATTTGCAACATATGTCTCAAGCGTATCTCGCGTGGCCAAAACATCTCCCGCTTGGGTACCACATGCTTGACCAGACATATGTTGACCTGCCATGCAGTTCGTTGGCAAGCGTATCTGAAAGACCCACACCAAAGAACAAAGACGATCTCTCCTTGCTCCTCATCAGCTGAGATTTCCAACCCCACTAGACCTTCAGTCCTCTCTGAGACCTGCAGTGAGAGGAATGAAGGTGTAGAATTAGGTGTGTCACAGCCAAGTACTTGTGGGCAATCTGCTTTTGGTACACCGACGTCAGATTGTACCAGGCAAATTTCCCTGCCCCAGCTGCTGCACCGCCGAAAGAAGTTTGCTCCCAGCCATCCACATGCCCAGCGGTTGAATGCTAGCTTGGCAAAATTGCTAGCACTTCAACTGCTGCCTTTTCAGTTGGTAGACTCTGCCCCCTTCCGTGAGTTTGTGGAATGTGCGGTTCCTCAGTGGCAGGTACCCAAACGCCACTTTTTCTCACGGAAGGCGATTCCGGCTCTCTACCGGCATGTGGAAGGCAATGTCCATGCCTCGCTGGACAGGGCGGTCAGCGGTAAGGTGCATATTACCGCTGACTCATGGTCCAGCAGGCATGGACAGGGACGTTACTTAAGTTTCACGGCGCATTGGGTGACTCTGCTGGCAGCTGGGAAGGATGCAGGACAAGGTGCAGTAGTGTTGGAGGTTGTTCCGCCACCACGCCTCCAAAATGCTGATTGTGACACACCTCTCTCCTCCACCCCCTCCTCTTCTTCTTCCTCCATGGCCTCTTCCTCGGAACCAGCGGTGCTCCGTAGGCGTTCAAGGGGCTACGCAAGTACGCAGGCCAAAAGATGCCATGCGGTGCTTGAGCTGGTGTGCTTGGGGGACAGGAGCCACACTGGGGCAGAGGTTCTGTCAGCTCTGCAGGGGCAGGTTCAGAGGTGGTTGACGCCACGCCAACTTAAGGCAGGAATGGTGGTTTGCGACAATGGCACCAACCTCCTCTCTGCCCTCCGACAGGGACAACTGACCCATGTGCCCTGTTTGGCTCACGTCCTTAACTTGGTGGTGCAGCGGTTCTTGGGCAGGTACCCGGGCTTACAGGATGTCCTGAGGCAGGCCAGGAAAGTCTCTGTGCATTTCCGCCGGTCATATAATGCCAGTGCTCGGCTGACGGACCTCCAAAAGGAGTTTAACCTGCCCAAGAACCGCCTAATCTGTGACATGCCCACCAGGTGGAACTCGACGTTGGCCATGCTGCAGCGGCTGCACACGCAGCAGAGGGCCATCAATGAGTACCTGTGCGACTATGGCACCAGGACAGGGTCAGGGGACCTTGGTTTTTTTTCCCCACGCCAGTGGGCCATGATCAGGGATGCATGCACTGTCCTGTCACCATTCGAGGAGGCCACGAGGATGGTGAGCACTGACAGTGCATGCATCAGTGACACTGTCCCCCTTGTCCACCTGTTGGAGCACACGCTGCGTGGAATAATGGACAGGGCACTTGAGGCAGAACAGAGGCAGGAAGAGGAGGACTTCCTTAGCTCTCAAGGCCCCCTTTATCCAGACAGTGTTCCTGCGTGCCCGCCGATCACACAGGAAGAGGACGAGGAGGAGGAGGAGGAGGAGGAGGAAGATTGTGTCAGTATGGAGGTGGAGCCTGGCACTCAGCATCAGCAGTCTTTAAGGGATCAGTCCCAAGGAACACATGGACTTGTACGTGGCTGGGAGGAGGTGGCTGCGGACGTTGTTGTCCTTAGTGACCCAGAGGACTCCGGACCGAATGCCTCAGCAAACCTACGCTGCATGGCCTCCCTGATCCTGCAAAGCCTGCGTAAGGATCCTCGTATTCGTGGTATCAAGGAGAAGGACCAATACTGGCTGGCAACCCTCCTTGATCCACGTTACAAGGGTAAGGTTGCGGACCTTATCTTGCCATCGCAGAGGGAGCAGAGGATGAAACATCTTCGGGAGGCCTTGCAGAAAGGTCTGTGCAACGCGTTCCCAGAGACTGGGAGGTTACAAACTCCTGTTTCTGGACAACGTGTTGCTGAGGCTTCGGTCAGTCAAAGAAGGAGCGGTGGAGAAGGTGGCCGTCTGACCGATGCGTTCAGACAATTTTTTGGTCCGCAGCCCCAAGGTATGATCGGTTCCAGCAACCATCGCCAGCGTCTGTTTTACATGGTGCAGGAATACCTAGGGGCAAGATCAGACTTGGACACCTTTCCCACCGAAAATCCTCTGGGTTACTGGGTCTTGAGGATGGATCACTGGCCAGAGCTTGCACAGTATGCAATTGAGCTACTGGCCTGTCCTGCATCCAGCGTTCTTTCGGAACGTACATTCAGTGCTGCTGGAGGCGTGGTAACCGATCACAGGGTGCGTCTGTCCACTGACTCGGTCGATCGGCTGACCTTCATAAAAATGAATCAGTCTTGGATCACCACCAGCTACCAAGCACCTGATGCTGATGTAACTGAATAATTTTTTTCAGATCCCTTCAAAGACTGCCTATGCTGATGCTGAGTGATTATCCCTGAGTAATTATCCTCTTCCTCCTCAATCATCACGCTGATAGCTTGTAAGAACATTTTTGGTTCTGGGCGCCACCACCAGTGCCTAAGGCACAATTTTTCAGCCCCTGTATAACAGGGGCGTGTAATTACAATTTTTGATGTAATACTTTGCAGCACGGCTCGTTCCTGCATTCCAACTAGAGTGTCTGTGAGGGGTTGCAGTGTTGTGGCACCAGCACCAGTGCCTAAGGCCCAATTTTTCTGCCCCTGTCTAACAGGGGCGTGAAATTACAATTTTTGATGCAATACTTTGCAGCAGGGCTCGTTCCTGCGTTCCAACTAGAGTGTCTGTGAGGGGTTGCAGTGTTGTGGCACCAGCACCAGTGCCTAAGGCCCAATTTTTCTGCCCCTGTCTAACAGGGGCGTGAAATTACAATTTTTGATGCAATACTTTGCAGCAGGGCTCGTTCCTGCGTTCCAACTAGAGTGTCTGTGAGGGGTTGCAGTGTTGTGGCACCAGCACCAGTGCCTAAGGCCCAATTTTTCTGCCCCTGTCTAACAGGGGCGTGTAATTACAATTTTTGATGCAATACTTTGCAGCAGTGCTCGTTCCTGCGTTCCAACTAGAGTGTCTGTGAGGGGTTGCAGTGTTGTGGCACCAGCACCAGTGCCTAAGGCCCAATTTTTCTGCCCCTGTCTAACAGGGGCGTGTAATTACAATTTTTGATGCAATACTTTGCAGCAGGGCTCGTTCCTGCGTTCCAACTAGAGTGTCTGTGAGGGGTTGCAGTGTTGTGGCACCAGCACCAGTGCCTAAGGCCTAATTTTTCAGCTCCTGTTCAACAGGGGCATGTAATTACAATTCTTGATCTAATATTTCACAGCAGGGCCCTGTGAGGGCTTACAGTGTTTTGGCCACAGCAACACCTAAGGCCCAAATTTCTGCTGAGTATATAGGGCAGGACCCTACTTTCAAACATCTAACTTACAAACGACTCCTACTTGCAAACGGAAGGAGACAACAGGAAGTGAGATGAAATCTACCCATAGGAAGGGAAATTCTCTCATGTAAGAGTTAATATGGGAAAACAATTTCTCCTTTCCACTGATGCTTTCCAATCCTTGTTCCACAAAAAAACCCAAATTTTCAAAAAACATTTTTCATTGGGACAAAAAAGTGAGGTGAAATCTTCTGAAGAGGAGGAAAGACGCAAAACAAATGTCACAGGGGTGATAACCCTTCCCTATGTTTTCCAAAAAGCTTAGAAAAGATTTTTTGGCTGGAGCTAAACACATTAAAAATGTTCAAAATTACAAACAGATTCTACTTAACAACAAACCTACAGTCCCTGTCTTGTTTGCACCGCCTGTATACTGCTGTTCAGAGTATATAGGGCCTGGTGGCCCCACACCTTTCCTTATTTTAATTTGGGTGTGGGGTTCCCCTTAATATCCATACAAGACCCAAAGGGCCTGGTAATGGACTGGGGGGTACCCATGCCGTTTGTCTCACTGATTTTCATCCATATTGCCATGACCCGACATGACATTAAACCCGCAAGCAGTTTTAAATGAGATTTTTTCCTTTAAAAATGACATTTGGTGCAGGGACTGTTCTAAACATGGGAAACACGCGTCACTTTACAGGCATACTATAGACACCCCCCAGGTACGATATTTAAAGGAATATTTCACTTTTTTTTTTTTACTTTAAGCATCATTAAAATCACTGCTCCCGAAAAAACGGCCGTTTTTAAAAGTTTTTTTTGCATTGATACATGTCCCCTGGGGTAGGACCCGGGTCCCCAAACCCTTTTTAGGACAATACCATGCAAATTAGCCTTTAAAATGAGCACTTTTGATTTCGAACGTTCGAGTCCCATAGACGTCAATGGGGTTCTAACGTTCGTGCGAACTTGCGGTCCGTTCGCGGGTTCTGGTGCGAACCGAACCGGGGGGTGTTCGGCTCATCCCTACTGCTGAATTCTCAAGCGTTGGTCTGAGCAATATCTTAATAATCCTCTGTGTCCATAACAAGACTTGCACTGCGGTCCCATCAAATATATCACATAGGCCTCAAGCCGACAAGCTGACTCAGAGACTAGCAATGACCGCAGTGCCCCATTATCACTTCCCGGCTAACCTCCGTTAACCGGGAGCCACCATCATGAGCCATATCAATGCTAGCTCCCAAAAGACTCTTACTTTTTGCCATCTACCTTCTTTTGCCCAGACCAACGCCCACCACCGCTGAGGTAGCAGAATAACAGTAATGACTGCTGGGCAATGAACTTCTGGTATGCGAGTTTTATTTCATTCTTCTAGCTAGCAAGAATGAACACTCCTGGCCCGACTCGTGTCTACACGCCAAGGAGTGTTCCTTACAGACAATTCAGTGTACATATAACTCTATCACATTACGTCACAAGCACACAGATGATACATTTCCTTTACAAAACATTCTAACCTTTCACCTACTCTTACTAATGCAAGCAGTTTACCAAAGTATATTCTTTCACAAGCATTGCACAAGCCTTGCCTCTGCGGTTACCTCCTTAATCAGCTGACTAACTTGACACATCCTGGACAGGAAAAGTGTGCTAAGCTTAGCACAGATGGCTGTACTAAGGGGGGGAAGGGGGTGAATTCAGTGTCAGGTTCTACAGATCTCACAAAATGTTCTTAACATAGTCATTAGGAATGGCTTCTTAGCTGGAATTCTAAATCAGCCCCACTACACACATAACCATGGCCATATAATCTGATCCCCATTCCTACTTCATTCCCCCCTTTGATCATAATCATAGCGATTAATATGAGCGAGATTAAGCATCACTAAATAGCATACAGGTCTGCTTTCTAATGGATCAGAGCCCAATGTGACTGAGAATTTTTTTTTTTTTTTTTCTAGTCTTGGGGGGTTAATGGCTGGTATTTCCACATAGCCATAATATGGGTCGCAGCCTTTCTTTCTACGGTGGCCTCAATGAAACTCTGGATCATTCTAGTCCCAAGGGGAATCAGACAGGGCAGCAGCAGACATGCTACGAGTATTATTACAACGATCCCCAATATAGCCTTTACCCCATATACACTGGGAAAACCCCAATCTCCGAACCAGCTACCAGCATTGAGACCATCCCATGTCTGGACTGGCACATGAGCTAACTTTTTCATTCTACCAGTGATTTCCTCAACTACTTTTCCTGTGTTGTCCACTTCTAAGCAACAATTACTCAGATTAAATTTTCCACAGACACCACCCTCAGTAGCTAACAGATAGTCTAAGGCAAGTCTATTCTGATACACATGAGCACGTAAATTAGTTCCTTGTTTAGCAAGCAAATTTAAGGCAGCAGCGGTTTCGTTAGTAATTATTTCTAATACAGCCTGTAACCTTATAATTCGATTAAGCATATAAATTGGTGTTCTATAACCGTAACTGCCATCTTCGGCCCATGTGGCTGGACCATAATACTGGACAATACGTTCTGGGGGCCATTCATTATCTTTCCAGTTTCCTATCGTCAGACTAGATGACCTCCGCTTCCTCTTTGAACCTATGTACACAGGGACTCCCAGTTCTTCCCTATTTCCCAGTGGAAGAAGGAAAAATGAGGGTTTTAATGTACCTAAGACACAGGCTCCTGACCAGTCTTGGGGGAGCTCTGAATAGGCTTTATTCCCACAAATCCAGTACAAGTTTTCTGGGGCCTTCCAGTTAGACTCTTTGGTGAGATTTTCCCATAGCCCTTTTAGATGAGTGAAATTGGTAAAGGGGTGTGGGTCAGGCACGGGTACGTTTGTATCACTCCACCAGGATGTACTTTTTGAAGTGTTGTTATAAAACTGTTGTCCTAAACAGGCCATTTCTCCTACATGTGTTTTATACTGGGGACCCGACCTGGCTATACAATATTTCCCAATTATTGACGTTTTCAGGTGCCATTCTGACCTTATTCGTTCATGGGGCTGCTCAGAGGTGGCACTGAATGGCACATCATAATCTTTTTCCCTGGCTTCCCAAGGCCATTGGTCTCCCATGTTGGTTCCTCCACACACATAGCAATCTGTGACTTGTAAATTGTCAGCCACACTTTCTGCCAGTTCAATGAACAGGTTCTTTGTGCTAGGGGGCACTTTCATACCAGTGGCTAGCTCTTCATATAAGGAATGAAATAGCTGATGATTAACACTCTTTGTTAGTTCAGTTTCTAGTGAGACATACACAATTGTACCGGGGTCTGATCCTTTACCATAAATATGAACTCCAAACTTATTTCCCCATTGTGCTAAAAACTGGACAGGGTTATGTATGGTGAAATTCACAGGGGTGCAACTTCCCACTGTGCAGCTGTATGAACCAGCTAAAGATTGTAGAATGGCATCCTGATTTTTCATTCCCCATGTTCCCCAGGCAGCACACCTCCAGTTGGGGCAGTAATTCCATTCCTCACCTGCACAGCTAGGTCCCAGTTTCCCTGAACAGATGTACCTATCATTTCTTAAATACTCTCTCTCCCATTCCAATCCCCCACACCCTCCCCTTGGGAAGTGGTTGAGGTTGATGGCAGCACACACATCAAAGATTAGGCTTGCTGCAGTGCTGGGGTCAGTGATCAGTGTACGGTTTATCAGCCTACCGGTGGAACTAAAGCTCCGAACGGTTAGCCAGGTTTTATAGGGTGCATAAGTGGGGTCATAACAGGTTATCTGATTTTCAAAGGAGCACATTGAATAGGTAGTCCCATTATGTATGCAAGTACCAGTCTCTGTGCCCTTGCATTGATAATGGGAGTGCCACAATAACATCTTGGTAGTTACGGATCCTACTCTGGTAGTCTTTATACAAGGGTCACATGAGATACTCTCCCCCCCTGTTAACCTGGTCAGTATCACTATTATGACTATCAACAGTCTCATTATAACGATCTTAGTAAACATTACACCGATAAATATCCTCAAGCTTCAGCTTGTGCGTAGACCAACCAGCGTCCGGGCTGTGGTTGGAGCAGAGCTTAGTAGATATCCTTTATCTTCCGCCGTGCGTTGAGCCAGCAGCTTCCAGGGGTGTGCTGGCCGCAGGGCTGCAGTCTGTCTATCTTCTGCCGTGCGTAAATTCAGCAGCTTCCAGGGGTGTGCTGAACACAGGGCTGGAGTTCTTCCTTCTGATTTCTCTGGTCAATCTCAGTCTCAAAGGATCTTGGGGGTCTACTGTACTGTGCCAGGAGTCTGTGAGGTCAGCAGCTTGCTTTACCCTGGAGTGGTGTATCCAGGGTGTCACCTCGGCTACCTTAATGGCTGTTGGGGTAGATAGCAGAACAATGTAAGGACCTCTCCATTTTGGCCCTATGATTAACACTCCTTTACCCACACTGTATCTCCTGGTTTAAAGGGGTGTACTGGGTTCGACAAGCTTATGGGAAGTTTCTCTTGAACCCATTTCCCTATGTCCTGCATACTTTCCCCAAGTTTCTGTATCAGTTCACGGTTAACTACCCCTCCTATCTGATGCAAGTCTCCTCTTATCCCTCTAATGATGGGTGGGGGCCTACCATACAGTACCTCAAAAGGGGACAGATTTGTCCTCTTTGTTGGGGTACTCCGAATTCTCAGTAAAGCAATGGGCAACATCAAGGTCCACTCCATTTGGGTTTCCTGACGGAGCTTGGCCAGTTGTGACTTGAGTGTGCGGTTCATCCGTTCAACTTTTCCAGAGCTTTGGGGCCTATATGCGGTGTGTAATTTCCAAGTAATCTTAGGTGCCGTTGCTAATTCCTGGAGACACTTGTGGACAAAGTCAGGGCCATTGTCTGGGCCTATATCTGGGGATAAACATCTTTTACAAAACTGCTTCCGTCAGTAAAGTACTCAACGTTTGGATTTTCCAAGGGGCTGTCTTTCAAGTCTGGTCGGCTTACATATCCAATCCCCGGAGACTGTCATGAGTTAGGGGTTCTTGTGAGGTGGGGAGCAGAGTGGCTGGGTTTAAAGGGTTTACAGTCTCTAAGTGGATACGAGGATTTTCACACAGCATAGCTTGATATTTAACCATTCGACTGTTCGTGAACCAGTGATTTCCCTTGTAATCCATTAATGCCTGTACCTGGTGAGGGACTCGGACATAAGTCTCCTGACCTAATGACAACTTGTCAGCTTCGACCACAAGGAGGGCTGTTGCTGCGATGGCCCTCTGCAGGATGGCCATCCCTGAGCTACGGTGTCCAGTTGTTTTGAAAGGTATGCTACAGGGCGCTGCCAAGACCCAGAGTATTGTGCCAGGACTCCTACTACTATTCCTTGTTTTTCACTGACATACAAATAGAAGACTTTTTGGCTATCTGGCAAGCCTAGCGCAAGAGTCTGCATTAGGGAGACCTTAATGTCTTAATGCTCTGTTTTGCTGTTCTCCCCATTGGAAGGGTTCCTTTTCTCCCCCCTTTGTGGATTCATAGAGGGGTCTGGCTTTTATGGCAAAGTCCGGTATCCAGATTCAGCAGAATCCTACCACCCCCAGGAATTCACGTACTTGCCGACTGGTAGTCAGGGTGGGAATCTGACAAACAACTTCTTTCCTGCCTTCTCCAAATTGTCTCTGTCCTTGTGATACTCTGAATCCCAGGTACTTTACAGTCTCTTGTCAAAATTGCACCTTTCTCCGGGACACCTTATAACCTGCCTCCCACAGTAATTGTAACAGTTCATTAGTGACCGCTGGGTGCATGGTCATTACAGCCTGATTGACCGCTCGGAGGTCTTGAACAGGATGACAGCAGGGCCGTCTTTAATATGGTTTGGGCCCTGGGCAAACATTTATTTTGGGCCCCCCCCCCAATGCAGTTTTGCTCTTCACCCCAACATCTCAAAAACCATACACACACATAAATGATCTAAAAAAAACTTTGCAGACCCCATTCACAGCAGTCTCACGGAGTTCCCTTTCATGTCACAGCACTCCATTACATTGCAGCCTCTTCACATCACAGCGCCCTATTACATTGCAGACATTTCCACATTATAGTGCCCCTTATCACATCACAGCGTCCCCTTCATTTCATAGTGCCCCTTTACACATCACAGCACCCCAATTACATTGCAGCCATTGTCACATCACATATTCACATGTAGGTGTTTGGTGGCCCACATTTGCGCAGGCACAGCAGCCCATTCTATTGAATGGGCTGCCATGCCTTCGTGTCCTGCAGAAAAAAAGGTGCATGCAGCTTTTTTAAAAATTTTAGTGGCCTTGAAATCCATTCTGCTTTTGCACCATGCGACTAACCTGCAGTTCCTGCACACACAAATGCACTGTGTTTTTAAAAGTGTGGCCTAAACATCTAAAAACGCAGCAAGTTTGCTGGTGCAGGAACGGCAGGTAAATCACATGGTGCAAAAGCAGAATGGACAGACAGTGCTGTACTTCACTGCTTGATGGGCATAGGTGTGCGCAGGCTATTACATGATGCATGTACATTTGTTTTTGCAGGAAACACAGGCATGGCAGCCCATTCAAATGAATAGGCTGCTGTGCCTGCGAAAATGTGGGCCGCCAAAACACACATGTGAACCAGCCAGGCCCAAAATAAGCCCATCAAGCAGTTAAATACACTAATGCTATCTATGTGCTGTAATTGCTGTGTGCTCTGTAATAAAAAATACAGCCACAGCCCCACTCAGCCTCAGCGGCAGCTGGTGCTCAAATTTTTTTGGGGGGGGGCGCAATTTTTTTTTGAAAAAAAATCAATTGCAGCCACTATGCAATCAAATGCTGCCACTGTGCCCATCAAACGCTGCCACTGTGCCATCAAACACTTCCACTGTGCCATCAAACACTTCCACTGTGCCCATTAAATGCTGCCACTGTGCCCATTAAATGCTGCCACTGTTCCCATCAAACGCTGCCACTGTGCCATCGAACGCTGCCACTTTGCCCATTAAACGCTGCCACTGTTCCCGTCACACACAGCCACTGTGCCCATCAAACGCTGCCACTGTGCCATCAATTGCAGCCACTATGCCAAACGCTGCCAGTGTGCCCATTAAACGCTGCCACTGTGCCGTCAAACATTGCCACTGTGCCCATTAAATTCTGCCACTGTGCCATAAAACGTTGCCACTGTGCCCATCAAACGCTGCCAGTGTGCCCATCATATGCTGCCAGTGTGCCCATTAAATTTTAAAAATTTCTAGTCTTTTCCAGTTCTACACATGGGGTGCTGCGTGGGAGTCAGGGGAGGAGAAAAAGAAAAAAACCTGAGAAAAGAAAGGATAGGGGTTTGTGGCACTACCAGTACCGGGGTATCCTATAAAGTGACTGTGCTGTGCATATAAACTAAATCTGACATAAAACCTCTTGCAAATTAATCCATATGAGTGTGTGAAAATTATGAAAAGCACATACCCACTACCATATATAGTGATTACACCTTACAATAACGTTGGGAGAGATAAAAAACCTTCAGAGTCTCCCCCAATGTCCCACATCATAAGACATAAATTATAATATACATCCTGTAAAGTATCTACTGAAGTGATAATAGATAATCAGTGTCCAACAGGTGAAGCATAGATACTATCTAAACGATCTGGAGTCCATTGTGACCAACAGTCCCATAGAGCAAAAATATAAAAGGGAATACAAAAATGAATAAAAAATGAATAAAAATTAAGAAAAAAATGTGAAGCTCCAGAATGGCAAAAAGTTCTTGTAATAAGTGATTCTTGTGGTGAAACCTGATGATATCCAGTGACTTTAGTGCTCCCCCTCAAGGGTCCCCACTCAACAGCTCCTCATACCCCTGCAGGGGTAATACGCATGTAGCAACAGACAATAAAGGGCGTCCCAGATCCAGTGCAGCCATCACCGGGTGTCTCCTCTGTATCCCTGCTCCAAACAGTGGATGATTTCGATGCAGGACAGGAGAGGAGGGTGGAACGTGAACTGCCATTAAGGATTTGTATAACAAAGCGCCACTAGACCTGTTGTGGTTTTTGTTTAAGGAAATCTAAAACTATGGGAGCCCTGTTTTTTCCCACGAGGACGTGAATAAGGTATTGGCGCAACATCCACTGTTTGGAGCAGGGATACAGAGGAGACACCCGGTGATGGCTGCACTGGATCTGGGACGCCCTTCATTGTCTGTTGCTACATGCGTATTACCCCTGCAGGGGTATGAGGAGCTGGTGAGTGGGGACCCTTGAGGGGGAGCACTAAAGTCACTGGATATCATCAGGTTTCACCAAAAGAGTCACTTATTACAAGAACTTTTTGCCATTCTGGAGCTTCACATTTTTTCTTAATTTTTATTCATTTTTTATTCATTGTTGTATTCACTTTTATATTTTTGCTCTATGGGACTGTTGGTCACAATGGACTCCAGATCGTTTAGATAGTATCTATGCTTCACCTGTTGGACACTGATTATCTATTATCACTTCAGTAGATACTTTACAGGATGTATAATATAATTTATATCTTATGATGTGGGACATTGGGGGAGACTCTGAAGGTTTTGTATCTCTCCCAACGTTATTGTAAGGTGTAATCACTATATATGGTAGTGGGTATGTGCTTTTCATAATTTTCACACACTCATATGAATTAATTTGCAAGAGGTTTTATGTCAGATTTAGTTTATATGCACAGCACAGTCACTTTATAGGATACCCCGGTACTGGTAGTGCCACAAACCCCTATCCTTTCTTTTCTCAGTATCTTATCTCACCTCCTCTCGGAGGTGCGATTCAGGGGAGGCTGCACACCGGTTCTGTCTGTGAGCGCGGAAAATTTGTGTTTGTTAAAAAAAAAAAAACTACCTTGTCCTCCTGGCCAGCTCAGCACCGAATACGCGCCGCGGTCTGACTCCTCCTACCGAGGCCTCTGCGCTCCTCCGAGTCCGATCACGTTCACGTACACACACTTGCTTGCAGGCAGCATAGCAAGGGGCGGGGCCAGAGCATCAGTGGAGCTCAAGGCCCCGCTCCTTGACACTGGAACTGCTGCACTGTGTGTGCGTGCTGCTGAGCAGCTGATGCCGGCTGATGTCTGTCTGTGACAGACAGACTGTGTGGGATCTTCAGCGACGATATGCGGGCACC
Source organism: Lithobates septentrionalis (assembly GCA_037952835.1). Lineage (NCBI taxonomy): Eukaryota > Metazoa > Chordata > Amphibia > Anura > Ranidae > Lithobates > Lithobates septentrionalis. The sequence continues at coordinate 558,070 of JBBDGP010000784.1, read as the reverse complement.
ACATGGGCTTAAGGGGCAGCTCTGCTTTGGGCCCCAAACAGTGAAAGGGCCCTGGGCAGCTGCCCCGTTTGCCCTGCGGTAAAGACGGCCCTGGATGACAGTGAGCTGTTTCAGGTTTCTGCACTGGGAGTAGAGGTGTATTCCAGGGAGACTGACAGGGTTTTAGAATTCCATAGTGTAGGAATTTGTTTAAGTACTTTTGTTTTCCTACTAGGGCTTTTAGAGGGACTGGGTACTGTTTCAGGCTGACTGGAGTGGCTCCTGATTTTAATTCAATAAGGATTGAGGGAACGTGTGTGGTTAATCCTGGTAGGTTGTCTTCTGCCCACAGTCCCGGGATGTCTTGCAGTATGCGGGCTTCAAAGGGATGCGGGGCAAGGGTCCGGCTATTTGCATCAGGATCTCTCGGAGTGGAAGTGGATACTTGATTGGGGAGCCCATGGACTACTACTGAGTTCCCTATTTCTGTCCTGCCTATACCCAGAGTGGTACGGTCAGGAGTATATTTACTGAGATTTGGCATTGACAAACTTGCTGAATCTGATGTAGGTGAACAACTACTTGAGTCCCCTTGTTTACTGGATGGGACATTTGGACATGGCTCTAACCTGTCTCTATCTGAGGTCCTTTCATCTACATACGGGGGAGGCTGATCTGTCTCTTCGGGTTGAGAATATATGTGTTTTGTTTGTTTTGTCAGTGGTACTACTCTTGTCATAACTATAATTCTGCACTGTTCCTCTTTTGCAGCTTGTATCCACTGCGGGTCTCTGTCTCCCATTTGTCCAAAGGATGCACAATCATCCAGACGGACGTTTTCTCCTAGCTGACTGACTGACTGACTGACTGTGGATTTATCCGAGAGATGCACAATCATCTGGACGGATATTCCTCCTGACTGACTGGCTGAGGATTTATTCGAGGGATGCACAATCACCCGAACGAACAGTCCTCCTGGAAGGTGCGTCTTGGTCATGTTTCTGTAAGTCTGACATAATATTCTCAAATAATCAGTCAATGGTCTCTAAGTCAAGGGTTCCCTGTGGGGGCCACCGCGCTCCATAGCAGGGCCAATCTTTCTCACACAATGTTATCAATTTCTCAGGGCTAAGTTTTTAAATTACAGTTCTTTAGAAAATCCCTTCTTAAAGTTGGAGATCATGGTTTGTAGAGGAAATTCAACACTATGTTTCCCACCCATTCTTATAACCTAACAGACACCAAGACAGACACAGAGGGTAGGGTAAATGATGAGAATTCAGTAAGGGGTCTGAATCCTCAACACAGGTAGGGACAATAGACAACGCTTCCCTCGGTCAGTGACCTGGACGTGGTCTCCCAGCCAGAAAACGCACTTAAAAGAGGACACGGTCACTTCACCACAAAGTGATGTCTCATACACACATCAATCATACCAGACATTCCCACCCAAAAATTACTGACTGACTGAGGATTCGTCCGAAAGATGCACAATCATCTAAACGGACGTCTCTCTCGGAAGGTGATCAGGCTTCCCTTCTCTCGATCCGTCGAGAGGCTGGCTGGCTGTCTTAACTGTTATCCAAAAACAAAAGTAAAAAGGCTCTCACCTGTTCCTGTTGGAGCTCCAGCTATCTACTTCTTGGATTCCCAGGTCCTTTTGACGCTACGAAGGTCGTCCACAGCAGGCCACCAAATGGGACACAGCGCAGTCTCCTAGATAACAGTTCTAGAAGGCGTCTTTTGAGACTACGATATAGCCCACAGGGCTGGCCTCTCGGACCATTCCTTGTAGGTCTGGTGGAAAACAGTGCCACCTGCCTCAACAGGTCACACCGATATTCCCCCCTTACGGCCAATGCACCAAATGAGGTAGCAGAATAACAGTAATGACTGCTGGGCAATGAACTTCTGGTATGCGAGTTTTATTTCATTCTTCTAGCTAGCAAGAATGAACACTCCTGGCCCGACTCGTGTCTACACGCCAAGGAGTGTTCCTTACAGACAATTCAGTGTACATATAACTCTATCACATTACGTCACAAGCGCACAGATGATACATTTCCTTTACAAAACATTCTAACCTTTCACCTACTCTTACTAATGCAAGCAGTTTACCAAAGTATATTCTTTCACAAGCATTGCACAAGCCTTGCCTCTGCGGTTACCTCCTTAATCAGCTGACTAACTTGACACATCCTGGACAGGAAAAGTGTGCTAAGCTTAGCACAGATGGCTGTACTAAGGGGGGGAAGGGGGTGAATTCAGGTTCTACAGATCTCACAAAATGTTCTTAACATAGTCATTAGGAATGGCTTCTTAGCTGGAATTCTAAATCAGCCCCACTACACACATAACCATGGCCATATAATCTGATCCCCATTCCTACTTCACCGCCACGACATATCGTCAACCTGCGCCTCTCTGAAAATTAAACCATAACCATATCCTCCGAACCCTACTTTACTAATAAGGGGAGGGTGGGCGGGAACTTTCTTCACCAACTGTTCCTCCCCCCAGGGCGGTATCACCCTATAAAGCCTTTCTTGATACCTCCCCCTCGGTTACCTAATACCAACCCCCAACTCTATTAACTTCCCTGTTACCACAGTCATGTATGCCCTCCACTATGCATTACATGCTGTTGTTACGGGCCTTTCTGTGTTCCAGTTGAGTTCTGCAGACAAGAGAATGCTGGAGGAAGAAGAGGAGCTTTATATAGAGACTGTATATAGGAAGAGTTGTATAGGAAGTTTGTTTTGAAGCCAAGTGGGCATCCCAGAACGTCCCATCCCTATCCAAGTTATTATCCCTCAATAAACAAAAAAAGCAAAACAAAGCCACAGACTGTTCTCTGTCTCTGGAGTGCCTGTGGAAATTCGATATGCCTGACTGTGTGGGGGATCCCAGTTATCTGTGGCTGTTAAGGGGGTGCATTACAGATATTTATGGCTTTGACTGAAAACACCAGCTCTGGATGAAACATACAACGAGTGCCTATGGTGTATCTGGTCTGGAGACTCCAGGACTGGTGTCACAGAGGCTGCAGGTTTCTTTAATTTCAAAGTACAACTGAATTTTAGTTTAAATTAGCTGAATACATTGCAGATGCATTAAAGCAATTCACACCAGTCTGAACAGTGCATTTAACACATGCACATCAAAGTACAGCAGTCTATTCAATATTTATACTTTTTGCATTGCAGAGTGCTTTACTTTTAGACAATGGTGTGAACAGGCAGTCGCCCACCCAATGTGCCAAGACCTTCACTAGCCATCACTCACCCAGCGAATAAAATTCAAACTACAAACTTCAACAAACAGAGCCACCCACAGCTCTGCCCCAAACTACACTACCCACCATTTCTCACAATATTACTTAGACCAGCCTCTTCCCAAAACCTCCTGCCCTCTAGCTCCCTCTTCACCTCCTCCCATGCTCACCTCCAGGACAACCTCTGTCATCTCCTGGAATTCTCCACTGGATCTCTCCAGCTATCTCCTACTCTGTTCACCCTTACGTGATCCATGAAAACCAATCTCTTCTGGGAAGCCTATCTTGCCTCAGTCGAAGAACTAAACTGTTACCTTCACCATCAACTCATCACCCCATAGTCACTACCTTGTGTATCACTCGCACTCCCTCCCTTTTAGATTGTAAGCTCTCACTAGCAGGGCCCTTCAAACCCTCTTATCTTGCATTGCATTGTAACTTCACTGTCTCCCTTTTATTTTATTTTATTTTTTATAGCACTGCACAAAATGTTGTTGCTATATAAATCCTGTATAATAAAATAAAAGTGTCATATAGAGTAAATTGCTTTGTATGTAATATACTATCCAATTCCTGAAAGTGCTGCTATATTTAGCCTACTAGGGTACAAAGCTCAGTACCTGGTATACAGTAGACCAGGGGTAGGCAACCTTAAAGACGTAGAGATCTACCTGAACAATATGGGAGAAGTCAAAGATCACCGGGCACAGTGTCGCCTCACACCTGATTTAAACTGCTGTATTACAATGTTGCAATCACATGCATTGCATGGCACTCATGGGTTAAAATCAGGTGGTGAGAAGCTAACGTGAGGAGCAGCAGTACCTGCTACCCTTGTGAATGAGCCCTTAGCTGCATTCAGCATTCTGCAGTGTCACCCTTAGGGCTGCAGTGTACTGTTCTCAAAGCAAATAGTTTGACGACAACTTTTTTCTTTGTTATCTATAGCAGTGGTCTACAAACTGTGGAATAGGGGCCAGATGCGGCCAATTGTTTGCTTTATCCGGCCCTTGAGGCACTATTCCATCCACTGACACCAATGATGGGGCACTATTCCTCCCACTGACAGTAATAATGGGGCAGAATTCCTTCCACTGACACCAACAATGGGGCGGTATTCCTTCCATTGACACCAACGATGGGGCAGAACTCCTTCCATTGGCACCAATGATGGGGTAGAATTCCTTCCATTGACAGCAATGATGGGGCAGAATTCCTTCTATTGACACCAGTGATGGGACAGAATTCCTTCCACTGACACCAACCAACAATGGGGCAGAATTCCTTCCACTGACACCAGCAATGGGGCAGAATTCCTTCCACTGACACCAACAATAGGGCAGAATTCCATCCACTAAAACCAATGATGGGGCAGAATTCTTTCAATTGACAACAATGATGAGACACTATTGATCTTTTATTAAAAGAATCAAGCAACCAATTTTATACAAAAGTAAAAAACCAAACCATAGTACAAAACTTCAACAGAAATCCAAGGAATACGCATCCATGTTCAGAATATATACAATATATACATAATCCATTACCAAAACTATTTACATAAAGCAGCAGAGAGGGCCTAAGAGGCACAACCCATCACCTATGTACGCAGCCATTTATCAAAAATTAATCCAAAAAAATAATCTAGGGTGATAAGAGACAGACAGCCACACCCCGGAAAGAGACTCCTGGCAGTCAGGGAGGCCTGAAACCCCTCCACGCCTTCAACCAAGCCCCCTGACTCCGCTTGTCTCTCTCAAGTACCCGAATCTTCTCCACCTCATGCAGAATGTCATACACCACCACCTGAACAGGAAGGATTTTACGCCGAATGCTGACCTGACACCGTGCGTTCCAAGTGAAATAACGGACTACTAGGCTAACTAGAAAAAGTGTATCTAAACAAAAAACCCCACCAGTATTGAATGCTCCATACACCCACTCAGCATAACCCAGCCTGGAGAGGAAAGGGACACCGAGGGCCCGCCCCACCTGTTTGTACACCTCTATGTTAAAAGGGCAATGAAGCAGAAAATGGTCCATAGTCTCCTCCTCACCTGCACACTCCTCCCGAGGACAGCTACGATCCACCCCACTGCGGAATTTCAAATTGCCCCTAACATAGAGCCTCCCATGGAAGCACATCCAGGCCAGATCCCTGAATTTAGGAGGTACTCTGTCCAAATTAATAAGTCTTAACCCTGCCCTCAAAACTGGGCCCGGGCAATCCCTTAAGGCCAGTGGGTCATGAAAGACTTCGCTCAAGACTCGGCTCATAAGGACTTTCCTCGGAACCGATCTGAGATCTTCAGCCGACAATCGCCACTGCCGTAATAACTTCAGGCACGGAGCGACATAGGCTGGTAGCTGACCACGATGACCCCTGAGATTCTTCACTTGGCCACCTTCTTCCCAAAGTCGCAGAAAAGGCCTAAACCAAGATCTAAAAATGCCTGCCCATCCAGGAGGTTCCACTGCAAGCATATTACCAATATTAAACTTGAGAAAAAGCAGTGAAAAGAAAAGAACTGGGTTGACCATACCTAAGCCACCCTCCCTCCTGGATAGATAGGTGACATTCCTCTTGATGGGGTTCAGTCTGTTCCCCCACAACATCTGGAAGAACACACTACTGACCCTAGCATAGAGAGACACTGGCAAGATGCAGACAAAGCTGACATACAAAAAGATCGGAATCAGGTAAGTCTTAATCAGATCAACCCTTTCCCTCATAGATAACTTCCATTTCTTCCAGCTGACCACCTTAGTATTGGCAATTTCCAGTCTGCCTTCCCAGTTTTTGAGGCCATAATCGCCGAGTCCAAATTCAATGCCTAGAATCTTAATTCTTTCCTGGGGCACTGGAAAGGTGTCCGGGAGATCAAAACCCTCACCTTCCTTTCCCATCCAGAAGACTTCACTCTTTTCCCGATTGATCTTGGAGCCTGATGCTTCAGAATACCGTGATGTCAGAGAGACCACCTCCTCTGCTTCATCCGCCCCGGTGACAATCACCGACACATCGTCCGCATAGGCAACAACCCTCAAAGGCGGCTCACCCGGGAGACCCACTGGTACCCCACACAACATGCCGCTCTCTAGCCTCCTGATGAAAGGGTCGATTGCAAACACATAGAGCAGGGGACTCAGGGGACAACCCTGGCGCACCCCGGAGCCAACCTCAAAGGACTGCCCAACCCAACCATTAACAAGAGGAAAGCTTTCTGCCCCCTTATACAAGACTTTTAACCAATCGACAAAACCACCCGGCAGACCGTACTTACTAAGGAGCAACCACAGGTACTCATGGTTGACACGATCAAAAGCCTTTGCCTGATCCAATGTCAGCAAATACTTTCCCCAGCCTGCAGCCCTGCACCGCTCCAAGGCCTCCCGGACAGCTAAAACCGCTGTGAAGGTGCACCTACCCTGGACCGAACAGTGCTGATGGCGAGAAAGCAAAGACTCTGCTACTGACGATAGGCGCCAGAAAAATATCTTTGCCAGTATCTTTCTATCGACATTAAGAAGGCTGATGGGGCGCCAATTCTCAATCATCGAAGGATCTTTACCCTTTGAAAGAAGAATCACAGCCGAGTGCCTCATGGAAGGGGGAAGTACCCCCTCAGCAAGGCAACTGTTAAAAACCTCTACCAAATGTGGGGCCAGAATAGACTTAAAGGCTTTGTAAAACTCAGCCGTCAAGCCATCCGGTCCAGGTGACTTTTTGATGGCAAGTTGTTCAATTGCCCTCATCACCTCTTCAACTGTGATCTCCTCTGTCAAATTCATCAATGGGACATCTTCATCATTTAGACCTGGAGTAGAGTCCAAAAAGCCTTCCATCTTGTCACGGTCAAGCTCTTTCCTCCCAAGAAGGTCAGCATAAAAGGACCTCACGACCTCCAGAATCCCTGACCTGGACTTTGTCAAGGAACCTGTACTGTCTTTAAGGTCAACGACCGTTTTAACAGCTACACCTTGTTTGCAGTTCTGGTAAGGGTCAGGCGAGTGGTACTTCCCATAGTCCCTCTCCAGAACCAAAGAGGCATGCCGGTCATATTGACACTTCCTGAGAAGGAGTTTCACTTCGGAGATTTCCCCAGGATCTCCACCTCTCGAGACAAGAATATCCAGCTTCCTCCGTAAACGTTGGTAGGTCATGTATTTATTAAACTGTTTTCTATTGGCTAGGCCCCTGAAGAATCCAGCGATCCTCTTTTTGGTCAGCTCCCACCACTCAGCCTTGCTGCTACAAAAGTCCAGGATGGTCACCTGTGCCTGAAAGAATTCCTCAAAGGATTGTCTAACATGTTCTTCCTTGAGTAGAGTCGAATTCAATCTCCAGATGCCCTTACCCCTCTGAGGGGCGTCTGAAGCATTCAGGACCACAGATAGCATACAGTGATCAGAGAACTCTACTGCCTGCACCACTGGGGGTGAGAAAGCAGAGGTCTCCTTCAAAAAAAACCTATCTATTCTACTCTGACTATTACCTCTATGAAAGGTGAACCCAGTGTCATCCGGGAGGTGCTTAATGTGCACATCCACAAGACCAGCATCCCTAACCATACTATTTAAAAAAACGCTATCATATCCCAGCCTGTCCTTGAAGTCCTTCCTGTCCTTGGGCCTAGTTACTGTATTAAAGTCACCTCCAAAGACCACTTGCCGGGATGTAAAAAGAAATGGCTTGATCCTTGTAAAAAGGCATTTCCTGTCCCACTTTGTGTGCGGCCCATAGACATTAATTAGGCGCAGGTCCTGCCCTCCCACAAGGACGTCTAAGACCATACATCTCCCAATCTCCACCTCAATAACCCGCCGGATAGTTACCATGCCGGTTTTAAACAACACCGCCACACCGCCGTAAGGCTTGTCCGCAAGAGACCAGTAAGATGGACCATACCTCCACTCTCTCTTGGCCATATGAATATCTGCCAAGGAGGTGAGCCTAGTCTCCTGCAAAAATAAAATTTCAGCATCTAATTGGCTGAACAAAAAGAAGGCCATAGAACGAGCTCTTACTGACTTAATGCTGGCGACATTTATTGTCACCACTTTTAACGGAGGGGGAACCGCCATTTGGGTTATTGGGTGGATTGCTTCTTAGCTCCCCTCTGCTGCTCATCACCAGAAGCCTCTCTCTTTCTTGAGGCCGCCTCAAACTCCATTTCGGAATCAGAACTTCGCTCCGAAGAAGCTCCAGATGAGGAAATCTCCCACTTAGAGGACCTATAACGGTTGGAGACAGGCACTGGAGCCTGTTCCGTCCTCACCACCTGCTTCTTCCGCTTCCCAACCTTCCTTCTCTCCTCCAGGTACTGCAGGTCCGCTTCAGAGATGCCCTTATCTCCTGTTTTTTTCTTTGAAGTCTTTACAGAAGACTCCTTTAGAGAGGCAGAAGCGACCTTTTTAATACCCACTACCACTCCTGGTGGGGGGGTTGCTCCCTTTGAATCAGACTTAGGAGGGGTAGACTCCTGGGGGGTAACTGACTCGGGGGGCACAGACTTGGAAGGTTCTGACACATGAGGAGAGGGTACAGTAGGCTGGGGGGACACAGAGACAGATACAGAAGGAATACTTACAGACACAGGAGGGGTGGCCACAGGAACTGGGGAGGGACCCTGAGCAGGACCAGGGGAGTCAGTCACCGCAGAGGAGGATGGTACACCAGGGGCCTCACCCTCCATCCTGTCCAGCCTTGACATGTCATCAATTACCTCCTTCTCCATATTGTGCCAGGCTTCAGGACATCTGCTGTAGGGGTGGCCAAGGCGCAGGCACAGGTTGCACCTGATCATCTCGGTGCAGTCCTTAGCCATATGACCCTGACCCCGACACACTGAACATATCAAGGCTGAACAGGAAGAGCTCAAATGCCCCTTTTCTCCACAGCGGTGACACAGCTTCGGCTGACCAGGGTAGAAAATAGTCATCCTATCCCTCCCTATAAAAGCTGAGGAGGGCAGGTGACGGACAACATTCCCATCCCTGGCCAACCTGACTGTAACCAACCAACCCCCAGTCCAGATGTTACGTTCATCAAGGATTTTGCTGGGCTTAGTCAAAACCTCACCATAGTTCCTTAACCAGACCTCTAGGTCCCGAGCAGGAACACTCTCATTGGTGAGTATGATGGTTATCTTTTTCACCGTTGACCTTTGCGAAACCGCAACTGGGGACAGACCTTCCCATTCAGGTCTTGACCTGCACCGAGCCTCATATCGCTCCCAGAACAGGTCAAGACCCTCTGGCCTGGTGAAACTAATGGTATAATCCCGTGTCCCAGCAACATGTATTAGAGCATACAGGTCATTTGCCCCAAAACCCATCTCCAAAATCAAATCCACCACTGCACGCCGTGCTGGAGGGATTGCACCACCTTCCCATTTGAGAATTACCACATTTCTTCTTGGACCCCCATCAGAAGCCAGAGACCCAAGACCAGATCCTGGGGTGCCCAAAGTGGTAGGCTGCAGGGGGAAACCCCGCTTGGGGGCGGAGCTACCAGGAGCAGAGCGTACCACCTGAGCAAACGTGGGTTTATCAGGGCCAAGGCCCCACACTGAAGTCACAGTAGTCTGTACATTATTATTATTTGCTTGGACTGAGCTGGGACGATTGTCCATCACACTTGTACAATTGCTATCAGTCACACACACGTTCAATTTCCCATCAGGAATAGTCACAGTTGCTGCAATACCAGCTGTCTCCTGATGCTGCACTGTAGAGTCTCCAGCAGCTGTGGGGCAAACATCTTTAGACTCAGCCAAAGGAGAGTTAATAGGCTCTGCTGACACCGGTAGTTCCTTTTCAGAAATGTCATTTTTTAAATGCAGCTCTTGCTGCGCTGCAGCATCAGAAGGTACAACATTGCTACACATAGCATTAGAAACTTGATTGTCACTGGGCACACTTTCAACATTGCTCATGGTGTTAGATGGTACAAAAACAGATTCATCCCCTGCTTGGGGCTTGACATTATCAGGCACATTATCAGTTATGTCCTTATCACCAAACGCCAGCTGATCCCCCCGCACAGGAGACTCCATTACCTGGATGGCCCTGAGCATGCCTCCTGAGTCCTGGGAAGGCATGGGGCTGCTTACCTCTACCTGAGGGGGCAGGGGGTCAGAACTGGGGGTCTCCTCCTCCACCTCCATCTTTGTCATCCTGGCAAACCTTTTATCATTGTAAAACTTTTCCTTAAATGGCCCATCTCTGCCTTCCATGATGGACACAATGGTCTCCTGATGTTCAACCCGGACCTTGGCCAGTTGGATCTCCGGATCCATGGACCCACATTTCTGGCTATGCAAGCCCTCACGCTGCCTTCTCAGGCGCTTCAGCTCCGCTCTGAGTTTATAGAGCTTGTCTCTTTCTCTATTCAGGGCTTTAATCCCGGCCACCACTCGCTCCTGAATTGCCTCTGAGCCTTCATCCTTACCAGGGGCAGAAAGATCACAAGCCATGGTTTGTACAGAGGAAGGCATGTCAACCGACGGCCCAGGAGATGGCTGTGAGCTTCCAGCAGGAGAGGCCCTGCTGGCCTCCATGGCTTCCCCAGAAAGGAGCCAGGAGAGCTGGGATAGATTTCCTCACCAGTCCCCTCTCACACGGATCTGCAGCAGCTCCAGAGAGACAGCCTCCTCCTGACACACCTGTGCTCCAATGATGGGTGGGGCACTATTCCTCCCACTGACACCAACGATGAGGCAGAATTCCTTCCACTGACATCAACAATGGGTAGAATTCCTTCCACTGCCACCAATGATAGCGCAGAATTCCTTCCAATGACACCAATGATGGGGTAGAATTCCATCTATTGACAACAATGATGGGACACTATTGATCTTTTATTGAAAAGAATCAAGCAACCAATTTTATACAAAAGTAAAAAACAAAACAATAGTACAAAACTTCAACAGAAATCCAAGGAATACACATCCATGTTCAGAATATATACAATATATACATAATCCACTACCAAATTATTTACATAAAGCAGCAGAGAGGGCCTAAGAGGCACAACCCATCACCTATGTATGCAGCCATTTATCAAAAATTAATCCAAAAAAATAATCTAGGGTGAAAAGAGACAGACAGCCACACCCGGGAAAGAGACTCCTGGCAGTCAGGGAGGCTTGAAACCCCTCCACGCCTTCAACCAAGCCCTCTGACTCCGCTTGTCTCTCTCAAGTACCCGAATCTTCTCCACCTCATGCAGAATGTCATACACCACCACCTGAACAGGAAGGATTTTACGCCGAATGCAGACCTGACACCGTGCGTTCCAAGTGAAATAACGGACTACTATGCTAACTAGAAAAAGTGTATCTAAACAAAAAAAAACACCAGTATTGAATGCTCCATACACCCACTCAGCATAACCCAGCCTGGAGAGGAAAGGGACACCGAGGGCCCGCCCCACCTGTTTGTACACCTCTATGTTAAAAGGGCAATGAAGCAGAAAATGGTCCATAGTCTCCTCCTCACCTGCACACTCCTCCCGAGGACAGCTACGATCCATCCCACTGCGGAATTTCAAATTGCCCCGAACATAGAGCCTCCCATGGAAGCACATCCAGGCCAGATCCCTGAATTTAGGAGGTACTCTGTCCAAATTAATAAGTCTTAATCCTGCCCTTAAAACTGGGCCTGGGCAATCCCTTAAGGCCAGTGGGTCATGAAAGACTTCGCTCAAGACTCGACTCATAAGGACTTTCCTCGGAACCGATCTGAGATCTTCAGCCGACAATCGCCACTGCCGTAGTAACTTCAGGCACGGAGCGACATAGGCTGGTAGCTGACCACGATGACCCCTGAGATTCTTCACTTGGCCACCTTCTTCCCAAAGTCGCAGAAAAGGCCTAAACCAAGATCTAAAAATGCCTGCCCATCCAGGAGGTTCCACCTCAAGCATATTACCAATATTAAACTTGAGAAAAAGCAGTGAAAAGAAAAGAACTAGGTTGACCATACCTAAGCCACCCTCCCTCCTGGATAGATAGGTGACATTCCTCTTGATGGGGTTCAGTCTGTTCCCCCACAACATCTGGAAGAACACACTACTGACCCTAGCATAGAGAGACACTGGCAAGATGCAGACAAAGCTGACATACAAAAAGATCGGAATCAGATAAGTCTTAATCAGATCAACCCTTTCCCTCATAGATAACTTCCATTTCTTCCAGCTGACCACCTTAGTATTGGCAATTTCCAGTCTGCCTTCCCAGTTTTTGAGGCCATAATCGCCGGGTCCAAATTCAATGCCTAGAATCTTAATTCTTTCCTGGGGCACTGGAAAGGTGTCCGGGAGATCAAAACCCTCACCTTCCTTTCCCATCCAGAAGACTTCACTCTTTTCCTGATTGATCTTGGAGCCTGATGCTTCAGAATACCGTGATGTCAGAGAGACCACCTCCTCTGCTTCATCCGCCCCGGTGACAATCACCGACACATCGTCCGCATAGGCAACAACCCTCAAAGGCGGCTCACCCGGGAGACCCACTGGTACCCCACACAACATGCCGCTCTCTAGCCTCCTGATGAAAGGGTCGATTGCAAACACATAGAGCAGGGGACTCAGGGGACAACCCTGGCGCACCCCGGAGCCAACCTCAAAGGACTGCCCAACCCAACCATTAACAAGAGGAAAGCTTTCTGCCCCCTTATACAAGACTTTTAACCAATCGACAAAACCACCCGGCAGACCGTACTTACTAAGGAGCAACCACAGGTACTCATGGTTGACACGATCAAAAGCCTTTGCCTGATCCAATGTCAGCAAATACTTTCCCCAGCCTGCAGCCCTGCACCGCTCCAAGGCCTCCCGGACAGCTAAAACCGCTGTGAAGGTGCACCTACCCTGGACCGAACAGTGCTGATGGCGAGAAAGCAAAGACTCTGCTACTGACGATAGGCGCCAGAAAAATATCTTTGCCAGTATCTTTCTATCGACATTAAGAAGGCTGATGGGGCGCCAATTCTCAATCATCGAAGGATCTTTACCCTTTGAAAGAAGAATCACAGCCGAGTGCCTCATGGAAGGGGGAAGTACCCCCTCAGCAAGGCAACTGTTAAAAACCCCTACCAAATGTGGGGCCAGAATAGACTTAAAGGCTTTGTAAAACTCAGCCGTCAAGCCATCCGGTCCAGGTGACTTTTTGACGGCAAGTTGTTCAATTGCCCTTATCACCTCTTCAACTGTGATCTCCTCTGTCAAATTCATCAATGGGACATCTTCATCATTTAGACCTGGAGTAGAGTCCAAAAAGCTTTCCATCTTGTCACCGTCAAGCTCTTTCCTCCCAAGAAGGTCAGCATAAAAGGACCTCACGACCTCCAGAATCCCTGACCTGGACTTTGTCAAGGAACCTGTACTGTCTTTAAGGCCAACGACCGTTTTAACAGCTACACCTTGTTTGCAGTTCTGGTAAGGGTCAGGCGAGTGGTACTTCCCATAGTCCCTCTCCAGAACCAAAGAGGCATGCCGGTCATATTGACACTTCCTGAGAAGGAGTTTCACTTCGGAGATTTCCCCAGGATCTCCTCCTCTCGAGACAAGAATATCCAGCTTCCTCCGTAAACGTTGGTAGGTCATGTATTTATTAAACTGTTTTCTATTGGCTAGGCCCCTGAAGAATCCAGCGATCCTCTTTTTGGTCAGCTCCCACCACTCAGCCTTGCTGCTACAAAAGTCCAGGATGGTCACCTGTGCCTGAAAGAATTCCTCAAAGGATTGTCTAACATGTTCTTCCTTGAGTAGAGTCGAATTCAATCTCCAGATGCCCTTACCCCTCTGAGGGGCGTCTGAAGCATTCAGGACCACAGATAGCATACAGTGATCAGAGAACTCCACTGCCTGCACCACTGGGGGTGAGAAAGCAGAGGTCTCCTTCAAAAAAAACCTATCTATTCTACTCTGACTATTACCTCGATGAAAGGTGAACCCAGTGTCATCCGGGAGGTGCTTAATGTGCACATCCACAAGACCAGCATCCCTAACCATACTATTTAAAAAAACGCTATCATATCCCAGCCTGTCCTTGAAGTCCTTCCTGTCCTTGGGCCTAGTTACTGTATTAAAGTCACCTCCAAAGACCACTTGCCGGGATGTAAAAAGAAATGGCTTGATCCTTGTAAAAAGGCATTTCCTGTGCCACTTTGTGTGCGGCCCATAAACATTAATTAGGCGCAGGTCCTGCCCTCCCACAAGGACGTCTAAGACCATACATCTCCCAATCTCCACCTCAATAACCCGCCGGATAGTTACCATGCCGGTTTTAAACAACACCGCCACACCGCCGTAAGGCTCGGCCGCAAGAGACCAGTAAGATGGACCATACCTCCACTCTCTCTTGGCCATATGAATATCTGCCAAGGAGGTGAGCCTAGTCTCTTGCAAAAATAAAATTTCAGCATCTAATTGGCTGAACAAAAAGAAGGCCATAGAACGAGCTCTTACTGACTTAATGCTGGCGACATTTATTGTCACCACTTTTAACGGAGGGGGAACCGCCATTTGGGTTATTTGGTGGATTGCTTCTTAGCTCCCCTCTGCTGCTCATCACCAGAAGCCTCTCTCTTTCTTGAGGCCGCCTCAAACTCCATCTCAGAATCAGAACTTCGCTCCGAAGAAGCTCCAGATGAGGAAATCTCCCACTTAGAGGACCTATAACAGTTGGAGACAGGCACTGGAGCCCGTTCTGTCCTCACCACCTGCTTCTTCCGCTTCCCAACCTTCCTTCTCTCCTCCAGGTACTGCAGGTCAGCTTCAGAGATGCCCTTATCTCCTGTTTTTTTCTTTGAAGTCTTTACAGAAGACTCCTTTAGAGAGGCAGAAGCGACCTTTTTAATACCCACTACCACTCCTGGTGGGGGGGTTGCTCCCTTTGAATCAGACTTAGGAGGGGTAGACTCCTGGGGGGGAACTGACTCGGGGGGCACAGACTTGGAAGGTTCTGACACATGAGGAGAGGGTACAGTAGGCTGGGGGGACACAGAGACAGATACAGAAGGAATACTTACAGACACAGGAGGGGTGGCCACAGGAACTGGGGAGGGATCCTGAGCAGGACCAGGGGAGTCGGTCACCGCAGAGGAGGATGGTACACCAGGGGCATCACCCTCCATCCTGTCCAGCCTTGACATGTCATCTATTACCTCCTTCTCCATATTGTGCCAGGCTTCAGGACATCTGCTGTAGGGGTGGCCAAGGCGCAGGCACAGGTTGCACCTGATCATCTCGGTGCAGTCCCTGGCCATATGACCCTGACCCCGACACACTGAACATATCAAGGCTGAACAGGAAGAGCTCAAATGCCCCTTTTCTCCACAGCGGTGACACAGCTTCGGCTGACCAGGGTAGAAAATAGTCATCCTATCCCTCCCTATAAAGGCTGAGGAGGGCAGGTGACGGACAACATTCCCATCCCTGGCCAACCTGACTGTAACCGACCAACCCCCAGTCCAGATGTTACGCTCATCAAGGATTTTGCTGGGCTTAGTCAAAACCTCACCTTAGTTCCTTAACCAGACCTCTAGGTCCCGAGCAGGAACACTCTCATTGGTGAGTATGATGGTAATCTTTTTAACCAGAAAAGATAAAAATATAACCCTGCGCTTACCCAATATGGAAGCAGCTCACACAACAAATTAGGATTTTTGTCAGATTACAAATGCATATACAAGTGTAGCGCTATGAGTAGCGCTACACTTGTATATGCATTTGTAATCTTTTTCACCGTTGACCTTTGCGAAACCGCAACTGGGGCCAGACCTTCCCATTCAGGTCTTGACCTGCACCGAGCCTCATATCGCTCCCAGAACAGGTCAAGACCCTCTGGCCTGGTAAAACTAATGGTATAATCCCGTGTCCCAGCAACATGTATTAGAGCATACAGGTCATTTGCCCCAAAACCCATCTCCAAAATCAAATCCAACACTGCACGCCGTGCTGGAGGAATTGCACCACCTTCCCATTTGAGAATTACCACATTTCTTCTCGGACCCCCAGCAGAAGCCAGAGACCCAAGACCAGATCCCGGGATGCCCAAAGTGGTAGGCTGCAGGGGGAAACCCCGCTTGGGGGCGGAGCCACCAGGAGCAGAGCGTACCACCTGAGCAAACGTGGGTTTATCAGGGCCAAGGCCCCACACTGAAGTCACAGTAGTCTGTTCATTATTATTATTTGCTTGGACTGAGCTGGGACGATTGTCCATCACACTTGTACAATTGCTATCAGTCACACACACGTTCAATTTCCCATCAGGAATAGTCACAGTTGCTGCAATACCAGCTGTCTCCTGATGCTGCACTGTAGAGTCTCCAGCAGCTGTGGGGCAAACAGCTTTAGACTCAGCCAAAGGAGAGTTAATAGGCTCTGCTGACACCGGTAGTTCCTTTTCAGAAATGTAATTTTTTAAATGCAGCTCTTGCTGCGCTGCAGCATTAGCAGGTACAACATTGCTACACATAGCATTAGAGACTTGAGTGTCACTGGGCACACTTTCTACATTGCTCATGGTGTTAGATGACACAAAAACAGATTCATCCCCTGCTTGGGGCTTGTCATTATCAGGCACATTATCAGTTATGTCCTCATCACCAAACGCCAGCTGATCCCCCCGCACAGGAGACTCCATTACCTGGATGGCCCTGAGCATGCCTCCTGAGTCCTGGGAAGGCATGGGGCTGCTTACCTCTACCTGAGGGGGCAGGGGGTCAGAACTGGGGGTCTCCTCCTCCACCTCCATCTTTGTCATCCTCGCAAACCTTTTATCATTGTAAAACTTTTCCTTAAATGGCCCATCTCTTCCTTCCATCATGGCCACAATGGTCTCCTGGTGTTCAACCCGGACCTTGGCCAGCTGGATCTCCGGATCCATGGACCCTCGTTTCTGGCTGTGCAAGCCCTCACGCTGCCTTCTCAGGCGATTCAGCTCCGCTCTCAGTTTATAGAGCTTGTCTCTTTCTCTATTCAGGGCTTTAATCCCGGCCACCACTCGCTCCTGAATTGCCTCTGAGCCTTCATCCTTACCAGGGGCAGAAAGATCACAAGCCATGGTTTGTACAGAGGAAGGCATGTCACCTGATGGCCCAGGAGATTGCTGGGAGCTTCCAGCAGGAGAGGCCCTGCTGGCCTCCATGGCTTCCCCAGAAAGGGGCCAGGAGAGCTGGGATAGATTTCCTCACCACTCCCCTCTCACACGGATCTGCAGCAGCTCCAGAGAGACAGCCTCCTCCTGACACACCTGTGCTCCAATGATGGGTGGGGCACTATTCCTCCCACTGATACCAGTGAAGGGACACTATTCCTCACACTGACACTGATGCACTGATGGGACACTATTCCTCCCACTGACACCAACGATGAGGCATAATTCCTTCCATTGACATCAACAATGGGCAGAATTCCTTCCACTGCCACCAATGATAGCGCATAATCCCTTCCAATGACACCAATGATGGGGCAGAATTCCATCTATTGACAACAATGATGGGACACTATTGATCTTTTATTAAAAGAATCAAGCAACCAATTTTATACAAAAGTAAAAAACAAAACCATAGTACAAAACTTCAACAGAAATCCAAGGAATACACATCCATGTTCAGAATATATACAATATATACATAATCCACTACCAAAATTATTTACATAAAGCAGCAGAGAGGGCCTAAGAGGCACAACCCATCACCTATGTACGCAGCCATTTATCAAAAATTAATCCAAAAAAAAAATAATCTAGGGTGATAAGAGACAGACAGCCACACCCGGGAAAGAGACTCCTGGCAGTCAGGGAGGCTTGAAACCCCTCCACGCCTTCAACCAAGCCCCCTGACTCCGCTTGTCTCTCTCAAGTACCCGAATCTTCTCCACCTCATGCAAAATGTCATACACCACCACCTGAACAGGAAGGATTTTACGCCGAATGCAGACCTGACACCGTGCGTTCCAAGTGAAATAACGGACTACTAGGCTAACTAGAAAAAGTGTATCTAAACAAAAAACCCCACCAGTATTGAATGCTCCGTACACCCACTCAGCATAACCCAGCCTGGAGAGGAAAGGGACACCGAGGGCCCGTCCCACCTGTTTGTACACCTCTATGTTAAAAGGGCAATGAAGCAGAAAATGGTCCATAGTCTCCTCCTCACCTGCACACTCCTCCCGAGGACAGCTACGATCCACCCCACTGCGGAATTTCAAATTGCCCCTAACATAGAGTCTCCCATGGAAGCACAACCAGGCCAGATCCCTGAATTTAGGGGGTACTCTGTCCAAATTAATAAGTCTTAACCCTGCCCTCAAAACTGGGCCTGGGCAATCCCTTAAGGCCAGTGGGTCATGAAAGACTTCGCTCAAGACTCGACTCATAAGGACTTTCCTCGGAACCGATCTGAGATCTTCAGCTGACAATCGCCACTGCCGTAGTAACTTCAGGCACGGAGCGACATAGGCTGGTAGCTGACCACGATGACCCCTGAGATTCTTCACTTGGCCACCTTCTTCCCAAAGTCGTAGAAAAGGCCTAAACCAAGATCTAAATATGCCTGCCCATCCAGGAGGTTCCACTGCAAGCATATTACCAATATTAAACTTGAGAAAAAGCAGTGAAAAGAAAAGAACTGGGTTGACCATACCTAAGCCACCCTCCCTCCTGGATAGATAGGTGACATTCCTCTTGATGGGGTTCAGTCTGTTCCCCCACAACATCTGGAAGAACACACTACTGACCCTAGCATAGAGAGACACTGGCAAGATGCAGACAAAGCTGACATACAAGAAGATCGGAATCAGGTAAGTCTTAATCAGATCAACCCTTTCCCTCATAGATAACTTCCATCTCTTCCAGCTGACCACCTTAGTATTGGCAATTTCCAGTCTGCCTTCCCAGTTTTTGAGGCCATAATCGCCAGGTCCAAATTCAATGCCTAAAATCTTAATTCTTTCCTGGGGCACTGGAAAGGTGTCCGGGAGATCAAACCCCTCACCTTCCTTTCCCATCCAGAAAACTTCACTCTTTTCCTGATTGATCTTGGAGCCTGATGCTTCAGAATACCGTGATGTCAGAGAGACCACCTCCTCTGCTTCATCCGCCCCAGTGACAATCACCGACACATCGTCCGCATAGGCAACAACCCTCAAAGGCGGCTCACCCGGAAGCCCCACTGGCACTCCACACAACATGCCGCTCTCTAGCCTCCTGATGAAGGGGTCGATTGCAAACACATAGAGCAGGGGACTCAGGGGACAACCCTGGCGCACCCCGGAGCCAACCTCAAAGGACTGCCCAACCCAACCATTAACAAGAGGAAAGCTCTCTGCCCCCTCATACAAGACTTTTAACCAATCGACAAAACCACCCGGCAGACCGTACTTACTAAGGAGCAACCACAGGTACTCATGGTTAACACGATCAAAAGCCTTTGCCTGATCCAATGTCAGCAAATACTTTCCCCAGCCTGCAGCCCTGCACCGCTCCAAGGCCTCCCGGACAGCTAAAACTGCTGTGAAGGTGCACCTACCCTGGACCGAACAGTGCTGATGGCGAGAAAGCAAAGACTCTGCTACTGACGATAGGCGCCAGAAAATGATCTTTGCCAGTATCTTTCTATCGACATTAAGAAGGCTGATGGGGCGCCAATTCTCAATCATCGAAGGACCTTTACCCTTTGAAAGAAGAATCACAGCTGAGTGCCTCATGGAAGAGGGAAGTACACCCTCAGCAAGGCAACTGTTAAAAACCTCTACCAAATGTGGGGCCAGAATAGACTTAAAAGCTTTGTAAAACTCAGCCGTCAAGCCATCCGGTCCAGGTGACTTTTTGATGGCAAGCTGTTCAATTGCCCTTATCACCTCTTCAACTGTGATCTCCTCTGTCAAATTCATCAATGGGACATCTTCATCATTTAGACCTGGAGTAGAGTCCAAAAAGCTTTCCATCTTGTCACGGTCAAGCTCTTTCCTCCCAAGAAGGTCAGCATAAAAGGACCTCACGACCTCCAGAATCCCTGACCTGGACTTTGTCAAGGAACCTGTACTGTCCTTAAGGCCAACGACCGTTTTAACAGCTACACCTTGTTTGCAGTTCTGGTAAGGGTCAGGCGAGTGGTACTTCCCATAGTCCCTCTCCAGAACCAAAGAGGCATGCCGGTCATATTGACAATTCCTGAGAAGGAGTTTCACTTCGGAGATTGCCCCAGGATCTCCTCCTCTCGAGACAAGAATATCCAGCTTCCTCCGTAAACGTTGGTAGGTCATGTATTTATTAAACTGCTTTCTATTGGCTAGGCCCCTGAAGAATCCAGCGATCCTCTTTTTGGTCAGCTCCCACCACTCAGCCTTGCTGCTACAAAAGTCCAGGATGGTCACCTGTGCCTGAAAGAATTCCTCAAAGGATTGTCTAACATGTTCTTCCTTGAGTAGAGTCGAATTCAATCTCCAGATGCCCTTACCCCTCTGAGGGGCGTCTGAAGCATTCAGGACCACAGATAGCATACAGTGATCAGAGAACTCTACTGCCTGCACCACTGGGGGTGAGAAAGCAGAGGTCTCCTTCAAAAAAAACCTATCTATTCTACTCTGACTATTACCTCGATGAAAGGTGAACCCAGTGTCATCCGGGAGGTGCTTAATGTGCACATCCACAAGACCAGCATCCCTAACCATACTATTTAAAAAAACGCTATCATATCCCAGCCTGTCCTTGAAGTCCTTCCTGTCCTTGGGCCTAGTTACTGTATTAAAGTCACCTCCAAAGACCACTTGCCGGGATGTAAAAAGAAATGGCTTGATCCTTGTAAAAAGGCATTTCCTGTCCCACTTTGTGTGCGGTCCATAAACATTAATTAGGCGCAGGTCCTGCCCTCCCACAAGGACGTCTAAGACCATACATCTCCCAATCTCCACCTCAATAACCCGCCGGACAGTTACCATGCCGGTTTTAAACAACACCGCCACACCGCCGTAAGGCTCGGCCGCAAGAGACCAGTAAGATGGACCATACCTCCACTCTCTCTTGGCCATATGAATATCTGCCAAGGAGGTGAGCCTAGTCTCTTGCAAAAATAAAATTTCAGCATCTAATTGGCTGAACAAAAAGAAGGCCATAGAACGAGCTCTTACTGACTTAATGCTGGCGACATTTATTGTCACCACTTTTAACGGAGGGGGAACCGCCATTTGGGTTATTGGGTGGATTGCTTCTTAGCTCCCCTCTGCTGCTCATCACCAGAAGCCTCTCTCTTTCTTGAGGCCGCCTCAAACTCCATTTCGGAATCAGAACTTCGCTCCGAAGAAGCTCCAGATGAAGAGATATCCCAATTAGAGGACCTATACCGGTTGGAGACAGGCACTGGAGCCTGTTCTGTCCTCACCACCTGCTTCTTCCGCTTCCCAACCTTCCTTCTCTCCTCCAGGTACTGCAGGTCAGCTTCAGAGATGCCCTCATCTCTTACTTTTTTCTGTGAAGTCTTTACAGAAGACTTCTTTACAGAGGAAGAAGCAACCTTTTTAGTACCCACTACCACTGCTGGTGGGGGGGGGGGTGCTCCCTTTGAATCAGACTTAGGAGGGGTAGACTCCTGGGGGGTAACTGACTCAGGGGGCACAGACTTGGAAGGTTCTGACACAAGAGGAGGGGATACAGTAGGCTGGGGGGAGACAGATACAGAAGGAATACTTACAGACACAGGAGGGGTGGCCACAGGAACTGGGGAGGGACCCTGAGCAGGACCAGGGGAGTCGGTCACCACAGAGGAGGATGGTACACCAGGGGCATCACCCTCCATCCTGTCCAGCCTTGACATGTCATCTATTACCTCCTTCTCCATATTGTGCCAGGCTTCAGGACATCTGCTGTAGGGGTGGCCAAGGCGCAGGCACAGGTTGCACCTGATCATTTCGGTGCAGTTCTTAGCCATATGACCCTGACCCCGACACACTGAACATATCAAGGCTGAACAGGAAGAACTCAAATGCCCCTTTTCTCCACAGCGGTGACACAGCTTCGGCTGACCAGGGTAAAAAACAGTCATCCTATCCCTCCCTATAAAAGCTGAGGAGGGCAGGTGACGGACAACATTCCCATCCCTGGCCAACCTGACTGTAACCGACCAACCCCCAGTCCAGATGTTACGCTCATCAAGGATTTTATTGGGCTTGGTCAAAACCTCCCCATAGTTCCTTAACCAAACCTCTAGATCCCGGGCAGGGACACTCTCATTAGTGAGGATAATTGTGATTTTTTTTACTGTAGACCTCTGAGAAACTGCAACTGGGGCCAGACCTTCCCATTCAGGTCTTGACCTGCAACGAGCCTCATATCTCTCCCAGAACAGGTCAAGACCCTCTGGCCTGGTGAAGCTAACTGTATAATCCCGTGTCCC
Organism: Lithobates septentrionalis; assembly: GCA_037952835.1. NCBI lineage: Eukaryota > Metazoa > Chordata > Amphibia > Anura > Ranidae > Lithobates > Lithobates septentrionalis. The sequence continues at coordinate 535,416 of JBBDGP010000784.1, read as the reverse complement.
AGCAACATGTATAAAGGCATACAGATCATTTGCCCCAAAACCCATCTCTAAAATCAAATCCACCACTGCACGCCGTGCTGGAGGGATCGCACCACCTTCCCATTTCAGAATAACAACATTACGTCTGGGACCCCCAGCAGAAGCCAGAGACCCAAGACCAGATCCTGGGGTGCTCAAAGTGGTAGCCTGTAGGGGAAAACCCCGCTTGGGGGCAGAGCTACCAGGAGCAGAGCGTACCACCTGAGCAAAGGTAAGTTTTTCAGGGCCAAGGCCCCACACTGAAGTCATAGCAGTCTGTACATTACTATTATTATTCACTGCTTGAACGGAGTTGGTAGGACTGTCCACACTTGAACTGGGACCATTGTTCATCACACTGGTACTGGGATGATTTTTATCAGTCACACAAAACTTCACATTCCCATCAGGAATAATCACAGTTTCTGCTGCAATATCAGCTGTCTCCTGAAGCTGTGCTGTAGAGTCCTCAGCAGCTGTGGGGCAAACAGCTTCAGCCAAAGGGGGGTTAATAGGCTCTGCTGAATCTTGTAGTGCATCTGCAGGAATGTCATTTTTTAAAGGCAAACTTTGCTGTACTGCAGCATCAGCAGACACAGCATTACTACAGATAGGACTAGCAGCCTGACTCTCACTGGGCACATTGTCTGTATCAGTCACAGTGTTGAATGACACAAAAATTGTTTTATCCACAATATGGGACTTGACAGGCTTTACCTTGTCAGGCACATTGTCTGTAATGTCCTCATTATTAAATGCCAGCTGATCCCCCCGCATAGGAGACTCCATTACCTGGATGGCCCTGAGCATGCCTCCTGAGTCCTGGGAAGGCATGGGGCTGCTTACCTCTCCCTGAGGGGGCAGGGGGTCAGAACTGGGGGTCTCCTCCTCCACCTCCATCTTTGTCATCCTCACAAATCTTTTATCATTACAAAACTTTTCTTTAAATGGCCCATCTCTGCCTTCCATCATGGCCACAATGGTCTCCTGGTGTTCCACCCGAACCTTGGCCAGTTGGATCTCCGGATCCATGGATCCACGTTTCTGGCTATGTAAGCCCTCACGTTGCCTTCTCAGGCGCTTCAGCTCCGCTCTGAGCTTGTACAGCTTGTCTCTTTCCCTATTCAGGACCTTAATCCCGGCCACCACTCGCTCCCGGATGGCCCCGGAACCTTCATCTTCACCAGGGGCAGAGAGATCACCAACCATGGGTTGTATAGGGGCAGGTATGTTACCTGATGGCCCAGGAGATGGCTGAGAGCTTCCAGCAGGAGAGGCCCTGCTGGCCTCCATGGCTTCCCCAGAAAGGGGCCAGGAGAGCTGGGATAGATTTCCTCACCAGTCCCCTCTCACACGGATCTGCAGCAGCTCCAGAGAGACAGCCTCCTCCTAACACACCTGTGCTCCAATGATGGGTGGGGCACTATTCCTCCCACTGACACCAACAATAGGGCACTATTCCTCCCACTGACACCAACGATGAGGCATAATTCCTTCCATTGACATCAACAATGGGACAGAATTCCTTCCATTGACATCAACAATGGGACAGAATTCCTTCCATTGACATCAACAATGGGACAGAATTCCTTCCATTGACACCAACGATGGGGCAAAGTTCCTTCCAATGACACAAACAATGGGGCACTATTTCTCCCACTGACACCAAAGATAGGGCATTGTTTACTCCCACTGGACACCAGGACATTTTCTACTCCCACTAGCCTTAGTCTAGCCCCCCAAAGTCTGAAGGACAGTAAATTGGCCCTTTGTTTAGAAAGTTTGGAGACCCTTGAGCTATAGTTACAAGACGCAATCTGTTGCAGTAAAACAACAACTTCTGACGATGAATATGGTTTTCCAAAAGCCTGTCCCCCCCCCCCCCCCACCATTTCTTTGATGACATTACTTCACCCACACCTAGTTTTATTAATATCCACTAACATTCCCGTGAGTTAGATACTTTGTAGAACGTTATCTTGCAAACAATAGGTGGCCAGATTCGTGGCCAGCGTGGGGGGATTGGCATTAAGGAGGCAAGATTATTGCAAACATAACCATTAATGTCAAATCCGCCCATTAATTGCAGTATATTCTCAGAGGTATGACTCACTGTTTAATATGAAAAAAAGGGAAATATCAATAGTTTTCAATGCTTGGCCTTTGTTCAATGAACTGACAACAGCGATTCACTACTTTGTCATCTTGGAGTGGGCTGCACATTTTTCTTTTCTAATTAAAGCTTGAATTCAGATACAGTGGATCAGTGGGGGCTGCTAGGGAAATTATTCTACAGTACAACGCCAAAAACCTTATCAACAAAGCATGAAGGACAGTTCCTAAGCATATTGCCAAAACCCATGTCAGCTGAGCCCTGAACTGAAGAAAACATATTTAAAAGTTTTAAAGTGGAAAAGGTTCTCCAGCACACTTATCAGCTAGTCAGGACAAAAACAAAGTTTGAACCTTTTTAGCACAGGTTTTTGCTGCATGTACTGTACACTATATTGCCAAAAGTATTGGGACACCCGCCTTTACACATGAACTTTAATGGCATCCCAGTCTTAGTCTGTAGGGTTCAATATTGAGTGGGCCCACCCTTTGCAGCTATAACAGCTTCAACTCTTCTGGGAAGAATGCCCACAAGGTTTAGGAGTGTGTCTATGGAAATGTTTGACTATTCTTCCAGAGGCGCATTTATGAGGTCAGGCACTGATGTTGGATGAGAAGACCTGGCTCGCAGTCTCCCCTCTAATTCATCCCAAAGGTGTTCTATTGGGTTGAGGTCAGGATTCTGTGCAGGCCACTCAAGTTCCTCCACCTCAAACTCACTCATCCATGTCTTTATAGACCTTGCTATGTGCACTGGTCCAAATCATTTGGTGGAGGGGAGATTATGGTGTGGAGGTTGTTTTTCAGGGGTTGGGCTTGGCCCCTTAGTTCCAGTGAAGGGAACTCTTAAGGTGCCAGCATACAGAGACATTTTGGACAATGTCATGCTCCCAACTTTGTGGGAACAGTTTGGGGATGGCTCCTTCCTGTCCCAACATGACTGCTCACCAGTGCACAAGGTCCATAAAGACATGGATGAGCGAGTTCGGGGTGAAGGAACCAACTGGCCTTCACAGAGTCCTGACCTCAACCCGATAGAACACCTTTGGGATATATTAGATCAGAGACTGAGAGCCAGGCCTTCTCTCCAACACCAGTGCCCTTACCTCACAAATGCGCTTCTGAAAGAATGGTCAAACATTCCCATAGACACACTCCTAAACCTTGTGGACAGCCTTCCCAGAAGAGTTGAAGCTGTTATAGCTGCAAAGGGTGGGCCAACTCAATATTGAACCTTACGGACTAAGACTGGGATGCCATTAAACTTCATGTGCGTGTAAAGACAGGCGTCCCAATACTTTTGTTAATAAAGTGTATATAAGAGCTCAGAATCAAGTTAAACAGACTTCCTTATGTACAGTATATGGCTGATCCCTGGATAATATCACCAGTTCTCTGAATGATGTTATATGGTGGAATTGTGTTGTACAATGTAGCTCAGAGTCTATGCATGTCTTCTGAACTCCGAGGGGGTGAAATCTTTGATGCTTCACAAGTGTAGGCATGGGATGCCATTAAAGTTTATGTGCGTGTAAAGGCAGGCGTCCCAATACTTTTGGCAATATAGTGTATTTGTATATTCATGTAGCACTGACTCCATAAGGAGCTGCTCAGATGTTTGGGTTCTCCTGTCCTCAAATGGACCTGACAATACACTGGCACACGAATAGCAACAATTCGGCTTCGATCACTTTAGTCTTTTTACAATGTATTGCTTTAAGAGGAGGGCCAGTCAAAAAAAAAAAAAAATTAAAAGTCAGCAGCTACAAATACTGCAGCTGCTGACTTTTAATTGGACACTTACATGTCCCTGGGTCCAGCGATGCGGGGGATCGAAGCCCCGCTCGTCTCCCCCTCCGTTCAGCGGCGCCAGCATTGCAACTGTGGGCGTCGGGCTGTGGCTTCACAGCCTGGCACCCACTGCGCATGCACGAGCGGTGGCGCCGCGCGCCGTGATTGGCCGCTCAGTCACCTGGGACCTGTAATGGGTCCCAGATGATTGACAGGAGGGAGGGAGCAGAGCTGAGCCCTTCCTGTGCCGAAGGGGAAGTGATGTTACCAGCCCAGGCACTGAAAGAGGCAGACTACGAGGGACCCCTTAGCAGCAGGCATTTAGAGGTAAGTAAAAAAAAAAAATCCAAATGTTTTTTTTTATTTTTTTTTTAGGCACAATCATGACTTTTTTTTTTTTAGGGTGGAACCCCACTTTAAATCAATAGTTTAGCAGTAGGCACTTTGAATTCCTGGCTTTATAAGAACAGTCAAATGTCAAAAAGCGCAAGACCGTTTCTACCTTTTGCTTTTTTAGCATTGTCACTGACATTGCATATCTCTTCCACAATACAAAACCTGAGTGTTTTGCAATTTTAATTTTTCCAACTTTAGCTCCACTTTATCCACTTGACCCCTGGAAGGTTTACCCCTCTTCATGACCGGGCTACTTTTTTCTAAACGGCACCGCGTTACTTTAACTGACAATTGCGCGGTCGTGCGACGTTGTACCCAAATAAAATTGATGTCCTTTTTTCCCCCACAAATAGAGCTTTCTTTTGGTGGTATTTAATCACCTCTGCGATTTTTTTTTTTTTCACTATAAATAAAAAAAGACCGACAATTTTGAAAAAAAAAAACAAAAAAACTATTTTCTACTTTCTGCTATAAAACATATCCAATAAAAAATATAAAAAAATCAAATTTTTTGATAAATTTAGGCCAAAATGTATTCTGCTACATATTTTTGGTAGAAAAAAAATCCCAACAAGCGTATATTCATTGGTTTGCGCAAAAGTTATAGCGTCTGCAAAGTATGGGATATATTTATGGAATTTTTGTTAATTTAATTTTTTTTTTTACTAGTAATGGCGGCGATCAGCGACTTATAGCGGGACTGTGATATTGCGGTGGACTGTCGGGACACTAACTGACACTTTTTGGGAACCAGTGAAACTAATACAGTGATCAGTGCTAAAAATATACACTGTCACTGTACTAATGACACTGGCTGGGAAGGGGTTAAAGATCAGGGGCAATCAAGGGGTTAACTGTGTGCCTAGCCAGTGTTTTGGTGTACTTTGTGTGGTGCTTTCACTAGGGGAAGTAATAGATTTTATTCCCTGCTTTGTGAAGAAAGAAAATCTATTACTTCTCCGCTGACAGGACAGGGCTCTGCCTTGTTTACATAGGCAGGGATCTGTCCTGTGTAATTTCATGACGATCGCTGGGTGTCGGCAGTAATCCATTGGCCGGCACCCGGTGATCGACATCTGCTGTGTTTAACCACTTCAGCCCCGGAAGGTTTTACCCCCTTCATGACCAGGCAATTTTTTGTGATACCGCACTGCGTTTATTTAAATGACAATTGTGCGGTCGTGTGACGCTGTACCGCCAATTTAAAACAAAAATGCTGTACCCAAATAAAATTGATGTCCTTTTTTCCCACAAATAGAATTTTCTTTTGTTGGTATTTGATCACCCTTGCGGTTTTTATTTTTTGCGCTATAAACAAAAAAGGCAGACAATTTTGAAAAAAAAACTATAAGCAAAAAAAGACTGACAATTTTGAAAAAAATATAACAATATGCAAAAATATAAAAATATAACGATATTTTTTACTTTCTGTTATAAAAACATAATGTAAAAAAAAATATAAAAAATCGAATTTCTTTATCAATTTAGGCCAATATGTATTCTTCTACATATTTTTGGTGCAACTTTTAGCGGGACTGCGACATTACGGCGGACAAATCGGACACTTAAGCCTCATACACACGAGCGGACTTTTCGACCGGACAGGTCCGACGGACCGAATCCGGCGGACAATCCGACCCTGTGTGGGCTCCATCGGACCTGCAGCGGACTTTTTGGGTCGAAAATCTGCCGGACTTTAGATTTGGAACATGTTTTAAATTTGTCCGACGGACTCGAGTCCGGTCGAAAAATCCGCTCGTCTGTATGCTAGTCCGACTGACGACAACCGACGTTAGGGCAGCTATTGGCTACTGGCTATCAACTTCCTTATTTTGGTCCGGTCGTACGTCATCACGTACGAATCCGTCGGACTTTGGTGTGATCGTGTGTAGGCAAGTCCGTTGGTTAGAAAGTCCGTCGAAAATCTGTCGAAAATCTGTCGAAAATCTGTCGGACCTTTGTTGCCGAAAAGTCCGCCCGTGTGTACAGAGCATAAGCCTTGTACACACGATCGGACTTTCCGACAACAAAACCGTGGAATTTTGATCGTTGGCTCCAACTTGTCTTGCATACACACGGTCACACAAATGTTGGCCAACAATTACGAATGTAGTGATGTACAAGACATACGTGATATCTCCATTAGGAACGGTAGTTTTACAAGACCGAGCGCTTCTGGCTCGTACTTGATTCCGAGCATGAGTGTTTGTACTTTGGACTTTTGTCCGACGGACTTGTGTACACACGATCGGAAAGTCCGACAACACACATTTGTTGGCAGAAAATTTGAGAGCATGCTAGCCAACATTTGTTGGAGGAAAGTCAGACAACAATTGTCCGATGGAGCGTACACACGGTCTGACTTACCGCCAACAGCCTGACATCCAACATTTCCCGTCGGCAAATCCGATCGTGTGTACGCGGCGTAAGTGACACTTTTGACACTTTTTTGGGAACCAGTGACATTATTACAATAATCAGTGCTAAAAATATGCACTGTCACTGTACTAATGACACTGACAGAGAAGGGGTTAACACCAAGGGTGATCAAAGGGTTAAGTGTGTCCCTAGGAGTTGCTTTCTAACTGTGTGGGGGATGGACTCACTGGATGAACACAGAGATCCGTGTTCCTGCTTAGCAGGAACAGAAGATCGCTGTGTTCATCCCTGTCAGAACAGTGATCTGCCCTGTTTACATCGGCAAACCGCCATTCTACCTCGCTGGGTGGCCAGCGGACATCGCATTCGCCGGACCCGCTGATAGGCTCCCCCTCTGGCCAATCAGCGTGCGCGCCGCCACTGGCTATTGCACGAAATGAGGTACAGGTACGTACGTGCAATAGAGCCCACCTGCCGCAGTATATGTACTGTGGCTGGTCGGCAAGTGGTTAATCACAGCATGGCTGGGTCGCCGGCTGCGCACGCACACGCCCCTACCAGGAAGTGTCAGATCATGTATTAGGTACGTGATCTGGCGCAGCCATCCACTTTGCCGCTGCATACCTTGGTTATATGGTTGGCAAGCAGTTAAAAAATTGTTTCCTTTCTGCGGCTCAATAAACTGTTACAAAACAATGAGAAGACGCCACAATTCCTGTACAGTGGAATCTCGGATTACGAGCATAATCCGTTCCAGGAGTATGCTTGTAATCTAAAGTACTTGCATATCAAAGCGAGTTTTCCCATTGAAGTCAATGGAAATGAAAATAATTTGTTCCGCATTGACTTCAATGGGATGCAATACCGCATGCGGCCAGAGGCGGGGGGGCGCCAGAGAGCCTCCAAAACGGCCGAAAAGGCCCGAGGACACTTCGGCTGACCTCGGCAAACCTCGGAAAGACTCCGTTCACGAGCCTTTCCGAGGTTTGCCGAAGTCAGCTGAACTGTCCTCGGGCCTTTCCGTGCATTTCCGAACGCCGGCGATCGGCGCTGTTCGGGTCCGGCGCCCCCCCCCACCTCAGGCCAAAAGCGGTACTGCACGCCGCTTTGGCCTGAATGCTGCTCGTTTTGCGAGACAACGTTTGCAAACCGAGTTAGGATTTTTAAAAATACAAGTGCTTGGTTTGCGAAACACTTGTTAACCGCTTTACTCGCAAACCGAGGTTCCGCTGTATTTGTTTTTCTTCTTTGGCGCAGTGTCATACCCTTATAAGAATGAACTTTCAACAAATGTTATTCTGCAAAGGATTACAAATGTGCTTACTCAATAAAGCATACAGAGAGCAACAACAGAGGTTTTAACACCTATGCACTCGGAAGCAAAAAAAAAGGGCGCAACTAGAGTTCCACTATAACTCAGAATCGGGTTTGTGTTTTATATGTTAAATAAATTCCTTACTTTGTAAAGAACAGCGTGATTACGCGATGACTGTGTGCAATACCGCGAATACACCATGACACTGATTATAGGCTTACTGGGCGGTGTGAAATACATTATTTTCATTGAAATGCTTAATTTATGTGGGATGTTAAATCCTTTGTTGCTGCCTTTTTTTCCCATCCAAGGATTCTCCTCTTCTTTCTTTGCCTAACAAGCTTTTTTTTTTTGTCTTCCTCATTTTACATTTTTTTTCTTTAAATATATTTAAATTGTAACAATACTTTATTCGCAGTGTGAATCCCCCCCAAAAAAAGACTTATCTTGCAAATATATGGAATACTACATGGTAAAACCCAAGAAAGGACCAGGGTACCAGCTAAAGAGGGTCGGGAGAAGGATTTGGGTTTTATATCGGAGGTGTTATGGGAGAGAAAGCATTAACTACACTCAAATTAATCACCCTCTCTCCCACGCAAAGGCATATGCAATAATTTACAGTATATTGTATGGAATGTACCGTACCCTAGAGAAGTTATTTCAGTGCAATAGAGGACCAGCAGACTTAAAGTGGTTGTAAACCCTTTTGCCCTTTTGTCTTACTTTAATCTATAGGTAAGCCTAGAATAAGGCTTACCTATAGGTAGTGGAAATATCTCCTAAACATGAGTCGTTTAGAAGATATTTCACTTGTAGTGCGTCAATGTCATCATCGGCGCATGCGCTGTGATGAAACGGACTACCGTGCCGTTTCTTCCCCCAGCGCGTGCCGTGACTGACGTCATGCGGCTCCGGCCAGTCACAGAGCCGGAGTCCGCGGCCCCCGAAAAGAAGAGGGGCAAAGATGGACGTGGCCTGCGCAGGGGACAGCGCGGGCTTCGTCTGCAGGTAAGTGTCATATAATAGGCTAGTATGTGATGCATACTAGCCCATTATGCTTTTAATTTGCAGGCCTTGCGGGGAGCAAAAGAGGAAGTAAAACCCATCGGGGTTCACTTCCTCTTTAAATTTCCATGTTTGCGCCATTCGCTTAATAAGCAGCAAGTTAAAACCACATTGGATGTTTTTTTATAGGGTAATCTGTTTTCTTCCTGTTTAGCACCGCCGCGGCGAGGTACGTAATTTCCACGATTGGATTGTGCCCTCCTCCCCCCCCCCCCACTGCGTTCTGGGACCTGTGTGTGTCTCAGAAGACATTGGGATCATTCAGAAAGCGCTGTGTGATTCGGGCATGCGCAGTAGGAAAAGCGGCTCTGAAGCCTGAAGGCTTCACAACCGGTTTCCCTTACTAGCAATGCTGGCGCCTGCACCGGAAGCCGATGGACGGATCGGCTTGGGGTGCCGACATCGCGGGCTCCCTGGACAAATAAGTGTCCTTATTTTAAAAGTCAGCAGTTACAGTATTTGTAGTTGCAGACTTTTAAAGCGGAGTTCCAGCCAAAAAAGTGGAACTTCCGCTTTAAGCACTCCTCACCCCCTTATATGCCACATTTGGCATGTCATTTTTTTGGGGGGAGGAGTGTGTACCTTTTTTTCGTGGGACTTCCTGTCCCACTTCCTGCTTCCTATCTTCGGCCGCCTAGGTGACTCCTCCTCTCGCCCTAGGCGGCCCCTCCCTGCCAGCAATCTTCTGGGACACAACTCAGGTCCCAGAAAATCGGCTGGCCAATAGGAGAGCGCAGCGCGACTCGCACATGCGCAGTGCGCGCCTGGCCGTGAAGCTGTAAGCTGTCACAGCCAGGTGTCCACAATCACCATGACGGCGCCAAGGAGAGGAGGGGGAGAGGAGCTAGCCTCCGGACGGACCGGGGGGCAGGTAAGTGTCGGTTTATTAAAAGTCAGCAGCTATGCTTTTTGTAGCTGCTGACTTTAAATAAATAAAAAAACGTGTGGAACCCCGCTTCAATTTTCCTCCCCCAGGCTGGAACTCCACTTTAATATGGTATGAAGGGGTCCTCAAATTCAGTGCAGAATTAAACTTCTAGGGGCACCCCTTGCAGGTTTCTGGAGGTTTCTTGAACATGCAATCCAGTGGGCTTACATTGAACTAAGCAGTGTGCACATCAGCTGCTAGATGGAGATGACCACCACTACCCACTTGAAGACCAGACCTTTTCTGAAACTTTTTGTTCACAAGTTTAAATTAGTATTTTTTTGCTAGAAAATTACTTAGAACCCCCAAACATTATACTTTTTTTTAGCAGAGACCCTAGAGAATAAAAATGCGATCGCTGCAATATTTAATGTCACACCGTATTTGCATAGCTGTCTTTCAAATGCAATTTTTTTTGGAAAAAAATACACTTTTGTGGATTAAAAAAACCCAAAACACTAAAGTAAAAAAAAAAAAAAAAAAAAAAAAAAAAAATTGTCCTTGGAAGGCCGAAAGGCAGAAGTGACGTCGGACGTCGCTTCGGTCCTCCAAAGGCATAGAGCCGAGTGGGAGCTATCTTGCCCTCGCTCAGCTTTCTGCCCAGCCACGGATTGGCTCTGGGCTAATCGACAGGACCGGTAAGCCCAGAGAACAGAGCACAGTGTTCCTCCCTCCCCCTCCCTCCGGTACTGCAAAGAATTAGGGGTAATGTAGTCCAGTGAGGCGGGATTGCCTTGAAAATGAATGGAGCTACAGACTGAGTGTAATAGCCACAAGGAGGAGGTGAGTTTCTGTTCCTTCACTGATGGGCACTTATGAGGTTGCACTGATAGGTGGAATTGATGAGGTGGCACTGATGGGCACTGATGGGCACTGATAGGCTGCACTGATGAGGTGGCACTGATGGGCACTTATGAGGTGGCACTGATAGGCCGAATTGATGAGGTGGCACTGATGGGCACTGATGGGCACTGATAGGCTGCACTGATGGGCACTCGTGAGGCAGCACTGACGAGGTTCAAAATGTAGAGAAGGCTGTCACCACAGGGTAGCACAATGGACGGTACAAAAAGGTATACTATACCACGTCCTATTGCATGATTAAACCCATTGTGAAACACAAAGGGATTGACTTTATAGGCATTTTTAAAAAAAGACCTGCTTCTACCTGCGGGGACACAGAGGAGGGGAATTGTTACCTTTAGGTCTCTCCAGGGCCCTCCAGTTCAGTAAATTGAGTCCTTTGGGCACTGATAGGTGGCACTAATGAGGTGGCACTGATGAGGTGGCAGTGATGGGCAATGATTGGCGGCACTGATGGGCACTCATGAGGCAGCACTGATCAGGTGGCACTGATTGGCACTCATGAGGCAGCACTGATGGGCACTGATGAGGTGCCACTGATAAGTTAGGAGTACTCATATCCCAATAAATTCTAATGCCCCGTACACACGGTCAGATTTTCCGACAGAAAATGTGTGATAGGACCTTGTTGTCGGAAATTCCGACCGTGTGTGGGCTCCATCACACATTTTCCATCTAAGTTTCCGACACACAAAGTTTGAGAGCAGGCTATAAAATTTTCCGACAACAAAATCCGTTGTCGGAAATTCCGATCGTGTGTATACAAATCCGACGGACAAAGTGCCACGCATGCTCAGAATAAATAAAGAGATGAAAGCTATTGGCCACTGCCCCGTTTATAGTCCTGACATACGCGTTGTACGTCACCGCGTTCAGAATGATCGGATTTTCCGACAACTTTGTGTGACCGTGTGTATGCAAGACAAGTTTGAGCCAACATCCGTCGGAAAAAATCCTAGGATTTTGTTGTCGGAATGTCCGAACAAAGTCCGACCGTGTGTATGGGGCATTAGAAGTATATATTTTTTTAATCACATGGACAAAATGTGAGAAATAACGTATATATCATGCAATTATTCCATATACACATACCACATACATTGCATGTATAATTTGAGGAAAAGATGCGTATAAAATAATTTACCATGTGCCAATAAAAATATAAATATGTCCCCGGATTTCATTTTGAAATTCTATTCACCTTATACATTACATGTACGTAGGTTGCACCAAACTTTTTTTTACAAACTGACAGCTGAAAGAAGATGAGCTTTTAAGAGACAAACCGTAATGTGAACCTGATGTCTCTGGTTTATGTACTGTAAGTGGTTATTGGGTACAGTACATTAATATAGTAGTATCTCTATGGCAGGGCTGGAAATGTTTGCTTTGAATTTAGGAGCCAGATAAAAAAGTAATGCCGCGTACACACGAGCGGACTTTACGGAGGACTTTGCCCGGCGGACTGGATTTCGTCGGACAATTCGATCGTGTGTGGGCTCCAGCGGACTTTGTTTGCTCAAAAGTTGGCCGGACTTAGATTTGAAACTTGTTTAAAATGTATCCGTTGAAATCGAGTCCGGTCGAAAAGTCTGCCGTCTGTATGCTAGTTCGACGGACAAAAAGCCACGCTAGGGCAGCTATTGGCTACTGGCTATGAACTTCCTTGTTTTAGTCTGGTCGTACGTCATCACGTACGAATTCGACGGACTTTGGTGGATTGTGTGTAGGCAAGTCCGTTCATTCAGAAAGTCCGTCGTAAAGTATGTCGAAAAATCCGCCGGGCAAAGTCCGCCGTAAAGTCCGCTCGTGTGTACGCGGCATGAGACCCCTTTCACACTGAAGCGCTGCTAAAGAAGCCTCTGAAGCGCCGGTCGTTTTTGCGGTGCTTTAGCGGCGCTTTTGCAGCACTTTTTGGGCGCTAGCGGGTGACTATAAAAAACACCAAAAAAAAGACTAGTTTTGCTGCGCTATCGAAGCGCTTTTAAGACGCTCTTAAGAAGCGCTGCCCATTCATTTCAATGGGCAGGGGCGTTTTTGGAGTGCTTTTTATAGCGCTCCAAACACGCCCCAAAGATGCTGCTTGCAGGACTTTTTCTACCACCCCACAAGCGCACCGCCCCAGTGTGAAAGCACCAGTTTTCAGGCACTCTTCAGCTTTTTAGCGTTAAAATGCCTGAAAACTGCCTCAGTGTGAAAGGGGTCTTAGGAGCCAGTTTTTCTTTTAACTAACAAAGCTTACAGGTGGAACATGTAACATGTTCCCGAAGGTGAACTTCTTCTTTAACAACTTCACAGCCAGAGCCATTTTTGCACTTTTTGCACACGTTAAAAAAAGTATTTTATGCCTGAATTTTACATAAAACCCCCAAACATTATATATTTTGTGAAAGCAGACACCCTAGAGAATAATATAGTGGTAGTTAAAATTTTTGGTAAAATATAAACGCCAAGGTTGCACTGAGTAAATAGATACCCAACATGTCAAACCTTAAATTTGAAATGGCAAAAAAATTTCAGTACCCTATACTTTCCATAAGCAATTCTTTAAAAGCCCCCTATAGGTCAACAGTTTAAGAAACAGGTCTGGTGCTGGAATTATTGCTCTCAATCCGGCATGCGCGTTGATATTTAACATGTGTATCACTATTGAAGTTTTTGGGAGGAGCCATGTGGTTACCTTTGTACGTGCGCATATGTGAAGGGGGGAGGCCTCAATTTCTTTTTTTTTTGGGGGGGGGGGGGGGTTTATGTGCTTAAGTGTAACTTTCATTATTTACAATTAAAAAAATATATATTTTTTTTACTTAACATCACACATGAACTTATTGTATCCTTAGTCCGTAGGATACAATATTGAGTTGGCCCACCATTTGCAGCAATAACAACTTCAACTCTTCTTGGATGGCTGTCCACAAGATTTAGGAGTGTGTCTATGGGAATGGTGGACCATTCTTCCAGAAGCGCATTTGTGAGATAAGGGCACTGACGTTGGGTGAGAAGGCCTGTCTCTGCTCTAATTCATCCCAAAGGTGTTCCATCGGGTTTGAGGTCAAGACTCTGTGAAGGCCAGTTAGGTTCCTCCACCCTTAACTCCCGGGACAGAGGCTATTGGAGGGGACTGAACGCAAGCCTCTTGCCCACCGATTATGGGCCCTAGCATTTGGGGGAATGGTGCTCTGTGAGCTGTATGCCTGGGGACCCTGGGGTTGGTGTTACTTTGGATTCAGCTCCATGTCCCCCCAAAACACACAGACTCTGGGAACCCTTTATATGCCATATTAGAATGATAAGACTGAATTATACTATTGGGACACATCCTGTGAGGAGATGCTGGTGTCATCAACTCCAACTACCTGTGTTTATGTTAATTAGGTTAATTAGGTTATGTTTGTATTGTTAATTGTAATTAGCTCCTGCTATTATACTACTGTGTGAAGCTCGGTGCCCACAAGTCTGTCCTACAGGTCATGTCTCTGAGTCATCTGGTCTGGGTAAATTTAATAGTAAATTAGCTCATGTTAATTAGGTTAGCTTTGAGTCATCCTGGTGTATAAATGTGTGTGAGATCTCAAATAAAGAGTTAGTCCTGATGTACTCCAAGACTGGTGTTGTCTAGTTCTTGGGGGTTCCTATAGCCAGATCCATTGGACTCGTGTTCCAGAACTTAGGAAGTGGTATACTGACGGAAGCACTCAAGCGGAGTGAGGGACGTTCCGTGACACCATGTCTTTATGGACCTTGCTTTGTGCACTGGTGCGCAGTCATGTTGGAACAGGAAGGGGCCATCCCAAAATTGTTCCAACAAAGTTGGGAGCATAAAATTGTACAAGATGTCTTGGGATGCCTTAGGAGTTCCCTTCACTAGAACTAAGGGGCCAAGCCCAACCCCTGAAAAACAACACCACACCATAATCCCCCCTCCACCGAATGATTTGGACCAGTGCACAAAGCAAGGTCCATAAAGACATGGATGAGTTTGTGCATGACCTCAAAAATGCGCTGCTGGAAGAATAATTAAACATTCCCATAGACACACTCCTAAACCTTGCGGACAGCCTTCCCAGAAGAGTTGAAGCTGGTATAGCTGCAAAGGGTGGGCCAACGCAATATTGAACCCTATGGACTTTCAGAAATCATTCAATCAGACCGAGGCAGAAGTACAGTTAAATCACACTTGTTTAATAATAAAAGTAAAAAGAACAGTGATGGCTAATGGATGGTCGTCTCAGTTATTCGACCTCAGTAGAGGCACGAGACAGGGTTGCCCCCTATCCCCACTTCTATATGCCCTGGCGGCAGAACCACTGGCAATATCCATCCGAGCAAACCCAGAGATCAGGGGACTTAAAATGGGCTCTCTGATTGAAAAAATTAGCATGTATGCAGATGATACGCTATTGTGCCTGGCAGACTCGGGCACATCACTACGCAATGCACTCCACACGATAGAACAATTTGGAATATTTTCAGGTCTAAAAATCAATTGGGACAAATCCCAAATTTTGCCAATTGATAGTTTCCCACCCCCAGAATCCCAAACCAGGCTCCCACTCCAGAGAGTAGATGTTATTAAATATTTAGGGATATGTATAACCAGATCCCCTGCAGACTATATATCCCTGAATATAACCCCTCTCATTTCCCTAGTTAAAAATAAAATACGAGTCTGGTCCAAACTACCACTGGGAGTCTGGGGACGCATAAACTTAATCAAAATGATTCTACTACCCAAAATACTCTATATTCTATGGCACACCCCGTGTATTTACCCGTAAAACATTTTAAATCTCTAGATTCCCTCTTAAAGACATTTGTGTGGGGAAATAACAGGCATAAATTGTCATGGCAAGCCCTCAAAAATCCGACTGATCTAGGTGGCACTGCCCTACCCGATTTTAATCTATACTACATTGCAGCACAGTTATCTCAGCTTTTTCATCTAGACAAAACCGACAGTGAGAGATTTCTTACGCTAATATGCCCTAAATGGGCACAATACACCAAAGACCCGATATATGCAATAGCGACAGACAAGGGAGGGATGGAACTAGGAGATAGAAGACATACCATACTATACCACTACAGGAAAATATGGAATTTAGCAACCTCTAGACTAGACATCTCACAGTTTAACGATTACACGCCGCTATGGCACAACAAAAATCTTCAGGAATTTAATAAAATACAGGACACATCTATATGGTCCACACAGGGAATATTTTACCTACATCATATATTAAAAGATGGACAACTCAAAACCTTTGATGTACTCAAAGAAGAATTTACAATACAAGACCAGATGTTCTATAGATTCTTACAAATCCGCCACGCAACACAATCACAATTCCCTGTCTCATGCCCTAGTCCTGCACCTAATGTACTCATTGCCATAATTAAAAGCACAGACTCTCAAAAACTGATTTCGGCATTCTACAACTTGCTCTTAACCCCTATAGCTGCTAAAATAGCATATGGTCTTAAACCAAGATGGGAGAGGGAGGTGGGACCGGTGGAGGATGAGGAGTGGGGGGAAGCATTGGAGGCCTGTAAAACTGTATCCCCCAAACTCTCAGATCGTCTGACCCAGCTCTATATTCTCCATAGGGCATACCTCACACCCCTCAGAGTTGCAAGATACAAGAGCACACAAACCACCACATGTCAGATGTGTGGGAAAGAGACAGGCACCTTTTTCCATCTTATATGGACATGCCCTAAAATAAAAGGATTTTGGGAACAAATTGTGACATTTATGCATGACACGATGGGTTCACCTCTAGCCCTGGACCCCAAACAGTGTCTCTGGGGTATATTTCCAGATATAACAGACAAATACACGAAAACCTTCTTGCATGAAACACTCTTTGCAGCAAGAAAGGTTATAGCCAAAAAGTGGATGAGACAAGAGACCCCCAAAATTGTGGAATGGAAGGTGGAGATAAATAAAACATTACCATACAAGAAATGTATATATATCAATAGAGGTTGTCCAGCAAAATACAGTAAGATCTGGGATAGATGGCTTCAAGAATCTTCTACCTGTGTCTAATGCAATGCTATGACCGTACAGTGATATATAAGTATGGATGGACAGTATTAAAAACAAAATATGTATGCCTTGAATGTCAAGATACGCCAGAAATGTTTAAATTTAATGATATATAGATTTTTTCTTTTTTCTATATTTCAATGATAATAATTACAATACTGTTATAGTGTCAACATGACAACGTAATCTTTAATTCTTTCTTTTGTATGCACTGAATATTCAATAAAACCTTGTTTGATAAAAAAAAAAAAGTAAAAAGAACAAACGTAGTCAAAACATAGCCAAAGTTCAGTAACCGTAACGGATAGTCAGCCAAGCCAGAAGTCAGGGATCAACGTAGTGAAACAGCAAGCAGGACCTGGAGCCAGAAGGGATGTCAGCAAAGCAAGTCTTTAAATAGAAACACAGGAGATTGTCTCTGTGATGTTGATCAAGGCGAAGGCAGAGATCCTCTGGACTGGATGGCTTAAGTAGGCCGGACTGACGAGCAGGATATCATCAACAGCTGAGTAACTGTGGAGAGATGAGAGCTGGCATTTAGCCGACAGCTAAGTGGCCTGCTCGGAGAAGGAAGGGCTGAGCCCAGCTCTGACATGGACTAAGACTGGGATGCAGGGCCGTCTTTAATATTGATTGGACCCTGGGCAAATGTTTTCTTGGCCCCTCCCCATACAATTTCGCAGCTAGACTTAAAATCAGTTTCCTGTATCAGATCAGGCAGCGATTGCGATTGGTTGCCAGAGGTTACAGTGTATCATTACCGCTTACTTACAGCACAGATTACGGCTCACTGATTAGTTGTTAGATGTTACAGAACATCATTTCAGCTTGTTGATTGGTTGCTAGAGATTACTCTACAGTATTACTGCTCACAGATTGGTTGCTAGAGGTTACAGCACATCATCTCCTCACTGCAGGGGGCATAATATACATATGAATGTCGCCTTTATTTACATATCTGTATGCCACTGGATGCAGCTATTTACATATGAATGCTGCTGCTATTTACTTATGAATGCCGGTTATTTACATGTAAACACAGGGTCTGCAGGTGAGTCATCTGTACACAACAATAGGGCAGAGCTGGGCAGCATTAGTAACAGCACTTCACACTGAGATATCAGGACACAGCAAGGGACTAAAACGTCAAGAACAAGGGAATTTAAACTGGGATAGTTGGCTAGTATGAGGCAGCTGCTTTGGGCCCCACAACAATGACAGGGCCCAGGGCAGCTGCCCCTTTTGCCCTGCCTTAAAGACTGCCCTGCTGGGATGCCATTAAAGTTCATGTGTCTGTAAAGGCAGGCTTCCCAATACTTTTGGTAATATAGTGTATACAAGAGCTCAGAAGCAAGTTAACCAGACTTTCTTATGTATATGGCTGATCCCTGGATAGTATCACCAGTGCACTGAATGATGTGATTTGGTGGAGTTGTGTTGTACAATGTAGCTCAGAGTCTATACATGTCTTCTGAACTCCGAGGGGGTGAAATCTTTGATGCTTCACAAGTGTAGGCATGTTTCATTGAACGACTTTCTATTTAATCCTCCGAAATGTCACGCCATATTTTGTACACAGATTACAGTCTTAAACTTTTTCTTATCCATCCAATCCCACAAATCCAGCATGTTTTTCTGCGTGGCTGGACATTTGGTCGGGATATAAAAAATGTCATCATCATCAATGACCACCTTTGCTGTGCTCAGAGAAGTCAGATTTATTCATGAAATGTGATACATTTTTGTGGCTGCTATTTAGAGAACATGAGACAAAGGTAAGACCATGATATGTCTATTAAAAGTAACAGATATGAAGCAAATGTTATATTTATGTAATAGCGACTGAATGTGGTATGAATCACATACGATTCTTATACTTGTTGTAGGTGGATTACATCAATGCATATCATTCTAGATGGGAAACAGAAGAGGTGGGTAATTCTTTATTGTTGGCATTAAAAAAAAAAATTATAATAATACATACATAGATAAACTTAAAATTGATATTGGAAATTAGGGATGAAAGAACATGGAAGAAACCAATGCTTGACCTTCTTCAAAAATGCTAGCTGCTTGGATGTCTCAACCCTCTCTAGTCACAAATCTGGAACAAAACATGCATAAAGTCGAGTTATAGTTACATTTTATCAGGGTAAAAAAAATGGCACATGTCCATCGAGTTCAAAAATAGCAACTTTTTACCATTTAGACCTCTAAACCTACAGTTGATCAGAAAAAAAGGCTTTACAAAACTTTTAAAGTATGGTCCAATCTGCTAAGTTAAAGCGGGTGTTCACCCACACCACCAAAAAAAAAATATATATTAAAAGCCAGCAGCTACAAATACTGCAGCTGCTGACTTTTAATAAATGGCCACTTACCTGTCCCGGGGTCCAGCGATGTCGGCAGGGGACGCCGAGAACCCGCTCGGTTCTCGGCAGCTGCCGCCGCCATCCTAGGTGAGGGAATCAGGAAGTGAAGCGTTGCAGGCTTCACTTCCCGGTTCCCTACTGCGCATGCGTGAGTCGCGCTGCGCGTCCCTAGTGGTCCCCGCTCTTTGCTGGGAGCTGTGTGTTCCCAGCAGACAGCACGGTGGGGACGGGAAGAGGCATAGACCCCCATGGGAGTCTATGCCGGAAGTGGGTGCTAATACCTGTCTTAGACAGGTATCTGCACCCCCCTCCCCCCTGAAAGGTGCCAAATGTGACACCGGAGGGGGGGAGGGTTCCGAAAAGCGGAAGTTCCATTTTTGTGTGGAACTCCACTTTAAGGATAAAATTCCTTTCTCTTCCCCAAGAAGATACCCTAGAATTGACATTCCATAAAGTTTGTTTCTTATCTAAAATAACCATTTATATTTTGTACAATTAGAAACAAGTCTAACATCCCCAGTGATGTATTCAATCTTTTTTTGATTACTTTTTAAATATTGCTAAAATCAGAAAAAAAAAAATAAATAAATAAATTCTGAAATATCCAAAAACAAATAGATAAATCATCTATAGTCCAGAAACAAAGGAAATTGCGAATATAAACAATACAGTATACAAAAAGTAAAAAAGACAAAAGAAAAAAAAAACAAAAACGGGGAAAAACGTCTCTATTATGGAGCCATACTATTATTTTTTATCATTCGGTATCCCAGGTCCTGAGTTCTGGAGAGAGACAAAAAAGAGAGCCATGGGGTCCATGTGTTTAAAAAACTGTTCTGTTTTTATAATTTCCCTGTGACAACAGACATTCAGGATCACAAATGGCATCTAATTCCACCACCCATCGATGGTATCACTGTAGACTTCCAAGGATAGGGAATTACAGCTCTTGCTACCAAAAGAAATAGTTACATAGTTGATTTAATAGGGCCTGGAATGATAGAGAGTAATAACTACTTTGGTCATATTATCATCTTGGGTCCTTGTTAACCTTGCAGTACAACTTAACCGTTGCCTTTAATTTTTAATAGGAGGACATTCCCACCAAATATGGGTCATAGTCCCCTTTACTCCATGGCAATGCCAACAGGTATCAGGGACAGTGGAACCGTTTAGATTCAGAGTTTCTAGACATTTATATCATCTAGTAATCATCTTCAAATTCTTCTCTTGTGCTTTATTGGCTAAGGACAGACTATGATGAAACATTTATTCCATTCTTCTGGAGTAATGTTAAAGTGGTGTTCCGGCCAAAATTATACTTTTTAAATAAAAATACCCCTATAATACACAAGCTTAATGTATTCTAATAAAGTTAGTCTGTAAACTAAGGTCTGTTTTGTTAGTTTATAGCAGTAGTTTGTTCTTTTATAAACTTACAGCAGGCCGTGGCCATCTTAAGTGTGGGCATCTGAAGCCAGACTGTATTTCTTCCTGGATCTCATCCTTGCAGATCTCGCACATGCTCAGTGCAGCACAAGCAGTGTAATAGGTTTCAGGTCAGGTTTCCATAGCAACAGCAGTTTCAGAGGAAGTTGCCGCCCCTTCCCAGAAGGCATTGCAAACAGGAAATGATGCGATGGGCCGCGGCCATAGAGGAGGAAGTGAAAAATGAATACAGCAGATATACAGTAGGTGCTGAGGAAAAAAAAAAAATTATCCAATTTGTTTACAGTGCACAGTTTAGTGAGGGATGCTGAAGAGTTGTAAAAGTGGGTGGAACTCCACTTTAATACTGAGCTCTCTGGTGAAATGGATAAAACTGGCTCCTATGGAAGATTACAGGGCTAACCAAATGTCCTTAGCCCAACATGGAAGAGTGTCATTTGATTACGGTGGTGTTATTATGGTATGATGCAGGGGTCTCCAAACTTTCTAAAAAAAGGGCCGGTTTACTGTCCTTCAGACTTCAGGGGAGGGGGGGGGTCAGATCGTGGCCAGCAGTAGAATCAGTAGGAATGACAGATCAGTCTCCTCACCCCTGACAGAATGGAGATCTGTCTGTTTACAATGACAGACCTCCATTCTGTCTCTCTCAGGAGCGATCGCGAGTGCCCGGCGGACATCGCGACCACCAGGCACGTGCATTGGCTCCGCCGTCACGCCGTGGTGTGCTCTTAAAGCGGCTGATGTACAGCTATGACGGCTCGCCCAGGGGAGCCAAACTGCCTCACTTTAACTGGTCCTCAAGTGGTTAAAGAAGAATTGTACAACAAAAAAAAAAAAAAGATTAGTTAAACCCACATGTGCTTTTTTTTTTCATTTATACTGGATTTTGAAATTTACTAATGCAGCATTTTAGAAAATGGATGAAAGGTTTAGCACTGGGAAACTCTTTTTTTAAAGATAAAAAGTGCATTATATAATTTATATATAGAAAAGGCACTTCCCCTTGGGATTTGGACTTTACCGACACTTTAAATGGGTGTACAATCATAATAGAGTAAAAAATGTATTTATTAATTGATAATGCATCACGAAAACAAATAACATGGAGTATACATTGCAATGACAACTGATAGTACAACTTATGCAACATGATGGTATGCGTAAGATATCCTTCACCCGACGCGTTTCAGAGTCTGTTATAGGCACTCCTTCCTCAGGGGTAGGCAAGATATCAAATCTAGTTGTTAAAGTTGAATACACGCAGCTACTCCATGTAGGTTAAAGAGGAGGTCCAGTCAAAAAAAAAAAAAAAATTAAAAGTCAGCAGCTACAAATACTGCAGCTGCTGACTTTTAATTGGACACTTACCTGTCCCAGGGTCCAGCGATGCGGGAGATCGAAGCCCCCCTCGTCTCCCCCTCCGTTCAGCGACGCCGGCATTGCAACTGTGGGCGCCAGGCTGTGGCTTCACAGCCTGGCACCCACTGCGCATGCGCGAGCGGCGCCGCGCGCCGTGATTGGCCGCTCAGTCACCTGGGACCTGTAATGGGTCCCAGATAAGTGACAGGAGGGAGGGAGCAGAGCTGAGCCCTTCCTGTCCTGAGGGGGAAGTGATGTCACCAGCCCAGGCACTGGAAGAGGCAGACTACGAGGGACCCCCTAGCAACAGGCATTTAGAGGTAAGTAAAAAAAAAAAAATATCCAAATGTTTTTTTGTATTTTTTTTTAGGATTTTTAATGTAGTTTTTTTTTTTTGGGTGGAACCCCACTTTAAAAACAGAAACACAGCGCAGCCAAAGGGGGTTACCGCCCCTCTATCCCCATCAAACAAATGTGGGTTCAATTTTGTATGAGGTGGATATCAATATTCAAAACAACCTAGGGAAGCACAAAAGGAGGGGTTTTTCTGTGTGTGTGAAAAAGAATCCAGACCCACTGAGGCCCACAGATGGAATCCTGGGTATTGGTGGCTCAAAGGTAGAAAAAATTGTCCTCCTAGGTGGTGTGTATGAGGGACACTAGTTTGTAATAGCGTCCATAATGGATCCTTGCCTCGTCTGGACAGGTCCAGGGCAACCTAGGAGGACACCGCCCACTTTTGTTAGGGTGCAACGTCGCACGTCAGTTAAAGCGACGCAGTGCCGAACCGCAAAAAGTGCTCCAGTCAGTTAGGGGGTAAAATCTTCCGGGGATGAAGCGGTTAATGTGAGTTTCAAAGCGCCAGCCTTTGTCTGGTCATCTCCACCACTTATACAGGTGTGATCCTTCTTTTAAGCACAGTGCTAATATAACAATCTCTGGGCTCTGGCAGCATCAGACATACCAGAGACAGCATGGAATGTCCCACTGCCTGCCTCTGATTTACAGTCTTTGTCTAAGTGATAATACAATGTAAAGTACAACATCTCCTATATAAAGATGAACTCTGGACAGGACACAATCATACAAATAAAAATCAGATTTATTAATGCTGATGAAATGTGTTTTAGTTTTGAACTGTATATCAGGAACAAAATTCCTGGTTTAACAATGTTACAGTATATGTAGACTCTAAGCAGGGGTAGGCAACCTCGGCACTCCAGCTGTGGTGAAACTACAACTCCCATCATGCCTCTGCCTCTAGGAGTCATGCCTGTGATTGTCAGGGTCTTGCAATGTCTCATGGGACTTGTAGTTTCAAAACAGCCGGAGGGTCGAGATTGCCTACCCCCTGCTCTAAGGGCTCGTGCACGCTGCAGTTCAAAGAAGCGGCTCCTACAGGCTTTTGAGCTCTTTTCAGCTCTTATTTTTTCAGCCTGGAAACTCCCCTCCATGTTAGTCAATGTGTCCATACACGCTATGGCTTTTTCAGGCATATGCTGCTACAGGCAGAAAAAAAAAACCCACCCAACTCGCGTTTTTGAAAAGGAGCTAGTGCCCCAAAGAGCTTGAAAAAGCTCAAAGAAGTGTGAAAACGCACAAAAACATTTGTTCCAGCTTTTTGTTTTGGTTATACAGTGGTTAAAAAAATACTATCTGGGAGGGGTTGGTGAAAAAAAAACAAAAAAAAAACGCTTATGCTCACAAAAAGCTCAAAGAAGCTTGAAGAAGCTCAATAAAAACGTGTACAAGAGCACAAAAAAAAGCACAAGATGAGATGAAATAACATCTCAGGCTCCATGCACACTAGTGTTTTTTTTAAGCTCCTAGAAGCTGTTATTAACATTTTTTTCTGCTCCTAGTAGCTAAATAGTGTTATCCTGTGTCCATGCACACTACTTTAGGCTTTTAGCGTTTTTTGAGCTTTAGCATCTAGGAGCAGAAAAAAAAATGTTTTTGTAGAGTTTTGTGGAGCGTTTTTCCAGCAGAAACCAGTGGTGGCTGGTGTAAATTTTTTTTTTTGGGGGGGGGACGACGACAGTATATACCGGCGGCTTCCCCTGCTCGGCGGCTTCTCCTGCTCGGCGACCTCTCGTTCTCCTGCTGTTCTCCTGCGGCCTCTCATTCTCCAGGTCATCACGACGGCTTCTGTTTCCAATCGGGAGTCTTCTTTTTTTGGCCATTCGGAAAATAGGTCTCACACCTGCTTTTGGTTGGCTGGATTGAGGATCAGTGTTTCAACAGCTGTTGTAACACACTTGGGTGGGATCTGAGCGCATCCTCTGTGTCCCACCTGTTTTTGAAGCCTATTAGAGCCTCTGGCTCCAATCAGATGCTTCTAAAAAAAAAAAAAAAAAACCCTGGCCGCTGTAATTTATGCACCCGGTGCCCTGAAACGGGCCAGACGCATGAATAAGGGGTCGTCACGGCGGCCATGGATAGATTGATGCTATGCATGAATCTATCCATTACCATATAGGGGGGTGGAGTGGAGAGAGAGGGCAGCGCCCGGGTGCCCCTAATGGATGGGCTGCCACTGGCAGAAACGCTCCTAGGCGCTATTAAACGCTATGAACCACTTCAGCCCGAGCCTCTTTTTTACACCTGTTGTTTACAAGTTAAAATCATTTTTTTTTGCTAGAAGATTACTTATAAGCACCAAACATTATATATATATTTTTCCTAACACCCTAGAGAATAAAATGGCGGTCGTTGCAATACTTTCTGTCACACCGTATTTGCACACTTTTTTTGGAAAAAATACACTTTTTTGAATTAAAAAATAAGACAACAGTAAGGTTAGCTCATTTTTTTTTTATATTGTGAAAGATAATGTTACGCCGAGTAAATTGATACCCAACATTCCATGCTTCAAAATTGCGCCCGCCCGTGGAATGGCGACAAGCTTTTACCCTTAAAAATCTCCATAGGCGACGTTTAAACATTTACAACCGGATCTGAGTTACAGAGGAGGTCTAGGGCTAGAATTATTGCTCTCGCTCTAATGATCTTGGCGATACCTCATGTGTGGTTTGAACACCGTTTTCATATGCGGGCGCTACTCACGTATGCGTTCGTTTCTGCGCACGAGTTTGGCGGGACGGGACACTTTAAAGAAACATTTTTTCCTTATTTATTTTACTTTTAATGTTTTATTTTGACACAGGATTTTTTTTTTTTAAAATTGTGTCACTTTTATTCCTATTACAAGGAATGTAAACATCCCTTGTAATAGAAAAAAGCATGACAGGACCTCTTTAATATGACATCTGGGGTCAAAAAGACCTCAGATCTCATATTTACACTAAAAAAAAAAATTTAATTAAAAAAAGTCACTTGAAAAAAAAAAAAAATTCTCCTTTAACCTCCCTCGCGGTATGATTCTTTCGGATTTTAGGTGCTGAAAGCGGTACAATTATTTTGCATGGAAATTTGGCGTTTTATATTGTAGGTCTGTAATTCTTAACAATAACACACTTAAATCTGTCCAAACAAGAGTCTAGTAGACATCCCGGGTATGATAAAGTTTGAAAGACAAAACATAAATTATAATATAATAAATAAAAATAAATAATTAAAAAAAATAAAAATAAATAGTAATAAAATAAATTTCCCCACGATTCACTATCGCTCAATTCTGCAAGTGTTTTAATTTACTATCGCTGTTTTCTAGCTGGTCTAAAGCCACTTTTGACGTAAAGGGACACTTTTTGGTTGCTATGGACAATCTCCAGTTCCCAGGCAGAAAGAACAGTATATATAACATAAAACTGCATGCAGGGCATGGGCCAAAGCACTGGGGACAAAAGGGATGTGAAATCATTTCATACAGTACTGTAATCTGTAAGATTACAGTACTGTATGTGTTATGATTTTTACTTTTTTTTTAATTTGCCGCCAGCCTCCGCCCCCGTGCGTTGCGACGCTCGCAGGGAACGGAGTCTGGCAAGGAGAGGCTTCGGAGGAGGACGGAGCCCACGGACACTGCGGGGGACATCTCGGATCCCGGGGACAAGGTAAGTAAAGCCACACCAGGATCCTGCGATGTAATCCCGAGTGTGGCTCGGGGTTACCGCTAATGGTCCTGAATTTTAACCCCGAGCCACACTTTAACCCCGAGCCCACAGCTATGGGCGGAAGGGACGTTTGACATCACTTCCGCCCTCCCATGCTATGGAGCCGAGCGGGGGTCATCTTCCCTTCAGTCGACAGCCAGGCATCCGCAGAGACCACTTTTATCCTAAAGAGAAACACACGGCGTTCCCGAAATAACCGGGGTTATGGCAGCCAGCTGCTGCCATAACCCCGGTATTTAGCGTCAAAATACTGATGTAAGGGTACGTCGTTTTGCGTGAAGTGGTTAAATACATTTTTTTTAGCTTTCCTTTTACTGCAAAAATGATAATAAAATGCTAATGCTCCTAAAGACTCTTAAAATGCTGCTAAAACGCTACTACAAAAAGCTATTACCAGCGTTTATCCAGCACTTTTTTTTTACTTAAAAAGAAAAACGCTAGTGTGCATGGAGCCCCAAATGCCTCTAAAAGCAGCTTTTTTTATGAGCTGCAGTGTGCATGAGCCTAAACAATGAACTGCTGTTATTTGTTCCTTTTGGGTTGTACCATTAAAGCATTTTGTTATAACTGTTTGATAAGTGCAAAAAATAAAAAATCAGTTGGAAATTTAGAGCTGTCCTGTGTCCTCTGCAAAGTTTTTCAGGTCTATTTATAAAATATTTGTTGCACAAAAGCAAAATGTCCCATATTTTTTGTAAGAGATTATTGCCGGTATAATTAGCGCCATCTAGTGGCCAAAAGGTAGTATATTTTTCTGAAATACCTCAATGAGAAAATGATACCGCCTTTAGGCCACAAATGGAACTGACTATACATTACCAAAAATATACTGTACATGTTGTTCAGCTTGCATTCGTGCAACAAATGTTTTATAAATAAACTCCTATGTATTATCTCCCTCCTGGTTCTTATCTTGGACTACAGAATGACGAGTCATTATGTTATAGATCGGTGTTTCCCAAACTTTTTTTCAGTAGTGGCACCCTTAAAAAGTATGCAATATCTTGAGGCACCCCAGTTTAAAATGTTAAAAAATGTAAATGGTGCATGTCAATGGGAAACCTGGAAAAAAGCAAACCATAGCCTTGATAAAATTAACTTTACATCAGAGGTTCCCCCATAACATCAGAGGTCTCCACTTTTCATCAGAGGTCCCCCATCACATCAGAGGTCTCCACTTCTCATCAGAGGTCCCCACTTCTCATCAGAGGTCCCCACTTCTCATCAGAGGTCCCCACTTCTCATCAGAGGTCCCCACTGCTCATCAGAGATCCCCATTTCTCATCAGAGGTCCTCCAACACATCAGAGGTCCATACTTCTCATTAGAGGTCCCCCATCACATCAGAGGTCTCCACTTCTCATCAGAGGTCCCCACTTCTCATCAGAGGTCCCCACTTCTCATCAGAGGTCCCCCAACACATCAGAGGTCCATACTTCTCATTAGAGGTCCCCCATCACATCAGAGGTCCCCCATCACATCAGAGGTTCCCTCATCACATCAGAGGTCTCCACTTCTCATCAGAGGTCCCCACTTCTCATCAGAGGTCCCCACTTCTCATCAGAGGTCCCCACTTCTCATCAGAGGTTCCCACTTCTCATCAGAGGCCCCCCATCACATCAGAGATCCATACTTCTCATTAGAGGTCCCCCATCACATCAGAGGTCTCCACTTCTCATCAGAGGTCCCCACTTCTCATCAGAGGTTCCCACTTCTCATCAGAGGCCCCCCATCACATCAGAGATCCATACTTCTCATTAGAGGTCCCCCATCACATCAGAGGTTCCCTCATCACATCAGAGGTCTCCACTTCTCATCAGAGGTCCCCACTTCTCATCAGAGGTCCCCACTTCTCATCAGAGGTATCCACTTCTCATCAGAGGTTCCCACTTCTCATCAGAGGTCCCCCATCACATCAGAGATCCATACTTCTCATTAGAGGTCCCCCATCACATCAGAGGTCTCCACTTTTCATCAGAGGTCCCCCATCACATCAGAGGTTCCCTCATCACATCAGAGGTCTCCTCTTTTCATCAGAGGTCCCCACTTCTCATCAGAGGTCTCCACTTCTCATCAGAGGTCCCCCATCACATCAGAGGTCCATATTTCTCATTAGAGGTCCCCCATCACATCAGAGGTCTCCCCATAACATCAGAGGTTCCCTCATCACATCAGAGGTCTCCACGTCTCATCAGAGGTCTCCACTTCTCATCAGAGGTCCCCACTTCTCATCAAATGTCTCCACTTCTCATCAGAGGTCCCCCATAACATCAGAGGTCCCCACTTCTCATTAGAGGTCCCCCATCTCTTATCAGAGTTCTTATCTTGGACTACAGAATGACGAGCCACTATGTTATAGACCAGTGTTTCCCAACCTTTTTTCAGTAGTGGCACCCTTAAAAAGTATGCAATATCTTGAGGCACCTCAGTTTAAAATGTAAAAGAATGTAAATGGTACAAGTCAATGGGAAACCTGGAAAAAAGCACACCATAGCCTTGATAAAATAACTTTACATCAGAGGTCTCCCCATCACATCAGAGGTCCCCCATCACATCAGAGGTCCCCACTTCTCATTACAGGTCCCCCCTCCCAGCTGCTTATAGTCAAAGTAAGCTGGAGTTTGACATCTACCCCCCCCCCCCAGGCTGACAATGCTGTTGTCCAAAGGTGCCCCCTGTGCTCCTTCATCCAGAGTGCGAACGCTCTAATACAGGAAGTGTGTTACTGGCCAGATCACCAGGTGAAAACAGAGGGAAAAAAAGCCTAAAAAAGAAAATGAATGCAGCCACCACATCTTCTAACTGGTAAGCTGCAATATACTGTATTACATTTTTGAGTTTGGGTTAATACCACTTTAAAGCGTTTGTTACCCCCAACATTTCATATTCCTGATATGTGTCTGCTGTACCATGTACTTGTATGAGAAATTATTCTGTTCTCTTTGTATTGCTTCCTTTGTGTGAAATCCTTGGTGATCCTGCCAGTCCCTCTGCTTTCCTATTAAACAAACTGACCACACTAAGCAGGAGAGCACAGCATGGTCAGTTCTCTAACTGTTCTGGGAACTCGGTGTGCTCTCCTCCAACAATCAAAATTGTCCTGACACGGCCCCCCTACACAGCCATTTACTGGGAAGATTAGTGTGCTGCTGCTTCTCCTCCCCTAGCTCTTATGCAGCTGAGAACAGAGGGAATGCGATCACTTATAAAAAAGGGAAAAGGGGTATTTATATATTTTTTTTTATATCTATACACAAATGTTTTATCTTTCTATTCTATTTTAAACTGAATGGGTTGTTTTACATGGCGATCGTTTACAACCACTTTAACTCTAAATTGATAACCATTTTAAAAGCCCTAATACAGGCTTTTAAAATGTCCCATATGGACAATTTGGGACACCATAGTTCTTAGCAATTTCACTGGTGTGCGAAATTCTAAGGCTTGACATGTTTGGTGTCTATTACTTGATGCAACTCCATCTTTTATATTTTACCAAAAAAAAAAGGCTAATATTGTGCTTGTTTGCACTAAAATTCATTACTGTATTCATTCCTGAAAATTTGTGTTTGATAAATAGTTGCTCAAATATTGTGGAACAGAAAAAAAAATGCAGCTACTAGACATGTGCACTGCCGACAAATGTGTTCATTTTCGTTTTATTCGTTTTTGTTTTGTTTTTTTCGTTTTTCGGGTCATTCGTTATAATTGCAATTCGTAAATTTGAAAATTCGTAAATTCAAAATTCCGAAAATAAGAAAGAAAATCTGAAGATTAGAAAGAATATCTAAGTAACTAATAATAACTAACTATTAAATTATAGGTATTGGAATTTCCTTTCAAATTTGGCTGTTAGTGAACGTAACGAATGCGAATTTATCAGAAGTTACGAACTATCCGAAATAACGAATGACGCATCTAAACAAATGGAACGGAACAAATTAATAATAAATAATAATAATAAAAAATGTTTTTTTCATTATTATCATTGTTATTTATTATTATTAATTCATTACGTTCCATTAGTTTAGATACAGCATTCGTTATTTCGGATAATTTGTAACTTTCGGATAAATTTTGTATTCGTTGCGTTCACTAACAGCCAAATTTGAAAGGAAATTCCAATATCTATAATTTAATAGTTAATAACTAACAATAATAACTATTACTAACTACTAAATTATAGGTATTGGAATTTCCTTTCAAATCCTTTCAAACTCGGCTAGATTCGGCTCCTCTCGCAGTCCCGCCCCTGACTGTGAGTAGAGCTGAGAATAGCCGAGTACTCTCGGCTATGTGTATATCGCTGGCGCTTGCTCCATTCACAATCAGCGGGGATCGGCGTATAACACGCACCCACGATTTTCCCTTGATTTTAAGGGGAAAAAAGTGCGTGTTATACGCCGATAAATACGGTAAGTGGAAAGAAAAAACGTTAAAAAAAAAAAAAAAGTTTTTTTTTTTATTTTCCGTTATAGTATTTTGCAAATAATTGTTCTTCATAAATGTAGGCCAAAATGTATTATAATACATTTCTTAGGTGAAAATAACCCAAATCAATATATATTATTTAGTCTGTAGGCAGGGGCGGACTGATAACTCATGGGGTCCCCGGGCAATAGGAGATTATGGGGCCCCCGGGCAATAGGAGATTATGGGGCCCCCAGGCAATCAGAGAGTATGGGGCCACACAGTATACACACACACAGTATACAATCACACAGTATACACATACATGTACACACAGTATACACAGACAGATGTAAAAAAAACACAGATTTATACATACTGTCCCTGGTTTTACTGAGGCTGGCAACCCTGATGGGGCCCCCTAGTGGCCCAGGGCCCTCGGGCAGTGCCCTAATCGCTCAATGGTCAGTCCGCCCCTGTCTGTAGGGCAGTTTTAGAGTTCACAAACTATGGTATATACCTGAAAATTGATCAATCCTGGTGTACTGGACTCATTTCTTGAGGCCCAAAGATGTCAGGATACAAATACCCCCAAATTACCCCTTTTTGGAAAGAAGACAGTCAGAGTAAGTTAGTAAGAGGCATGGCGAGTTTTTTGTAAGTTGTAATTTTTTTGTCAGAATTTTTTGGAAAATGTAGAAATTTAAAAAAAAAAAGTTAACAATTTATTTTATTTATTTTTTTTACATACTGTCACCATCATATAAACTGGTATATCGGGGATCAGGGACACTGACAGATGACAGTACGGGAAAAAAACATTATTATTAATAATAATAATAATAATAATAATAATAATGTTTTTATTTTTAATACATTTTTTTTTCTTTTTTACGATTTTTTTTTAACACGCTGTGACCAGAGCAATATAATGTTACTCTAGTAACATTGTACTACTCTGGGGAAGTGATCAGGATTTTTTCTTTTTACACATTATGATTGTTTATAGCAGTGAATTTCATTGCTAAAAGCAAGCATTTTACTGAATAAAATCGAATAATTCAATGTGTCTTTTTGTTATTAGCTGTGATTGGCCACAGCTAATTACATGGTACAGATGGACTGTGATTGGCCCTGTCTGTAGCATGTGATCACTGTGACCAATCACAGCTAGCAACAGAGCTGTAAACAATGGATGGCATGAAAGGAAGCCATCAATAGTTTACAATTGTCATTAGTGACTAGTCACATTGTGATTAATCACAATGATCACATGGTACCGGCAGTGGGCCGGTACACTGAACAGTCATCGCCTGTTCAGAGGTAATTGAGGCCCGCAATCGGTCTCAGCCCGCGAACCCATAGGGAAGACCGGGTGAGGATGAAAGCCTCTGCAGCATTGACGGCGTGTCGCTGGAGGGCTTTATTTTAAAGGTAAGTCTTTCATAATGTGCTAGTATGCGGTACATACTAGCACATTAAGATATGGGACTTTGGAGGCACTACCACAATACAAAAGGAAATGGGTATAAATCGTTTTATTAAACAAACAATAACATCAAAAATAGAAAGATATATATATAAATG
This sequence comes from Lithobates septentrionalis, assembly GCA_037952835.1. Taxonomy (NCBI): domain Eukaryota; kingdom Metazoa; phylum Chordata; class Amphibia; order Anura; family Ranidae; genus Lithobates; species Lithobates septentrionalis. The sequence continues at coordinate 503,241 of JBBDGP010000784.1, read as the reverse complement.
TACATGGATGCATTTAGACGTGGATACAAAGTGAAAACCAGTCAAATGGTAAATGAACATATCTCCTTAAACCGACGCGTTTCAGAGAAAACAATTCCTTTGTCAGGGTTCTTTATGGAGAGATTGATGTCTGGGGGTTCATAAAATATCAGTAATTAATAGTCAATATGAATACAAGCAATAAATGTTTGCTTGTATTCATATTGACTATTAATTATTGATGTTTTATCGGAGCCACACAGTGCAAAAAGTAACCAACAGTACAATATAACCATCCACCAATTAAAATGAAGCATTCCACCAACAACCCCCCTCGATACCACAATGACATCATTCATCTGCCAAAACCCTATTTAGGATATCATAGATATTTGCTAAAATCATGAACACAGCCATAATCAAAATCAATAAAAGAATCATGCCTGGCTGTTATGTAAGCAACCTGGTGGTGGACTGGGATCACAGGGCCACTAAAATTGTATAATAAATAGAATAAGGCATGATTGGGCGCATCACTTGATGTTCAGCAACCAAACACAACAGGGGGTTTCATTTTTGATGTGGCCGTGATTAGGGCTGCAACTAACGATTAAAAAAAAAAAGTAATATGCAATTTTTTCGTTTATTTAAAGTTATAATGAAAATTATGGGACACTATTCCTCCCGGGAACACCAATGATGGGGCACTATTTCTCCCGGGAACACCAATGATGAGGCACTATTCCTCCCGGGAACACCAATGATGAGGCACTATTCCTCTAGGGAACACCAATGGGGCACTATTCTCCCCCCTCCCATCCCAGGAACACCAATGGGGCACTATTCCCCCCCTCCCAGCAACACCAATGGGGCACTATTCCCCCCCTCCCAGCAACACCAATGGGGCACTATTTCTCCCCCCCTCCCAGCAACACCAATGGGACAATTGCCCCCTCCAGGAAAACCAATGATGGGGCACTATTCCACCCACCCCCCAGAACACCAATGATGGGGCACTTAACCCCCCCCCCAGAAATACTTATGATCAAGTAAAGGGGCACTTGTCATTACAATGTTTGTACTACTATTAGTATTGTTGTATACAGCCGCAGCTACCTTATATCATGGCTGCTTCTCGCCTCTCTCTCTTCCCTCAAGGCAGCAGCGGGCGGGGCTGAGGGGGGAGGAGCTGACGTCAGCGAGGAGGAGAGAGGCGGACGTGCCTGGTCACATGAGCGCCACTGTATTCCCATGAGGAGCGGTGTCCTACACTTCAAAGATGCTGCTCGCAGGACTTTTTTTAGCGTTCTGCCAGCGCACCGCTCTCCAGTGTGAAAGAACTCGGGTTTTCACACTGGAGTGAGAGGAGAGGTGCTTTACAGGTGCTTTGAGGCGCTATTTTTAGCGCTATATCGCCTGTAAAGTGCCTCAGTGTGAAAGCACCCTTAAGGGGGCAGTAAAACTGTGGTTTAACCACCTCGCCCCCCCGGCTGCTCTTGTGAATGAGCCCTTATAGAGCTTTTAATTTTGTCCCAACATGCGCTATCCAATAACATCATTATAAGGACAACAGGGTGGATTTGATTGAAATCACTAGTAAAAAGGCTCGATTAAAGTGCGACGCAGTGCCGTATTGCAAAAAAATGGCCTGGTCCTTAAGTGGTTACATTTTTTTTAAATGATTATAATAAAATTGAGATTTTTTACAGGAACACAGTGCAATATCCTTTTTATACGATCCATTTAAACTACGTCCACTAAGGGCCCTTTCAAACTGGAGCGGTTTGCAGGCGCTATTGCGCTAATAATAGCGCCTGAAAACCGACCCGAAACAGCCGCTGCTGTCTCTCCAGTGTGAAAGTCCCGAGGGCTTTCAAACTGGAGCGGTGCGATGGCAGGACGGGAAAAAAAGTCCTGCTAGCAGCATCTTCGGAGCGGTGAAGGAGCGGAGTGTACACCGCTCCTTCACCGCTCCTACCCATTGAAATCAATGGGACAGCGCGGCTATACCGCCGGCAAAGCGCCTCTGCAGAGGCGCTTTGCGGTGGTTTTTAACCCTTTCTCGGCCACTAGCGGGGGTAAAACCGCCCCGCTAGCGGCCGAATACCGACGGTAAAGCGCCGCTTACAATGGCGGCGCTTTACCACCGACGCTGCCCCCGCCCCAGTGTGAAAGGGGCCTTACAGTTACAAAAATTACAGGTGAAGCCTGACTGTATGTGGACAGTTTAACATGTTCTTGTGAAGAGATTATACCTTTATAAACTGGTATGCACATTGCACAGCGGGCACCTCCAGGGGTGCTGCACATTAGCTCCATTTTCCCGGGAGCACCTCAGTTGCCCCAAAATCCAGGGTGCTCTGTTATGCACATAGTGATCAGTTTCTATGATTAAAGTTTCTGGCCTGACCCCTCTTGATCCTTTCATAAGTAAGTATTTTACTAATTCATACCTCCCAACATTTTGAGATGGGAATGAAGGACACCTACTAGCAAATGTATGTAGGCATAGCCCCCGGCACACCCCCTTAAAGGAGAATTAACCAAAAAAAGTTTAATTAAATCCACAAGGGCTTTTTTTTTTTACCACTACTATTCTTTTATATTGGCTTTTACCATTTACAAATGCAGCAATTTAGAAATCAGATGAAAGGTTTAGCACTGAGAAACAGTTTTGAAAGATAAAAAGTGCATTTTATATACAACTATATAGATCAGATCAAAATGAGGGACAAATGAGGAGGAATGAGGGACAGAGGGACATTGGTCCAAATCAGGGACAGTCCCTCAAAATCAGGGACAGTTGGGAGCTATGCTAATTAGGTAGTAAGGCTACAAGTACAAATACTGTAAAGGCAGAGGGAAGACAGCTGGCACCCCCTGCTGGTGACATGGAATCTGTGCACTGACAATAACCAGAAAGCATTGTTGGCTCTCGTACAAATCTTTGGCTACCACCTGCAATTGCTTAGACCTCGTGTACACTGGCTTGCCCAGTTCTTCAGAATGCATTTTCTCCTGGCAGGAGAAAAGCAGCTGAAAAAATGTGCCTAAAGCAGCGTTTTGCAAATGCGTTTAGGCGTAGCAAGCATTTAGACGTTCAGTTATTCAATTAGCCAGAATATTAATTTATTCTGGCCATTGAAATGAATGACTGCACAAGCTCTAAACGCGCCTTGCATTGAGACACATTCTTCAGTTGTAAGCAAATGACAGCACAGTTGGCTGCGGTGCCATGAGCAGTGGAGAGAGGCAGCTGCAGTCAGGAGGGCTGGCAGGGCCTGAAGAAATGGTGCTGGGAGCAGTAGCTACGTGGACAGCTAGCACTAGGACTACCTACAGTGGCTTGCGAAAGTATTCGGCCCCCTTGAACTTTTCAACCTTTTGCCACATTTCAGGCTTCAAACATAAAGATATACATTTTTTTTTTTTGTGAAGAATCACCAACAAGTGGGACACAATTGTGAAGTGGAACGAAATCTTTTGGATTTTTGAAACTTTTTTAACGAATAAAAAAATGAAAAGTGGGGCGTGCAAAATTATTCGGCCCCCTTGCGTTAATACTTTGTAGAGCCACCTTTTGCTGCGATTACAGCTGCAAGTCGCTTGGGGTATGTCTCTATCAGTTTTGCACATCGAAAGACTGAAATTCTTGCCCATTCATCCTTGCAAAACAGCTCGAGCTCAGTGAGGTTGGATGGAGAGCGTTTGTGAACAGCAGTTTTCAGCTCTTTCCACAGATTCTCGATTGGATTCAGGTCTGGACTTTGACTTGGCCATTCTAACACCTGGATACGTTTATTTGTGAACCATTTCTTTGTAGATTTTGCTGTATGTTTGGGATCATTGTCTTGTTGGAAGATAAATCTCCGTCCCAGTTTCAGGTCTTTTGCAGACTCCAACAGGTTTTCATCCAGAATGGTCCTGTATTTGGCTGCATCCATCTTCCCCTCAATTTTAACCATCTTCCCTGTCCCTGCTGAAGAAAAGCAGGCCCAAACCATGACGCTGCCACCACCATGTTTGACAGTGGGGATGGTGTGTTGAGGGTGATGAGCTGTGTTGCTTTTACGCCAAACATATCGTTTTGCATTGTGGCCAAAAAGTTCGATTTTGGTTTCATCGGACCAGAGCACCTTCTTCCACATGTTTGGTGTGTCTCCCAGGTGGCTTGTGGCAAATTTTAGACAAGACTTTTTATGGATATCTTTGAGAAATAGCTTTCTTCTTGCCACTCTTCCATAAAGGCCAGATTTGTGCAGTGTACGACTGATTGTTGTCCTATGGACAGACTCTCCCACCTCAGCTGTAGTTCTCTGCAGTTCATCCAGAGTGATCATGGGCCTCTTGGCTGCATCTCTGATCAGTCTTCTCCTTGTCTGAGCTGAAAGTTTAGAGGGACAGCCAGGTCTTGGTAGATTTGCAGTGGTCTGATACTCCTTCCATTTCAAAATGATCGCTTGCACAGTGCTCCTTGGGATGTTTAAAACTTGGGAAATCTTTTTGTATCCAAATCAGGCTTTAAACTTCTCCACAACAGTATTACGGACCTGCCTGGTGTGTTCCTTGGTCTTCATGATGCTCTCTGCGCTTTCAACAGAACCCTGAGACTATCACAGAGCAGGTGCATTTATACAGAGACTTGATTACACACAGGTGGATTCTATTTATCACCATCAGTCATTTAGGACAACATTGGATCATTCAGAGATCCTCGCTGAACTTCTGGAGTGAGTTTTCTGCACTGAAAGTAAAGGGGCCGAATAATTTTGCACGCACCACTTTTCAGTTTTTTAATTGCTAAAAAAGTTTAAAATATCCAATAGATTTCGTTCCACTTCACAATTGTGTCCCACTTGTTGGTGATTCTTCACAAAAAATTAAAATTTTATATCTTTATGTTTGAAGCCTGAAATGTGGCAAAAGGTTGAAAAGTTCAAGGGGGCCGAATACTTTCGCAAGCCACTGTATATATTTTTGCTACACCAAAGGGGCCCGCGGTCTCTGCCTGCAAAGGGCATTTACTTTGGGCCTGGCTGAGCCAGTGTCAGACCTGCATTTCAGTGCTGGCTGGTCCTGGAGAGTGAGGAATCAAGTGAGCTGCTGAAAAGTGAGATCAGTAATCAAGTGATGTGCTGGAGCTGGAAGTGAAGAGGTGTATATACAGAGAGTGTATATAGTTCCGAATTCCCAAATTCTTTGTTCTTCAATCAAGTGGGCAAAGTTCAAGGACTGGTTTTCTGCCTGAAGGTGAATGAGAACTGTGTGCCTGGCTGGGCAGGGTGACATATAGACTACAACACTCAGCAGCCCTTATGGAGGGTACCGCTACAATTGAAAATGATACCCTTTAAGGGTATGAGCTCTGCTATTAGAAACATGGAATATTGGCAGAAAAACCGAAGGGCATTACTACCCCATTGTAAGAGCATAGGATTAGAGATCAGTTTTAGCTTAGTGCTGTTTATGGTCAGGGCCTTAGGGTACTGCCTGCAAGCCCCCCTCTCCCATTTTTTTTCAGCCACCCAGCTCCGGATCTACATTTTAGAAGCTTGAGCTTTTTAACATCTGCCAACAACTCTTCCTAGGATGGTTGCAGAGAGAACTTTTGCGTTTGCTCCTCAGACCCATTTTTAGTTGAAACCAAAGAACCAGAGGTTTATAAGTCTTTCCTTCAAGCAGGAGTTTTTTTTTATCACCACTTCTTTTTTTTTTTAGTTGTGTAGCACCCTCTAGTGTGCTAAAACAGGAATTGGTAAAAGGTTTTGGCTTGGCTGGCAGGCAGGCAGCCCTGGGTTTATTCTGGGTCAGGGTTTGAATGACTCAGGGAGGGCTGGATGACTCCCAGGCAACATCTCTGATACCTCCCCTTACTTCTGGAACTTGCTGGAAACTTCCAGAAGAATGGGAGTGGAGGTTAAGAGGAGCTGCCTGGAGTATTGGGTTGGGTTGGCAGGGGGCAAGGGGCAGGCCCCTCAAATACTCTAGGTCCGCCCAGTTGAGTACGTGGAGATTGGTTGGAAGATAGAGATGGAGTGTTAGGATGCTGTCGGACACCCTTGAGGGTAGCCCCCTAGTCGGGGGGGGGGGGATTACCTCGGGTCTGGGAGCTCAGGTGCAGAATGAACCCTCTTCATGACATACAGAGGTGTCCTTACCAGTGGCACAGTAGCAGGTGTGAGGATAAAAGGATGAGAACTCTGCCGGGCAAATCTCCAGGGAAGAAGACAGCCAGGTGGGATGGTGAGTGTTAGAGTTGGAGAGGACTGAGAGGCATGCCCGAGAGGACTGGGCGGAAGCAGTCTGAGATGGATGCAGAGTCAGTCTGGGAGGACGGTGGAAGTTTAGCCAAGAGGGCTAGAGAAAGGGCAGCTGCAGCCAGGTGGACTGGCGGTGCTGGGATCAGTAGCCACAGAAGGGCAGAAGGGCAGCTGGGCACTAAGACTTTGCTACACTACTGTAGCGGTTGGTTACCGCTAGTTACTAACATCCACCAAATCACCCTGCTGCCAGACCCCCATCTATCACCTCTGAGACAATGAGCAGTCATTTGCGTAGTTTTGTTGCGTTTATTGCGGGATACAACTTGGTTGGGGTAAAGGAAGATATGGGATGCTCATAGCACTTATTGAACTGTCATCACATTTGTAGAACATTGATTAGCAGGGGACGCCCTGCAGCAGCTACCTAAAACTCCATTCTCCTTTTCTCCTGCATCGTCAGAACTCCCGAGCAGCATGTGACCCCAGCTTATATGGGAGGCCTGGCCCCTGGCAATACCGAATGGGAATTGGCCAGAGCTCCTCACATGAGCTGCCTGTCCCTCAGACTTCAGGTCCAACCTCTGTTCCAGAACAATCTTCCTGAAAGCAGGGGAGGCGCCTCTGAGTCATAGCACAGGTGGTCACACCCACCACTACACTAGACACTCCCAATCTCAAATCAAAACAAACAGGCCTAACCTACAGCTCAGGCCTGTCTAAATTCGCCTACACTGATATCTTAAACCCAGAAAAATCCTATTCTAGCACCTACCTTATGGTAGAGGGTGCTACACTACCAAAGGGGGCCCCCGCAGTCCCTGCCTGAAATAGGCATTTGCTATTTATCTGACTGAGCCCAAATTGTCAGATCATCTAACAGTGTTGCATCTAACAGTGTGCCAGCTGGTCCTGGGAGATGTAGTGCTTAAAGTGGAGTTCCACCCACTTTTACAACTCTTCAGCATCCCTCACTAAACTGTGCACTGTAAACTAATTGGATATTTTTTTATTTTTTTTCTCAGCACTTACTGTATAACTGCTGTATTCATTTTTCACTTCCTCCTCCCTGGCCGCGGCCCACCACATCATTTCCTGTTTGCAATGCCTTCTGGGAAGGGGCAGCAACTTCCTCTGACACTGCCGTTGCTATGGAAACCTGACCTGAAACCTATTACACTGCTTGTGCTGCACTGAGCATGTGCGAGATCTGCAAGGATGAGATCCAGGAAGAAATACAGTCTGGCTTCAGATGCCCAGACTTAAGATGGCCACGGCCTGCTGTAAGTTTATAAAATAACAAACTACTGCTATAAACTAACAAAACAGACCTTAGTTTACAGATCAACTTTACTAGAATACATTAAGCTTGTGTATTATAGGGGTATTTAAAAAGTATAATTTCGGCCGGAACACCACTTTAAAGCAAATGTTGTGCTGGAGGAAGCTGAGGTGTGTAAATAGTCTGTACAGAAGAAGTTGTCTATGTAAATGTTCTGCTAAATTCAAGTGGGCATCCCATAATATCTCCATCCAGGTTCAGTACCCATAATAAAAAACACAAAAACAAAGCTGCAAGGACTGTTTTCTGATTACAGTGTGCTGTGGAAAATTTGTGTTCCTGGCTGTGCAGGGTGGGGGATCCCCTATTCACCAGCGGCTCCTGCGAGGGTAGCGCTACAGTTGCTTGTAGGATTGGCTCATGGGTCGAAAAGCATCCATCTTCCTAAGGTCCTCAGTCTTTTGTTTTCACTCATTCTGCCATTAAGAAGATAGGTCCAAAATCTCCCCCACTGTGCCAAAGACTCTTGACCAGTCAAGGTTGAAGCTTTCCTGTTCTGACAATTTCCCAAAACTAGCTGACTAGTCTGTGGCAGCATAAAGTTAAGCCCTAACCCAATGTCTCAAAGATAGGGAGACCATCTTTTCCAGTTTTTACACCTGGGTAAGAATCTTCCCTCATTCTCCTCAATGTATTTCCACACTTTTTGTGTCCTTTCAGGATCTCGTCTCTTTTAAGGAATTGTTGTTCCTCCTTCCCTTCAGGAATACTATTTTGGGTTCTGTTTAAATCTACTGGAGATTCCAAAGATGGACAAGTCAGTATGTTGCTTTCTGGATCTGAAAACTCTCAGCTATGTGATTCATTAAAAATTCTAAACAGGTGTCATGCTTACCCCTAGCGCAGTTGGTCAGACACTATAGGTGGTTTCTGTGTTCTTTGCCTATAGCATCCCCCTTTACCATAAGGCAAACAGGTCTCCCTGTACTCTATTGCCCCCAGGCCTTATACATAATGCTATAGTGCCTGGCCATCACACCGGGGCAGGCGCAAACTGAGCAAAGCAAACGGGTACTTGCGGTTGGCATACAGTCAGAGTGGTTCAATAACAGTCCAGGTACAAGGCAGGCAAGGTTCAGAATAGTCGGTGTCAATCCATAGTCAAAAGACAGGGTTCAGAGAATAGTCAATATCTGATCCGAGGTCATACATAGGGGAATGTAAACAGCAGAGCAGGACAGACAGACAGACAGAGAGCTTGCATGTATTACACACACTATCACAAGGATGAGACTGCAGGCTTGGCTGACCTAAATTAGGTCTGGTCTCCACCCAGTTACTGGCCACATCAATCACCTTGCAGGTGGATAGACAGACAGGGATGCATCATAGCCAAAACCAGGATGCTGGAATGAGACCAGCAGCAGTCAAAGAACAGGGGCAATTACACAATCCTGATGGGTCACTTCTGACCTCCTTGGAAATCCGTGATGCCTACCCCCATTGCACCTGGGAATCTGCAATTTTTGTCTCTGCCATTTGGGCTGACCATAGCAGAAAAAGTCTTCACCAAGACACTGGCCTCTTGCCGATTTTTGTAGCCTGGGGTCTCAAGGACTTGACTGCCTTCCTTTCAGCTGCTTCCTGAGATTTCAGCCTGGTTCTTTGTGCTTGCAGCTTCCTTTTTTTTTAGCCTTTTTTAGACCCGTTTTGCTATTTTTAAAGGTGGCTGTTGCCTCTTACTCAGTTAGTGGTCCTTCCTTGTTAGTCCCGTCTTTTATTTCTTCATAAGGGCAAGGTTGTACTTTGTCTTTTACCATCCTTTTTCCCCAAGGTTATCTCAACTTTCCACATCAGTGAAGGCATTGTCTTGTCATCTTCATTACATCTCATTTCAATATGTACATGATGCAGGTCCTCAGGTTTATTGCCTCACTTTATAAAGTCAACCGCTGCACAAACTGCACTATATAAATCCTGAATACTACTACTACTACTAATATAAATAATAATAATTTATTATTATTATTTTTATTATTATCCCTTGAAATACAGTGGCTAAGTGGTTAGCACTTCTGCCTAGCAGCACTATTAGGGATGTCAGTTCAAATCCCAACCACAGCACTACCTGCCTGGAGTTTGCATGTTCTCCCTGTGCCTGCGTGGGTTTCCTCCGGGTACTCCGGTTTCCTCCCACACTCCAAAGACACGCTGGTAAGTTAATTGGCTCCTGTCTAAATTGGCCCTAGTATGTGTATGGATGGGAGTTAGGGACCTTAGATTGTAAGCTCCTTGAGGGCAGAGACTGATGTGAATGTACAATATGTATGCAAAGTGCTGCGTAAATTGACAGTACGTGTAATTAAATATATATTTGTATCTCGCCTTGACTATTGCAACTCCCTTCTCATTGGCCTGCCTCTCCATAGCCTGTCCCCTCGTCAGTCTATCATGAATGCTGCTGCCAGACTTATCCACTTTACCAACCGCTCAGTGTCTGCCAACCCTCTCCTCCAATCCCTCCACTGGCTCCCAATCACCCAGCGAATTAAATTCAAAATACTAACCACAACCTACAAAGCCATCCACAACTTTGCCCCGAGCAACATCACCAATCTTGTCTCCGAATAAGACCAAAATCGTCCTCTCCGCTCTTCTCAAGACCTCCTACTCTCAAGCTCTCTTGTCTCCTCCTCTCATGCTCGTCACCAGGACTTCTCCAGAGCCTCTCCCATCCTCTGGAACTCGCTACCTCCACCGGTCTGTCTATCCCCTACTCTTGTTACCTTCAGGTGGTCCCTGAAAACTCATCTCTTGAGGAAAGCCTATCACATCTCTAACTAATCTTCTGCCATTTCCATCAGCTCATTCCCCCACAGTTACAACCTTTTGTACCACCTGCCCCACCCTATTCGATTGTAAGCTCTTCTGAGCAGGGCCCTCTTAATCCTCTTGTATTTTATTGTATTATAACTGTATTGTCTCCTTTTTTATATTGTAAAGCGCTGTGTAAACTGTTGGCGCTATATAAATCCTGTATAATAATAATAATAATATAATGTGCAATAAATATTGATGTGAGATGCATATTCCTATTTTGTCACTAGATGGCAGTATGTCCTAAGGAAATAGTCCCTAATATAAAAAATTGTGACCTTTTCCATCATCAGCCCCAGTAGTAAAAAATACCAAGAATACGATCTCTGGATTTCACTAATCTATACAATGCAATCCCTCTTTTTCTGCATATTGTACTCTGTCTTTATTGTATATTAGCATACTTGAGTTTTTTTAAAGGCAACATGAAGGATACAATTATATTTATATTACAGTTTTATAGACGTGGCTTGATTTGATATGTAGATGTAATACATACTTACCTGATGCTGAGTACCACGCAGCTCCCCGGTGATCAGTGGTGCCTTCCAGGCTTCCTATTGTGTCTAGAGTTTGTGGGAAACTTTGCCAGTTGCCTATCAGGGACTAGTGGGCTGTGAAGCAGCAGTGGTAGGGATTGATCCCCCATTTGAAAGTAGCACTTCAATTTTTCATGGTTTTATTTTATTGCATTTATTGTTCATTTAGGGTTCAGGGTCAGGAGAAGTCAAACCCGAATTCTAGGCAGACACCATTCAATGCAGCTATGTAATTCTTAATACATCACTAATGTATTATTTTAAATACAAGCAATGTAAGAACCTGAATATGACCTGGAATGAGTCTCTTGCAGTCCCTGTACAGCAGAGCTGCTGACAGGAGGAGAAAGCAGAGTGACAAAAAGATGAGCTCATCACTGTGCTGCTTCTCCTTTCACTGTCCAGTCACATGCCGGGGGGCGGGTCCAGGATGACCTGAGCTCAGAGGGTTGACTTATGCTTGCCATCAGACTGAGGACATCTAGTGTTAGAAAAAAGCACTGTGGGGAAAATCTCTGGACTGAATGTGAATATTGCAGCAAATGCTGTTTTTTTTTAATTTTTTTATTTTGTCTTTTAAAGTATAACTAAAGGCAAAGCTTTTTTTGTTTGGATAAAGTAGAGAGGGATTAGGACCCCTGTCAGGTTTTTGTTGCGGTCTGTGCCCCTGTTAAGGAAATCCCCCCTCTCTATTTGTCCGGTTTACCATTATCATAAAAAATGGGAAACTAAAAGAAATTACCAAAATTTTGGGTTGTCCCAAAGAAAAGCAATAGAGGGGAAATCTTCCAATGGGGGACACTAGTTCTGCTGACCCCGGGGTCCCCAATGGATTCCTTTAATTCGCAGGGATTTCCTCTCACTTCCTGTTTGGCTATGGGACGTACAGGTACGCCCATTTGCCTGCATGTGCCATTCTGCCAGCGTACATCTGTGTGCGGAGGTCGGCAAGCGGTTAATGGCTATTTATTTTTATCCTGTGTTTTTTTGGCTGCTGCTCTGCCTTAATCAATGACCATCATTGCTGCCCATCAATGCCCACCAGTGCCACCCATCAGTGCTCACCAGTGCCACCCATCAGTGCCGCCTATCAGTGCTCATCAGTGCCACCTAAGTGTGGCATATTAGTGCCGCCTCATCAGTGCACATCAGTGAAGGAGAAAAATTACTTATTTACAAAATTTTCTGACAGAAACTAAGAAAAACTTTTTTTTTTTGTTTAATTTTTCGTCTTTTTTTTTTTTTTTTTTTTAGTAAAAAGATAAAAAAATCCAGCAGTGATTAAATACCACCAAAAGAAAGCTATATTTGTGTGAAAAAAACGATAAAAATTTCACATGATTACAGCGTAGCATGACTGCGCAATTGTCGTTCAAATTGTGACAGCGCAGAAAGCTGAAAATTGGCCTGGGCAGGAGGGGGAGGAAAGGTGCCCGGAAGGCAAGTGGTTAAAGCACCATTTTGCTCTGGCAGTTTATAACAATATACAAACGGCTTTTGTACACGGGCGTTTTTTTCCCGCATTTAAATGTAGGTCATCAGATTCCCGAAGGCTTCAATGGAGAGGTGTAGATGACATTTCAAAGGCTGGATCTGGCCTGCTTCGTGTTTCGTTTCTTTAGACGCAGCGGGTTCTATTCAGGTGCATTTGGAAGGTCAAACACAGCCTTTTCCTTGTCAAATGCTGCATTTTGATCTTTTGCTTTGAAATGGAAAAGGCTGAACACCCGGTACAACAAATCCTAATAGCGTCAGCTAGTTACTTAGTTACTGTCACTACTATTACTAATGTTACTATTTTATATACATGTTTTATCATTTTTTTTTTATTGCAAATTGATACAAAGCAGGTTTTAATTGGTCAGTGTGTTGTACATAATAGCTGGGTTGTTACAATTACTGGTTATTCTGTAATTTAAATAGAAATATAGAGTAAGGGAGGGTTAGAACCCCTGTTGGTTTATTTTTGCCACCTGTGCCCCATTGGGGAGATTTACTTTCACTTCCTGTCTCAAAGCCAAAACAGGAAGTGAGAGGAGGTCCCTGCATATTAAAGCAGAGTTTCACCCATAAAAATAAGTTTACATAACTGTGCAGCAAATAACATAACAAATGACATTTAGAGAATTTTTTTATTTTTTTACTTACCTTTTAATCCCTGTTGCTATGTGGTCCCTTCTAATCGTCCCCTTCCTCACCGCGGCTCCTGACGTCACTTCCCACGGCTAATCTGCTCGCTACTGCTCCTGGGAGATGTGTGTCATCATTTCCCAGGAGTCAGTGGGCAGCGCCACGGGCTTTGTTGTCATCGCAACGGGGCTGGCACTTTGTGATGGCAACCTGTATAATTTACAGCACCGCTACGTGATATTACTGCGCATGCGCGAGAACAGGTGGTGCATGCTGGGAATACAGCAGCGCCGTATCCCGGAAGAATATGCTTGTGGGCTTCTCCTGCCCCCAAGTAAGATGAGAACAACTGCTCAGTGCGGCGATCGCGGCCCCGCTATGTTGCTAGTACATGGCGACCCCGATCTGTGACCGGTGCTCTTTAACCATGTGATCGGAGGTGTCCAATCACAGAGATGACGGTAATCGGCTCTCCTCGCCTCACACTGACAGAGTGTGAGGAGAGGAGAGCCAATCAGCGGCATCTCCTCACAGGGGACAGCTAAGTATGTAATCAGGGCACTGATCATCAGTGCCCTAATTACAATTAGGTGCCCAGCAGTGCCAGCAATGATTGCCCACCACTGCCAGCAATCAGTGCCAACCAGTGCCCACAATTGCCACCAATCTGTTCCCACAAGTGCCAGCAATCAGTGGCCATTAGTGATGCCAGTCAGTGCTGGCTATCAGTGCTGCCCATCAATGCCCATCACTGCTGCCCATAAATGCTTATCACTGCTGCCCATCAATGCCACCCATCAGTGCCGCCTATCCGTGCCACCTATCTGTGCCCACCAGTGCTGCCTATCTGTGCCCACCAGTGCTGCCTATCTGTGCCCAGTTCCCACCAGTGCCACCCATCAGTGCCACCTATCAGTGCCACCTATCAGTGCCCATAAGTGCCACTTCATCAGTACCCATCAGTGCTGCCTCATCAGCGCCTATCAGTGAAGGGGAAAAATTGCTTAGTTACAAAATTTACTGACAGAAACTAAGAAAAAAATTTATTTCCAAAATTTTTGGTCTTTTTTTTTTTTAGGAAAAAATAAAAAAACCCATGAGTGATAAAATACCACCAAAAGAAAGCTCTATTTGTCTGAAGAAAATGATAACAATTTCATTTGGGTACAGTGCTGTATGACCGTGCAATTGTCGTTCAAAGTGTGACAGCGCTGAAAGCTGAAAAATGGCCTGGGCAGGAAGGGGGTTATGTGCCCTGTATTGAGGTGGTCAAAGGGAACTCCACGCCAAAATTAAAAAATAAATAAATAAAATCCATACCAGACCCTTATCCGAGTATGCAGCCTGGCAGGTCAGGAAGGGGGCGATCAACCGCCCCCCCTCCCGAACCATACCAGCCCTCAACATGGGGAGGTGCTTTGGGGCAGGACTCCCTCCTGCCCTAAAGCACCTTGCCCCTATGTTAATGGGGACAAGGGTCTCTTCCTCACAATCCTGGGTTGTGGTTGTGGGGGTCTGCCCCCCCCCCCCATGTGAATGAATATGGTCTACTATGTACCCCTACCCATTCACCAAAAAAGTTTCAAAAAGTAATAAAAACACAGAGACAGTTTTTTGACAATTCCTTTATTAAAAAATTTTAAAAAACTGTGTCCCCGATGTAAATCACACTCGCGCTTCCTGATTTGTGGAGAGGCGATTCAGTGTTAGAATAATGAATATTCATTCGCTATTCTAACACACGTGGGTGGGCTCCAAGCGCTGTGCTCTGCGTCCCGAGCCCACCCTATTTTGAAGCCTATTAGAGCCTCTGGCTCTAATCAGGTGCTTAAAAAAAACCCTGCCACTGTAATTCATGCGCCCGACATCCTGAAAGGTGCCGGACACACGAATAGGGGGTGGTGGCGGCGATGGAAAGGGGAGACGGCGCCCGTGGGCCTTAAATGGACGGGCTGCTTCTGCAATCAATATGCGCTTATTGTGATTTGTTTTACCAAAAATATGTAGCAGAATAAATATTGGTCTAAATTTATGAAGAAATTGCATTTTGTTTAACCACTTCCCGCCCAAGGCTGTCATATGACGTTCTGGACTTTGAGTGGAGATATCTGAATTTCTGCCATCGATTCCCTGCAAAGTAAAAACAATCATAGCGACTTGATTGTTTTTACAGGAAACAGGAGGGGACACCCCCCCTCCCCCCACCCTACAGTGCTTCTACCAAGCGATCGACGAGCCGAAGAATGAATCGCCCGGCGGTGGCCGTTTACCATAGAGCTGACCAAGATCCAGATGGTCCCCGGTCATCTCTCCGATCTTCGGAGGCCAGGCGGGACGTTATGACGTCACTTCCGGCCTCGGCAGATGTAAACACTGCTGTGTTTTTAGCTGGAATGGCTGAGGTTGTTTTATTTTTTTATTTTTTTTGATCTCAGGCTTTCCAGCCTAGAGGAGAGATGTGAGGTCTTATAAGCTCCAGATCTCTCTGTAAAGAGATGCCATTCATATTACAAGGGATCCTCCTCTTCTCGGGTCCCTCTTCGCTGCTTCTGGCCCCTCCCTCCTGTCGAGTGCCCCCACAGCAAGCAGCTTGCTATGGGGGCACCCGGGGCGAGCTGCAGCTCTGTGTGTCCATTGAGACACGGAGTTGCCGTTCGGCCCCGCCCCTCTCCCTCCTGATTGGCTAACTGACTTTGAATGACAGCTGCTGGAGCCAATGGCACCACTGCTGTGTCTCAGCCAATCAGGAGGGAGAGTCCTAGATGGCTGAAGGACTTGTAGACATCGCTGGAGAGAGATGGGGCTCAGGTAAGTATTAGGGGGTGCTGGGGAGGCTGCTGCACACAAAAGGCTTTTTATCATTTTATAGAATGCATTAAGATAAAAAAACCCTCGGCCTTTACAACTTTTTTAAGTACCGAAATTTGGCACCATTCCACAAGTGTGCGCAATCCTAAAGCCTGACATCTTATGTATATATTCACTCGGCGTAACATCATCTTTCACAATATACAAGAAAAATCAGGCTAACTTTAGTGGTTTTTTTTTGTTTTTTTTAATTCATAAAACGATGATTTTTACATGTAGGAGAGGAGTGCCAGAATTGGCTTGGGCTGGAAGTAGATACATTTTTTTTATTGGATATGTTTTATAGCAGAAAGTAAAAAATATTGTTTATTTTTTTTCAAAATTGACGTTTTTTTTGTTTATAGTGCAAAAAATCAAAAACCCAGTGGTGATCGAATACCACCAAAAGAAAGCTCTATTTGTCTGAAAAAAATAATATAATAATATAATATAAATTTCATGTGAGTACAGTGTTACATGACCGCGCAATTGTCAGTTAACCAGCTGCCGACCAGCCGCCGCAGTTATACTGCAGCAAGTTGGCTCGGCTGCATGAATCAACGTACTGGTACGTCGGTCCGTGCATTGACTTTTTCAGATGCGTGCGCCGCGGAAGCTCACCTGCTATCGTGGGAAAGAGAGGCAGAACGGGGATCTGCCTATGTAAACAAGGCGGATCCCCATTCTGACAAGGGAGGACAGAGAAAGATCAGCTGTTCCTAGTGAATGATCAGGAACAGCGCTCTCACTCTACACCCAGGTAGCCCAACCCCCCCAGGGAACACTTAACCCTTTGATCACCACTAGTGTTAACCCCTTCCCTGCCAGTGCTATTTATACACTGGTCAACACATTTTTATAGCACTGATCACTGTATTGGTGTCACTGGTCACCAAAAAGTGTCACTTAGGGTCAGATTTGTCCGCCGCAATGTCGCAGTCCCGCTAAAAACCGATGATCCCTGCCATTACTACTGAAAACAATAAAAAAATGTAAAATGCCATAAATCTATTCCCTATTTCGTAGACTCTATAACTTTTGCGCAAACCAATCAATATACGCTTATTGCGATTTTTCTTTTTTTTTTACCAAAAATATGTAGCAGAATACATATCGGCCTAATGAATACATTTGTTTTTTTTTTTTATATATATTTTTTTTGGATTATAGCAAAAAGTAAAAAATATTGTTTTCGTTTCAAAATTGTTGGTCTTTTTTTGTTTATAGCGCACAAAAATAAAAATCGCAGAGGTGATCAAATACCACCAAAAGAAATCTCTATTTGTGGGGGGAAAAAAAGGCATCCATTTTGTTTGGGTACAGCGTCACACGACCGCGCAATTGTCAGTTAAAGCGACGCAGTGCCGTATCGCAAAAAATGGCCTGATCATTAAGGGGGCAAATCCTTCTGGTCCTTAAGTGGTTAAGCGCAGTGCTTATAGATTTATTTTTATTGGATGTGTTTTTAAGCAAAAAGTTTTTTTTGGTTTTTTTTCAAAATTGCCAGTCTTTTTTTTGTTTATAGCGCAAAAAATAATAAACCCAGTGGTGATCAAATACCACCAAAAGAAATCTTTATTTGTGTGAAAAAAGAATATAAATTTCATGTGAGTACTGCGTTGCATGACTGCGCAATTGTCAGTTAAAATAACGCAGTGCTAAAAAGCAAAACAAAAAATGGCCTGGTCATGAAAGGGGGGGGGGGGGGGTAAATCTTCTGGAGGCCAAGTGTTTGAGGACTTGAATTCTAAATCATCCTGCAAAAGCAGGTACAAAGTGTTCTGGTCAGCACTGATAAAGCCCTTTGTTCAGAGCGGTCTGGGACTTCATCGGTTAAGACGAACGAATGCCCAGATGGTGGCAGGACTGGCTGAAATCACGCTGCCCCCCTGATTGGTGGCTCCTCTGCATGGTGACACCTGTAAGATGAGATGTCACACTTTGGAGCCCAGCTCGCTGCTGCCTCCATGCGTACAGCCTGGATCCTGGCGCTTGCTTTCACTTGCATGACCATGTCTGGCCTGGCCAAAGCCTCCAACACTCTGAAATCTGTAGATTATGAAGTTTTTGGCCGTGTTCAGGGTAGGTGGGAATTTTTATGCTTCCTTTTCATTCGATGGAGGAGCGGGCTGACATTGACAGCGTTCCCGAGAGAGCAGAGCGGATTAGGGAAAGTCAGCCAATGTCTAAACATAGCTTGTTGTAGGGAGCGATCCGGGCTGAATACAGAACAGGGGAAATAATTGGTGGGGTGGAAATGTGCAGAAACTTACCGAAAAGAATCCATCAATCCATAAACCTAAAGCTGGACTCCGGGAAGGTATAAAAGATACATTATTGCAGCTCTGCCATTATGTAATCACAGCTGTGACTATGGCCTACTACATTTGTAAAGTTATATTAACCTCTTCAGCCCCGGAAGGTTTACCCCCACTTCATGGCCAGGCCATTTTTTGCGATACGGCACTGCGTTACTTTAACTGACAATTGCGCGGCAGTCGTGCGGCGTTGTACCCAACTAAAATGAATGTTTTCTTTTTTTTCCTCACAACTAGACATTTCTTTTGGAGGTATTTGATCACCTCTGCAGTTTTTATTTTTTGCGCTATAAATAAAAAAAGACCGTCAATTTAAAGCGGAGTTCCACCCAAAAGTGGAACTTCCGCTCATCGGATTCCTCCCCCCTCCGGTGTCACAGTTGGCACCTTTCAGGGGGGAGGGGGGTGCAGATACCTGTCTAAGACAGGTATCTGCACCCACTTCCGGGAATAGACTCCCATGGGAGTCACGCCCCCTCCCGCACTCCCCCGCTGTCTCCTGGGAAAGACACAGATCCCAGGAGATAGCGGGGACCATTGAGAACGCGCAGCGCGACTCACGCATGCGCAGTAGGGAATCGGGAAGTGAAGCCGCAACGCTTCACTTCCTGATTCCCTCACTGAGAATAGCGGCGGCAGCACCCGAGGATCGAGGGACGGTTCAGTCTCGGGTGCCGACATCGCTGGACCCCGGGACAGGTGAGTGTCCTTATTTTAAAAGTCAGCAGCTGCAGTATTTGCAGCTGCTGACATCTAAAAAAAAAATTTTCGCGGGACTCCCGCTTTAACAAAATTTTTTTTTAAAAATGTTACTTTCTGCAACAAAACATATCCAAGAAAACAATTTAACCACTTCAGCCCCGGAAGGATTTACCCCCTTCCTGACCAGAGCACTTTTTGCGATACGGCACTGCGTCGTTTTAACTGACAATGGCGCGGTCGTGCGACGTTGCACCCAAATAAAATTGACGCCCTTTTTTCCCCACAAATAGAGCTTTCTTTTGGTGGTGTTTGATCACCTCTGCGGTTTTTATTTTTTGCGTTATAAACAAAAAAAGAGCGACAATTTTGAAATAAAAGCAATATTTTTTACTTTTTGCTATAATAAATATTCCCCAAAAATATATAAAAAAAACTATTTTTTTCCCTCAGTTTAGGCCGATGTATTCTTCTACATATTTTTGGTAAAATAAAAAATCGCAATAAGCGTATATTAATTGGTTTGTGCAAAAGTTATAGCATCTACAAAATAGGGGATAGTTTTATGGCATTTTTATTATTCGTTGTTTTTTAATTAGTAATGGCGGCGATCTGCGATTTTTATCAGGACTGCGACTTGATGGCAAACACATCGGACACTTTTGACACTATTTTGCGATCAGTGCTATAAAAATGCATTGATTACTGTGTAAATGACACTGGCAGGGAAGGGGTTAAACACTAGGGGGCGATCAAGGGGTTAAGTGTGTCCTAGGTAGTGACTCTAATTGTGGCGGGGGGGGGGGGGGCTGGGCTACTATACACATGACAGAGATCACTACTCCCGATGACAGAGACAATTTTGAAAAAAAAAGCAATATTTTTTACTTTTTGCTATAATAATTATCCCCCAATTTAAGAAAAAATTTTTAAAAAATGTTACCTTCTGCTATAAAACATATCCAATAAAACTATTTAAAAAATAGACATGTGCACTGCCGAAAAAAAAATGTGTTCCTTTTCATTTTATTCGTTTTTTTTTTTTTTTTGTTTTTTTTTTTTTGGGTCATTCGTTATGATCGAAATTTGTTATTTTGAAAAAATTCGTAACTTCAGAAAAAAATTTGAATTTGTTATGTTCCATTTGTTTAGATGCGGTATTCGTGAATTCGAAAATTCGAAAATTCTTAAATTGAAATATTCGAAAGTCCAAAATAATAATTAACTAACTAATAATAACTAACATTAAATTATAGGTATTGGAATTTTCTTTCAAATGTGGCTGTTTATGAACATAACGAATACGAATTTATCAGAAGTTACGAATGCCGCATCTAAATGAATGGAACGTAACAAATTAATAATAATAAAAAGTTTTGTATTCGTATTCTTTACGTTCACTAACAGCCAAATTTGAAAGGAAATTCCAGTACCTATAATTTAATAGTTAGTAATAGTTATTAGTTAGTTATTATTTCGGATTTTCAAATTTGCGGGTTTTTGAATTTTCAGATTTTCGTTCTTATTTTCGGATTTTCGTTCTTTTGACTCTTCTCATTTTCTTCCTCCCTTTTTTTGGATTTTCAAATTTTCCATTTTTCTAATTTTTTAATTTACACATTTTCAGAATAATGTGTTAAACGGGTTTTCGTTAATTTGAATATTTCCGAAATAATGAACTTGTCGAATTTAGTCGAAAAATGAATTTGGAAGGAAAGAAATTGCACGTCTAGTAAAAAAATCACATTTCTTCATCAGTTTAGGCCAATATGTATTCTGCTACATATATTTTTGGTAAACAAAATCTCAATAAGCGTATATTGATTGGTTTGCGCAAAAGTTATAGCATCTACATACTATGAGATATTTTTATGGAATTTCTATTTTTATTTTTTTACTTATGGCGGCGATCAGTGACTTATAGCGGGACTGCGACATTGCGGACAAATGTTGGATGGCAGTCTTTAAAATTTTCTGCGGACAAATGTCTGTTGTCGGATATTCCGAGCGTGTGTACACAAGTCCGTCGGACAAAAGTCCAAAGTACAAACACGCATGTTCGGAAGCAAGGACGAGCCGGAAGCGGTCGGTCTTGTAAACTAGCGCTCGTAATGGAGAATTAACAGCAAAGGCATATGACATAATTGGTCACGATTAATAAAACAACCAATCTCTGGTCCAAGAAATCCTCCTCCTCCCCGTTCCTGGACTGGACTTGGGTCAAAGCAATAACTCCAAGGACAATAATAAATAACACGTTATCTCCTCCGATTACGCAACATGTCCGGTTGATGAAGGGCCGTTCAGAAACAAACTGAAAAGCGCAAAATGAAAAGCGCGAATCAGCACTCACCAAACTTCTACTAGCAGGAAATTAGCAGAAGGAGCCCAAAGGGTGGCGCTAAAGAGCTGAAAAACCACGTGGTACATCACTACGTTCGTGTTTGTTGGCCGAGAATTCCTTGCCGTTTGTATGCAAGACAAGATCCTGGCCAATGCCCTTCGGACAAAAGTCCGAGGTTTATCTGCGGAAAATCCGATTGTTTGTACGAGGCTTTAAAGAGGAACTGCAGTCTACTCACATAATTTGTAATGTTTTTGATGCAGTACGGTGCATTTTTTACCCCTCTTTTTTTCCTTACCTTAAATAAGGAAATGTTCCATTTAATTGTTGGTGCATTTTTGGTGTGTTAAGGTGCATTCCAGTGTGTTTTTGATGCGTTTTACAGCGTTCCAGTACAGTCCAGTGTGGGAAAAATGCAGCGGATTCTGCTTTTTTTTTTCTGGAACTGGAATGTACTGGAACTGCAAGCACGGGTGTGAACTATGCCATTGAAAACCATATAATCTACTTTCCAAGCGTTTTTGATGCAGAAAATAAACGCACTGGACTGCATGTGGTGTGAACTGGCCCTAAGGCTTTTTTTCTTCTATTTTATTCTGGTGATCCAGGCAATAAACCATTTACCCTTAGCGGGGGGGGGGGGGGGGGGGGGGGGGCTTACAATGATCAGCTTTTATTTATTTACGTAAAACCGTTATCCTAGAAGGGAAAACACTGTTGTTATAACTGCATATAAAGTATTAGCTTTAGTTTAGCTTCAGTTTCTTAGTGTAATACATTTAGCACTGCCCCCCCCCCCCCACATACTGCTGTCCAAAGGTGAACCCTGTGCTCCTTCATCCAGAGTGGGGACGCTCTAATACAGGAGGTGTGTTACTGGTCAGATCACCAGGTGAAAACAGAAGGGAAAAAAGCCCCAAAAAAAAAAAGGAATGCAGCCACCACATCTAATGATTGGTAAGCTGCTATATATTTGGTTTCGAGTTCAATACTGCTTTATTAAATCTGGGGGAGGAGAGTGTTAGATGTACTAGCAGATTTAAATACACTAACAAACTAAAGCCAAACCCCAGCTAATACTTTATAATCAGTTACAGCAAACAGTTTTTTTTTTCCTTTTGGTATAAATGTTTTATATAAATAAATAAAAGCTGATCATTGTAAGCACCCCTGTCAGTGGTAAATGGATTGTCTCATCCCTATAACTTCCAGAGAGCTTGTGCTTTTTAAAAACAACAGACTTAAGCCTCGTACACACGATGGGATTTTCCGCCAACAGCCTGTCATCACACATTTCCCGTCGGAAAATCCGATTGTGTGTACAGGGCTTAAAAGAGGAACTGTAGTCTGCTCACATAATTTGTAATAAAAACATCTTTGCCATTCTGAAGCTTCCCTCCATCCACTTTGCATATTTTATATATACTGTGATTCTGTAGTTGTCAAATACGCTGCAGAAATCTCCCTCCACTGAGTCTGGCTGCAGCCACTTTAACTGTGGGCAGCGGAAGTTGCTTCCTGTTCACTTCCTGGATTTACACAGACACACAGAGGCACACCTCCAGCTCTGCAGCTCTCATTGGCCCTCTTATGACTCACCAGAGTGAGAGAGAGAGAGCTGTGCATGATGTCATAAGCCTAGGATAATGACCAGACAGGAAAGAGGAAGTGGGCTGTATAAGGTATTTACTGGCAGAAAAAAAACAGTTTACTATCCAAAGTTAAAACAACAAAAAGTGCAGAAAATTTAATAAATGGAAAGATGAAAAAAATGACTGAAGGTCCGCTTTAACGGTCAGATCACCAGGTAAAAATAGAAGAAATAAAGCCTAAAAAAACAAAAATAAATGCAGCCATCACACCTAATGATTGGTAATCTGTAATATAATAAATGTTTGCTTTTGCGTTTAATACCGCATTAAAGAGGAAGTAAACCCTGGTGGGTTTTACTTCCTCTTTGTTTCCCTGCAAAGGTAAAGCATAATGGGCTTCTATGCATCGCATAGTAACCCATTATGTGTCACTTACCTGACACAGGAGCCTGCGATCTCAACGCTGCCCCCTCTGCTACGGAGCGCGCATCTTCTTTCCAGGTATCGTGGCTCCGGCGCTGTGATTGGCCAGAGCCGCGATGACGTCACTCCAGCGCATGCGCACGGGAGCCACTACTAACGGCATGTCACTGTTAGCATCGGCATGCTCAGTGCGCGTGCGCCGTAGACAGCGGTGTCTGTCTTTTTGCAAATATCTCCTAAACTGTGTGGGTTTAGGAAAGATTTCTTGGACCTACAGGTAAGCCTTAATCTAATGAGGAATGCCGCTCTATAAGTCTCCGTGTTTTTAGGGTGCTGCCGTCCTACTAAGCAGAGTTGGATGCTGGCTATGCACAAGATAATAGAAATAGAGAAGTCCTGGACTGCCGCACTCCATCAAAAAAGCATCTTTATTGAGTGTATAAAATCCAAAAACGCAGACAAGTAACAGAAGTAGACACAATGGGAATCAAATCGTTAACGCGTTTCACATCCAAAGATGCTTACTTCTGCTGCAGCCAATTTTTTTCTTACATCTGGTCTATCTACCTATGTGAGTTAAAGACCTTGTAGTCCATTTTTATGGTTTTGTAATATTTTAGGATCAAAATACTTGTTATTTTACCATCTATTAAGGAATATTCCCAACTCACATATCCCCTGAGGAAGACTGAATGCAGTCAAAACGCGGTGGGACAGTTTGGTGTTTATTCAACTATCAGACTATGTATATGGTATCACCACTCCCTGTTAGAAGAGTATGGTAGAATATTCAAATGCCAGACCAGGAATTTGATTGTATAGATTAGAGACATTTTTAATCTTGATATATAATAAATGTTTTTTTACTTTTATACAAAAATGATTGGTAAGCTGAAATATGTTACATTTTTGGTTTTGGGGTTAATATGACTTTAACCCTTGTAGTATGAGAACAGCCCCACTGCAAGGAAATTTTTTTTATTTGGAGTTGGGCTTTAATTTACTTCAGCCGTCCTTACATACCGATAAAAATTCAGAAGTCCGTTATTTTGATCTGCCTGGTGTTTGCCAATAAAGCACTTTTACTTAACCTCTGTGCAACCTACCCCAGCCAGCCGATCCATTAATATTCTGGGTGGGGAGCGCAGAGCCTCTCTGAATAATATTATTGAACAGAAGTGAGAGCGGGGAATCGATGGAGGAAATGAACTCATTGCGAGCTTCTAGAATCCCGCAGAACATTTGTAACTGTCCGCTGTGTGGATCGAGCTTTCTAGGTGGGCTGCATTCATTACTTATGTCATCCTCACAGTCTGTATATAAACTGTAAGGTTGTATAATGCAGACATTTATTAGGTGGTCCTGTTGATAATTAAAGGACATCTGT
This sequence comes from Lithobates septentrionalis, assembly GCA_037952835.1. Taxonomy (NCBI): domain Eukaryota; kingdom Metazoa; phylum Chordata; class Amphibia; order Anura; family Ranidae; genus Lithobates; species Lithobates septentrionalis. Next base: position 478,564 of record JBBDGP010000784.1, on the reverse strand, counting down.
CACCAATCTTTGTCTTTCCAGTTTGGTAAATATTATTTGCTATTGCATTAGAAATGTTCAGTCTGTTTGTAACAACTTTTGTCTTAAAGCCGAACTTCAGGCAAAGCTTAAATACATACATATCGGAGATTTGTGGGATCTTTTGGGTGCATATTAAATCAATAGGAAAAAATAATTAAAAAGTGTAAATTTTATTAATACATATAATCTAATATTTATATATATATATATATATATATATATATATATATATATATACTGTATATATAAGGTGTATATACAGTATATATTTCAAAACCAATAACGTCAGATAAAATATCATTGACTAATGCCCGTTGTTTCTCCTTCCCTTACAGGTGTATGCTTCCGAATGGTAAGTTTTCTTATGATTTGGTGGATTATAATTACTGATTAGGGATGAGCTTGATGTTCGACCCAAACATCGGGTGTTCTCCCGTTCGCAAAAGAGCAAACATTATATGGGGCGTTCGCGGCAAATTTGAGCAGCGAGGAACGCCCCATAGTGCACTGCGAGATCGCAGTGCATTGCTGTATGATGATTGGCCAAAGCATGCACCTGACCTGCATGCTTTGGCCAATCCCAGCGCCCTCTGCTAAGAGAGCCATAATTGGCCAAAGGCAGGGTGCCTTTGGGCAATCATGGCTCAGGGGGACTATCCACACCCCACACTATATAAGGCTGCTTACATGGAGGCCCTGTGTAGTGTTGTTGGCGTGGACAGAGAACTAGCTTGAGTTAGATTAAGCAGGCAGGTTATTCAGTTAGTGGCAGTTTATTTGAGATATATATATATATATACACATATATATATATATATATATATATATATATACACAGTCAGTCTAGTATATATATATATATATATATATATATATATATATATATATATATATATATATATATATTTGACCACAGTGTCGGGTACATGCTGTTGGAGGATGAGCAGCGATTTGAAGGCTCCGATGTTGGTTCTCAGGTTGAGGAAGGCTGTACCGTGAGCCCAGAGAGAGGGGGTGCCCAAGAAGGACAAGAAACTGGCAATCATGTTCCCCCAGCTACAGCATACTGCCAAGTTTGCTCCAGTGTCGAGGAGGGAGGGGATGATGAGGTCACTGACTGTACTTGGGTGTCTGAGAGAAGAGAGGAGGAGGCACAACACAAACGAGGCAGGATGTCCTCTAGGGGGCAGCTTAAGGGCAGCCACCCTATTGCATCACATCGCAGAGCTCCACAGGTGCAGGGCACTGCTGACCCCCGGCTGACTTTTAAAAGTTCCTTGGTGTGGGCCTTTTTTGACACGTGTGCAGCAGATCGCACAGTTTCTGTTTGCAACCTATGTCTGAAGCGGATCAAGCGTGGCCAGAACAGCAGCTGCTTGTGCACCACATGCTTGACCAGACATATGAAGACCTGCCATGCAGTCCGTTGGCAACAGAACTTGAAAGACCCACATAAAAGAAAAAGGCGGACTTCTCCTTGGTCTTGAATTTGGTGGTGCAGCTGTTCTTGTGCAGGTACCCAGGATTACAGGATCTCCTGAGGCAGGCCAGAAAAGTCTGTGGTCATTTCTGCCGGTCATACCACGCCAGTGCTCAGCTGGCTGACATTCAAAGGGAATGCAACCTGCCCACCAACCGCCTCATTTGTGACATGCCCACCAGGTGGAACTCAGCGTTGGCAATGCTGCAGCGGCTGCACATGCAGCAGAGGCCCATCAACGAGTACCTGTGCGAGTATGGCACCAGGACAGGGTCAGGGGAGCTTGGCTTCTTTTTGCGACGCCAGTGGCTACTGATCAAGGATGCATGCACTGTCCTGTCACCATTTGAGGAGGCCACAAGGATGGCAGTGGCAGTGACAATGCATGCATCAGTGACACTGTCCCTCTAGTCTTCCTGTTGGAACACATGCTTTGTGGAATAATGGACAGGGCACTTGAGGCAGAACAGCGGGAGGAAGAGGAGGACTTCCTTACCTCTCAAGGCCCCCTTTATACAGATAGCATTCCTGTGGGCCCGCCAATCACACACGAAGAAGAGGAGGAGGAGGATTGTGTTAAACGTTCCTTGGTGTGGGCCTTTTTCGACACGTGTGCAGCAGATCGCACCGTTGCAACCTATGTCTGAAGCGGATCTAGCGTGGCCAGAAGGTGCTTGGGCACCACAAGGTGCTTGGGCACCACATGCTTGACAAGACATATGAAGACCTGCTATGCAGCCTGTTGGCAACAGCACTTGAAAGACCCACATCAAAGAAAAAGGCGGACTTCTCCTTGCTCCTCATCTGGGATCTTCAACCCCACTATATTCCTCTCAAAAACCTGCACTAAGAGGAATAAAGGTATAGCAATAGGTGTCCCAAGTACTTGCAGCCAACCTGCTAGCAGTACACCACCATCTGATTTTAGCAGGCAAATTTCCCTACCCCAGTTGCTGAACCATAAAAAGAAATTCGGTCCCAGCCATCCACATGCTCAGCGTCTAAATGCTAGCTTGGGCAAATTGCTAGCACTGCAACTGCTGCCTTTTCAGCTGGTAGACTCTGCCCCCTTTCGTGAATTTGTGGAATGTGCTGTACCTCAGTGGCAGGTTCCAAAACGCCATTTATTTTCACAGAAGGCCATTCTGGCTCTCTACCAGCATGTAGAAGGCAATGTTTTGGCCTCGTTGGACAGGGCGGTCAGCAGTAACGTGTATATTACTGCTGACTCATGATCCAGCAGGCATGGGCAGGGACGTTACCTTTCCTTCACAGCGCACTGGGTAACTCTGCTGGCAGCTAGGAAGGATGCAGGACAGGGTCCAGTATTGTTGGAGCTTGTTCCATCACCACGCCTCCAAAATGCTAGTGGCGATTCTGCCACAGCTCTCTCCTCCACCCCCTCCTCTTCTTCTTCCTCTATGACCTCTTCTGCAGATTTGTCCTCTGAACCAGCGGTGCTCCGTAAGCGTTCAAGAGGCTACGCAAGCAGTCAGGCAAAAAGATGCCATGCGATGCTTGAGTTGGTCTGCTTAGGGGACAGGAGCCAAACTGGGGCCGAGACATATGTTCATGTGCGCTCTGTCAGCTCAAATAGAGAGAAATGGGTGATTAATCTACTCTCTATAGTGGGGACTCCATGCATGAGAGTTCAAATGCAGTGAGAGGTGTGTAGATGGTCACAGATGGGCTGACTCATGATGGTTGCTGGCTCATAACAAGCTAGAAGGGGCTCTGTAGACAGTAAAAAACAAAGAGAGCAGCGCCATCTTAGTGCAGCGTGATAAAAACATTTTAATATAGGACTGACAATTTTAAACTCACAAGATAGTAGCGATTACAGCGCATGTGAAATGGTATAGGAAGTTCATGCACTCCTTGGGGAAGGTGGTCGGCTCGCAGGTGGAGAGGCAGCTGATGTTCCCGGCTATGCTGGTGGCTCCCAACGCTTCCTGGTTCTCAGATTCGGCTCAGGGGCGGCTGGACACGTCACTTCCGGAAGGCGAGAGAGTGGGGAGGAGAGCGTGGTGGATGGCGGGGCTATGGCAACCGCTCATGGGAAGTGAATTTCAGCTGCTTCCAGATCATAGAATTTTAAACTCTTTCTTGTTATGTATAAAAAAGTATTTTATCTTTTCTACCCCTGCATTATCTCCATTGCTATGTAAAAAAAAAAAACAGACCATGTGACCCGGCTTTTATATGAGAGTCCCGGGGACATTGCCCAACAAATTAATGATTGGCCGAGACTCGCATACAAACTACCTGCCACTCAAATCCCAAATGAATAAACAGGCCTGATGTAATGGTACAAGCCTGTCTAAATTTACCTGACATTGTAAACTGCAAAAAGGTCACCTACATAAAAGTAGGTGCCCGCTACAGAAGTAATCCTGGATAAAGATCTTCATCATGGAGTTGGTGTCAAGCTGCTGTGACCGGGGAACACAGGACTTGTACACAGGAGAAGATCGAGAAGGAGAAGTAACAGTAAAGCAGAGGAGAGTAGATCAACGTTCTGTGACCGGGGAACACAGAACTTACCCTTTGGAGAAGGTCAGTGTGAAAGAAGAAAAAGGAGAATTGTTGAAAGTAGTGCAGAATGCTGTGGCCGGGGAACGCAGTGTTTGCAGTTATGGACTGGCTGGGAACAGTAGTCCGCCTATTACCATGTGTCAGGCCGTCGGGGGGAGGTACCAAGTATCTCTGGCCTGGTAAAGCACACTGGTAATACCTTTCAAAAGACTGTGTGGCTACCAAACTCACTGAGCCATCGGGGAGAGGCTTTGTATGCCTCTGGCTTATTGATGTGCTGAAGCAACACCGTTTATGGTCTGCAAGCTGGGGTTATTCAGAGTGATCCCTTCTTGTTTCAATGGAAGTGAAGCAAAAGTAATCTAACAGTTTTGCAGTGGAAGATTTGTACAAGGAGAGAGGGACTCTGAGGAGTGATATTCTGCAGGAGTCAGTACAGAGGAGGAGGAGCAATAGTCTGCATAGGAAATATGCAGAGGAAATAGACTGTGAATGTTAGAAGTGCATCATTTGAAGGCTGAAGCTGCTAATCAATGGCTTATCAATATGATGACAATACACTAAGTGCTATGTGCATCCCGTTTCTTCCTTTACCCCAACCAAGTTGTATCCCACAATAAACGCAACAAAACTACGCAAATGACTGCTCATTGTCTCAAGTGATGTATGGGGGTCTGGCAGCAGGGTGATTGGCGGGTTGTTTGTCAGGAGTGCTCGTCACCATGGCTACATATGCATTATAACTCTCTGTACCAGCAGGTGGCACTGCAGCATTATACTGTGTATTCTCTGAGTACATGATATAGGAAGTACCATCCTTATTGTGTTATATGCACTTGTTTATGTTCTCTTCCTGTTCCATCATGATAAAGATATGTTCTGATATTTCCCCATGACAGTAAAGTATTCTCTGTTTCCAAGAAGCTTCCAGCGCATAATTTCAATACTCTGCACAATGGCATGCAGGGACTAGAGTTATGTCTCCCTACACTGTGTGCATCAATAGAAACCCACCGCCCCGTAGCTAGGATGGCAAGGCATTCCCCTGCTCCTCCCTTCTCCAAGATAACAGAATGGCTGGAGACTGCACTGTCCACTGTTGACTCCTGTCAAGACCATAGGTTCAAGGAAGCAGCTCAGAGAGAGCAGGAGCATTGACAGTTGTAAACTACAAGTGCTGGGGCAAGAATTTTAACAAATAGTTTACTGGTGAATGTTTATTGTATTGTTCCCAGTATGTTAAATTTCAAAAAGATGAGGGTAAGCTTACAGTGGTTCTTCAGCCCTTTTTTCAAAAGTTAAAAGTCAGAAGCTACAAATACTGGAGCTGCTGGCTTTAAATAAAAGGACACTTACCTTTCCAGGGGTCAAGCGGCATGTTCACCTGAACCGCTCCTTCATCGGTCATCTGGTCCCGGCACTGGCATGTTCACTGTAGGCAAGCGGCTGTTATTCCTTGCGGCTTCACAGCCAGGTGTTATATCTTGCCACTTTACATCCGGCTGTTATTCCTGCCCATTGCACACGTGCGAGCCACGCTGCACTTTGTGAATGGCCCCGCAGGCTTCTGGGACCTGTGATGTGCCTCAGAAGGTTGCAGGGGGGTTAGATCACCTTTCAATGCCAGGTACCCCCCCCCCCCCCCTCTTCAAAAATATACCAACAACAGAAGAAGAGGGTGAGAGGATGGCATAAAGCAAAACTTCCTGTTTAGGGTGAAGCTCAGCTTTAAGAATGCCGAGGTTTTAATACCAGTTTAAAGCTGCCATGAATTCATAAATAAAGCAATACATGTATTCTTAATGCAATTAATGTTAGTAGCTAAATATGAGTTGGGATCATTCTCTTAAAATCCCCTGTGCAGCAGCACTCAGAATGGGAGAGGTAGGACTGGAAACAAATTAGGTGTGCTGCAGGCAAATATTCTGACGAGGAGCATGCTCACAGGATAGCATAGAGTGAGCAGAGAGATGACCTAATTAGTCTGCTGCTACTCTTTCACTGTCCAGTCAGCAGGGAGTGGGGCACTAATATATTCTAAAATCTATAAAACTGTAACAGAAAAAAGTGGCATCATCCATCTGGCTGTGCTGTGTGAAGAGGCAGAGTAGGATAGACAGAAATATTTAGTAGGTAAAACAGCTGCATTTTATATATTTTGTCTTTTTAGCTGTTTGCTTGGAATGCAGCTTTTTTATGCATACTTACTATCACATATGTTTATATTGTGTAGTATACAGAAGATGAAGCCAAGAAGCTTGGCGTGGTTGGATGGGTGAAAAATACAAGGCAGGGGACCGTAGTGGGCCAGGTACAAGGTCCTGAAGACAGAGTCAACTCCATGTAAGTGTCCACAGAGCGCAATATACCTTACACTGAAAAGCCTTTTACACCTGAATTTAAAGTATGGCTATCAGTCACCACCCAGTCATTAGACTATTGTCAGAAACCATGGATCAGACTGAGACAGAAGTACAGTTAAATCACACTTGCTTAATAATAATAAAAAAAGGTAAACAGAGTAAACGTAGTCAAAACATAGCCAGATTCCAGAAACAGAAACTGTTTTGACTGCAATTGATGTTGTTTGGACCTGCATAGAGTACTGTGATGTATTCCCTGATGGCAGCACATAAAGGCTGCAAAACAGCAGACTGATTTGCTGGGAACTTCCAAACTTGACCATGTAGTGCCACCCCCTAAAGGGCCGCTGGATTTTGGGTCCCCCTATTCTTGCACAGCCAAGCAACAGGCAATTTTCCAACTTCCACACTTATGCCCCGTACACACGGTCGGATTTTCCAACGGAAAATGTGTGATAGGACCTTGTTGTCGGAAATTCCGACCGTGTGTGGGCTCCATCACACATTTTCCATCGGATTTTCCGACACACACAAAGTTTGAGAGCTTGCTATAAAATTTTCCGACAACAAAATCCGTTGTCGGAATTTCCGATCGTGTGTACGCAAATCCGACGCACAAAGTGCCACGCATGCTCAGAATAAATTAAGAGATGAAAGCTATTGGCTACTGCCCCCGTTTATAGTCCCGACGTACGTGTTTTACGTCACCACGTTCAGAACGATCGGATTTTCCGACAACTTTGTGTGACCGTGTGTATGCAAGACAAGTTTGAGCCAACATCCGTCTGAAAAAATCCTATTTTTTTATTGTCGGAATGTCCGATCAATGTCCGACCGTGTGTACGGGGCATTAGTCAGTAACTAGTCCATGGGCTTGTTTTTGTTGTTTTATTGAGGAAAATCAACTTGGATAGGGATGAGGGATTATGGGATGCCCACTTGGTAGAACAATATGAGGACAAAGTTCTTCTCTATGTACAAAAAAACAAAAATGCAGATCCTGGACTATTCTCCCTCTGGAATAATGTCAGTCTTTTGATGGATTAGTAGCCAACTTCTTCTTTTCAGGAGCTCCATGTCCCCCTGGTGAAACTCACAAAGTCCCAAACCCTTGCAAAAAAGTCCAGTCCACCTGGTTGCCTTGAAAATTGTCCCACAGCAAGGGATTTAGGTTAGCTGTGACAATGTCCCAATACAAGCTTGCTAAATATTGCATTTATCAGCCTACTCCCTTATTGGCCCCGGGGGTGACAGGTACAGGTGCTCACACTGTCCTTTGAATCCTGCTGCCTTAGTTGCTGTTCAGGCCTCCTGCTGTACAGGTCTTTCCATGCTAGACAGGGCGTCTCCTGGATGAGACTGAAGGGTGTTGAAAATCCCCCTCTTCAGATTCCTCTCCTTCCTTCCTCAGCTCCAGCCTGGAGGCATAGCCCCCCCCCCCCCCCCTAGCCCTGGGGTCCCCTCCCAGGGCTCACAATCCTCAGACTCAGCACTCCATCTTCCACCCGACAACATCTACCTGGCCAGGCTCTTCAATATTTAAGGGCCTTCTCCCTACCTTCTAGGCCTATCTTGCCTAGGACGTGTCAGAGATCCCCTAAATATTCAGGCTTCCATTTCCATACCCCATCCCACTAAGTTCTGGAACTTTCCAGAAGCTCCCAGAAGCCAGGGGGAGGTACTAGAAGCCCAGCCTGCAAAGTCTAATAACCTGAATCTGAACCCACAGCAATTACCCAGACTTACCCAAACTACTGTGAGTCAGGTTACAGAGAGAAGGGGGTTGGGGTATAGGTACCCCTGGGACTTTTATGGTGCTTTTCAAAATTTAAATGGATCGATATAGAAAAATAAATCAAAAAAGAAATTAACACTGTATGCAAAATGCCAAACTGACTGTAAGTAATCTTTTGATTCAAAATCTTTAATAGTTTAAGAATATTACAAAACACCATCTAAAAACAAGCACAATTTTACAATCACGGTCAATCAGTGAAAAATTAATGCTTTAAAAATTGAGACCACTTTGCGATACCAATCTCAACATGTTTCGCTCAACAGAGCGAACATGTTGAGATTGGTATCGCAAAGTGGTCTCTATTTTTAAAACATTAATTTTTCACTGATTGACCGTGATTGTAAAATTGTGCTTGTTTTTAGATGGTGTTTTGTAATATTCTTAAACTATTAAAGATTTTGAATCAAAAGATTACTTACAGTCAGTTTGGCATTTTGCATACAGTGTTAATTTCTTTTTTGATTTATTTTTCTATATCGATCCATTTAAATTTTGAAAAGCACCATAAAAGTCCCAGGGGTACCTATACCCCAACCCCCTTCTCTCTGTAACCTATTTAATAGGGATGCGGTGCTAAGGGTTAACTGTCCCTGCCCTCTAACAATATTACTGTGAGTCAGCTAAATGTTCTTAACTTACACTGTACACTAGAGGGTGCTACACACATGCAGTCAGAAATGCTTCCCTCAGTGGGCACCCGGCATGAGCTCAAACCATAGAAATGCAGAAAGGTGTGTCAGACCAAAACAGCCAACACGTTTTGGAGGCAACACCACTCCCCCTTCATCAGGGCTACAAAAATAAACATAAACCATAGTCATAAGGATAAAACATTATATCTAAATATGCAATGGGTTCCCACTGGTTAAAGAAACTAGAATTTGTGGTATAAATTCATATGTTTGCATAATTAGCCATAATGTTACATCATTATGATTATGTTTTATGTTTATTCTTGTATCCCTAGAGGTAGACCTCTATGAATAAACCCAATCATGATGAAACGCATCGAAGGGGCGTGGCTTATGGTAGGGACTTTTATGTGTCCGAAGCCAACTACATTGATTAAACTTCATGGTGTCACTTTTATGTAATGCGGCTGTGTTTTTTTTTATTTTGCTATATATGCTGTGTGGGATGATCTTTTGAAACCTGGAGCCCAGAATAGTGGAGGAGCTGAAGAGCGTATTCGGGACTTGGAGCAGTACAGCCCTTTCTGCTTCTTTACAGCTGTTTTTATATATTTTATATATATAAGAATGTCATTGCTAATTAGAAATGGTGGGGCCTACAACAGCTGGTCAAACAAAGAACTACATTAAAAGTCATCTGTAACACAAATATTATTTCAGTTGTGTAATCCAATCATTTTTTTAAACCAGACAGAAATCTAGTCTGGGAATACAATAATAAAACTGGTCCCTGTGAGCTGCTCATCGAAATAGAGAAAGGAGCGCCAGACTAAAAGCAGATGAAAAAGTCCATGATAATTTTAATTGTTGGTAAATCAGTCATATAACAAAAAGTAAACGCGTTTCGGGGGGCAACACCACTCCCCCTTCATTAGGGCTACAAGAATAAACATAAAACATACCGGTACTCATATTGATAAAACAGTATATCTAAATATGCCTGCATATGGATATATACCAAACATTTTAGTTGGTCCAACCAGTTGGAATTATGCATACAAGGACATTCTACTGGTCATCATTCAACCAGGAAGTGGGCATGGATAAGGAGAGGAGGAGGACACAGAGGGCCACTCTGGAACATGGAGGGGAAAGTAAATCTATATACACTATATTACCAAAAGTATTGGGACGCCTGCCTTTGCACGCACATGAACTTTAATGGCATCCCAGTCTTAGTCCGTAGGGTTCAATATTGAGTTGGCCCACCCTTTGCAGCTATAACAGCTTCAACTCTTCTGGGAAGGCTGTCCACAAGGTTTAGGAGTGTGTCTATGGGAATGTTTGACCATTCTTTCAGAAGCGCATTTGCGAGGTTAGGCATTGATGTTGGTCGAGAGCCTGGCTCGCAGTCTCTGCTCTAATTAATCCCAAATGTTTTCTACCGGGTTGAGGTCAGGACTCTGTGCAAGCCAGTCAAGTTCCTCTGTCCCAAACTCGCTCATCCATGTCTTTATGGACCTTGCTTTGTGCACTGGTGCGCAGTCATGTTGGAACAAGAAAGGGCCATCCCCAAACTGTTCCCACAAAAGTTGGGAACATCAAATTGTCCAAAATGTCTTGGTATGCTGATGTCTTAAGAGTTCTCTTCACTAGAACTAAGGGGCCAAGCCCAACCCCTGAAAAAACAACCCCACACCATAATCCCTCCTCCACCAAATGGTTTGGACCAGTGTACAACGCAAGATCCGTAAAGACACGGATGAGCGAGTTTGGGGTGGAGGAACTTGACTGCTCTGCACAGAGTCCTGACCTCAACCTGATAGAGCACTTTTGGGATGAATGAGAGAGGAGACTGCGAGCCAGGCCTTCTCATCCAACATCAGTGCCTGACCTCACAAATGCTCTTCTGGAAGAATGGTCAAACATTCCCATAGACACACTCCTAAACCTTGTGGACGGCCTTCCCAGAAGAGGTGAAGCTGTTATAGGTGCAAAGGGTGGGCCAACTCAATATTGAACCCTACGGACTGGGATGCCATTAAAGTTCATGTGCGTGTAAAGGCAGGAGTCCCAATACTTTTGGTAATATAGTGTATATATATTCACATAAATGCATAATTAGACATCATGTTTTATCATATTGACTATGTTTTATGTGTATTCTTGTAGCCCTGGTGAAGGAGGAGTGGCGTTGCACCGAAACGCGTTGTACTTTTTTTATAGGACTTATTTACCGACAATTAAAATGATCTTGGACTCTTTCATCTGGTTTCAGTCTGGCACTCCTTTCTATATTTTTTTTGGGTAGCACATGAACCGTTTTAGTATTGTATTCCCAGACTAGATTTCTGTTTGGGTTAAAAATGATTGCGAGACAGGATTACATAACTGAAATAATATTACTGTACTATTATAATAATAATGTTACAGATGACTTTTTAATGTAGTTCGTCATTTGACCAGCTGTTGTATGCTCTAGCATTTCTAATTAGCGCTGACATTCTTGATTAAGCACAAAGTATCAGCCTACATGTCTTATAAAAGACATTCCAGAACTGTAAAAACATTTCATGAAACCGTTCAGCGTAATATCAGATGTTGTGACAAGTACTACAGTATCTGATTAAAATAAAACTATTGAAGTATAACTCCAGCCCAAACCTTTTTATTTGATATTATTTTATTTTTAATGGACGGGTTAGGTTTTCAATGGTATGTGTGGACCCACTGCGGAAATTTCCCCTCACTTCCTGTCCCAGTGACATTCCAAATCTCCAGCAAAGCCAAAAAAAAAATTTTTTTTTTTGGCCTGGAGTTACACTTTTGCATTTGTGAATCTTAAAGCGCACTCCTATTAAAGCTGAACATATAACCCTGACATACAAATCCTACTGGCTGGTCACCGTTTAACCAGGAAGTGGGCATGGACAAGTGGAAGAGGAGGACACAGAGGGCAGCGAGGGAATGTGAATGGGGATCTGGAGTTCTGCTTTAATGCAGACAATTAGAAGTATCAGCTGCCTGGGATCCCCAAAATTGGAGTGCAAGAAAGTTGGCCATGTGACCAGTGCTGGGACAAGGCCATTTGGTGCCCAGGGCGAAGATGGCAAAGTGCGCCCCCAACCCCCCCCCCCCCCCCCGGTTTTAATAAAGAATCAATGTCGTTTCAAAACAAGAATATACTTAAAACAATACAAGTTCAATTATGTTTAATGCGATAGAAACAGAGTTCACTCACACATTTTAATATGTATTTTTATTTTTATACCAAATATTGGGGTATTGCAGAGTATTGGGGGCTATTGCAGATTATTGCAAAGTATTGTGGGGTATTGCAGGGTATTGCGGGGTATTGCAGAGTATTGCGGGGTATTGCAGAGTATTGTGGGGTATTGCAGAGTATTGTGGGGTATTGCAGAGTATTGCACAGTATTGTGGGGTATTGCAGAGTATTGCACAGTATTGTGGGGTATTGCAGAGTAATGCACAGTGTTGCGGGATATTGCAGAGTATTGAACAGTATTGTGGGGTATTGCAGAGTAATGCACAGTGTTGCGGGATATTGCAGAGTATTGAACAGTATTGTGGGGTATTGCAGAGTATTGGGGGCTATTGCAGAGTATTGCAAAGTATTGCGGGGTATTGCAGAGTATTGTGGGGTATTGCAGAGTATTGCAGAGTATTGTGGGGTATTGCAGAGTATTGCACAGTATTGTGGGGTATTGCAGAGTATTGCAAAGTATTGCGGGGTATTGCAGAGTATTGCACAGTGTTGCGGGGTATTGCAGAGTATTTTGGGGTATTGCAGAGTATTGCACAGTGTTGCGGGGTATTGCAGAGTATTTCGGGGTATTGCAGAGTATTGCACAGTGTTGCGGGATATTGCAGAGTATTGAGGGGTATTGCAGAGTATTGCACAGTATTGTGGGGTATTGCAGAGTATTGGGGGCTATTGCAGAGTATTGCAAAGTATTGCTGGGTATTGCAGAGTATTGTGGGGTATTGCAGAGTATTTCACAGTATTGTGGGGTATTGCAGAGTATTGCACAGTGTTGCGGGGTATTGCAGAGTATTTCGGGGTATTGCAGAGCATTGCACAGTATTGTGGGGTATTGCAGAGTATTGCACAGCATTGTGGGGTATTGCAGAGTATTTCGGGGTATTGCAGAGCATTGCACAGTATTGTGGGGTATTGCAGAGTATTGCACAGTGTTGTGGGGTATTGCAGAGTATTGCACAGTATTGTGGGGTATTGCAGAGTATTTCGGGGTATTGCAGAGCATTGCACAGTATTGTGGGGTATTGCAGAGTATTGCACAGCATTGTGGGGTATTGCAGAGTATTTCGGGGTATTGCAGAGCATTGCACAGTATTGTGGGGTATTGCAGAGTATTGCACAGTATTGCGGGGTATTGCAGAATATTTCGGGGTATTGCAGAGCATTGCACAGTATTGTGGGGTATTGCAGAGTATTGTGGGGTATTCAGCAGTGGTGGTCACTGGTCATTAACCTCGCCTCAGCCTCCTCCCCTCCCCCAATCCAGCCATTTATTAATCTGTTTTTTAGTGTTTACTTACACAAGTTCAGACTCAGAAGTTATGAGTCTGAACTTGTGTAAGTAAAAACTAAAAAAACAGATTAATAAATGGCTGGATTGGGGGAGGGGAGGAGGCTGAGGCGAGGTTAATGACCAGTGACCACCACTGCTAAATATCTGAGTCAGAACACTGGCACTGCGCTCTTCTACCTTCCAGATTGAATCCAGCCTGAGCCAGCCAGCCAGCAGCTCCTCAGCTCGGCTCCGCTTGAGATAACAGACAGCGCACCGACACGACACGACACAGCTCAGCTCTCAGCTCACAGCTCACAGCTCACAGCTCCCGCGCTCCTCTCTGCGTCCTCCCACCTCGCCTCCGGCCGTGAGTGACGTCAGGGCGCTGGCAGAGACTACGGGACTCCTCCATAGGGGAGTAAACAGTGTAGTTGTGTGCTGAGGGAAGGGAGGATCATGCAGGAGCGCACAGCTGCGCCCCCCCCCCCTATACCAAATGGTACCGCCCAGGGCACGTGCCCTCTCCGCCCCTGCCTTGTACCGGCCCTGCATGTGACCCGACTCCACCCCGCTGCCATGTCTCACTATTGGCTTATGGCTAAGCTCCTATTGCAGTGAAACACGTAAGAAGAGCAGGTGGATGCTATCAAAACATGTGCAATTTGTTTATTTCCAAATTCCTTTTTTAACGTATTTCGACAAATTCATTAATTCGGAAACATCCGAATTAACGAAAACCCGTTTAACAAATTTTTACGAATATTCGTAAATTCGTAATTTCAAAAATTCGTAAATTCGTAGATTTGTAAATTCGTAAATTTGAAAATCCGAAAACCCAAAATCTGAAATAATAACTATTAAATTATACTGTAGGTATTGGAATTTCCTTTCAAATTTGGCTGTTGGTGAGCGTAACGAATACGAATTTATTAGTTATTAATTAATTATTTTAAAGTTACGAATTATCCTAAATAACGAATGCCGTATCTAAACGAATGGAACGTAACAAATTAATAATAATAAAAAACAATAATAATAATAAAAACTTTTTATTATTATCTATTATTAATTTGTTACGTTCCATTTGTTTAGATGCAACATTCGTTATTTCGGATAATTCGTAACTTCGGATAAATTCGTATTCGTTACGCTCACTAACAGCCAAATTTGAAAGGAAATTCCAATACCTATAATTTAATAGTTAGTTATTATTAGTTAGTTAGTTATTATTTCGAATTTTCAGATTTTCTTTCTTAGTTTCGGATTTTCGAATTTACGAAATTACGAATTTTCGAATTTACGAATTTGTGCATTGCGATCATAACGAATGACCCAAAAACGAAAAAAAAACCAAAAACAAAATGAATTAAACGAAAACAAACACATTTTTCGGCAGTGCACATGTCTAAATTTATGCCCTGCACACACGAGCGGAATTTCCGTTGGAAAAATCTTGGATGGTTTATCTGACGGAATTCCGCTCAAGCTTGCCTTGCATACACACAGTCACACAAAAGTTCTCTGAACTTTTGACCGTCAAGAACGCGGTGACATACAACACTATGACGAGCCGAGAAAATGAAGTTCAATGCTTCCGAGCATGCGTTGAATTGTTTCCGAGCATGCGCAGGAATTTTGCGTGTCAGAATTGGTACAGACGATCGGAATTTCAGGTCCGATTTCTGCCCAAATTTTGGCCTGAATTCACAATGGAGCCGAATCGGAGATATGTGAACCGGCTCCACAGAGAGCCATGGAGAGCCGGTCACATTCTCCTGCAATAGTGTTAGCCCAGCCTAAATGTATTCTGGACTTCTGTAGGCTGAGCAGCTCCATCCTTGTTTTTTGTGCTACCATCTTTAGTGGAACACGGATCATTCTGGGGCCTGCAGCCTTCAGTCAGTGGAGCAGGGGTGGGAGGCTTTAGTGGAGTGGTTGGGATGATTTGCAATGGAAATCTGCAGACTGGACACTGAGAAGTATCTGCACATTTTATGTAATCTATAATGCCGCGTACATACGGGCGGACTTTTCGACCGACTTTCGACTGACTTTTGACGGACTTCCAAAAGACTTTTGAACGAACGGACTTGCCTACACACGATCACACCAATGTACGACGGATTCGTACGTGATGACGGACACCGGACTAAAATAAGGAAGTTGATAGCCGGTAGCCAATAGCTGCCCTAGTGTGGGTTTTCGTCCGTCGGACTAGCATACAGACGAGTGGATATTTCGACCGGACTCGAGTCCGTCGGACAAATTTGAAACATGTTCCAAATTTAAAGTCCGTCAGGTTTTTGACCGAAAAAGTCCGCTGCAGGTCCGATGGAGCCCACACATGGCCGTATTGCCTGCCGGATTCGTCCCGTCGGACCAGTCCGGTCGAAAAGTCCGGCCGTGGGTACGCGGCATTAGGGGTTGATTTACTAAAACTAGAGCGTTCAAAATCTGGTGCAGCTGTGCATGGTAGCCAATCAGCTTCTAACTTCAGCTTGTGCAATTAAAGAGGAAGTAAACTCTTTAAATAATAATAAATGTTGGACTGTTTCCAGATACAGATATGGGTCCACAATCCCTACTAATTAATTTGAAAATGGAGACTAGGGGAGGGAGCCTCGGCTACCTCCTAAAAATATGGGATTTTTCAGTGGACCATATCATCTGTATAATAAGGTAAGCACAAACTTAGGAATTGATAAAATTTACATTTTATTAATTACAAAAACATATATTAACAAGTGTAATAAAATCATGAGCTACAAACAATCCATTAGAGATACTTAAACTAATATTCATTAGTCCACGAATTGCTGGAAAGATGCTTGGATATGCGATAAGCCACAGTTCTTGAACTGTACTTGAACAATGTAACTAGAAAACAGTACCTAATATGAATTTATATAATCTAGAGATACCTACAGATGTAAGCGACGCCCTTGAAGAAGCAGGAAATCTGCGAAACATGTTGGCTTATCGCATATCCAAGCATTTTGTGGACTAATGAATATTAGTTTAAGTATCTCTAATGGATTGTTTGTAGCTCATGATTTTATTACATTTGTTAATATATGTTTTTGTAATTAATAAAATGTAAATTTTATCAATTCCTAAATCTGTGCTTACCTTATTATACAGATGATATGGTCCACTGAAAAATCCCATATTTTTAGGAAGTAAACTCTTATTTTTCATTTGTACCTACAGGTAAGCCTAAAGCAAGGCTTACCTGTAGGTACTGTGAATATCTCCTAAACTTGCACAGTTTAGGAGATATTCAGAGTTCATGCAGCCGATGGAGTCGTCGGCATATCCGCTCTGAAGGTCCGACTTACCGTGCCGGACCTTCAGAGCCGTGCCGTAAACGGGGGCTCCCGCGCGCATGTGAGGTAGTGACATCATTGCGGCTTCAAACTCGGCAGCCCGTGATCCCGGAGGAAACACCAGGGAAGATGTTAGTCGTCTCAGCAGCATGCGGGCGCCGCTGGAGGGCTTTGTTCTAAGGTAAGTATTTCATAATGAACTACCCTGTTTCCCCGAAAATAAGACCTAGCGTGATTGTCGGTGATGGCTGCAATATAAGCCCTACCCCCCAAATAAGCCCTAGTTAAAGTCCTTGTAGGTCTTCTTTTCAGGGTAGGGCTTATTTTTGGGGAAACAGGGTAGGGCTTATTTGGGGGGTAGGGCTTATATTGCAGCTATCACTGACAATCACGCTAGGTCTTATTTTCGGGGGAAACAGGGTAGTATATGATGCATACTAGCTCATTATGCCTTTGTCTTACAGTTTGTTTTTTTTTACCCCCTGGGTTTACAGCCTCTTTAGGTCTCTTGCACACACTGCTGCTTAATAAAAAAAAAAAAAAAGCTCAGTACAGCTTTTTTTTTTTTTTACTGAGCTAAAATACAGCCCATTAATTGTAATGTGCCTATGCACCCAGGCGTTTAAACAAGAGCCGTGCATTCTTCAGTAAAAAAAAATTAGAAAAATCTGCATTTTTGGTCAGTAATTTACCCTTTTATCCACACAAATGCGCACGATTGCGCACAAATATTATTGTGCATATTATGCAGAACAAAAAAAAAAGAATGCGTTTTCTCGCGTGCACGTGAATTTGCATGGAAATTGGGCAAACGCATATGAGTAATAATGCGTGCAAATACATATGAAAAAAAAGGCTGATAAAGTAGATGCTCAAACAGGAGTATCGTGTGCAAGAGGCATTAAACTTTGACAAAAAAAAAACCTGGAAGCTGATTGGTTTCTATGCAGAGCTGCACCAGATTTTGCACTCTCCAGTTTTTTCTTTTTTGTTTCAATGATTTTTATTCAAATTTTCACAATAAGGAGTACAAAAGTGTTACTTATGAATTCGTACAGTATAAAATATTAACGTAATGTATATTTATTCTAACATTTGCAGAACGGAGTATCATCATTTTCAATGTACGTTCCTTCAATTAGGGGTCTCTGCTGAGGATATGGTTGGTATTTTCCATACCTCGTTGGAGTGACCCCTGTATTCATTTGTCATTCTAAATATAACATTATTATCAGAATGTTTCTCAATCTACATGTTTTTAGACTAATTAACCATTATCTCACATAACTTCAAATTAACAATCAGCTTATGACACTCAGCAATTTGCAGATATGCTGAGTATCTATCTGATTTTTTCCTGTAAGGAGTCCACCCCTTCAAATGAAGAGATCCCATCTCTTGACATTCTGAATAATGACCCCAGCAAGGGAGTAGTCCCCATTCTGGGCATGTCAGAAAGTATGTAAGATGACCCTCATCTATTTATATCAGAGATCAAATAGGGTTAAAGAGAGGAAGGGTAAGGAATGAGAGAGGAAAGAAGGAAGAAGAAGTAAAGAAGTAAAGAATGACCCCGCTCTCCGATTCCCGCCACCCGGAGGCTGCTCTACCCTGGCAAAGATCGGGGATCCCCCGTCAGATACCGGACTCATGAGTCCCAGATTTTCTCGAACATCTGCATTCTGACGTTTAAGGTTGCTGTCATACGCTCAGCATAATCCAGGAAAGTTTGTATTTGAGCTGGTCGAATGGCACTATTGCCGATTTCCAAGATTTCGCAATTATAATTTTTGCTGAAGTAAATATAAACACTAATGCCCCGTACACACGGTCGGATTTTCCGATGGAAAATGTGTGATAGGACCTTGTTGTTGGAAATTCCGACCGTGTGTAGGCTCCATCACACATTTTCCATCGGATTTTCCGACCCACAAAGTTTGAGAGCAGGATATAAAATTTTCCGACAACAAAATCCGTTGTCGGAAATTCCGATCGTGTGTACACAAATCCGACGGACAAAGTGCCACGCATGCTCAGAATAAATAAAGGGATGAAAGCTATTGGCCACTGCCCCGTTTATAGTCCCGACGTACGTGTTTTACGTCACCACGTTCTGAACGATCGGATTTTCCGACAACTTTGTGTGACCGTGTGTATGCAAGACAAGTTTGAGCCAACATCCGTCGGAAAAAATCCTAGGATTTTGTTGTCGGAATGTCCGAACAAAGTCCGACCGTGTGTACGGGGCATTAGAGTCGTCTCTGAGGTTTCGCTGCTGACTCTACCTTACAACCCAACAGTGCCTGTCTCGGGGATTTGATAAGGTTTACTTGGGTGAGATTGTAAATAAAGTTATACACCCTAATCCACTACCACCTCACCTTAGGGCACTGCCACCACACAGGGTACATCGTTCCCTCTTGTCCGCATTCACCGAAACATAAGGGAGATGCCCCCTTGATTAGGGTAGCCAGTTTTCTCGGGACCATGTACCATCTTAGTATTACTTTATAATTTGCTTCTATTATTGTGTTTATGATGGATTTCGAGGCCCCTTGGGCTATGGTATGCCATTCATTCAGCTCAATACCTTCCTGGAAGTCTGCTTCCCATCTTTCCATATACTCTAGCTTTACGGAGGAGTTAGTCAAAACAGTGTAAATTTCAGAGATATGTCTCTTGATGTTATCGAACTTCTGACACAAATATTCCATAGGGGACATAGTAGTTATATCAGAATTCCACGATATGGTACTCAAGAAATGTGTTATCTGTGCATATTGGAAGAATTCTGAGGTTGACATTTGATATTTCTCTTCTGGGAACTATTGTTGTCAGTATGCCCTTATGATCGCATAAGTCTGCTATACGTAACTGTCAGAAACCATGAAATCAGACCGAGACAGAAGTACAGTTAAATCACACTTGTTTATTAATAAAAGTAAAAAGAACAAACGTAGTCAAAACATTTCTTGTGATGTGACCAAGGCGAAGGCAGAGCTCCTCTGGACTGGATTGCTTAAGTAGGCGGGACTGACGAGCAGGATCATCAACAGCTAGGTAACTGTGTGGAGAGATAGGAGCTGGCAATTAGCCGACAGCTGAGCAGCCAGCTTAGAGAAGGAAGGGCTGAGCCCAGCCCTGACAGTAATAGACCTTTTTTGGTGCACCATTTAAATGATCTGGGGGTGGGGCCTGGGGTGAAATTCTTGTTTCCAAGAATAGGAGCCAGTGGGGTATGCTTGGGTTTAAATTTAAGAGAGTTTTTCAATCTGTCCCAGATGTTCAAAGAGATGGAGAGAGCCGGACATAAAATTGGGGGCCTTTCCTTGGGCGATAGCCGAAGGATAGAGGAAATTGACCTCTTCTGACAGGCACAGGCCTCTCTCTGCATCCAGATCGGGTGGGGCTGCCTACTGTGGGCCAACTGAGCTGCATAGTAATATTTTTGTAGGTCTGGGACCCCCAACCCCCCATCTTTTGGGGGTAAATAACGTACGCTTGTTCACCCTAGGCCTATTACCTCCTCAGATAACGGATAGAAGTTTTGTCTGAAATATCCTCAAGTCTGATCGGACCAGTGCCACTGGTAGCGTGCGGAAAAGATATAGCACTTTTGGAAGTACATTCATCTTCACTGAATGTAGTCTGCCAAACCAGGACAGCGGGTGGAGCAGCCATCTAGCCAGATCAGCCCCTATGCGTTTAAATAATGCAGGATAATTTTGTGAATATAATGTCCTCCAGGACGGGGTGAGATTAATGCCCAAATATGAGAGGCTTCTGCTTGCCATATGTAGTTATACGAATGTTTTATGCCCTGTACACACGGTCGGACGTTCCGTCGGAAAATGTGCGATCGGAGCTTATTGTCAGAAATTCCGACCGTGTGTACAGGGCTTAAGGGTGGGGAGTGTGCTTTCCTTCAGTGAAATGTTCATAGCCTGTGACTTATCATGGTTTATTTTGAGACCCGAGAATATGGAGAATGGCTTGATTATGGTGTATAAGTTGGGGAAGGTGGTGATAGGGGAGGAAACCAACATCAAAATGTCATCCGCAAAAAGGATGCATTTATGTTTGCTATTACCACATTCTATTCCTCGAATATCAATAGAGGTACAAATTTTTATTGCGAACGGTTCTAGGGCGAGGACGAAGCAGCACTCTCCAGTTTTAGTAAATCAACCCCCATAGTGTCCAGTCTCCAGATTTTTTAAATGCATGGCAACCGAATCGCATGGTACTTTTGTATCATGTGATCCGGTGCGGGCAATGCATCGTGTTTGCAACCTGGGTTTGGGATGTTGATATCTTTGTACTGACCCCCACAACAGATCGCAAGGGCAGTGCGAATGCGGTTTTCCTGCACTGCGTTCTAGTGTGTATGGGCCCTTAGTGTTACTTTAACATTCCATTGCCAGTTTTCATTTGTAAGAAATGATTACAATTACACTTTCCTTGATGTCCCGTGCTTACAATTGGATGTGACACCGCCATTTGTTTTTGTAATGGTTGTAGCAGTTTGAAACATATGATATGCAGCGCTATAGATGTAGTATTGCAAATAAAAAGTCCATAGTGTTTGAAATAAAGTCCTTGTTCAGGAGAAAATGCTGGAATCACCCACAGCGTAGACAGAAATACAAATTTATTTTTTTATAGAAAAAAAAAACAGTATTTTTATTTTAGTTTTTTATTGCTTTTAAGTGTAAATATGAGATCTGAAGTCTTTTTGACCCCAGATCTCATATTAAGCGCTTCAGCCCCGGAAGATTTTACCCCCTTCCTGACCAGAGCACTTTTTGCGATTCGGCACTGCGTCGATTTAACTGACAATTGCGCGGTTGTGCGACCTTGCACCCAAACAAAATTTGCGTCCTGTTTTTCCCCACAAATAGAGCTTTCTTTTGGTGGTATTTGATCATCTCTGTGGTTTTCATTTTTTGCGCTATAAACTAAAAAAGAGCGACAATTTTGCAAAAAAAAAAAAAAGCAATATTTTTTACTTTTTGCTATAATAAATATCCCCAAAAATATATAAAAAAAAACATTTTTTTCACAGTTCAGGCCGATATGTATTCTTCTACATATTTTTGGTAAAAAAAAATCGCAATAAGCGTATATTGATTAGTTTATGCAAAATGTATCGCATCTACAAAATAGGGGATAGTTTTATAGCATTTTTATTATTCATTTTTTTTATTAGTAATGGCAGCGATCTGTGATTTTTTTATCGTGACTGCGACATTGCGGTGGACACATCGGACACATTTGACACTATTTTGGGACCATTGTCATTTATACAGCGATCAGTGCTATAAAAATGCACTGATTACTGTATAAATATCACTGGCAGGGAAGGGGTTAAACAATAGGGGGTGATGAAGGGGTTAAGTGTGTCCTAGGGAGTGATTCTAACTGTGGGGGGATGGGCTTCAAGTCATATGACAGCGATCACTGTTCTCGATCACAGAGAGCAGTGATCTCTGTCCTGTAACTATGCAGAACGGGGAAATGCCTTGTTTACATAGGCATCTCCCTGTTCTGCGGCTCTGTGACACAATCACGGGACACCGGCGGACACTGAGTCCGCGGGTTCCGCGGGCACGGTCACGCTGTACGTAGCTGGCGCGCGCCTGCTAGCCCCGCCAATTAAAGGGGATGTACAGGTACGCCCGTTTGCCCACTGCTGCCATTGTGCTGGCGTATATCGGCGTGCAGTGGTCGGCCAGTGGGATGTTTAAATTGCTTGTAATAGGAATAAAAGTGATCCAAAAACTTTTTTAAAGGGACAGTGTAAAAATAAAAAGTAAAATAAATGAGAATTTTTTTTTTTTAAACGGCCCGTCCCTCAGTACTCACGCGCAGAAGCGAACGCATTGGTAAGTCACGCCCGCATATGTAAACGGTGTTCAAACCAGACATGTGAGGTTTTGTGCTGATCGTTAGAGCGAGAGCAATAATTCTAGCAAAAGCCTTCCTCTGTAACTCAAAATTGGTAACCTGTAGAAAATTTTAAACGCCGCCTATGGAGATTTTTAAGTGTCAAAGTTTGTCGCCATTCCACGAGCAGGCTCAATTTTGAAGCAAGACATGTTGGGTATCAATTTACTCGGCGTAACATTATCTTTCACAATATAAAAAAAAATTGGGCTAACTTTACTGTTTTCTTATTTATTTTAATTTAAAAAAGTGTATTTTTTCCAAAAAATTGCTTTTGTAAGACCACTGCGCAAATATGATGGGACATAAAGTAGTGCAACGACCGCCATTTTATTTTCTAGGGTGCCAGAAAAAATAAAAAATAAATATATAATGTTTGGGGTTATAAGTAATTTTCTAGCAAAAAAACCCTGATTTTAACTTGTAAACACCAAGTGTAAAAAATAGGCCTGGTCCTTAAGTGATTAATGCAGTCAGTGCACAGAGTACAGTCTATACAGAGAGAGGGAGGAGAAAGCAGCACAAGGAGCCAACTGTGTCTGCTGCAGTACAACAAGCATGCTGATAGGCAGAGAAAGCAGAGAGATCAGTGTCCTACTTCCCCTTTTCACTGCCCATTCACTTTGTAGGGGTGGGGAGGGGACCTGTAGGTGAAAGTGAAACTGCAGCTCAGAAAGATCAGGTCCCCTCCCCTTCTAGACAGGGCTGTGCTATGGAGCAGAGCTGTGTAAATCTGAGAACTGGATGGACAGAAATTCTTTGGCAGATAAAGCAGCTACCTTTTATATGTGCATTTAGCTGTTTGATTGGAGTTCAGCTTTAAATAAAAGGAGATAAAAGGTTAATAGCCTGAGCCAGGCATGGAACAGTACAGTACAAATGAGGATGAGAAAATTCGAATCTAACAGCCGGACTCCCTAGCTGGTAAGTGTTGAAAGGCGTAGTGCAGATGTTGCTTTTCCTTTCCTAGCGTGCTTTGTCTTGTTTCCCGGACATAACATACACCCTTATTTTGACAACTCCATAGCTGCCCACTGAGTGCACACAGACTGCGAGGCTGTTGTTCTACCCCCACAAGGGCCGTACAATATAATTACTTACACATTTCCTCCAGTATTGCTGCTGACTGAAGAAACCCGTCATTAATATTCAGTGTGGGATCATTTCCCAAATTCTGCTCTGAGGGTATATATAATGTATATTATGGATGATGGCATTTGTGGCATCCTTGCAGCTCCCAGACTGCTTATAATGTAAAGAATGATGGCTCTGTGCAGTGCACACCTGTGCTATATACTGTATATATACACTATTTCTAATTCTGTTCAGACGGTATGGAGATTCACAATCCCTGCTGCACTGCACAGCCAACAACATTGACGCTTCCTACTGCATATCTGCAGCTACCTTTGTCACCTGCGACTGCGTGCTCATTACCACTCCGCCGAGTCCCTCCCAGGTCTAAAGCAGTCGTAAGTAACTCAGAGTGCAGGGGTCAGTAGTAAGTGATGCAGAATGCAGGTGTCATTAATAAGTAATACAGAGTGCAGGGGTGAGTAGTAAGTAATGCAAAGTGCAGGAATCAGTAGTAAGTACTGCAGAGTGCAGGGGTCAGTAGTAAACAATGCAGAATGCAGGAGTCATTAATAGGTAATACAGAGTGCAGGGGTCAGTAGTAAGTACTGCAGAGTGCAGGGGTGAGTAGTAAGTACTGCAGAGTACAGGGGTGAGCAGCAAGTACTGCAGAGTGCAGGGGTGAGCAGCAAGTACTGCAGAGTGCAGGGGTGAGCAGCAAGTACTGCAGAGTGCAGGGGTGAGTAGTAGGTACTGCAGAGTGCAGGGGTGAGTAGTAAGTGATGCAAAGTGCAGGGATCAGTAGTAAGTACTGCAGAGTGCAGGGGTGAGTAGTAAGTACTGCAAAGTGCAGGGGTGAGTAGTAAGTGATGCAACGTGCAGGGATCAGTAGTAAGTACTGCAGAGTGCAGGGGTCAATAGCACGTAATCAGACAAATGATTTCCCAGCACACTTACCATATACTGAAGGGGTCAGTAGTAAGTAATGCAGAGTGCAGGGGTCAGTAATGAGTAATGCATAGTGCAGTGGTCAGTAGTAAGTACTGCAGAGTGCAGGGGCCAGTAGTAATGCAGAGTGCAGGGGTGAGTAGTAATGCAGAGTGCAGGGGCCAGTAGTAATGCAGAGTGCAGGGGGGAGTAGTAAGTAATGCAAAGTGCAGGGGTCAGTAGCAAGTAATCAGACAAAAGATTTCCTAGCACACTTACCATATACTGCAGGAGTCATAGTAATAATGTTGAGTGCAGGGGTCAGTAACAAGTAACGCAAAGTGCAGAGATCATTAGTAAAATAATGCAGAGTGCAGGGGTCAGTAGTAAGTAATGTATAGTGTAG
This sequence comes from Lithobates septentrionalis, assembly GCA_037952835.1. Lineage (NCBI taxonomy): Eukaryota > Metazoa > Chordata > Amphibia > Anura > Ranidae > Lithobates > Lithobates septentrionalis. Next base: position 453,500 of record JBBDGP010000784.1, on the reverse strand, counting down.
TGGTCAGTAGTAAGTAATGCAGAGTGCAGGGATTAGTAGTGAGTACTGCAGAGTGCAGGGATCAGAAGTAAGTAATCAGACAAAAGATTTCCCAGCACACTTACCATATACTGAAGGGGTCAGTAGTAAGTAATGCAGAGTTCATGGGTCAATAATAGGTAAAGTAGAGTGCAGGGGTCAGTAGTAATTAATGCAAAGTGCAAGGGTCAGTAGTAAGTAATCAGACAAAAGATTTCCCAGCACACTTATCATATACTAAGGGGTCAGTAGTAAGTAATACAGAATTCATGGGTCGATAATAGGTAATGTAGAGTGCAGGGGTCAGTAGTAAGTAATGCATAGTGCAGGGGTCAGTAGTAAGTAATCAGACAAAAGATTTCCCAGCACACATTTTTTGCTAAGCAAACGTAAAAAAAAAGTTTTCTTAGTTTCTGTTGTAACATTTTGTAATTTTTCTTCTTCGCTGATGTGCGCTGATGAGGCTGCACTAATGAGGCTGCACTGATGGGCACTGATGAGGCTGCACTGATGGGCACTGATAAAGCTGCATTGATGGGCACTGATGAGGCTGCATTGATGGGCACTGATAAGGCTGCATTGATGGGCACTGATAAGGCTGCATTGATGGGCACTGATGAGGCTGCATTGATGGGCACTAATGAGGCTGCACTGATGGACACTGATGAGGCTGCATTGATGGGCACTGATAAGGCTGCATTGATGGGCACTGATAAGGCTGCATTGATGGGCATTGATAAGGCTGAATTGATGGGCACTGATAAGGCTGCATTGATGGGCACTGATAAGGCTGCATTGATGGGCACTAATGAGGCTGCACTGATGGGCACTGATAAAGCTGCATTGATGGGCACTGATGAGGCTGCATTGATGGGCACTGATAAGGCTGCATTGATGGGCACTGATAAGGCTGCATTGATGGGCACTGATGAGGCTGCATTGATGGGCACTAATGAGGCTGCACTGATGGACACTGATGAGGCTGCATTGATGGGCACTGATAAGGCTGCATTGATGGGCACTGATAAGGCTGCATTGATGGGCATTGATAAGGCTGAATTGATGGGCACTGATAAGGCTGCATTGATGGGCACTGATAAGGCTGCATTGATGGGCACTAATGAGGCTGCACTGATGGGCACTGATGAGGCTGCATTGATGGGCACTGATGAGGCTGCATTGATGGGCACTGATAAGGCTGCATTGATGGGCACTGATAAGGCAGCATTGATGGGCACTGATGAGGCTGCATTGATGGGCACTGATAAGGCTGCATTGATGGGCACTGATAAGGCAGCATTGATGGGCACTGATAAGGCTGCATTGATGGGCACTGATAAGGCTGCATTGATGGGCACTAATGAGGCTGCACTGATGGGCACTGATGAGGCTGCATTGATGGGCACTGATAAGGCTGCATTGATGGGCACTGATAAGGCTGCATTGATGGGCACTGATAAGCCTCATTGATGGGCACTAATGAGGCTGCACTGATGGGCACTGATGAGGCTGCACTGATAATCAGGGCACTGTGTATCAGTGTATATACTGTGCTCACATATAAGCTCTCCTTTCCGCAACGATAACCGGCAATGGAATTGTGTGTTTACACTGTGACAGCTGTGATTGGCCCTTTTCCCTGATCCAAGGCACACAGGGGTCACAGAGCGCTGCCAATGTATCCCCGAAAACTGGATAGTAGCTCTGTAGCCGTTTATCACTTTTAGTGCCTTGTTAAGGTGGTTAAGGTCTACCTAACCTTTCAGCTTCCAGGATGATGAAGACACCCCAGTTAAGTATGGTGGTGCAGTCTGTGTATATAAGATAAAATCCACTATGTATAGCCCTAGCTTGGGACCCAGCAAGGTCAACAGATATGAATATATCACTAGTCTCATTGATCGTTCTCCTTAAAGCCCAACTTCAGAAAACCTTAACGTTGTCTCTTGCAGTGGGGTCATTTAGTTTAGGGGAGAGGAGAAGCTCTTTTACTCACTTGATCCTCCATCCCCCGCCAGATGGTGCTCCTCCACGCTTCGGCAGTGGACTGTCCCTCAGCATCATCCCATTCAGTGCAAGGCTATGGACCCTGCATTGGTCATAATAAAATCAGGACCTTACACCTCATGACTATGGAGGTGAAGATGCCGCAGGGACCAGTCTAGCAGCCCTTAGTAGTGAAGAATCAGGTAAGTAAATTTTCTTTAAAGTGGTTGTAAAAGCTGAAGTTTTCTTTACATGCACAAAGGTGAAAACCTTCAGCATGCAGCTCCCTCCACAGCTCCCCCTAATACTTACCCGAGCCCGACCGCAATCCAGCGATGTGAATGATCCAGCCTCCTGATTGGCTGAGAGACAGCAATGGGAGCCATTGGCTCCTGCTGCTGTCAGTCACAGCTCACAGCCAGTGAGGAGGGAGCAGGGGTGGGGCCATGCCCTGCTCTGTGTGTCTACTGGACACACAGAGCAGAGCTCGGGAGTGAGCACGCACTAGTGCCCCGTAGCAAGCAGCTTTCTATGGGGGTACTCGGAGAAGAGAAGAAGCCAGGATCGCCCATAAGAGACCTGAGAAGAGGCGGATCTGGGTTGCCCTGTGCAAACCCATTGGACAGAGCAAGTAAGTATACTATATTACCAAAAGTATTGGGACACCTGCCTTTACACGCACATCAACTTTAATGGCATCCCAGTCTTAGTCCGTAGGGTTCAATATTGCGTTGGCCCACCCTTTGCAGCTATAACAGCTTCAACTCTTCTGGGAAGGCTGCCCACAAGGTTTAGGAGTGTGTCTATGGGAATGTTTGACCATTCTTCCAGAAGCGTATTTGTGAGGTCAGGTACTGATGTTGGACGAGAAGGCCTGGCTTGCAGTCTCTGCTCTAATTCATCCCAAAGGTGTTCTATCAGGTTGACGTCAGGACTCTGTGCAGGCCAGTAAAGTTCTTCCACCCCAAATTCGATCATTCATGTCTTTATGGACCTTGCTTTGTGCACTGATGTGCAGTCATGTTGGAACAGGAAGGAGCCATCCCCAAACTGTTCCCACAAAGTTGGGAGCATAAAATTGTCCAAAATGTCTTGGTATGCTGACGCCTTAAGATTTCCCTTCACTGGAAATAAGGGGCCAAGCCCAACCCCTGAAAAACAACCCCCACGCCATAATCCCCCCTCCACCAAATGATTTAGACCAGTGCGCAAACTACGTAGAGGGTTCTTTACTGTAAGAGCAGCAAGGATGTGGAATTCCCTTTCACAGGCGGTGGTCTCAGTGGGGGGCATTGATAGTTTCAAAAAACTATTAGCTAAGCACCTGAACAACCGCAACATACAAGGATATACAATGTAATACTGACATAAAATCACACACATAGGTTGGACTTGATGGACTTGTGTCTTTTTTCAACCTCACCTACTATGTAACTATACAAAGCAAGGTCCATAAAGACATGGATGAGCGAGTTTGGGGTGGTGGAACTTGACTGGCCTGCACCTCAACCTGATGGAACACCTTTGGGATGAATTAGAGCGGAGACTGTGAGCTAGGCCTTCTCGTCCAACATCAGTGCCTGACCTCACAAATGCGCTTCTGGAAGATTGGTCAAACATTCCCATAGACACACTCCTAAAGCTTGTGGACAGCCTTCCCAGAAGAGTTGAAGCTGTTATAGCTGCCAAGGGTGGGACAACTCAATATTGAACCCTACGGACTAAGACTGGGATGCCATTAAAGTTCATGTGTGTGTAAAGGCAGGTGTCCCAATACTTTTGGTAATAGAGTGTATAACATGTTTGTTATTTTTGAAAAAATAAAAAAAAATACTTTTAATATCACTTTAACAAGTCCCCTAGGTCTAAATGAGCAATTAACCTTTGCATTGCAGGAACAGACCCACTGCGAAGGGCGATTTTCAGGTTTCTTGGAGTTGGGCGTTACGACTGTTTTCCCGTTTTCTCACTTATACTGTATGCACGCTGAATCTCTAGATCCTTCTAATCTGTGCTATTAGTTCACAAGTAATACTATACCCAAGATGGGGTCTCTCCAGCTTCTGCTCTTTGTAGATTGGTGTCTTGCCAGTGCGGCCAGCTGTGGATCTCATCAGCATCACAGATGTTTGTGCAGCTGTAGAGATATCGTCCATTGTAATGTGATAGGTTTGGTGATAGTCCAGTGTGAATAACAAAGTACGCCTAAGGGTGAGTCTCCAAACACGGCTCCTCTCAGTCATCACTGGCTGGAAATATGAAGGAATATACTGGAGGATGCAGCCGAGCTCGGAATATAGACTAATAAAAAAAATGTACCCTAGGCAGCGAAAGGTTTTCTCCACTTCCTGTGTGGATTATGAACATTTTGCATTTGATGCTCCTTCAGAGGACAAAGACTATCTAGTCAGTGGCTCTAATTTTCTTGTTCAAAGAGCTTTATTAAATTTTAAAGAGATAAAGCAAGGTAGAGTTACATATTTATTGCACAGTCCTCATTTTCGCTCTTGTAAAAGCTATTTTTACACAGCGCATTGTGAATAAAGAATGAGCGCCGCTGTGGAAAGCTCCCAATAACACGGCTTAAAGGAAAGCCATGCTGATTTATTGGCAGGCCAGACTCATGTTTAATGAGGTAGCATTTGAAAAATATCACACTTTTTTTTTTTTCTTTTAAAGCTCTAAAAGCATTTTACTTTTTTTTTTCTATGTATAAATGAACGGGCGGATCTTTGGTAGAAAAGCATATTAGCATGGGCGTAGCATAAGGGGTTGCAGGGGTCACAATCGCAACCCCGTGGTAATCCCTGTCCTCTGATGTAAAGAGAAATTCTGGGAACTCAAAACTCTTAAACCACTTTGAGTATCTTGGCGTGCAGTGGATGTATCTACACACACGTTGGAAGTAGTGCGGGGGGGGGGGGGGGTGGGCCAGGTCAACTTTTGCATCGGGGCCCACAAGCTTCAAGCTACGCCTCTGCATGTTAGTGTGTAGGTGGGGTGCAGCGCAGTGCAGTGGAATAATACATTCAGTCCCAGAGCTATGAAGGAACTTGTATTAAAATAAAGATCACAACTAATCCAGGGCAAAGCAGCCCAACCAGGAACACAGTTCCAACAGCATGTAGAGAGCAGAGTGCAACCGAATTGTCAGCGTCTGTAGAGAGGGGAAGAATTCGGCCTAGCTGTCTTGTGCCCAACACGCAAGTTGTAAGCCCCACGCTTTCCCTCCTCGTCAGGAAACTTTCCCTGCCGCTAGCACTGTTCCTACCAGGCGGGGTAGCGGTTTCTTCTCTACCAATTTGCAAATGTGTGCCAAACCTGGGCCTTAAATATTCTCTGCCTGACCCAAGATGGCTGCCAAACTGTTGGCAAAACAGGGTTACACTTTGCCAGACCTTTCTATTCCTCATTTCTAGGAGTGCAAGCACATTTCGGTATACCTCTTTATGGGACTTTTACACGGCAACCAATATAATTAAAAAGCATATTTGTATAAAAAAATATACATTTTATTGTTCAAAATTTTTAAATAAACCTCAATCAAGCTCATATTGTTCCATAAAAAAACATCAAAGGCAGATTTTGATATAAATGGTTACATGACAGTTTTATGTGCATAGGGATTTCCTTCTACACATAAAGCTGTCATATAACCATTTGGATTACACATGGTATATATACAGTGAGGGTAAAAAGTATTTAATCCCCTGCTGATTGTGTACGTTTGCCCACTGACAAAAGAAATGATCAGTCTATAAGTTTAATGTTAGGTTTATTTTAACAGTGAGAGACAGAATAACAACAAAAATATCCAGAAAAACACATTTCAAAAAAGTTCTATACAGGTAACAAGCTGAGATTTGTAGCACTTTCTTAAAGGGAGTGCTCCTAATCTCAGCTTGTTACCTGTATAAAAGACACCTGTCCACAGAAGCAATCGATCAATTATTCAGATTCCAATCTCTCCACCATGGCCAAGACCTAAGAGCTGTCCAAAGATGTCAGGGACAAGATTGTAGACCTGCACAAGGCTGGAATGGGCTACAAGACCTTCGCCAAGCAGCTTGGTGAGAGGGTGACAACAGTTGGTGCGATTATTCGCAAATGGAAGAAACACAAAATAACTGTCACACTTCCTCGGTCTGGGGCTCCATACAAAGATCTCACCTCATGGAGTTTCAATGATCATGAGAACGGTGAGGAATCAGCCCAGAACTACACAGGAGAATCTTGTCAATGATCTCAAGGCAGCTGGGACCATAGTCACCAAGAAAACAATTGGTAACACACTACGCCATGAAGGACTGAAATCCTGCAGTGCCTGCAAGGTCCCCCTGCTCAAGAAAGCACATGTACAGGCCCGTCTGAAGTTTGCTAATGAACATCTGAATGATTCAGAGGAGAACTGGGTGAAAGTGTTGTGGGCAGATGAGACCAAAATCAAACTCTTTGGCATCAACCCAACTCGCCGTGTTTGGAGGAGGAGGAATGCTGCCTATGACCCCAAGAACACCATTCCCACCGTCAAACATGGAGGTGGAAACATTATGCTATGGGGTGTTTTTCTGCTAAGGGGACAGGACAACTTCACTACATCAAAGAGACGATGGACGGGGGCCATGTACCGTTAAATCTTGGGTGAGAACCTTCTTCCCTCAGCCAGGGCATTAAAAATGGGTCGAGGATGTGTATTCCAGCATGACAATGACCCAAAACACATGGCCAAGGCAACAAAGGAGTGGCTCAGGAAGAAGCACATTAAGTTCCTTGAGTGGCCTAGCCAGTCTCCAGAACTTAATCCCAAAGAAAATATGTGGAGGGAGCTGAAGGTTCGAGTTACCAAATGTCAGCCTTGAAACCTTAAAGACTTGGAGAGGATCTGCAAAGAGGAGTGGGGAAAAATCCTTCCTGAGATGTGTGAAAACCTGATGGCCAACTACAAGAAATATCTGACCTCTGTGATTGCCAGCAAGAATTTTGCCACCAAGTACTAAGTCATGTTTTGCGAAGGGGTCAAATACTTATTTCACTCATTAAAATGCATATCAATATAACTTTTTTAAAATGCATTTTTCTGGATTTTTGTTGTTGTTACTCTGTCTCACACTGTTAAAATTGACCTACCATTAAAATTATTGACTGATTATTTCTTTGTCAGTGGGCAAACATACAAAATCAGCAGGGGAGCAAATACTTTGTTCCCTCACTGATTATGGTATTGGGTATCTCCACCGAGTATACCATTTATATCAAACTCTGTCTTTGATGTTTATTATGGAACAATATGAGCCTCGTGGAGGTTTGTTTTAAAATTTTGTACAATAAAAATTAAAATTTTTGTACAAATATGCTTTTTGATTATATTGGTTGCTCTTTAAAAGTCCCACAAAGAGGTATACAGAAATGTGTTTGTGCTAATTAAAGGGATGATGGCAACTCTGATCCAACACTGATGAAACTATTGTTTTCATTTCTAGAAGTGGTGATGCAGAGAGAGCAAACTAGTCATCCCCAGGTTCAGTATGTCTTGTGTGGATCTGATATGCCTACTTGTTAGCATTAAGCTAAGACCAGCAAGTTGACTAGTGTAGAAGAGAGGAGGCAAAGGATAGTTGGCCTAGGGCAGTGGTTCTCAACCTTGGTTCTCAAGTACCCCCAACAGGCCATGTTTTGGGAATTTCTCTTATGCCCCGTAAACACAAACAAATTTTCCGTCGAAAAAAACTTGGATGGTTTTTCCAACGGAATTCCGCTCAAGCTTGCCTTGCATACACACGGTCACACAAAAGTTCTTTGAACTTTCGACCGTCAAGAACGTGGTGAGGTACAACACTACAACGGTCCGAGAAAATGAAGTTCAATGCTTCCGAGCATGCGTCGAATTGTTTCCGAGCATGCGTAGGAATTTTGCGCGTCGGAATTTGTACAGACGATCGGAATTTCCGATCGGAACTTTTTCCGACCGAAAAATAGAGAACCTGCTCTCAATCTTTTGCTGGCTGGAATTCCCCCAGCAAAAGTCTGATGGAGCAAACACACGGTCGGAATTTCCGACCAAAAGCTCACCTCAGGCTTTTGGTGGGAGAATTTCCAATCGTGTGTACGGGGCATTGGATAAAATAGCCAAAAATACCAAGCCATTGACTCTGATTTAAAGCACCTGTGCAAGATAAAGGAAAACCTGAAAATATGGCCTGTTAGGGGTACTTGAGGACTGAGGTTGAGAACCACTGGCCTAGGGGACAGGGAATATAAATACAGCCATGACTAGCAGCTAAGAGTAATAGAAACAGGATTCCTGTGGTCTGAGCTCCAGAAAGTTGAGTGAATCCTCTCAAAAATGCTTGCACCATCTTTTTCCTTCCATTCATTGGCTGGATCCACCTATACATTTTCATAAGGAAAACAAATAAAGAAAATGGTACCAAAAATGTTCCTTTCTTGGCTTCGCGTTGCCCAAAGCACTTACTTCGATCATCTAACCAAAACCTCCTCCTCATTCCCAAATACCGCTACAAAGCAAAGTGAGAGCGAAGATTCGCAGTCCAAGGACCTCGGCTATGGAACGCTCTTCCGACTGACATCCGCATGGAAAAAAACCATCAGGCCTTCAGGAAAAAAACTCAAGACCTACCTCTTCTAAGAAGCTGACAACACAGAACGCATCTAGTGCCTTGAGGCGATTCAGTTCGCATTTGCAGTGCTTTACAAATCATTCATTCATTCATTCATGTGTGGTTCATGGTAACTATTGCAATGAGAACAGCTCCTACTACACTGCTTAGGGACATTGTGCTGCTCACTACTAAGGAAGAATGGAAGCTACCATTGTTGACTTCTCATTCTACAAAAGCTGCCTGTTGTTCAGATTTTTTTGGCTTCTTGATACATTGGATCCCTAACTAGAACAAGTATGCAGATATAAAGTTCTGACATTACTGTGACTTTTCAGATCTGCATACTTGTTTCAGGTCAGTGAAAGTTATGAAACTAGAGGATTAACATAGTAGTCAGGCAACTGCCATTTTCAGAGGAATGCCAGTAATGGCAGCCTCCAAAAAAAGTTTTTTCTACCACGCAAACGCTAAAGCTCACATACGTCTTTGCATTCTTCAGTGGCAGAAGTTCGCAGAAAGTGGGTTGGAGCAATTTGGGTCAGATCCTGGTTGTAACAAATAATCTTATTTCTATATGCTTCAACGATCGTCGTGGAAAGTATGTCGTGCTGGAATGGAAAATACGGTGTAATGGAAGATGAGATTAATGGTGGAAGAAGTGAGAAGCTAATTGAAGCAACCAATGTTTGTGTGCGCACCAGTGTGGAGAAAAAAAGCTGGATGAGGTCATTGACAGGATATACAAAAAGAACACAAAAGCCCTCCTGGATTTTCATCTATGAATAATTCATACCAGTGTAAAAATGTCTGTGAGCCCAAATACAAAAGTTAACAAAAGAATCTTCAAAATTAATTTCACTTGGGAAGTCCATATTGAAGCATTTGCCATTTTCTTCTGAAAGTAAAGATGACCTTTCAAAAACAGTATTACGGTACATTTGTTTTAGGTGGATGGTAGTAGAGATGACTTGAGTGCAAAATTAAATAAAGCAAGCAGTGCTCCTGATTATCCTGATTTGCTTGTGATTATAGGACTGTTTTGCCAATAGTGGTAACAAGCTCTTCTGGCAACAGGTCTTGAGCCTTTTCTCTTCTATGTCGAAAATTGAATGACCATGTCACTGGTGTCTACATGTCTATAGTCTGGTTTCCAATTTCATCTAGGCTGTTTAGTATTCATACCCCTTGAAATTTTCCACATTTTGTCATGTTACAACAAAAAATGTAAATGTATTTTATTGGGATTTCATGTGATAGACCAACACAAAGTGGCACATAATTGTGAAGTGGAAGGAAAATTATAAATGGTTTTCAATTATTTTTACAAATAAATATCTGAAAAAGAGTGACATTCATTTGTATTCAGCCCCCTTTACCCTGATACCCCCTAACTAAAACCTAGTGGAACCAATTGCCTTCAGAAGTCACCTATCTAGTAAATAGAGTCCACCTGTGTGTAATTTAATCTCAGTATAAATACAGCTGTACTGTGAAGCCCTCAGAGGTATGTTAGAGAACATTAGTGAAGAAACAGCATCGTGAAGGCCAAAGAACACACCAGACAGGTCAGGAATAAAGATGTGGAGAAGTTTAAAGCAGGGTTAGGTTATAAAAAAATATCCCAAGCTGTGAACATCTCACGGAGCTCTGTTCAATCCATAACCTGAAAATGAAAACAGTATGGCACAACTGCAAACCTACCAAGACATGGCCGTCCACCTAAACTGACAAGCCGGGCAAGAAGAGCATTAATCAGCCACCAAGAGGTCCATTGTAACTCTGGAGGAGCTGCAGAGATCCACAGCTCAGGTGGTAGAATCTGTCCACAGGACAACTATTAGTTGTGCACTTCACAAATCTGGCCTTTATGGAAGAATGGCGAGAAGAAAGCCATTGTTGAAAGCCAAAAGAAGTCCTGTTTGCAGTTTGTGAGAAGCCATGTGGGGGACACAGCAAACATGTGGAAAATGGTGCTCTGGTCAGATGAGACCAAAATTTAACTTTTGGGCCTAAAAGCAAAACGCTATGTGTGGCAGAAAACTAACACTGCACATCACACTAAACACACCATCCCCACCGTGAAACATGGTGGTGACAGCATCATGTTGTTGAGATGCTTTCTTCAGCAGGGACAGGAAAACTGGTCAGAGTTGATGGGAAGATGTATGGAGCCAAATACAGGACAATCTTAGAACAAAACCTGTTAGAGTCTGCAAATGGGGGGAGGTTAACCTTCCAGCAGGACAACGACCCTAAACATACAGCCAGAGCTACAACAGAATGGTTTAGATCGAAGCATATTCATGTGTTAGAATGGCTCAGTCAAAGTCCAGACCTAAATCCAATTGAGAATCTGTGGCAAGACTTGAAAATTGCTGTTCACAGACGCTCTCCATCCAATGTGACAGAGCTTGAGCTATTTTGCAAAGAAGAATGGGCAAAAATGTCCCTCTCTAGAGGTGCGAAGCTGGTAGAGACATACGCCCAAAAAATTGCAGCAAAAGGAGGTTCTACAAAGTATTGACTCAGGGGAGATGAATACAAATGCACGCCACACTTTTCACATATTTCTTTGTAAAATAATATGAAAACCATTTATCATTTTCCTTCCACTTCACAATTATGTGCCACTTTGTGTTGGTCTATTACATAAAATCCCAATAAAATACATTTACGTTTTTGGTTGTAACATGACAAAATGTGGAAAATTTCAAGGGGTGTGAATACTTTTTCAAGGCATTGTAATTGGTTCCTTCTCCTGCTTCTTCCTCTCACATCCTAGCTCTTCTGTAGAGGGACTGCAAAAGGCTCATACTAGGTCACATTGAGGCAGGGGCGTCTTTAATATTGATTGGACCCTAGGCAAACATTTTCTATGGAGGGGCCTCTGGAATGGAGGTGGCAGTCTCCCTATGGGGTAAGCCCTGGACTGGAGGTTGCAATCTCTCTATGGAGGGGCCCCTGGGCTGGAGGTAGCAGTCTCTCCAGTCCAGGGGCCCCTCAGTAGGGAGACTGCCACCTTCAGTTCAGAAGTCGAGTCCCCTCTAAAGAGAGACTGGTATCTTCAGTCCAGGGACCCCTCCTATTGTAGGGTGGCATTAAAACGGAAAGCCCCTGGGATAGCAAATCAATGCAGACTACAGTGACAGTAGTGCCCCCCCCCCCTCGCAGTTGAGGTGCCGGCCCATTGTGTGCCCTCTATGTGGTCTCATCTGAGCTGACTAAGTTGAGCCCAGTCCGACCCCCCCCTCCTCCTCCACCGTGAGCAGGTGTCAGTTAGGTCTGTCAGTATGGGCACAGGTTGGTAAGGGGCTCTTGCTGTGAAGGGATTCAACACTATTACAGTAGTGCTCGGGGAGGGGGGCAAGAAAACAGATGGCCCCAGACTTCCGGAATGCGCTGGCGCAACAGCACCGCCCCAAGTTGAAGTGAAGCTGTGCAGGAAGAGACAGAGGACAGATTACTCTGACTGCTACTTCCACTGGGGGGGGGGGGGTGCCGGAGACCCTGGACAGCTTGGGCTGAAGGGAAAGCTGCTTTGGACCCCACAACAATGTCTGGGCCCAGGGAAGCTTCCCCTTTTGCCCTGCGTTAAAGACATCCCTGCATTCAGGTACTTACATTGTTTAAAAAAAATACATTTAAAATGTGGTAATCATAAGCAAGCTACATTTAATTGTGTCTGTTCTATCTGCTTAGATTTCAGCTTGGAAACTATTATAGTCAGTAACTGCTGATCCAGAATAAGGCATACCAAACACCTAATGACGTACCTTCTGTTTTATCCTCTAAGCCAAGAAATAAGAAAAACCCTCTGTCATCAGAACAGAGGCAGTGAGATTAAATTTCAGGATCAATCAACCTCACAGCTTTATAAAAAAATATAAAAAATATAAGCACCTTTTAATAATTCTATCCTTTTCCTTAAACTCACTTATATTCCTTTTATTATATATGCAAACACCGCGAGCGGCACATTTTCCTGGCCCCGTGCACAAAAGCAAAGCATTTTGTACTCATTAGCCGCGATGATTACGTTTCAGTGATTAGAATTTGATTGGCTCAGTGTCGGCATGAGATTTCGGTTGGTGCAAAGTCTTTGAAGTATGAAGCTTGGCTGAGGTTCTTTATATAAAAAAGGTCGCTTCTCCCATGGATACCTATCCTGCTTCATCACACTGACACTAAACCAAAAATACAAAATGGGTCCATATACAAGAAATAACAGCTAATTGGCTCATACAGTAACTTTTTTTTATTGCACATCTTCTATTCCGGGCCAATTCTGACACCCCTCTCGTTCATGTAAAAAAAAAAAAAAAAATGTTGTTAGAAAACTACTTAGGAACCCGAAACATTATATATTTTTTTAAGCAGAGAATAAAATGGTGGGTGTTGCATATTTTTTATGTCACACGATATTTGTGCAGTGGTTTTTCAAGTTTTTTGGCCGGGTTCACACAGGTCACGGCTGCAGGTTCGGGCCATTGGTTCAGGTGCAATTTAGGTCCGAATTTTTGCCTGAATTCCAACCTTAATCGGAACCCAAAGACGCACCGGACCCTTTTTCAAACTGGGCTGTGCCCACCCCGGACATGTGTGAACCGGCTCCATTGAGAGCCGGTCACACTTGCCTGTCATCTATGCTGTATCTTGGCCTAGGCCGACAATGCCCAGACCTAGGGTGGCACTTCGCAGGGGGGGGGGGGGGTGGGGCACGAAAAGAGTCCCCACCGGCTTGTGCTACACTTTTAATGTAGCGCCAGTCTTATGGGGCGGACTGGGCCGGGAAGCAAATCGGTATTGCACCCCCATAAAGCGGTCGAACTGCTGCCGGTAGGATAATACAGGCAGGGATGCCGTCAGGTGGGGACAGCCCTTACATATGTAGGGGCCCCGGGCGTTCCCAAGAGGAGCCCAGGCAGAGGACCCCAACCGATGAGTTGTTGAGCGGGCTGACGGCGTTCTGCAACTGTGGGGGGCCGCCACTTCTAGTTTTGACTGTCCTATCACCACAGCGGACCTCTCACCGCTGTGATGATAGGACAGTCATGGAAGGGGTTAACACCAATAGGGGGCAATCAAGGGGTTAATTGTGTTCCCTCATGTGTGTTCTAACTGAAGGGGGGAGGGGACTGTCTAGGGGAGATGACAGATCGCTGTTCATACTTTGTATGAACAGGCGATCAGTCTCTTCTCCCCTCAGTCTCTTCTCCCCTTCTGTCACGAGCGATCGCGGGAGCCCGGATGAATGAGTAGTGGGTATTTGAAGAGTAAAAAAATCACGCATACACAGTCCTTTAATACAAAATCCCCCAAATTGTCCCAAGATGTACAGCTATCATCAATAATGTTGTCCAGTGGAATCCATGTCAATCATGATACCTGCCGAAAGAAAAAAATGCTGCCCAAAAACCCACGTCTGGACCCATAACTTGCCTCCCGCCCTAATGACAGGTCCAGCAGATGTCAGCTCATACCTGGGGTCTCCTGGGTGACATCATTGACTAACTATGGACATGACCATATTTGGTCAATGTTGACATGTGCATCCCAGTAACTTTAATGGGGTCACTCATTCTAAACAAGCTCTTCATGGTGTTGCTGAGAAGGAAGATTAAAGTGGAGTTCCACCCACTTTTACAACTCTTCAGCATCCCTCACTAAACTGTGCACTGTAAACAAATTGGATATTTTTTTATTTTTTTTCTCAGCACCTACTGTATATCTGCTGTATTCATTTTTCACTTCCTCCTCCTTGGCCGCGGCCCATTGCATCATTTCCTGTTTGCAATGCCTTCTGGGAAGGGGTGGCAACTTCCTCTGACACTGCCGTTGCTATGGAAACCTGACCTAAAACCTATTACACTGCTTGTGCTGCACTGAGCATGTGCGAGATCTGCAAGGATGAGATCCAGGATGCATATGTGCATGCACATATAGGTAGCCTAGAAAACCTGGAAATCTTTGAAGTTCTTGAAAGCCTGGAGGTCCTAGAAATCCTGAACGTACTGAAAGTGTAAGTACTGCAACACCCATGTTTTCCTTGCGGCACTATGCCTCAGTGTTACACCCTTTAGCCTGATGTCAGGGGCTGACTACAGCAACTTGCCAACTTGTGGGCATGCTGCACACAGGAGGGTGACACTAACACAGCATATGTAGCCTATGGCTAAAGTAGTCACCCTACCAGGAAGCACACAGGGATGACAGAAACATAGGTATTCTATTAAGGCTTTATTAACATCAGTAAAAAAAAAAAAAAAAAAAAACTTGCAGTGTTATATTTATCAAGCACAAAGGGAGCTTTGTATAGAAATTAAGTATTTGGGTTTACTAAGATTTTAATGGGATGCATTATATGGAATACATTTAAAGGATCATAGTACATTGTTATCTGTGATATACTGTATGTATCCAATGGTCTCTTATGGGAATACAGACAGATGAACCATTCTATGTCCCGATCAATAAAAATAAAAAGGCAAGTCTATAGTAAATGTGTCTACTAAGGTATAGTGATACATTATGGGATATGCTGAACAGATTAAAAATATTGCTAATGCTGTGAAAGATATCCCATTCTTGTACATGTGCAGGTTTCTTCAACGTCACTCCTGTTACCATGGCAGCAAATGATATTGGCAGGAAAAGTACCCATCGTAGACATTTTTGTGGAAGAGAATAATGTATAATCTGCAGTCAGACATCCAAGGGTCTGTGTTCTTAGAAAATTACTACAGCATATTAACCTCAAATATATAGTATCTCATGCCATGGTTACCCCCCATGTTTGTTTTTTTTGTTGTTTTTTTTTTCAAAAGTAATGCATTGTAGTTTTGTATATTTTTATATATTTTTTTCAAGGTCAGTTAAAAAAATACAAATTGTAAACATTTTTTTATTTGTTTTTGCCAGAAATAAATATGACAATTTGCATATTATTTTTGGTCATTCTCTTCTGAGCCAGCAGGTGGAGCTTTAGGTTTCCTCTTAAGATTTCCAAATATTTTCAATATTTTCAACACACTCTTTATACAAAAAATATTGCATAGCCGTTTGTCTAGCGAAGTATATACCGTCATTCCTAATTCATGGCAAATAATTTCCAGAGCACTACTGGTCAGCTAAGGAGGCAGATGAAGCAGCCTGCCTTCATGATCTATTTAATTCTTTAAACTTTGGAAGGAGCCATCCAATTAGGGATAAATACACTTTTGGGTAAAAGCGAATGTTTCTTAGAAGTGGCGGCTGGTGCTCCAAATTTTTTTGGGGTGCATAAATAAACTGAAAAATTCAGAAAAATACTGGAAAAAACATCAATTGCAGCCTCACTGTGCCATCAAATGTAGCCACTTTGCCATCGAATGCAGCCACTGTGTCATCAATTTCAGCCACTGTGCCCATCAATTGCAGCCACTGTAACCCCGCAGCCACTGTCACTCGCTGTCTGACCGGCACTTACCCCATTACCCCATCAGCGAGTGACGGCGGCGAGCTGTGGGACGGGCAGCAGCAAGCTGTGTCCTCCATGCATCTCTTCTTTCTTCCTGCTAGGCATCCAATAGGAGCGCCTGTCCTTTCAGCCCACCAGGTGATGGCTATCAGACCCGCGCTTCCTGATTTGGCTGAGAGGCCATTCTGTGTTAGAAAAGCAAATATTCATTTGCTTTTCTAACACACCTGGGTGGGCTCCGAGCGCAACGCTCTGCACTCCGAGTCCACCCTATTTTTAAGCCTATTAGAGCCTATGGCTCTAATCAGGTGCATAAAAAAAAAAAAAAAAACAGGGGCCGGGTGCTTGAATAGGGGGTGGCTGCGGTGGCCATGGATAGATTCATGCTATGCATGAATCGATCTATTATGCATATAGGGGGTTGGCGTGATAGAGGGGGCGGCGCCCGTGCGCCCTTAATGGATGGGCCTCCACTGTTCCTTAGGCTATTTTCTCTTCTGAATAAATGTTCTTTAAAGTAAAATACTGCATTATGGTAATCAGATGGAGCTGAGGAGCAAAGGAAATACATAAGTCCTTGTAACAAGAGGTGCAATTTAACAATCCTAGAGAACACTAAAAAGAAATAAATAAATGTAACATTTTGTTCTTTTTTTTTTTTTTTTTTGCTAATTCTCAGTAGCATTCTCTAGAATTGTTACATTTTATCTCTTGTTGCAACAAATTATGCATTTCCTATGCTGCTCAGCTCCATCTAGTGGCCATAATGTGGTATTTTACTAATGGCTATAAAAAAGAACATTCATTCAGAAGAGAAAACAGCCTAAAGAACATTTGCTTTTACCCAATTTGCACAGAGAGAATTTTTCATGCAGATTCACTGGACAGATGGCTATGCAATTTGTTTTTATAAATAGACCCCAAAGTGTATGCTTCATTCCTAGTTAGATGCCTTCGTCCAAAGTTTTAAAGAGACAAACAGATCCTCAAAGCAGGCTGCTTCCACTGTGCTGTCTCTTTAGGCCTCATGCACACGAGACGCAGGTGCAAACTCTGCTGAACACATGTTTTTAAAAGCTGAAACCAGCGTTTAGAAATGCCCGTTTTGCCGCGTTTGCATGACGCGTTTAGCCGCGTTTTACTGCGTTTGCGTCTAGAAGCGTCTGCAGAGCAGAGAAAGACATTTTGCGACCCAACTTTTGGGCCCCGTATCTCGGGGTCACTTGGTGCTAGGAACCTCAAATTTGGATTTGGATATGTTATAGTGTAAGTCCAACTGTGTTAGCACACCAAATTTGGTTCCTAGCACCAAGTGGCCCCAAAGTCGGGTCACAAAATGTCAAGCACTTCTGCAGCAGAGAATGACATTTTCCGACCTGACTTTGGGGCCCCATATCTCGGGGGCCACTTAGTGCTAGGAACCCCAAATTTGGATTTGGATATGTTATAGTGTAAGTCCAACTGTGTTAGCACACCAAATTTGGGGTTCCTAGCACCAAGTGGCCCCGAGATATGGGGCCCCAAATTCAGGTCGGAAAATGTCCAACACTTCTGCAGCAGAGAATGACATTTTGTGACCCGACTTTGGGGTCCCATATCTCGGGGCCACTTGGTGCTAGGAACCCCAAATTTGGATATGTTGTAGTGCTAGTTCCGCTGTGTTGCACACCAAATTTGGGGTTCCTAGCACCAAGTGGCCCCAGATATGGGGCACCAAATTCGGGTCATAAAATGTTCCTTTGAAAACACTTATAAACGCAAATTCGGCTAAACGTGGTACCGGCGTTTAGCCGCGTATAGCCGCGTTTGGCGTCTGCAATGTGGAAAACGTTTGCATCTGAACCCATTTTTTTGCTTCTGGAAAAACGAGGTTAAACGCAACTGCCTAAAAACGCCAAAAAAACGAGACTGTGTACATGGATACATAGGATAACATTGAATGGGTTCAGGGGCAGTTGAAAAAAGTGTCCAACTGCCTCTGAACGTGAGTTTAACAGCGTCTAGTGTACATGAGGCCTTAGCTAATCGGCAGTGCTCTGGAGATTCTTTATCATTTATTAAAGAATGAGATATATGTACAGTATCTAAAAATAAAGAATGAGGTATATGTATGTAAGTGTATTTTTGAAACTGTAAAAAGCAACTAAAACAAAACTGACCAGATGTTACACTCCCCTGATGTTTAAAGAGTCAGGTTGGGGAATCCAGCTCCAAAAGGGTGACAGGTTTATAATGGACTTTTGGGAAGACATGGAGACACGACCTGCTGCCTGCCTTACACATGCAGTAGATAGACATCGCTTTCAGAGGGTGTTTGACAGGAAGTGAGGAGGCATTATGTTGCATATTCACCGTCTCTTTTAACCTCTAATGCAGGGGTGGTTGAAGTGCAGCACCATTCACTTGAATTGGTTGTGTTTGGCATGCAATGTGGGCAGGGGGCTTAACTGTACACCCGTCTGCTGCCTTTGCAGCTTAAAGGGGTAGTAAACTGCCAGAAAAACAAAAAGCAATGGGCCCTCCTGCAGGATTAAGTAATACTGTACTAGTATGCACCACATATTAGTACAATAAGACACACTTTTCTGCACACGGTGCCCTCCAGCGCAGTGCTGTCACAGCTCCCTGACGCTGCCATCTTCACTTGGTCTTCCTTCTGGGTTCGCGGGCTCTGGCTGTATGAGTGTCCAGGGCCGCGATGACATAACTTCCATGCACATGCCATTCCGTCAGAGCGCATGCGCCAGTGACATCACCAGCTGCTGTGTATGTGAATATCTCATAAACCAGGGGTACCCTACTGGGGAGCCCTCTGATGTGGCCCGTGACCTCCTGCTCTGGGATAACGGGTCAGCAAGCCTAGAACGCGGGTTGCCGACCCGCCACCCCAGAGCATCACTGTGAATGCAGCTGGAGGTATAGCAAGCATGCAACCGTGGAGCAAAGCCGCATAAGCTGATGCTTCCTGTATATTGCCAGCTTCTGTCACAGGCAGAGTGATACCAAATGTACACCGCCTGGGACAGCAACAGCCGGCAATAACTGAATGGATGACTGTTATTAAAGGTCAGTTTATTACTAAATTCACAGTGTATATTTGGGCATATCTCTTCTGCAGTGGTTACTGGGCTGCTTTCAAACTGATCTGTAGGTGCAGGGAGCAGTGGCGGCCCAACCATAGAGGGCGCACGGGTGCCTCCCCTATCCATGCGTCCAGCCCCCTGATCTACATATCAGAGCACCGGACCATGGATTTCAATGCGGGGTGGGTGTTTTTTTGAAGCACCCGATTAGAGTCAGAGGCTCTAATAGGCTTCAGAAAAGGGTGGCCTGGGAGCGTAGAGCATTGCGCTCCGATCCCACCCTGTTGTGTGACGATAGCAAATGAATGTTCGCTATTTTCTCGCTAAAGTTCTACCCCGCCAATCAGGAGGCAGGTCGTGAAACCTGTTTGCCGATTGGCCAAAGCGTCAGGCGATCCTATTGGATGCCTATCGCTTTGGCGGAAGAGGAGACGCAAGCTTGACACAAGACACAAGCTTGAAGAGCGGGCACCGGAGCCGCCATTGCCCAAACTCCAGGAGAGGAGGAGAGGACACCACAGCCCCACCACACGAGCAGGTGAGTGCAGTACCACCCGCGTGGGGGGGGTGCTGTCAGTGCCATGCTGCCGGGGGGGTGTTGTTTGTTTGCAGCCCCCCCAAAAGAAGAACTCACCAGCCACCACTGGCAGGGAGAGCCATAGGCTTCTGTTATTACCTGCAGGTTTGGTGTGCTTTCTTAAAGTGCACTACACCTATAGGATATTATAGAAGTCTATGGCAAAGTGCAGCTAATCCGCAGGTGCACTAACCCGCACCCGTGGTGCGGGTAAACTGCAGCGCATCAGTGTGAAAGCAGCTTTAGACTCTTTTCACACGATCGGTCCAATCGGACCCTCCATTCACCTCTATGTAGTGGCAGTTGTAAACGGACTTGTGTGGGGATCCGTCCCTTCCATCTGGGCGGAACGGATACGAGAGCCCATAGAGTAGAGCGGGCTGTGTCCGTGTCTGCTGTGCATATGAAGAGTGGACATGGATCTGTCATCCGCCCACTCCGCTCATTGTGGTTCGCGACTGCTTACCAAGTCGCTTAAGTGGCCCTCGCTCTTCAAAAGGTTGGGCAACCCTGTCCTAAACAGGGCAGGCTTAGGAGATATTCACTGTGCCTAAAGGTAAGCCTGATTATCCGGTTCCCGACTGGCGCACGCCGATGTACGTCGGCAGAATAGCAGGGCTGGGCAAATGGGCGTACCTGTACTTGCGTGCGCGCCGCCGGCGGCGCGCGCACGCACCGGCCGGGAGCTCCGTGAGTCGGGTCGCGGGTCCCGCGGACTCGATCGCCGCGGGGATACCCGCGATCGCCTCACGGAGAGGACGAACGGGGAGATGCCGTTGTAAACAGCATCTCCCCGTTCTGCCTAGTGACAGTGTCACTCGATCTCTGCTCCCTGTCATCGGAGCAGAGATCAGTGATGTCACACATACAGCCCATCCCCCTACAGTTAGTAATCACTCCATAGGACACACTTAACCCCTCCCCGCCCCCTAGTGGTTAACCCCTTAACTGCCAGTGCCATTTACACAGTAATCAGTGCATTTTTAATCGCACTGATTGCTGTATAAATGACGATGGTCCCAAAAATGTGTCAAAATGTCCGACATGTCTGCCATAACGTCGCAGTCACAATAAAAATCACTGATCGCCGCCATTACTAGTAAAAAAAAAATTATTAATAAAAATGCCATAAAACTATCCCCTATTTAGTAAACGCTATAACGTTTGAGCAAACCAATTATTAAACGCTTATTGCGATTTTTTTTTACCAAAAATATGTAGAAGAATACGATCGGCCTAAACTGAGGAAAAAAATGTTTTTTTATATATTTTTGGGGGATATTTATTATAGCAAAATGTAAAAAATAATGCATTTTTTCAAAATTGTCGCTCTTATTTTGTTTATAGCGCAAAAAATAAAAATCGCAGAGGTGATCAAATACTACCAAAAGAAATCTCTATTTGTGGGGAAAAAAAGGACGTCAATTTTGTTTGGGAGCCACGTCGCACGACCGCGCAATTGTCAGTTAAAGCGACGCAGTGCCGAATTGCAAAAAACGCTCTGGTCAGGAGGGGGGTAAAATCTTCCGGGGCTGAAGTGGTTATAGGCTTACCTGTAGGTACAAGTTCAAAAGTGGAGTTTAATTGCACTTCAAGGGGAAGTGATTAGGGGCAGTAAAACATGTCCCCCCTCCGTCCTGTCCCTGTCCCCCCCCCCCCCCCCCCCCACCCACATTGCCAAGTGTTAATGAGTCCATACAGCCTCACTCAACCAGTAGGAAAGAAAAACTTTTCATAACAGTTTGGTGACTTCAGTTTATTTCTTATAAAAGAATGCTGTCTTAGGATCCAAAATTTCTCCAAAATCCAAGTAATGAATAAATTGGCCAGTCCACAGGAAGGATGCATACGGAGCCAAATAAAAAAGGGATGCGGCAAAATGGATTTGATTGGCTCCAAGGGGGAGTATTAATAATGCTGAATATTATGTTTGCTGTGGGACAGTTCTCTGACCTTTTCTTACATAAGGATATACTCTTGATTGAATGCGTCGGGTGGAGGACAGAGAAACTTTGAGTCATTAATGGTCTCCACAAGTGACTGAGATTTGATACCTGGACTGTATCATCCAGTTCATATATGTATAGTCACTTAGAATGGAATTACTTTGTCATAGATTCAGGAATGTGTTTTCCACTGCATAGGGAGCCCCAAACATTCAATTAATAATCAGAAAATAATAAAGACCAGCAGAGAATAATATCCTGAATATATCAACCCACTCATTTTGATATTAATGCTTAAAGTGAACGTGGCGTAGCCTGATGCCGTGTACACACGGTCGGACTTTACGACGGGAAATGTTGGATGTGAGCTTGTTGTCGGAAAGTAAGACTGTGTGTATGCTCCATCGACCATTTGCTGTCGGACTTTCCGCCAACAAATATTTGCTAGCAGGTTCTCAAACTTTCCGCCAACAAAACTTTGTTGTCGGAAAGTCCGATCGTGTGTACACAAGTCCATCACACAAAAGTTCATGCATGCTCGGAATCAAGCAGAAGGAGCCGCATAGGCTATTGAACTTCCTTTTTCTCGGCACGTCGTACGTCTTGTACGTCACCACGTTCCCACGTTTGTAATTGTTGGCCAACATTTGTGTGAACGTGTGTATGCAAGACAAGTTTGAGCTAAAGACCTTTGAACAAAAATCCACGGTTTTGTTGGCGGAAAGTCCGATCGTGTGTACGGGGCATAAAACTTTTCTAAGATAACGTCACATACCTGTATAAGGAGCTGGAGATAATGAGGGCGGCTTACTTACCCTATATTCATCCAAGAAACCCTGGAAGTTGAGACGGGGACTGCTGAGGCAATGGACAGGCACAGGTGCCAGAAAACTGGAACTGCAGACTTAAACTTGGGACCGCTGGTGTCAGGTAAGCAGAAGCACTGCGATGAGTATCTACACATTGCAGGTGTTCCATCAGAATCGGCGACCCGTCAGATTAGGTAATGGAAGTGGCGTTCGTTAGCTGAATCCTTAGTGCGCATGCGCAGGTTTGCTAATCTGACAGAACACCTGCAGTCATAATACAAGAACATATTTGGGGGGCACACCCTACAATGCATTTAGATTCAAGATGGTGCTGCTATAAGACCTACAAACAGTACAAAATATTTTACAGCGCACACATACAAGAATGACATTTCCTGCAGGGCTAGTTAAAAACACCTGAACACCTGAACATATTCAAAAATACGGGGGTTTGGTCACACTATATGGTCATATAGTGCTAAGCCCACTTACTGCGACAAAGTACCCCGAATTAGTGGGTCCTACACTAGTTATAGAATGGAAGATCCTTTGTCTCAACCATGGGAGCTGAACTCCTCTATGTGGGAGAACTGAAAGGGATACATCCTAAACACTGGTGGCCACTAAATAGGAGGTAATGAGGAGGGGGAGGGGTGCTCCAGCCCAAAAACCTGGTCAGGGCCTATTACAACATACAAGAACATATTTGGGGGGCACACCCTACAATGCATTTAAATTCAAGATGGTGCTGCTATAAGACCTACAAACAGTACAAAATATTTTACAGCGCACACATACAAGAATGACATTTCCTGCAGGGCTAGTTAAAAACACCTGAACACCTGAACATATTATCACCTGCAGTCATAAGATGCCAGCGGACATCTTACTACACACAGCTACATCTTGAATTTCACAGTCATTTTACCAATAAAGTGAGCGTATATAAATAAACATAGTATATTCAGATCTGTCATGCTGTTTTCATGTTACATTTTCAAAGCGTAAAGGTTTAGCGCTGAGCAGTGCGGGGTGTACCAACATGGCCTCCGCCACCTTCCTACTGCTGGTGTCCAGCTTTATTCAAAATGTAACATTAAAAACAGAATCACAGATGTCAATATACTATATTTATTTATATATGCTCAGTTTATAGGTAAAATGACTGTAAAATTCAAGACGTAGCTGGGTGTAGTAAGATGTCCACTGCCACCTTTTGACTGCAGGTGTTCTGTCAGATTAGCAAACCTGCTATGCATGCGCAGGAAGGATTCAGCTGACAGGATGTCACTTCCATTACCTAATCTGACGTAACACAGGCTTTAGGAAGCAGACACATACACTATACATGTGAGCCTCTCTGTAAAATTACAATGTTGAACTGAGTGGGTTTTCCAAATGGAACACAGTTTCAGTGATCGTCGGATAGTGTTTAGAGTTCATTGAATGGTTTAACTTGTTCCCTGGAATTGATCTTTAAAATCTGAAGATTCTGGCTTTTAGTATTACATCACAACCACATCGTGTCCTCTGAAATAAATCTAATTTGAAGCTGCAGAATAATTATTACACAGAACATGCAGTACTGTCCACCAAATATCCTTCATTTGTGCATTTATTGCAAGTAATCGCCTTTCCAAATAGAGGCATGGCCTTTGAGTATTCCAAATGGAGGCATGGCCATTGAGTATTCCAAATGGAGGCATGGCCATTGAGTATTCCAAATAGAGGCATGGCCATTGAGTATTCCAAATGGAGGCATGGCCATTGAGTATTCCAAATGGAGGCATGGCCATTGAGTATTCCAAATGGAGGCATGGCCATTGAGTATTCCAAATGGAGGCATGGCCATTGAGTATTCCAAATAGAGGCATGGCTATTGAGTGTAGTAAATGTGGGCATGACTATTGAGTATTCTAAATAGAAGCACCACTATTCTGTATTCTAAATAGGGGCAAGACTATTGAGTATTCGAAATGGAGGCACTGCTATGGAGAATACTAAATTGAGGCATGGTTGGGTATTCTAAATGGAGGCAAGATTACTGAGTATTCTAAATGAAGTCTCAGCTATTGAGTATCGTAAATGGAGGAATGACTATAGAGAAATCTAAATGAAGGCATGACTATTGAGTAGTCTAAATGGAGGCATGGATTTTAAGTATTCTAAATGGAGGCATGGCTATTGAGTATTCTAAATGGAGGCATTCCATTACCTAATCTGACGTAACACAGGCTTTAGGAAGCAGACACATACACTATACATGTGAGCCTCTCTGTAAAATTACAATGTTGAACTGAGTGGGTTTTCCAAATGGAACACAGTTTCAGTGATCGTCAGATAGTGTTTAGAGTACATTGAATGGTTTAACTTGTTCCCTGGAATTGATCTTTAACCGCTTCAGATCCGGGCCATTGCCAAATGACGGCAACAGCGCGGATCTAAATTGCCGGGACTACGTCCATTGACGTCGTCCCGTGCACGAGCGGCCTGTGCGCCCCTTGCAGGGCGCGCGCGGCGCGCTCGGTGATCAGCGAGTCTATGAGACTCGCCTGATCACAGATCAGAGTAAGGGGTTGGTCCCAACCCCTTACCACATGATCAGCTGTCAGCCAATGACAGCTGATCATGTGATGTAAACAGAGCCGGTAATCGGCTATTTTTCCTCCTCGCGCTGACAGCGTGAGGAGGAAAAAAAAACCCGATCACCGGCGGCCGTGATCGGGACATCAGTCCCGATCACGGCGATCTTATAACACAAAGCAATAGGCAGCAGTGCTGCCTACCAGTGCCCCCCGGATTAACCCATCAGTGCCCACAGTGCCATCAATCAGCGCCACCCATCAGTGCCCACAGTGCCACCCATCAGTGCCCACAGTGCCATCCATCAGTGCCCACAGTGCCACCCATCAGTGCCACCCATCAGCACCCACATCAGTGCCACCCATCAGCACCCACATCAGTGCAACCTATCAGTGCCCATCAGTGTCACCTACCAGTGCCCATCAGTGCCGCCCATCACTGCCCATCAGTGCCACCCATCAGTGCCCCCATCAGTGCCGCCCATCAGTGCCCCCCATCAGTGCCCCCCATCAGTGCCACCTATCCGTGCTGCCCATCCGTGGCCATCAGTGCCGCCTTATCTGTGCCCATCAGTACCGCCTTATCTGTCCCCATCAGTGCCGCCTTAACTGTGCCTATCAGTGCCGCCTTAACTGTGCCTATCAGTGCCGCCTTAACTGTGCCTATCAGTGCCGCCTTAACTGTGCCTATCAGTGCCGCCTTATCTGTGCCTATCCGTGCCCATCAGTGCAGCCTATCAGTGCCCACCAGTGCTGCCTCATCAGTGCATATCAATGAAGGAGAAAAATTACCTGTTTGCAAAATTTTATAACAAACTATTAAACATGATTTTTTTTTTTTCAAAATTTTCCATCTTTTTTTGTTTGTTTAGCAAAAAATAAAAACCCCAGCTGTGATTAAATACCACCAAAAGAAAGCTCTATTTGTGGGAAAAAAATGATAAAAATTTCATTTGGGTACAGTGTTGTATGACCGTGCAATTGTCATTCAAAGTGCGACAGCGCTGAAAGCTCAAAATTGGTCTGGGCAGGAGGGGGGTTTAAGTGCCCAGTAAGCAAGTGGTTAAAATCTGAAGATTCTGGCTTTTAGCATTACATCACAACCACATCGTGTCCTCTGAAATAAATCTAATTTGAAGCTGCAGAATAATTATTACACAGAACATGCAGTACTGTCCACCAAAGATCCTTCATTTGTGCATTTATTGCAAGTAATCGCCTTTCCAAATAGAGGCATGGCCATTGAGTATTCCAAATGGAGGCATGGCCATTGAGTATTCCAAATGGAGGCATGGCCATTGAGTATTCCAAATGGAGGCATGGCCATTGAGTATTCCAAATGGAGGCATGGCCATTGAGTATTCCAAATGGAGGCATGGCCATTGAGTATTCCAAATGGAGGCATGGCCATTGAGTATTCCAAATGGAGGCATGGCCATTGAGTATTCCAAATAGAGGCATGGCTATTGAGTGTAGTAAATGTGGGCATGACTATTGAGTATTCTAAATAGAAGCACCACTATTCTGTATTCTAAATAGGGGCAAGACTATTGAGTATTCGAAATGGAGGCACTGCTATGGAGAATACTAAATTGAGGCATGGTTGGGTATTCTAAATGGAGGCAAGATTACTGAGTATTCTAAATGAAGGCTCAGCTATTGAGTATCGTAAATGGAGGAATGACTATAGAGAAATCTAAATGAAGGCATGACTATTGAGTATTCTAAATGGAGGCATGGATTTTAAGTATTCTAAATGGAGGCATGGCTATTGAGTATTCTAAATGGAGGCATGGATTATATGTATTCTAAATGGAGGCATGGCTATTGAGTATTCCAAGTGGAGGCATGACTATTGAGTATTCTAAATGAAAACACGACTATTAAGTATAGTAAATGTGGACATGGCTACTAAGTATTCCAAATATAGTTACATAGTTTGTTTGGTTGAAAAAAGACCATCCAGTTCAACCCACAGAAAAAAAAAAAATACCAAAACACACACAGATCAAAAACCTCCATATACACAATCCTATACCCACAGTTGATTCAGAGGAAGGCAAAAAAAAAAAAACCCCAGTAAAGCATGATCCCGAGTTTGCTCCAGCACGGAAAAAAAAGCCTTCCTGATCCCTCAAGAGAGAGTCAGATGTTCCCTGGATCAACCTTACCGATAAATATTAGTATCCAGTTATATTTTGTGCATTTATAAAAGAATCCAGGCCTTTTTAAAACAACCTACTGTGCTCGCCCGAACCAGCTCTTGTGGAAGTCTTTACATTTTCTCCCACATTTTCACAGCTTACTGTGAAGAAACCTTTCTGTATTTGGAGATTAAATCTCCTTTCCTCCAGACGTAAAAAGTGCCCCCTTGTCCTCTCTGATGACCTTAATGTGAATAACTCAACACCAAGTTCACTATATGTACCACTTATGTATTTATACATTTTGACCATATCCCCCCTTAATCTCCTCTTCTCAAGAGTGAATAAATTCAGTTCCTCTAATCTTTCCTCATAGCTGAGCTCCTCCATGCCTCTTATCAGTTTGGTTGCCCTTCTCTTTACTTTCTCCAGTTCCCTGATATCCTTTTTGAGGAACTGGTGCCCAAAACTGAACTGCATATTCCAGATGAGGTCCTACTAATGATTTGTACTGGGCAAAATAACCTCTCTCTCTCTCTCTCTGGAGTCCATACCTCTCTTAATACAAGAAAGGACTTTGCTCACTTTGGAAACCACAGTTTGGCATTGCATGTTATTATTGAGCTTGCGATCTACCAAAACCCCCAGATCCTTCTCCACTACGGATTCCCCTTAGTTGTACTCCCCCTAGTATGTATCATGCATGCATATTCTTAGCCCCCAAGTGCATAACTTTACATTTATCAACATTAAACCTCATCTGCCACAAAGCTGCCCAATTAAACAGTGAATTTAAATCGGCTTGTAAATTGGAGACATCCTGTAAGGACGTTATTCCACTGCATAGCTTGGTGCTATCTGCAAAGACTGAAATGGTACTTTAAATTCCAGACTCCCACAGCATTGTAAATGAAGGCACAGCTATTGAGTATACTAAATGGAGGCATGGCTACTGAGAATACTAAATTGAGGCTCAGCTATTGAGTATTCTAAACGGAGGCGGAGGCACGACTATTCAGAATTGTAAACGTAGGCACAGCTATTACGTATACTAAATGGAGGCACAGTTATTGAGTATTACTGAGGCAGCACATTTACCTTTCAGCCGTGGAAGTGGATCATGCCTGCAAATCAAGACTAGGAAGAGTTAGATGGTATAAATATTGTATAACCCAATTACCCCAGTAAGCCAGTACTGAACGGCCGGCCGGCCATACGAGAGAGCTGGGAATCAGACAAAGGATGATTCCCTTGATAAATGTGTCCCTCTGTGTGTTTAATGACTGTCATCTATTTCCTGAAATGGACATCGTTATGGCAGGAAGCTGGGAGCAAGCCATGCAATGCTTCTGCACTATATCTCTTAACAAGACAACTCACTCTCATGTCTCATTTCCTGCCAGAAAAGAATTTGTACTCAAAATACTATTAAAGGTCAAATCTAATAATTGCTTGCAATGGAATAGCAATTAATTTCTAATCAAACTGTGCTGAAATAAAAAACCTTAAATTAGTAAAAGTTTATTGTATGTCACTAAATACTGGTTTACAAAAACAAAATATGTAACTATCGGTATGTATTCATAACTAAAACAAAGTTCCTTCTATTGCTCTCGGCCTCCTCCAAAACTCCAAATTCCTTTTTTTTTTTGCTGCTATGATCTGACTTCCTTTTAGAGCAGGGGTCTCAAACTGGCGGCCCTCCAGCTGTTGCAAAACTACAAGTCCCATCATGCCTCTGCCTGTGGGAGTCATGCTTGTAACTGTCAACCTTGCAATGCTTCATGGGACTTGTAGTTTCACAACAGCTGGAGGGCCGCCAGTTTGAGACCCCTGTTTTAGAGGGTGGCTATGGTAATTCTCCATGGTCCCACTGTGTGTATGAACATAGCCACCCTCTCTTTCCCACTCCTGAGGTGGACTAGGGGCTTTTTAGTGTGAATAGAGCGGTGCATATGATCGCAACTAACATGCACTGCTCATTCCAAACGAATTGAAGTGGAGAGGTTTGGGAACTCACAGAGGATGTTACAAGGAGGCAGAACAACTTATGGCGTGTACACACGACCGGACTTTTCGACCGAACTGGTCCGACGGAACAAATCCATCGGACAATTCGATCGTGTGTGAGCTTCATCGGACCTTTTCTGTGAAAAAATCTGTTGGACTTTAGAAATAGAACATGTTTCAAATCTTTCCGACGGATCGAGTCCGATCGAAAAATCAGTTCGTCTGTATGCTAGTCCGATGGACAAAAAAGGATGCTAGGGTAGCTATTGGCTACTGGCTCTGAACTTCCTTATTCTAGTCTGGTCGTACGTCATCACGTTCGAAACGATCGAACTTTAGTGTGATCGTGTGTAGGCAAGTCCGTTTCGTTGGAACTCCGTCGGAACCCCGTCAAAAAGTCCTTCAGGGTTCAGTCCGACGAAAAGTCTGGTCGTGTGTAAACGGCATTAGAAACAATTCCATGAAAAATAGATTACAAGGCCATTAAAGTGTTTGTTACCCTAAAAAAAAAAAAAAAAAATGGATCCTGTTCCCTTAAAGCATGTTATATAGCACAGTGCTTGTGCTGTGTAATTTTGCCCCCTGTATCATATAAAATACCTGGTTGATCCTGCCTGGTTCTGCCCTCCCCCCTGTAAACTGCCTCTGTCATCCGCAGCTATCTACAGCTCTCCTTTGTCCTCCTCCCCCCTCCCTGTCTGTCAGCTGTGTCAGTGCCGCTCTGCTCCCCTTCCCTTCCTGCTGCTAAAAAAAGAATATGATATGATCATACAATCACCTCTATTAAATAAGGACATGTGCCCCACTGTATGTGTTTTGAAAAACATATGGCGATTTCTACCTTATTTCAGAGCGCCGCCCGGCGCTCACGTGACTGCTCGCTGCTCTCCTCCTCTTCTCCCCTCCTGACATCAGCGGGAATTCTCTGCCCCTCCCGCTGTAGCTGTCAGCCCAAGAGAGGAGAGCGGCAAACAGTCACGTGAGCACCAGGAGGCGCTCTGAAATAAGGTAGAAATCGCCATATTATTTTTTATAAAACATATGCAGTGGGGCACATATCCCTATTTAACAGAGGGGATTGTATGATCATATCATAGTGGCTTTATAGCCACTTTAAGTAGTGGATGTGTATGGATTTTTTTTGAGAATAAGAATATTATTAAGTGTCACTTTAACTACTTCCCGCCCATGCTGTAGCTGAAAGACGGCTACAGCCCGGGCTTAGTTCACAGTTAGAGCGCCCATGGACATCCTCCCATGATTGCGCTGCCCACGCGCCCCATGCAGTGCACGGGAGGCACGCTTAGTGATCGCTGCGTCCTTCGGACACAGCTGATCGCAGATCGGGGTAAAGGGCCAATCACAGTGGCTCTTTACCACGTGATCAACTGTGTCAAATGACAGCTGATCAGGGATGTAAACACAAGCCGGTTATCAGCATTCCTTTTCTCACGCTGACAGCGTGAGGAGAGGAGAAGAGAGCTTGTGAGAAAATGGGACATCTACACGGATAATTATTGCACTGATTATCAGTGTCCTGATTATCAGTGCAGTCCAAACAGTGCTGCCAATCAGTGCCCACCAGTGCTTCCTCATCAGTTTCACCTATCACTGCTGCCTATCAGTGCCCATCAATTCCACCTACCAGTGCCTATCAGTGCCACCTATCAGTACCCATCAGTGCCACCTATCCACCTGTCAGTCCTGCCTCATCAGTGCAGCCTATTAGTGCTGCCTCATCATTGCCGCCTCTTTAGTGCAGCCTATCAGTGGCCATCAGTGCAGCCTCATCAGCGCACACCGGTGAAGTAGAAAAATTACCTGTTTGCAAAACTTTATAACAAACTTTGAAAAAACGTTTTTTTTTCTTCAAAATTTTTCATCCTTTTTTAGTTTTTTTAGCAAAAAATAAAAAACCCAGTGGTGATTAAATACCACCAAAACAAAGCTCTTTGTGTGAAAAAAAATCAAAACAATTCATATGGGTACAGTGTAGCATGACCACGCAATTGTCATTCAAAGTGTGACAGTGCTGAAAGCTGAAAATTGGCCTTGGTAGGAAGGGGCTAAAAGTGCCCAGTAGGCAAGAGGTTAAATCCCAGCTCCAGTCAAAACTCTTTTAGGCTGGGTTCACACTGGAGATCACAGCGGGTCACAGCAGGAGTTCGGTGCGTCTCCATTCACCGTTTTAGGTCCGATTTCAGCCCAAATTTTGGGCTGAATTTGGACCTGAAACGGACCAAAAGACGCACAGGGCTCCTATACAATTCGCACCGAAGCCGCTGCAGAGATGTGTGAACCGGCTACATAGAAAGATGGTCACAATCTCCTGCTATGTTAATTGGATGCAGGGAAACACGCATCCAATTCGCAATAGTGTGAACCCAGCCTTAAAGTGGAAGTAAACCCTCCGTGTAAACGTTATCAAGGTGTAACATACATACATGACATTCATCCAAAATTCTCCAACGCATTCCCCTTTCCAAATTATCGTCATGCTTTTGTGCTTTATGGGTTCAAGGCAGGGCCACCGATAGGGGGGACAGCCAGCCAACCTGGGCATGCACAAGTGAAGTATACCTGTGTATGCCAATTGTGTCCTTCATTCTCCGAGTCCCTGCTGTACAGGGATCTCCAGAGTGTTTGCTGGAATGAAGTCAGCCTTCAGCTTTGGCTTAGGCAATCGCGATAGTTCTCCTTCCGGTAAACCCTATATTCTTCTGCCCAGGATTTGTTACTCATAGGTGGAAGAAAGCATGGAGGAAGTAGGTGCCGGGACACAGCCAAGACATTCTGTACCTCCCAACTGTCCTGGATTTCATGGGACTGTCCTGGGATTTTAACAAAATCTCGATGTCCCGCTGATCTGTGTTATGTCCCAGACCCCTGTCCTGAACAACTCATTCCAACATTTGGCTCCACTAACTTACCTTGCAGTACTCTGGAAGATTCCAGCTTCAGACCACCCCACTTGCTCTCAGCCAGCAGTGCTCAGGTTTCTTATGGTTCTTAACCAAGGCCGACATGTAAACATTGCGAGAGAATGAGGTAAGGGATGGAAGTAAGGGCAGGCAAGCAACTATGAGATAACAGCAGGAGCTCAGCAGAAACACCAACCACTGTCAGGCTATCCACAAAGGGCGGACTTATGCAGCGTACACACGGTTGGACTTTTCGACCGGACTGGTCCGACGGACGCCGACGGACCAAATCCAGCAGACGATCCGATCGTGTGTGGGCTTCACCGGACCTTCAGCGGACTTTTCCAGTCGCAAATCTGACGGACTTTAGATTTGGAACATGCTTCAAATCTTTACGTCGTAACTCCGCCGGACCCTGAAATCCGCTCGTCTGTATGCTAGTCCGACGGGAAAAAACTGACGTTGGGGCAGCTATTGGCTACTGGCTATCAACTTTCTTATTTTAGTCTGGTGTACGTCATCATGTACGAATCCGTCAGACTTTGGTGTGATCATGTGTAGGCAAGTCCGTTCGTTAAAAAGTCAGTCGAAAGTCCGCTAGAAAGTCTGTCGGACCAGTCCGGTCGAAAAGTCTGACCGTGTGTACGCGGCATTAGACTTGCATTATATCAGGTCACATGACTGTGGCGGGAAAATGTAAGGAATGCTCTTGCACTGAGCGTACAGTGCGCATGTCATTTAAATATCAGGCAGCAACTTGAGGCCTTAGATTTTTTTTCTATAGTGAAGCAATAACCAAGTGGTCACACCTCGATCATGTATGACAACATCCCTAAATCTTTAAATATAACTAATTAATTAATTTTAATTATAAGTCTAATTGTTACCGGTTCTCTTTAAGTAAGTAACTGTGCCAAGCACAGACAGAATTCTTCTACTAAATGAGAGCCTTGAACCCAGCAAGTGCTGATGAACAAATGTAAAAGCTTCAGCCGTGAAGTTTTTGGAGATGAGAGAATTCCTTTTTGGCCTCCACCGTTCAGGGTCTCACGTTGCCAGAAGGTCTGTTTTCCAGATGACTGGCACTGCACAATGTTGTTACTGTTACAGATGCTCTGGTGTTTTCTAATTGTAACCTTTTGAAGAACCCTCGTAAAAGTAGATGAGAGAGAATTGTTTCAACCCTACTAAACATTTGTTTAAGGATGGCTGAAAAGTAGATTGGAACCTTGCAGCTTATTATTTTTATGACAGATGTTGCCAATGGACCAGCAAACCTAAAATCATAAACTTGCAAATAACATTTACAAATATGTATTTAACAGAACCTACTTCTGTAGAAACTAGTGTTTTACATAGTGTGCACTTGCAGCTTGCCACCCATGAATCCTTTCCTTCATTTGGCTGTCGCCTTTGAGCCTGTTCAACAGATCCGGGGCTGCCCACTTGACTGGGACACAGCAAACTGAGGGTGTGGCAAAGTTGTGTCAGCAGTGGAAGAGCCTTACATCTTGATATTGCATACAGAGTGCAGGGGTCAGGTGTATGTAATGTAGAGTGCAGGGGTCAGGTGTATGTAATGTAAAGAATGCAGGGGTCAGGTGTATGTAATGTAAAGAATGCAGGGGACAGGAGTATGTAATGTAAAGAGTGAAGGGTAAAGAGGAAAGATTCGCAGCTACTCCCAGCCAACCCAGTTGAATATACAATGAAGTTCAGCCTCAGCCTACATGTCTCCACCAAACCACACACCCTGATGCATTTCGCCCCACCCACTGACTCTAAGATTATGTCAGGGCTGGACTCAGCCCTTCCTTCTAAGAGCAGGCCGCTCAGCTGTCGGTTAATTGCCAGCTCCAATCTTTTCCACAGTGGCTTACCCGATGATGATATCCTGTTCGTCAGTCCTGCTGGTTACTTAAGCTGTTCAGTTCAGTTCCTCTCTGCCTTCGCCTTGGTCAACACATCCAGAGACTCTCTCCTGTGTACCTGTTGAAGACTTGCTTGGCTGATGTCCCTTCTGGTTCCTGATCCTGCTTGCTGTTCCACAATACTGATTCTCCGGTTACCTGATTTCCTGTCCTGTCCTGAAGTACGCTGATCTCTGGCTCCCTGATGTCCTGGCTTGTCTGGCTATCCGCTCTTCATTGTTTATTCACCTGGGCTGGTTGGGAGTAGCGGTGATCCTTTCCTCTTTACATTTACAAACTCCCTTGATTGGTATCAGGACATGTCTGCACCCCATGTTCTGGGACACAGGAATATACTTTCACCTCTACTTTGAGCAGCACCATAAGCAATAAAACAGGTACAGAGCAAAAGGGGTCAGGTGTATGTAATGTTCCGAGTGTAGGGGTCCAGTGAAGGTAATCTACAGATTGCAGAGATCAGGGTTATGTAATGTATAGAGTGATGGTGTCAGGTGTACAGGTGTATGTAATGTACCAAGTGCAGGGGTCAGGTGTATTTAATATACATAGTGCAGGATTCAGGTATATGTAATGTGCATAGTGTAGAGGTCAGATATATGTAACATATAGAGTCCCAGGGTCAGGTGTATGTAATGCACAATGGGCAAGCGTCAGGTGTTTGTATCATACACAGTGCAGAGGTCAGGTCTATGTAATATTCAGATTGCAGGGGTCAGGTGTATGCAATATAATGTACCAAGTTCGTAGGTCAGGTGTAAGTAATGTACACAGTACAGGGG
Source organism: Lithobates septentrionalis (assembly GCA_037952835.1). Lineage (NCBI taxonomy): Eukaryota > Metazoa > Chordata > Amphibia > Anura > Ranidae > Lithobates > Lithobates septentrionalis. The sequence goes on along the minus strand of JBBDGP010000784.1, from coordinate 418,638 downwards.
GTCTGGTGTATGTAATCTACAGATTATAGAGATCAGGGTTATGTAATGTACAGAGTGAAGGAGTCAGGTGTATGCAATGTACCAAATGCAGGGAGCCAGGTGTATGTAATGTACATAGTTACAGGGGGTCAGTTATATGTAATGTACACAGTACAGGGGTCTTGTGTATGTAATCTACAGAATGTAGAGATCAGGGTTATGTAATGTACACAGTGAAGGAGTCAGGTGTATGTAATGAACCAAATGCAGGGAGCCAGGTGTATGTAATGTACATAGTACGGGGGTCAGGTGTATCTAACATATAGAGTTTCGGGGTCAGGTGTATGTAATGCACAGTGTACAGGGGTCAGGTGTTTGTACCATACACAGTGCAGAGGTCAGGTCTATGTAATATTCAGAGTGCAGGGAACAGGTATTTGTAATGTACATAATATGTCAAGCACATATAACACGGTGCAGGTTTATGATGTATATAACATACACAGTGTAGGGGCCAGAAGTATTAAGTAGAGAAAGTGCTGTCCAGTGTAACCCTACAGAAGTGATGTATTTTCCGCCGGACACGTTGATTGACATCCCCGCTAGCTAATCATGGCACAATTGCGGCATCTAGTGGCTACTGAAAGCGCGCAATAGTGCCACATTGCCGCAGTAAATACACGGTGGCTGGTCAGCAAGTAGTTAAAAATTATGCAGCAAAAACCTTTGTTCACTTTTTTCTAAATAATGTACCAATATAGCATTAATGTACGTATTTTTCAAAAATAAAACAGCTTTCCATTTATTCTACCCCTGCTTACCTCACTCTCTTCATGGGTGTTTAAAAACACTGCTCGATGACGTCATCCTTGCTTCCTGAACATACTTTAGGTCATGACACAGGAAGGAATTGACCAGCTGAGGGTAGATGATGCAGGGTGTGTGCTATTGAGATCAGCTGGTCAACTCTTTCCTGTGTCGTGACCTAAAGTATGTTCAGGAAGAAAGGCAGAGGTAATGGAGCAAGGTTTTTAAACACCTATGTAGAGAGTGAAGTTAAGTGTGGGTTGAATAAATGGAAAGCTGTTTTATTTTTGCAAAATAAATACATTAACCACTTCAGCCCCGGAAGGATTTACCCCCTTCCTGACCAGAGCACTTTTTGCGATTTGGCACTACGTCGCTTTAACTGACAATTGCGCAGGCGTGTGAAGTTGTACCCAAACGAAATTGAAGTCCGTTTTTCCCCACAAATAGAGCTTTCTTTTGGTGGTATTTGATCCCCTCTGCGGTTTTTATTTTTTGCACTATAAACCAAAAAATAGCGACAATTTTGAAAAAAAAAAGCAATATTTTTAACTTTTTGCTATAATAAATATCCCCCAAAAATATATAAAAAAAGTTTTATTTCTTAGTTTAGGCCGATATGTATTCTTTTACATATTTTTGGTAAAAAAAAAATCGCAATAAGCGTATATTGATTGGTTTGCGCAAAAGTTATAGCATCTACAAAATAGGAGATAGTTTTATGCCATTTTTATTATTAATTTTTCTTTTATTAGCAATGGCGGTGATCTGCGCTTTTTATCGTGACTGCGACATTATGGCGGACACGTCGGACACTTTTGACACTATTTTGGGACCAGTGACATTTATACAGCGATCAGTGCTAAAAAAATGCACTGATTACTGTGTAAATGACACTGGCAGGGAAGGGGTTAAACACTAGGGGGTGATCAAGGGGTTAAGTGTGTCCTAGGGAGTGATTCTAACTGTGGGGGGGATGGGCTACTACTCACATGACAGCGATCACTGCTCCCGATGACAGGGAGCAGTAGATCTCTGTCATGTCACTAGGCAGAACGGGGAAATGCCTTGTTTACATAGGCATCTCCCCGTTCTTTTGCTCCGTGACACGATCGTGGGCACTCGGCGCGGGCACTCTGGACCCGCGGTCACGGAGCACGCGGCAAGAAGGAGGCTCCCATCATCTCATCTAGAGTATGGCGGTCCCATCCCTTTCAATAGAAATAGAATTAAATGCCCCCTATATGGGACTTTGAATGGACCACCAACTCCGGAATTACATAAAATAAATCTTTAATATGATAGATTAAAATGCAAATACAAAAGATCGCATATATGAAAAAATGCACGACATGTGCTACATAAAACAGACCAATGTATATTGTGAGATCACATACAATATAAATGCCCAAATGCCCGACGCGTTTCCGGTATCAGGTGTTCCAATACCTTCTTCAGGGACCAAGGGTTCAGAAAGTTTAGTGTTCAAAATACATTCTAGAATTGCAAAAAGACACTGTCAGGTAACACATAACAGTCAGAGTATACATATATATCACATATATATCACATGTATACTCACAGAGTATACATATATATATATAAGAGGTCTCATAGCGGGAGATCGCCGCGCTCCAGGTCAGCGGGACCAGGGGTGAAAAGGAGAGGGTCCTGTGTTAGTTCACCTTACCAGATTTTTCTGTAAAGGTGAACTTTCCCTTTAAGTGCCATGTCCACAGAGGGCAGGGTTGCCAACCGCCAGTAAATTTACTGACCGTTTGTAAAAATCAGTGATTTTTTTTACAGCTGCCAGTAAATATCAGGGTTTTTCATATCATGCTGTGTTGACTTTTTAGGTGTAAATCAAGCAAATTACTTTGTTATAGGTATTGTCAGTGTTTCCATATCATGTGTATACTGTTCAAATATTCACTGTGTTAGTTTTCAATAGGAGTTCTGTAATTTCTCAGGTCGCCAGTAAAAAAATGTGCTCCGCCAGTAAATATTCCACATTTTGTCAGTAAAAAATGCTGCGGGAGGTTGGCAACCCTGACAGAGGGTAACAGATTAAACTTAACCTTAGGGGACCAAAATTTGAATTCAGAACGTGTATCGCCAGCACACCATGGATCTTCAAAAAAACGTCCAAATGTTTATTAAACTGATCACATCACAGCAGTAGAAGTGCAACGTTTCAGGGCCATGCGTGACCCCTTCTTTAGGCAAGCCTGATGAAAAGGTCCTCCGTGGCCTCAAAGCCGTCCACTTTTACTGCTGTGATGTGATTTCTTTAACAAACATTTGTAACTTATTATTAAGCTCCATGGTGTGCTGGTGAGATGCTTTGACTTGTGCTGACACTGATTTCCAGCTGGTGGATACTAAAGCATCCTCTTACTTCAAGGCTTATCCAGAAACGTGTGATGGGAATATTCTGCATGCAAAATTGAAAAAGACCCCTGTGCCTGCTGAGATATTTCTTTCCAGGAATCGTTCTTAGAAGTGAGTATGCTTCATACCAGTAAATAGGATTCTCAATGTATCATAATGATGAGGATCTGAGAATGTGATGTTGTGTTTGTTATGCTCCTTCAGGTGGAAGTTTATTGTGTTGTTGCTTGTAGGTGGCATGCGGGGATAAGTGGAGGTATTTTGAAATTTAGTGAAAGATCGCTGAAGAGCAAGTTCTCCGTTTCAGTCATTGAGCCGCTTAGAAAAAAAAAGTTCATATTTTTTCCCCTTTTTTGGAGGATGGATTTAGTGTTGCTTATTTTAATAAAGTCGGCGTAAAGTTCCCTTGATTGACTTCTACCTATAGGTAAGCCAATATTAACCACTTCAGCTCCAGGTCCCCCCCCCCCCCCCCCCGCCCTTCATGACCAGGCCATTTTTTGCGATAGGGCACTGCATTATGTTATATAATAAGGTGGTGGTCTCAGCGGGGAGCATCGATAGTTTCAAGAAACTATTAGATAAGCACCTGAGCGACCACAACATACAGGGATATACAATGTAATACTGACATATAATCACACACATAGGTTGGACTTGATAGACTTGTGTCTTTTTTTAACCTCACCTACTATGTAACTATGTAACAATTGCGCGGTCGTGCAATGCTGTACTCAAATAAAATTGATGTCCTTTTTTCCCCACAAATAGAGCTTGCATTTGGTGGTATTTGATCACCTCTGTGTTTTTTATTTTTTACACTATAGACAAAAAGACCGACAAAAAACTATATATTTTTTTCTTTCTGCTACAAAACACATCCAATAAAAAAATGTTAAAAAATCAAACTTCTTCATCAATTTAGGCCAATATGTATTCTGCTATTTATTTTTGGTAAAAAAAAAATCCCAATAAGCGTATATTGATTGGTTTGCGCTAAAGCGTCTATAAACTATGGGATATTTTTATGGAATTTTTATTTATTTTTACTAGTAATGGCGGCGATCAGCAACTTATAGCAGGACTGTGACATTGCGGCGGACAAATCGGACACTAAGTGACACTTTTGATACTTTTTTGGGGACCAGTGACACTAATAGAGTGATCAGCACTGCACTGTCACTGTACTGACACCGGCAGGGAAGGGGTTAACATCAGTGGCGATAAGGTTAAATGTGTCCCCAGGGAGTGCTTGCTAACTGTGTGTGTGTGTGTGGGGGGGGGGGGTGTGCTTGTACTGTGGAAAGGCAGAGATCCGTGTCCGTGCTTGGTAGAAACACAGGATCTCTGTCTTCCCTACTAACGGAACGGCGATCTGCCTTGTTTTCATAGGCAGACCGCCGTTCTGCCTCTGTCGGGAATGGTCAGCGGGTCCCGGCAGACAGCGGATGCATTAAGGTGAAAAAACACGAGGGTTTACAACCCCTTTAAAGCTTACCTATAGGGACAGTAAATATCCCCTAAACGTGCACCGTTTAGGAGATATTTACTTGCAAAGCCACCTGTGACATCAATGGCGCATGCGCTCTGAAGGACCGGCATACCTGTCCTCGGGCGTAACCAGCGGCTTCTGTGCGAGTGACGTCATCGCGGCTTGTCCAATCAAAAGGACAGAAGACCGCCTGGAAGGAAGACGGGGGAAGATGGAAGCCCTGTCAGTGGTGACAGCGTTCTGCTAGAGGGCTCTGTTTTAAAGGTAAGTTGCATACTAGTACATTAGAACTTTGCCTTGAAGGTTTTACAAAGAAAAAAATGGCAGTTTACTACCGCTTTAAGTGTTCTTTATGTTTGTGTTATTTTCCCTTTTATTGTGCTTATTTGGCTCGGGATAAACCCAGAGTAGGGATTTAAATTCACTTTCCCCATTGTTTCCAATGCGTATCATGATCTCTCCCAATTTTTTGACAAAATTAGGGGGAAATTTAAACTCAGATCATTAGTAGCAAGACCATTGTAAGGCCTCATGCACACTGGACGTTTTTTTTGAGTGTCGGTTCACTGTGCCATGTGGAAACCAGCGCGATTCATAGGTGTGCGCACAGGGTGTGCCAGGTATGTCTGGGCACACCCTAATCACTCTGTGCTGCACAGATTCCCCATGCTGCTTGGCTGCAGAAGAAGGGACTTAGACCTCTGATATCTCACTGAAGACCCCCAATGGAGCTCCTAAAAAAAAAAAAAATATATATATATATATATATATATATATATACATACATATTATTAAATAAAATTGTAAAAAATAGAAAAATTGTACAAAAGTTAAGATAAAAATAATAATAAAAAAAACTACTGACATCAAGCTCTTCCCTACTGACACTGTCCACTGCTCTACTGAGATACTGAGATATATATATATATATACACACACACACACACACACACACACACACACACACACACACGTGTGTTTGAGCTTTGGGTGCACACCCTAATGCCATGGTTTGCGCACACCTATGGCGCGATTCCAGTGTGGATTCCCGCATCACATTTCACCTGCCGGTGGTTCACACTGCCCTATGCAAACCGCTGCAGGACAATATAAAATAATGGCACCCCCAGATCGGATTGCAGATCGCAGTGCAAACTGCCAAATGGTGCAGTATTTGGATCGCATAGGTGTGAACACCCATGCGATCTAATTCCAGTGCGAACCAAAAAAAAAAGGGTCCTGCCCATTTGTAAATATGCCTAAACAGGCGTTAGCGTTTAAGTGCTTGAGCATTAATCATTTCAAAGGGCAGAATAAATAATGTATTCTGGCCAATTAAATTAATTAACGGACAAACACTTGACGTGGGTAGACACATTACACACTTTTACAAGCGTCAGGAATTTTTTTGCCAAAACACTGCAGCCCGGAGGAAGGCTTCTAGGAGAGTTTAGAAAACCCCCTGTGTGCATGAGGCCTAAAGTTTATTTTCATCATCAAGAGGTTTGCACTGATAATTGAAATATTAAAGCGGAGTTCTGCTTAAAAAACTGGCACAACAACAACCATGGTGCTGGAATGATTGAAGCACTAACACCAGGTGTTTGGAGTATAATTATCTGCTGATTTGTTAAACTCTGGAATACACATTTCTATTGTGGTGTAGGATCTGGGCCTGCTGTCCCTCCATCGCTCTTTCCTTCCTTCTCTCTCCTTCCCTCCTTCTCTCTCCTTCCCTCCTTCTTTCCTTCTTTCTCTCTCCCTCCCTCCCTCTTTTCCCCTTTCTTTCTTCATCTCTCATTCATCTCAGACTCTAACCACACCCCCATATGAACCACGCCCATATACGCCACACCCACAATTTCACATAAACCCCACCCATTTTTCCGTGCATGCCACATTTTCTTTTTTGCTATGTCACGCCCACAAACGCGTGCCCCCCCTAATTATAATAGGACTCCGCATACAGCCAAAAAAGTGTCCCTATAATTTTTTTTACAATGTTGGCAACTATGCATATTGCTGGCTCTACAGAGTGACATTAGCCCTGGAACTACAGCATTCAGATGCCATCAGGTGGGGGATCAATCTGCCACTGCTCAAGGAACCCTTAGCAATTTCTTTTGGATCCTTTGGGTTCCAGGGGACACTATTTGAGAATGGTTGGTCTAGACCAGGGGTCTCCAAACCTTCTAAACAAAGGGCCGGTTTACTGTCCTTCAGGAGGGCCAGATTGTGGCCAGCGGGAGTGGAAATTTTTCTGGCACCAGTAGGAGTAAACATCACCACATTTGGTATTAGGTTAGAGGAATAGTGCCCCATTTTTGATATAAGGAGGAATAGTGCCCTATTATTAGTCTCAGTGGGAGAAATGATGCTCCATTGTTGGTGTTAGATGGCAGAATAGGGTCTCGTATCAGTAGGAGGATTAGTGCCCCAAGGGACGGTTAAAGGCAGACAAAGGGCCGTATCCGGCCCTCGGGCCGCAGTTCGGAGACCCCTGGTCTAGACAAACCTTTCTCCACCCTTTTAACATGGAGGAACCCTTTAAATTACTTTTCAATCCCTGGGGACCCCTGCTAATATTTATTATATATACAGCTCCTTACATTTGTGGTCATATGAAAGAATTCTACCCTTACAGATAGCTAAAAGGATCTTTGTGGTCAGTACTTACTTATCTGTGAGTCAGAAATTGCTCATTGCTTGAGGAATCCCCAGCAAGCTCTGAAAGAATCCTCGGGTTCCATGGAACCCTGGTGGAGAATGGCTGGTCTAGACTGATTTGTTACCTGTTGCTGAGCATGTGCACACTTGACGGTTACCGTAGCGATGCTTTTTATGAAATCTGAACAATTCCAGCAACCTAGAGGCACATTAATCTGTTGCACACAATAAAAAAGGTTGGACACCTTGGAAAATGGCCATTATTGTACAGCATTGGGTGCGGAATGGAAGGAGAAGGAAGAGGTGGAAAATTAGCTTCATGTTGAAATCTTAGCAATGATTTCAATGTCAAATGCCTGAGTGTAAAATATATAGCGGGGAGAAAGAAGACAGCGTGCGGTACAAGCAATAAGAGAACCATGCTGAAAACGATTATTTCAAGTGACAAGTACTGATTCACCACACACTTGTGTCTTCAGAAAACCTCCCTTAGCTTTTCAGCAATTTTCAGCGACGTCCACAGCATTGCACGATTCACAACACAGGGTTCAATGCAAAGTATACTAATTTATTTATAATATAGCCCTTGTTGGTGTGATGAGCAGCATTGTGGTAACCATGGCAACAAGACTTCATCTCTGCGGGGGCAGTATCCAGGCACAAATCTGAGGGTGGTGAAAGATTTAACAAGAGAGTAGAATGTACCGCTGAGATCTGACTCAATCTGTTATTGTTATTAGTAGTGGTGGCAGCATTTCTGTTATCATAGTGTAGCCCTATGGCTTATATTATTATTATTATTATTATTATTATTATACAGGATTTATATAGCGCCAACAGTTTACGCAGTGCTTTACAATAGGGCTGGGAGATTTTCTTAAAAAAAATAATCTTCGATTCTCTTAAAAAAAACTCGATTCACGATTCTAATCGAGTTTTTTTTTTCTTTGGAAACCGCGCCGGTCCTGAAGCGCTGCGGGCATGAGCTTTTAGGCGAGGCCGCGGCTTCGGCCTAGTCCGCGGCGTCCGGCCTCGCGGACTAGGCCGAAGCCGCGGCCTCACTTAAAAACTCCTTGCCCGTAGCTCTTCAGGCCCAGCGCGGTGTCAGCGCCGGTCCTGAAGCGCTGCGGGCATGAGCTTTTAGGCGAGGCCGCGGCTTCGGCCTAGTCCGCGGCGTCCGGCCTCGCGGACTAGGCCGAAGCCGCGGCCTCACTTAAAAACTCCTTGCCCGTAGCTCTTCAGGCCCAGCGCGGTGTCAGCGCCGGTCCTGAAGCGCTGCGGGCATGAGCTTTTAGGCGAGGCCGCGGCTTCGGCCTAGTCCGTGGCGTCCGGCCTCGCGGACTAGGCCGAAGCCGCGGCCTCACCTAAAAACTCCTTGCCCGTAGCTCTTCAGGCCCGGCGCTGACACGGCGTCCGGCCGTAGCCGCGGACTAGGCCGAAGCCGCGGCCTCGCCTAAAAACTCATGCCCGGCGCGGTGAAAGAAAAAAAAAAAAAAATCTAAAGAAATCGATTTGCTTAAATTTTGAATCGATTTGACCTCTCAACTCGATTCAAGATTTAAATCGATTTTTTTCCCAGCCCTACTTTACAATATAAAAGGGAGACAATACAGTTATAATACAATAAGATACAAGAGGATTAAGAGGGCCCTGCTCAGAAGAGCTTACAATCTAATAGATAGGAGGATGGTGCAAAGAACGAATAAGCTTTGCATAATACAGTTACTGTCATATTGCACTTTTTCTATCACACAAGATACATCTACTGTATATCAGTTGCCTTCATGACTTGGGAATCCGCTCCCAGTACAGGTGGAGCGGTTGACCAGGACTGGTTGAGGCAGCGGGGCAGATGGTGGCAAAAGTCAAAGAGTTGACACAGAGGGGGGATTTACTAAAACTGGAGCACTCAGAATCTGGTGCAGCTGTGCATGGTAGCCAATAGGCTTCTAACTTCATCTCGTTCAATTAAGCGTTGGCAAAAAACCTGGAAGCTGATTGGTTTCTCTTCAGAGATGAGAACAGATTTTGCATGCTCTGGTTTTAGTAAATAACCCCCAGAATGTTTGGAGTGCCTGCTCATTTAGAGATGGTGAGAGCACTGACAAGGGCCAAAGTGTCTAAGGTACCGTCTGGTCTTCAAAAGAACAGTAAAGCCTCGTACACACAATCGGATTGTTGGCCAACAAAACCGTGGAATTTTGTCTGAAGGGCGTTGGCCCAAACTTGTTTTGCATACACGCGATCAGACAATTGTTGGCCAACAATTACGAACGTAGTGACGTACTAGAAGTACTACTTGGTTTTTCAGCTCTTTAGCGCCATCCTTTGGGCTCCTTCTGCTACTTTCGTGTTAGTAGAAGTTTGGTGAGTGTTGATTAGCACTTTTCATTTTGCACTTTTCAGTTCATTTCTGAACGGCCGTTCGTCAACCAGACATGTTGTGGAATCGGAGGAGATAACGTGTTATTTATTATTGGCCTTGTAGTTATTGCTTTGACATTATTTTTTGGTTGAATAATGATTTGATTTTGTATATTTTCTATATTTTTGGATGCATAGAATGCACTTTTTGGTTAAGTTCTATTGGCAGATAGCATGTCTAATTTTATTTTTATTTTTTTAATGCACAATAAAAACAATTGTGGAGAATAATACTTGGTTATGTGTTTTACTTCAAATGGCAGTTTGGGAGTCGGCAGTTACATTTTAAAAAATACAATGTAAAATTGACAAGGGACACCAACATAGTTGTATCTTTGATCTTAAAAACTGCTGGATAATGGTGTTTTTGTAACTTGCCCAAATAAAAAAAAAAAAGCATAATAATATTATTCTTGATATCACTAGAAAAAAAAAAGTCTTTGAAAATTTGTTTGCAATAACTCCATCAGTATCACCAGCGGAGCAGCTTCATTTTTAAAGAAGAAGAGAATTGTGCGCTACATTTCGAGATTTCATAGTTTACCACGTCATGAATGTTAATTCTCCATTACGACCGCTAGTTTACAAGACCAACCGCTTCTGGCTCATCCTTGCTTCCGAGCACTTTTGTCCGACGGACTTGTGTACACACGCTCGAAAAATCCAACAACACACATTTGCCAGCGGAAAAAATTTGAAAACCTGCTAGCCAACATTTGTTGGCAGAAAGTCCGACAACAATTGTCCGATGGAGCATACACACGGTCGGATTTACCGACAACAGCCTGTCATTGAATATTTCCCGTTGGAAAGTCCGATCGCGTGTATGGGGCTTTAGAGGTGGAGATGTAATGCTGCAGACGATACCCAGGTTCATTTGATCAGGCTGCAACTACGTTGATGCACTGGACTCAGAAAGAGGCAGGTAATACAGGAGAGAAAGCAAGTGTGCCCAGAAGTATTACCTGCCTCCTTGTGAGTCCAGTGCACCAACGTAATTGCAGCCTGCTCGGGTAAACCTGGGTATCGTCTGCAGCATTACATCTCTACTTCTAGATGCTGTGGTGAAGACCAGACAGTACCTTAGAAGCTGCACTTTGGCCCTTGTCAGAGGTCTCACCATCTCTAAATGAGCAGGCATGTTGAACTTTCTGTGTCGTCTCCATGACTGTTGCCACTATCTGCCCGCTGCCTCAACAAGTCCTGACTTGGGAATCCGCTCCCAGTATGGGTCGAGTGGTTAACCAGGACTGGTTGAGGCAGCTGGGCAGATAGTGGCAAAAGTCATGGAGTTGACACAGAATGTTCGACGTGCCTGCACATTTAGAGATGATGAGAGCCCTGACAAAGGCTGAATTGAAGCGTCTAACGTACCTTCCGGTTTTTACCAGACCATCTAGAGGTGGAGATGTAATGCTACAGACTATACCCACGTTCACCTGAGCAGGCTGCAACTATGTTAGTGCACTAAATTCACAAGGAGGCAGGCAATACAAAAAAGATAGCAAGGGCGCATGGAAATAGTAAAGACACAGTCAAGACACACAAGGCTGGAAGGTACATCCTGGACCACCCCTGAGTCTATCATTAAGCCCTTCCTGGTGAGGTGTTAGGGAGGAATGACCCTAGGTGGGGTTATGACGTACTGTTATGACATAAGATTCTCTGGCCTGATGAGACCAAGATAGAACTTTTTGGCCTTAATTCTAAGCGGTATGTGTGGAGAAAACCAGGCACTGCTCATCACCTGTCCAATACAGTCCCAACAGTGAAGCATGGTGGTGGCAGCATCATGCTGTGGGGGTGTTTTTCAGCTGCAGGGACAGGATGACTGTTTGCAATCGCGGGAAAGATGAATGCGGCCAAGTACAGGGATATCCTAGACGAAAACCTTCTCCAGGACCTCAGACTGGGCCGAAGGTTTACCTTCCAACAAGACAATGACCCTAAGCACACAGCTAAAATAACCAAGGAGTGGCTTCACAACAACTCCGTGACTGTTCTTGAATGGCCCAGCCAGAGCCCTGACTTAAACCCAATCGAGCATCTCTGGAGAGACCTAAAAATGGCTGTCCACCAACGTTTATCATCCAACCTGACAGAACTGGAGAGGATCTGCAAGGAGGAATGGCAGAGGTTCCCCAAATCCAGGTGTGAAAAACTTGTTGTATCTTTCCCAAAAAGACTCATGGCTGTATTAGATCAAAAGGGTGCTACTACTAAATACTGAGCAAAGGGTCTGAATACTTAGGATAATGTGATATTTCAGTTTTTCTTTTTTAATAAATCTGCAAAAAATGTCAACAATTCTGTGTTTGTAAAAAAAGAAGAAGAATTTTCCCCGGTGGGGCTTTAAAACAGCAATGAGCAAACTCAAAAAGAGTAGTCTAATGAATGTAAGCAATTATTTTAATAATGACAACCTATGTTCAGGGGCATAGTTAGATGGATTAAACTCGGTACATACCAAATCTGGTCCAATAACACAATTCATATTCCACAGTACAATAAAAATGCACAGATACACATCATTTCATGTCATCAACATTCCACAATTTTATACATGGTACATATCGTTACATTCCATCATGTGAATGAATGAAAGATTTGAATGAATGAAAGATTTATAGAGCGCTGCAAATGGGAACTGAATCGCCTCAAGGCGTTGTAGGGTATATAAGCACTGACGCGTTTCGACCTTAATATGGTCTTATCAGGGGGACAAATGGATCTAAAAAAATATATATATATATAGCATATGTACATAATTAGAAAAATATAACATCCTTCATCACATTAAAATGAATTGAGAGGACAGGTTTTTACCGTTTAAAAGTGGAATGGGTGCTATATGGTCCAAGATAGGAGGAACCGTTGGAGGAACCGGAGGGCCCGAAGGCCGCCAACGTCCCCCCTGTCGTGGAAGAGGAGCCGACCCCAAGGGGCTTGCAAGGAGCCACACTATCTGCGCCCCCCCACGTAGGGAGAGGGAGCACGCACCTGCAACGAACACCCATAATAGCCATCATCAGTCAAGGGAAATAATAATATTATAAATATTTCTAAATGGGTATATTAGAGCTGACCAAGGATATGTTGTCTGTATACAAATATATATATGTATATATATGGCGGTGATAAGTCCTATGAAAATTAATATATAAGTACAGATAGTAGTAGGATAGGGCATTATAGTGGTATCAAGAGGAAAAAAGTGTTGATGAACATTGATGGTGAGGTGAAGTGATGTGCTGCAAATTGAAGGGTGATGTGCTGGGGAACTACAAAGTGTATAGGTGACATATGTGATGCATAGGGATGAGCTTCGAGTTCGAGTCGAACTCATGTTCGACTCGAACATTGGCTGTTCGCAAGTTCGCCGAACAGCGAACAATTTGGGGTGTTCGCGGCAAATTCGAATGCCGCGGAACACCCTTTAAAAGTCTATGGGAGAAATCAAAAGTGTCATAAAAAGTGTTTGGGGACCTGGGTCCTGCCCCAGGAGACATGGATCAATGCAAAAAAAAGTTTTAAAAACGGCCGTTTTTTCAGGAGCAGTGATTTTAATAATGCTTAAAGTCAAACAATAAAAGTGTAATATCCCTTTAAATTTCGTACCTGGGGGGTGTCTATAGTATGCCTGTAAAGGGGCGCATGTTTCATGTGTTTAGAACAGTCTGACAGCAAAATGACATTTTGAAGGAAAAAACTCATTTAAAAATACCCGCGGCTATTGCATTGCCGACAATACACATAGAAGTTCATTGATAAAAACGGCATAGGAATTCCCCAAAGGGAAACCCCGAACCAAAATTAAAAAAAAAAATTGATGTGGGAGTCCCCCTAAATTCCATACCAGGCCCTTCAGCAGGCCGCAGGAAAAGAGGGGGGGGACGAGAGTGCGGCCCCCCCTCCTGAACCGTACCAGGCTACATGCCCTCAACATTGGGAGGGTGCTTTGGGGTAGCCCCCCAAAACACCTTGTCCCCATGTTGATGAGGACAAGGGCCTCATCCCCACAACCCTGGCCGGTGGTTGTGGGGGTCTGCGGGCGGGGGGCTTATCGGAATCTGGAAGCCCCCTTTAACAAGGGGACCCCCAGATCCCGGCCCCCCCCTGTGTGAAATGGTAAGGGGGTACTTACCCCTACCATTTCACTAAAAAACTGTCAAAAATGTTAAAAATGACAAGAGACAGTTTTTGACAATTCCTTTATTTAAATGCTTCTTCTTTCTTCCTTCATCTTCTGGTTCTTCTGGTTCTTCTGGCTCTTCTGGTTCTTCCTCCGGCGTTCTCGTCCAGCATCTCCTCCGCGGCGTCTTCTATCTTCTTCTCCTCGGGCCGCTCCGCACCCATGGCATGGGGGGAGGCTCCCGCTCTTCTCTTCTTCTTTGCTTCTCTTCTTCTCTTCTTCATTTTCTTCTCCGGGCCGCTCCGCAACCCATGCTGGCATGGAGGGAGGCTCCCGCTGTGTGACGGCGCTCCTCGTCTGACAGTTCTTAAATAACGGGGGGCGGGGCCACCCGGTGACCCCGCCCCCCTCTGACGCACGGGACATGACGGGACTTCCCTGTGGCATTCCCCGTGACGTCACAGGGAAAACCCGTCAAGTCACCGTGCGTCAGAGGGGGGCAGGGTCACCGGGTGGCCCCGCCCCCGTTATTTAAGAACTGTCAGGCGAGGAGCGCCGTCACACAGCGGGAGCCTCCCTCCATGCCAGCATGGATTGCGGAGTGGACCGGAGAAGAAAACGAAGAAGAGAAGGAGAGAAGAAGAGAAGAAGAGAAGAAAAGAAGAAGAGAAGAGCGGGAGCCTCCCCCCCATGCCATGGGTGCGGAGCGGCCCGAGGAGAAGAAGATAGAATACGCCGCGGAGGAGATGCTGGACGAGAACGCCGGAGGAAGAACCAGAAGAGCCAGAAGAACCAGAAGATGAAGGAAGATAGAAGAAAGAAGAAGCATTTAAATAAAGGAATTGTCAAAAACTGTCTCTTGTCATTTTTAACATTTTTGACAGTTTTTTAGTGAAATGGTAGGGGTAAGTACCCCCTTACCATTTCACATAGGGGGGCGGGATCTGGGGGTCCCCTTGTTAAAGGGGGCTTCCAGATTCCGATAAGCCCCCCGCCCGCAGACCCCCACAACCACCGGCCAGGGTTGTGGGGATGAGGCCCTTGTCCTCATCAACATGGGGACAAGGTGTTTTGGGGGGCTACCCCAAAGCACCCTCCCAATGTTGAGGGCATGTGGCCTGGTACGTTCAGGAGGGGGGGGGCACACTCTCGTCCCCCCCCTCTTTTCCTGCGGCCTGCCAGGTTGCGTGCTCGGATAAGGGTCTGGTATGGATTTTTGGGGGAACCCCACACGTTTTTTTTTTTTTTTGGCGCGGGGTTCCCCTTAAAATCCATACCAGACCTGAAGGGTCTGGTATGGAATTTAGGGGGAACCCCACGTCATTTTTTTTTTTAAATTTTGGCTGGGGTTCCCCTTAATATCCATATCAGACCTGAAGGGCCTGGTATGGAATTTAGGGGGACTCCCACATCATTTTTTTTTTTTTAATTTTGGTTCGGGGTTCCCCTTTGGGGAATTCCTATGCCGTTTTTATCAATGAACTTCTATGTGTATTGTTGGCAATGCAATAGCCGCGGGTAGTTTTAAATGAGTTTTTTCCTTCAAAATGTCATTTTGCTGTCAGACTGTTCTAAACACAGGAAACATGCGCCCCTTTACAGGCATACTATAGACACCCCCCAGGTACGAAATTTAAAGGGATATTACACTTTTATTGTTTGACTTTAAGCATTATTAAAATCACTGCTCCTGAAAAAAACGGCCGTTTTTAAAACTTTTTTTTGCATTGATCCATGTCCCCTGGGGCAGGACCCGGGTCCCCAAACACTTTTTATGACAATAACTTGCATATTAGCCTTTAAAATTAGCACTTTTGATTATTCATGTTCGTGTCCCATAGACTTTAACGGTGTTCGTGTGTTCGAACAAACTTTTTTCCTGTTCGCATGTTCTGATGCGAACCGAACAGGGGGGTGTTCGGCTCATCCCTAGTGATGCATGAGTGGATTGTGAAGGATGCATGATGTGTGCCAACTAACAAGAACGAAAACCAAAAAACAAAAAAGATTAGAAAAATAGCAACTAAAGTGAAACATTGTGAGTGAACAAAAATAGTGTTTTTCTGTCAATATGGGGTGCTGTGTGTACATTAATGAGGAAAAAAAAAGAACTTAAATGATTTTAGCAAATGGCTGCAATATAACAAAGAGTGAAAAATTTAAGGTGGTCTGAATACTTTCCGTCCCCACTGTACATCACAGTGCACCACCTTAACTTGTCCTGCTGCTGGAAAGAAGATGGGGCAGAGCTGAGAAGCAGAAAGTGCAGGGTCTGGAGGAGGACCAGAGGTGGGCTTCCCCGAGAGATGCAGGATCTGTAGGAGGAGTCCTGTCCTCCTCTCTGCTGCCATGGGGGGGGGGGGGGGGGGGGGGAGGGCAAAGATAAACCTTTCTGCGGTTGCGTAGAGAAGCGCAGGATCTGGCAGAGGAGCTCTGTCCTCCTCTCTGCTGCCAAATTCTGAGACAAGGTGGGGGCAGAGACGAGGAGGGCGCCGCAGCTGCAGGAGAGGTGAGAGGGCCACACAAAATGGCCTAGAGGGCCGGAATCGGCCTGCAGGCCTTGTGTTTGACACGCATGCTCTATGATTAAGTCCTTATTAGTGAAACATGTTAGAGAGGAGCGGCTCTAAGTGCTGTTTGCTGGCTGTGCTAAAAAAAAGACATAGCAGTAAGATCATAGGAGTGCAACCCTTTTCGTTTGTAGTGAGATACGGTCAGGGCTGGGCTCAGCCCTTCCTTCTCTGAGCTGGCCACTCAGCTGTAGGCTAATTGCCAGCTCCCATATCTCAACACAGTTACTCAACTGTTGATGATATCCTGCTCGTCAGTCCTGCTTACTTAAGCCGTCCAGTCCAGAGGATCTCTGCCTTCACCTTAGTCAACATCACAGAAACTCCTGCGATCCTGTTCAAGACTTGCTTTGCTGACATCCCTTCTGGCTCGAGATCCTGCATGCTGTTCCACTACATTGATCCCTGACTTCTGGCTTGGCTGACTATCCATTCCGGTTACTGAACTTTGGCTATATTTTTACTACGTTTGTTCTTTTTACTTTTATTATTAAACCAGTGTGATTTAACTGCACTTCTGTCTCGGTCTGATTTCATGGTTTCTGACAGATACAAGTGAAATTGTTTTCACTTGTTTTCTATGTGCCCTGATCACATCAAACATTTGCAGTGGTGCGCACTGAGTAAAAATGCGACATCTCTGTAAATTTAATGCAATGCAACTCGAATGAAATGTCATTTTGTGACATTTCAATAAAGTAAGAAAAAAAAAGAGCCCCAAATGTAGAATGCGTCTTCGTGCTGTGTGTTACAGTTTATTTGTGTTTTTCAGAGTGTTAACAGATCTTACCTGAATTTTATTTATTGTCCGGTGAAGTAGTGAGGCTCACCTTGTGTTTAGGGTGCTGTGTCTGTGATGTTTCCACTATGCAGTAAGTGTCAAGGTTATTTGTCCACTAGTCTGGGAAAACCTTTAAATCCACCTAGAGTGGGAGGAAGGCAGAGCGTATCCTGTTGCTGCAGCGAATAACCATTACCGTGCAAGGCTAAAAATACACATAATAGCTCTTGCCTGGCTGTGCAGAGAAAAAAAAACACTCTTCCTAAATCAATTTGCTTGTTGTCTGATATCCACTCCACCCATCAAAATCATCAGGAAATGCAAAAATTTTTAGGACATCAGCTTTTTTTCCCCGCACATAAGACGTTATTTATCAAAGCACATAGCTAATAAAAAGATGCAATCTTTTTCTGATGGCGGTAAACGCTGAAAGAATGATACATTACTATAGTACAGTAATGATAGTGTATATAAATACAAACTTTTTTTTTAGATTTTGATGAGAGTGGGGATGAATTAGACCTTTTGCCTAGTTTTCATTATGTTCTGTGCCCCCACTGGGTAAATTCACCCCTCTGTTTTGCCCTGGTGACCACTGTCACTGAGGCAGAAAGTCTAGATGGAGAAGTGTTTTTGTTTGTGCATTGGCAAGGTGCATTGGGGTGCCATTATCCACTTGATTACTGGGCACTTATACCCCCTTCCTGCCCAGGCCAAGCGCTCTCACACTTTGAATGACAATTGCACGGTCATGCAACACTGTACTCATAAGACATTTTTATCATTTTTTTTCACACAAATAGAGCTTTCTTTTGGTGGTATTTAATCACCACGGTTTTATTTTTTGCTAAACACACAAAAAGACTGAACATTTTGAAAAAAAAACAAACAAAAAAGTTTTTCATATTTTGTTATAAAATTTTGTAAACAGGTACTTTTTCTCCTTTACCGATGGGCACTGATGAGGTGGTACAAATGGGCACTAATAGGCTGCACTGATGGCCACTGAGGAGGAGGCACTGATAGGTCGCACTGAGAGGTGGCACTGATGAGACGGCACAGGTGGGCACTGATCAGGAGGCACTGATAGGTCGCACTGAGAGGTGGCACTGATGAGACGGCACAGGTGGGCACTGATCAGGAGGCACTGATGAGGCTGCACTGATGGGCATTGATAGGTGGCACTGATAGGTGGTATGAAGAGGTGGCACTTATAGGCGGCACTGATGGGCACTGGTAGGCGGCACTGATAGGCAGCACTTATAAGTGACACTGATGATGAGGCACTGATGGGCACTTATTGGCAGCACTGATTAGCAGTACTGATGAGCACTGATGGATGGAACTGTAGGGCACTGATTAGCGGCACTGATTAGCAGCACTAAGGGGACAGATGTCCCTCTTAGTTAACAGCTTTCTTCTGTAACAAGGTATTTTACCTCTTTTGGTCTAATGAGGACCTCCAAGGCCAAAGATAGCTGACATCCTTCAATATGTGGTGGGCTGTGAGGCATAGTGGGTGAAAAGATGGTGAAAGCCAGACACTTCTTGGATGTAAAAGAGGTTTTATTTCTTTTGACAGTGCTTTTTATATATTTTGGAGGAAAGAGGGTTAGGGCCCGGACACCCTTAGATAGTTGCAAACTCAATTGGCAGACTCCAAGACTTCAATAGGAGGACAGCCGTATAGGGAAAGGCCCCAGTAAGGCGCCACTTATGCATGTGCAGGATTGCTGTCTCCTATGGTAACAGTCCTTTAACCTCCCTGATGGTATTCCCGAGTGTGACTCGGGGTGGATTTTCAGTACCAAAAGCGGTACCCACCGAGCCACACTCGGGAATGCATCACAGGATCCAGGCAAAGTTATTTACCTTGTCTCCAGGATCCTGCGATATCTCCCTGCAGTGTGCGCCGACTGTGTCTCCGCTCGATGTATCACAGAGCCGAGCTCCGTTCCCTTCGAGCGTTGCGATGCACAGGGACGGAGAATGGCGCCAAATTCAAAAAGTGAAACCCACACTATACATACAGTACACTGTAATCTTACAGATTACATTACTGTATGAAATTATTTCACATCCCTTTTGTCCCTAGTGGTTTGTCCAGTGTCCTGCATGCAGTTTTATATTATAAATACTGTTCTTTCTGCCTGAAAACTGGAGATTGTCCATAGCAACCAAAACCGTCCCTTTACATCAAAAGCGGTTTTAGACCAGCTAGAAAACAGCGATAATAAATTAGAATCACTTGCAGAATTGAGTGATAGTGATTTGTGGGGAGATCCGTCATCAAACACTGAAAGTAATGACAGCGACAATTCTGCAACTGAGCAAATTTCAGTGTTTTTGATTTGATTACATTATTGAATAATTTTTATTATTATTACGGTATATTATTATTTGTTATAATTATTTATAGTTATTTATTATATTATAATTTATGATTTCGTGTTTCCAACTTTATCATACCCGGGATGTCTACTAGACTCTTGTTTGGACAGATTTAAGTGTGTTATTCCTAAGAATTACAGGCCTACAATATAAAATGCCAAATTTCCAAGCAAAAGAATTGTACCGCTTTGAGCATCAAAAATCTGACATAATCAGAACGCCAGGGAGGTTAACAGTTCCTAACTCAAACATAACAGTTCTTTCAGCTCCACTACAACTGCTCCTTGTAGTTCTTCAACACTGAACTCCTGAGCTCCTGGTCTCTCACTAGACCCTCTGATTCACTGACTATTAATCCCTTGTGCCCTCCAAGGTTCGTGGTGGTATCTCTCTCAAGTGTCACCAACGCTTCCCTGCTGGGTCCCTAGCTTGGCACTTCGGATACCTTCAAGCTTCACCCCACTGGCCTGCTCGGTCCCTGGCCTGACACACAAGGCTGCTCTGCAAGCGTCTCCTCCGCTGGCTGGATCCCTGACTTGATCACCGTCTGAAGTTTCCCGTTTCTCCACCGTGCCCTTTCTGTGAGAATATGATTCCGGTACTTTCTTCAGTTACTCACTGTGGTCCCTGGTAATGGTGATTGGTCTCTTTGTGGCGACAGCTTCCCTTCTACCTCCGACCACTGACAGGTTCTCTGGCTGGCAGAACCGTCACTTCTGGTTGGACTGCAAGCCGCAATCCCAACCCTGCGCTTCCCTCTTACTTTTGGATAGGCCCTCACACAGCCTGGCAGCTAGATGCCCTCGGGATAGGCCCAATCTCCAGCCTAGCAGCCCAGGGCAGACGAAACACGTCCACCCAGACAGCCGTCCAGGTGGCACAGAACATGGGATCACCTGACTCCACCCAAATATATAGGCTCTCTCAGCAGGCCAAGGGATTAAAGAAAACCCCTGCCTATTGGCTGGGACATCCACATACCCATAACCTGACCTTAGGTTGCCCTTCTCGTATCAAGTACCACCCAGTACCCGGCCACCTAGTGGTAGAAGAGAAAAGTGCAACAAGGCCAAACTTAGGGAGAAATCAATAGATCCCTATCAATCGACCAAGATAACTACTCTTGGCACATAAATTTGTGAGGAGCTCCTCGACTAAACTCCAGGGTGCTACACTTCTTTTCTTCATGCTGACAGCGTCCTTCCCCCTGATCTGTGATCGGGACTCGGCAATCACAGAGCACGGCGTGCGAGCAGCACGAGAACGGGAGGATGTCCATGTATGCCCTCCCAGCATTTTAAACCTGCGCTATAGCCATCTTTTGGCTATAGTGCGGGTGCCAAGTGGTTAATAGCGTTGCAGCCCAACTACAATGATGCACATTTTTGTGCACTGCGGGAACAAACACAAATTTTCATGCGTTCTCCCAGTACTCAGATGCAGCTGCAGCAACGCATTTTAAAGCTGAATTCCGGGTATGGCTATTTTTGCAGAGGTCTAGCTTGGACCAAAGTAAGTATGCATACACCTTACCCGTCCAAGCACTGCAGTAGGCATTGTGCCGAGCGGCTGCCCTGCTACATTGTGAACACAGGAGGTCGCTCCATTCAGAGAACACTTTGGCGTTAATTTACTAAAACTAAGAGTACAAAATCTGGTGCAGCTCTGCAAAGCAGCCAATCAGCTTCCACTTTTTTGTTGTCAAAACTTAATTGAACAAGCTGACGTTAAAAGCTGAATGGCTACCATGCACAGCTGCACCAGATTTTGTACTCTCCAGTTTTAGTAAATCAACCCCTTTGCATTTTCTCCAGGAATGCAAAGTGTTCTTGTATTGGACGAGATGGAGTAGCAGGGCGGTGATGTCACAATCTCCACATTATCCAATCAGAGAAAGCATTGAGAAAATGCAAAGTGTTCTATGAATGGCACCTGTGCCCAGCAAGTGACCTCCTGTGTTCACTAAACAGCAGGGCAGCCACTGGGCACAGGACTGGCAAGTGGCAATCAGTGTATTGGGTGATGTCCAACTTGAAGATTGGTTCAGCTATTTCAATAAAGCAGGGATTGATTTTTTGAAATTTCTTATTGACCGTAAGAAAGCCAAACTTATCAGATTAGATGAAGAGATTAAGGGTATCAAGGATAAAATCAGTCCCCTCAGGGAAAGTAATGAATATAAGGAAAGATCCCTCTCTCTCCTGACTCTCTTAGAGAAGGAAGAGAGAGACCAGAGAGTCAAAAAGAGAAAGAAGTTCAATAGAGATTTATTGGACTATCAAGGGGCAGTGGTATTCGAATGGCAGAAAAAGTTACTAGCAGAGCAGGCCCCCAATGATCCTGTCAATATGGAGACAGTTCCGGCCCATATAGGGGGAGTACCTCCCTCTGTGCCATATACTGCCCCTCCTCCACCACAATCTGGTATTGCTAGACAATACCCTGGAGGCCATATTGGCCCCCAGGTGAGATCCAGACAGGGTTTTCAACAATCCCCCGCGAGACGGGGTGGTGGAGGGAAAAGGGCCACATCTAATCATTCGCATGCCCCCCCACGACGGCCTCGTGGGATGAATGTTCCCTACCAGGGGGGACGTGGCAGGGGGGGTGATCAGGCCAATGGTGGCTCTTGGTTGGCCCCACATTTTGGGGACAGACCATATGACCAATATAATGCCTATGCGGATTACCCACCCACCCCCCGGGCCTTTGATTCTGGGTCATATCCTGATCGTAATTATGAACCTAATCAGGGCTTTAGGTATGACTATTACGAAAGACGAGGGCGGGGTTCCCAAGTACCTAGACCTTCACACAATGGTAGAGGCTATCCCGACTATAATATCAGTACCTCCAATTGTTTCTATCCCCTAAGTGACCTGGAAGGACCTGCTCCACATTCCAGCACAAGAGAGGACCTTGATGGAGGTGTTCTGCAGCCCACGTCCATGGTGAGGGGATCAAATGATGAGGGGGGCATTTCAGGCCCCTCCGATATGGATCACCAACGGTGGGGTTTTCACAGACCAGGTCAGGGCATCAAAAGGTCGGCAGACCAAAGAGAGGATCTAGAGGGGGGCGGCGACTGCGAGCAAAAAAAGAAAAAATCGTAACCTCTGATGGGATATTTAACTTAAGTTCTGTTCCGTTGAGCGATTCTGAAAAAACCTTACTCAACAAGGGCCTCAAGTTCGCACCTCCCCGTGGACTGGATAAATTCCAGACGTATATAGATATACATAAATTTGTACGAAGGGTTAGTATTAAAAGGTATATGACCTCCAACCCCATTATAAATACTGTGTCCCACTCTACTGAATATCGTCATTCGGGATTGGCTAATGCATCTCTATTCAACCCCCCGGGTGCTATGGCCCCCTCTTTGAGGGTATTTAGGGATCTTCTCCTCAGAGATTTGGAACAATTACCCTTAAAAAAAGTTTATTTCAATAGGGAGTTGAAATCAGGTCTGAACTCCCTATGTGAAAATAAGAATTTAATAATTAGACCCGCTGATAAAGGGGGGGGGGTATTATTGTGTTAGACAAGAAGGACTATCTCGCGGAGATGTCAAAGATTTTGGGTGATCGTGACACATACACCCCCCTTAGATCAGATCCCAAGACACAATATAAAAGGGAACTCGAAGCAATTGTCCAATATGGCTTTGAGCAGGGCATCCTGAATGGCAAGGAGAGATCATATTTAGTCCCTAAGGCCCCACGCACCCCAGTTATTTATTATTTGCCAAAAATTCATAAGCATCCTACCTGCCCCCCGGGACGCCCTATTGTTAGTGGCATTGATTCTATCTCATCCCGGGTGGGCAGGTATATTGATTTCTTTTTACAACCCTTGGTTTCCAAAATGCCGTCCTATTTAAGAGATTCTCGTCATGTGATCAACCTACTTTCTAATGTTACCCCCAAATCAGGGTGTTGGCTAGTGACAGCTGATGTCGCCTCATTATACACAGTGATACCACATAATCTAGGGTTATTCGCTGTAGAATATTATTTAAGGCGCGATTCTGCATTATTTGACGAACAGATTTGTTTCATCATGCAGTTACTTCATTTTGCAGCTACCCGGAACTACTTCTGGTTCGGAGGTCAATTCTATAGACAGGATAGAGGCGTCGCCATGGGGGCTAAATACGCCCCGAGCCTGGCTAACCTCTTTATGGCCCTATGGGAGGAGGATGTCATCTATGCCCACCAGAAGCCACAGGTGGCTTTGTGGGCTAGATATATAGATGACGTCCTCCTCCTATGGGATGGCGATCGCCATGATCTAGACATCTTTATGAATATGCTAAATGATAATAATCGTGGCATAAGTTTCGCCTACGAGGCAAGTCAGACTGAGATCAACTTCCTAGATCTTAGGATAAGTATTAAAGATGGGCAACTCTCTACAGCAACCTATTTCAAGAATACTGATCGTAATTCCTATATACCTACAGATAGCTGCCACCATGAAGCCTGGTTAAGGTCAGTACCGAAAAGCCAGCTCATACGCCTGAAACGGAATTGTTCAGATCATGAGGAATTTCTGACTCAGGCTAATGTCTTGATTGAGCGTTTTCTCGAGAAAGGCTACCCTGAGATGTCCCTTAGAACCACACTGGATGAAGTCGCCACCATTGATAGGCGTACTCTACTTAGTGATAAGGTTCCCAATGTTGATAGGACACCATCTGTACCGTTCATAACCACCTATTCCTTGCAGCATAGAAATGTAGCGAGGTTGATTAACAAATATTGGCATGTCCTTCGTAATGACCCGGTATTGGGTACCATTCTCCCGGCAAAACCACAGATGGTGTACAAGGGTGCCCCCTCACTCAGAGGGAGAGTGGCCCCCAATATCCTTGACCCTCCCCCAATTAAGAGGGGTTTTTTTGAGTATATGACTGGTTTTTACCAATGTAAAAAATGCAGAATATGCTCTTTGAGTGGATGTACACACAGGAGGACACATAAGTTCATTTCCACCAGTACATTGGCCGAATTTGAAATTAAAACTTTTATCACATGTTCTACTGAGCGGGTGGTTTATTTATTGCAATGCCCTTGTGGGTTGCAATACGTAGGGAGGACAAAGCGCCCTCTCTCCGTGAGGCTCAACGAACATGTGACCAACATTCTGGCAGGTTTTCCTAAACATCCAGTCTCCAGGCATTATCTCGAAAGTCATAATCGGGACCCTAGAAAGACCATCTTTTTGGGTATTGATAGATATACCACACCCTGGAGAGGTGGTTCCCTATTAAGGGGGATCTCTAGGCTCGAGATGGCCTGGATATACAGGCTTAGGTGTTACACTCCGTTTGGGCTCAACGTTGAGGTAGACCTCAACGCCTTTCTTGACAACTCATGAATTTATTTGCTTATAACATACTCATAGGGCTATGAGAGTGTACATATATGAAAATGTACTTATTGATTGTGATGGTTTGGGATGACTAATTCTTTAGAATAAATTTTGTATAAATTTTTATAGAAAGTTTTTTGGGGATTTTGCTGCCTAAATGTAAACCCGTTGTGACCCTTTGGTGGCCTTACTCTACTGCCAACTAGATAGATGTCCATCATTTCTCACTGTTTTTGCTTCCCCTTTTGGCCACATATTGTTTTTTTGAATCTAACAGTTGTGGTCATCATGTTGGGATGATGTATGGCCCTATTTTGGGGACACATTAGTTTTACGCTTCATATTATCTAGGTTCTTTGTAATGACTAATATATCGGTTGGGACATCCATGTAGGTTTAGTGACTATTTGATATGCCCCATCCCTTATAAAGTTTCCCTGTGAATATTCCAATCCCCCTGGAATGGCGGTTGAGTTGCCAAGCCTGGTTTTTGTAATGATTACTAATGTCTTATTTGATTTACCGTGTAGGATATATATCTGGGTTCACTCAGTATCTGATATATTCCATCCATAGTAGAGGCCCTCTTTTACTAGTCTATAATTCCATCTCTCTTATAGGTTGGCTGAGTAGACCTATTAGAAAATCCCCCCGTTTTTTGGGACACGTATGATTTTACGGCTATTTTATTTTAGTTTACTTGTTTTACAAATTTCTTAGGTTTCTGCATGCAAGAAACACCGTTTTTACAATAATGAAGGAATGAGATGATCCAAAAAAAAAAATTTTTAGGGATTGCTACGTGACTCTGTGGTCATTATAGCAAAAATTACCCACCTTTTTAAATAAAATGTTAGAAAGTCTTTAATAATGCTAACTGATTGACCTCCACTAGATGGCGTTTTTTCAAAAAAACTTTTTTCTTTTATAGATAGATTCTGATAGGATGACTCTTAATAAGTTGTTCTTGCCAGATGTTCGTTCCCAAGAATGGGATTATTTTGGGAGGCCTCAGTTTGCCCAATTTTTTAGTTTTGCGTCTTCTACATTTAAGGTGCATCCTATGTTTGGCAATTTTTGCTAACATTGGATGGGCTGACAAGCGTGACTTCCTGGTATCACAGGGAGGCTTGGTGTGTAGCTGCTTCCTGTTAGCTTCAGATTGGTTGATGAGCGTCATTTCCTGGTTCACAGGGAGGCTTGGTTTGCTTTAGGTACTTCCTGTCTTCCTGGCAGGATGTGGCCACTAGAGCGTCACAACGAGGTGTGGCGGTACAAGCATATTTAAGGAGCGATGAGTCAGTGCGTCGCCCGTTCCTATGACAACGTCCAATAGGACGAAACGTACGTCGGAAGGCAGACGCGCTGACGTCATCGTTTCCACTCCATAACGAACGGGTGTTTGCAGGCCGGCCGGCTGATTTTATACATGCTGTTTTAACTGTTTCCTTTGGTAAGTGTGCTACTTTATCCTTCAATAAATTAGTCAAACGGATTTACACTATGGTAGATATATTTCTTATTTTCCCGGGTCTCCATTACTGAGCCAATCACTACCGATGAATCCTGGGTGATCTTCCTTCCATGCAGTGACAGATGGTGATGTCCTTAAAGAGTGGATCTCTGGCACAAGGCTTTATTACAGCTTACCTCTGGTAATCATATACCTTTATAGGTGGTGGATTTTTCTCACAAAGATGTCTTTAAAGTCTCCAGTCACTTTGGGTGGAAGAAAATTTAAATAGGACTGTTGATAACGGAAGTTATTTCCTCACGGACTGTGTTTTTTGTTTTTCTTATCTTTACACAACATTTTTATTAATTAGTTTTTATTTATTAATTAATTTTCTATTTTTTGCCTCAATAATTTATTGTTCTTGTGTGGTTCATAGCGCATTCTTGATTTGATTTTTTCACATATGTTGCTATTTGAGTTTAGCATTTTTTGATCACTTTACATATTTTTCATTATTTTGATCATGGTTTGGGTTTAGCGCGGTTCCTTTATACACTTTATCCATTTTATTCTACACCTAAGAATTAGAACTGCAGCTTGGTATTAGAGGGAAGCGCGGTAATTTTATATTATTTTCTGATACTTACCCATAACCTGACCTTAGGTTGCCCTTCTCGTATCAAGTACCACCCAGTACCCGGCCACCTAGTGGTAGAAGAGAAAAGTGCAACAAGGCCAAACTTAGGGAGAAATCAATAGATCCCTATCAATCGACCAAGATAACTACTCTTGGCACATAAATTTGTGAGGAGCTCCTCGACTAAACTCCAGGGTGCTACACTTCTTTTCTTCATGCTGACAGCGTCCTTCCCCCTGATCTGTGATCGGGACTCGGCAATCACAGAGCACGGCGTGCGAGCAGCACGAGAACGGGAGGATGTCCATGTATGCCCTCCCAGCATTTTAAACCTGCGCTATAGCCATCTTTTGGCTATAGTGCGGGTGCCAAGTGGTTAATAGCGTTGCAGCCCAACTACAATGATGCACATTTTTGTGCACTGCGGGAACAAACACAAATTTTCATGCGTTCTCCCAGTACTCAGATGCAGCTGCAGCAACGCATTTTAAAGCTGAATTCCGGGTATGGCTATTTTTGCAGAGGTCTAGCTTGGACCAAAGTAAGTATGCATACACCTTACCCGTCCAAGCACTGCAGTAGGCATTGTGCCGAGCGGCTGCCCTGCTACATTGTGAACACAGGAGGTCGCTCCATTCAGAGAACACTTTGGCGTTAATTTACTAAAACTAAGAGTACAAAATCTGGTGCAGCTCTGCAAAGCAGCCAATCAGCTTCCACTTTTTTGTTGTCAAAACTTAATTGAACAAGCTGACGTTAAAAGCTGAATGGCTACCATGCACAGCTGCACCAGATTTTGTACTCTCCAGTTTTAGTAAATCAACCCCTTTGCATTTTCTCCAGGAATGCAAAGTGTTCTTGTATTGGACGAGATGGAGTAGCAGGGCGGTGATGTCACAATCTCCACATTATCCAATCAGAGAAAGCATTGAGAAAATGCAAAGTGTTCTATGAATGGCACCTGTGCCCAGCAAGTGACCTCCTGTGTTCACTAAACAGCAGGGCAGCCACTGGGCACAGGACTGGCAAGTGGCAATCAGTGTATTAGAGGTGCCCAGTACAGTGCTTTCCTACTTCCGTGGGGATCCTACAGGTACGGTACTTATATTGATCCAAGCTAGACTAGTGTATCTATGTAAAAAAAATCAGCTTTAAATAGAGATAAACAATGGGAATAAAATGTGACCATTCTTAGCATAACACCCACTTTATGCCGTCAAAAAATAAAGGGCATATGTGTTGAGGGCAGGGACTGATTTGAATGTAATAATAATGTAAGGCACTATGTAAATTAATGACGCTATATAAGTACCTATAATGAATAAAATAAGTAAATAAATAAATATGGGTGTGTGCTGCAATTGGTTTTATGAAAATGCCCCTGTAAAACCTCAGACAGAAAAATAATACCTTTAGAAGCATCATTTCCTGTGATCAGGGATAGTATAAGATATTGTGAGCTCAGCAGCAAATTTCCATCCAGACCCCCAACACCCCATTCATCCTCCAGTCTACCATCAACCCATACTGCTCCATCTGGTTACCTTTTCTCCTGCAGTTCAACATTTGCTCACTAGATGTCAACCTCATAGTAACAACTGTTCCTCCAATACCGGATGGAAACAGAATATCAAAATGCATCCCTTGTGAACATTTTGCTATATGCTACATCTATATAGATCAGTCTGAATCTCGGAAATGTTATTGAAGAGAAAACTGTAGATGAACACCTTGATGCATGGACTTTAAGATAAGATTAAAGTAGAAGTCCCGTTAAAAGCTAACTAAGCTTCAACCTTTTTTCCGCCCCCATTCCAGGTTCTATACTAACTACCCTATAAAACCCTGGTGCCCAACCTGTGGCCCTTTGGTATATGATGTGCGGCCCTCAGACCTCAGCAGTTTCTTAGTGGGAACTGATTAGGTTAATAGTATTGATCTCTACAAGCCTCATGTAACTTGTTCCCAGTTTTGTATTGTCTCATGCAGCATATCCCCAGCCAAAAATGCTGCATGTCCACATTCTCTGACCCTCATTTCCTTTATTAGATCTGCAGTTTCTGGCAGTCCTTTAAAGCATTACATATATTAACCCCTTCAGATTCGCACTATAGCCGAATGACAGCTATCAGTGCCCATCACTGCCACCCATCAGTGCTTATCACTGCCAGCTATCAGTGCCACCTATTAGTGCCCTTCAGTGCCACCCATCAATGCCACCCATCACTGCCACCTCATCAGTGCCTACCAGTGCCACCTATTAGTGCCCATCAGTGCCACCTTATCAGTGCCCATCAGTGCTGCCATATCATTGCCCATCAATGAAGCCTATCGGTGCCCATCGGTGCAACCTATTAGTGCCCATCAGTGCAGGCTGTCAGTGCCCATCAGTGCAGCCTATCAGTGCCCATCAGTGTAGCCTCATCAGCGTACATCAATGAAGGAGAAAAATTACCTGTTTGCAAAGTTTATTAAAATATAAAACGGTTTTGTATTTTTTTTTTTTAATTTGGTCTTTTTTAACTATTTTAACAAATATTAAAAAACCCAGATGTGATCAAATACCACCAAAAGAAAGCTCTATTTCTGGGAAAAAAAATGATAAAAATTTTATTTGGGTACAGCGTTGTATGACCGTGCAATTGTCATTCAAAGAGTGACAGCGCTAAAAGCTGAAAATTGGTCTGGGCAGGAGGGGGGTTTAGGTGCCCAGTAAGCAAGTGGTTAACAATGTGCAGCTCTTTGGTGATGTCAAGGTCCAGATTCGTGGCCCTCTTTAGCTGTCACAGCGTTAGGAAAGCAGAGCTGGTAACCGGCAAGTGTGACAGGGGGCATGTACACAGATAATCAGGGCACTGATCTTCAGTGCCCTGTTGATCAGTACAGCCCCATCAGTGCCAAACAGTGCTTACTGTCAGTGCTGCTCTTAACTGCCCATCAGGGCCACCTATCAGTGCTGCCTATAAGTGCTTCCTCATCAGTGCCGCCTATCAGTGCCCATTAGTGCCGCCTATCAGTGCAGTCTCATCAGTGTTGCCTCATCAGTGCCCATCAGTGTGTCTACCAGTGCCCATCAGTGCCGCCTATCAGTGCAGCCTCATCAGCGCACACATCAGTGAAGGAGACAAATTACTTATTTGCAAAATGTTAAAAAAAACTAAAAAAAAAAACAAACTTTTTTTTAAAACTTTTCGGTCTTTTTTCATTTGTTTAAAAAAAAATAAAGAAAACACTCATGATTAAACACCACCAAAAGAAAGCTCTATTTGTGTGAAAAACCTAATAAAAATTCCATTTGGGTACAGTGTTGCATCACTGCGCAATTGTCATTCCAAATGTGACAGCGTTGAAACCTGAAAATTGGCCTGGGCAGGAAGGGGGTGAACGTGCCGGTGTTGAAGTGGTTAAGCTTTGTTAGCTTTTGACTAGACTTCTACTTTAATCGACAGATTGCTGAGTTTAGCAGCGACAATAGTTGTCAAAGTAAATTGGTTGTTTTCAGTGCTAATTGGAAACATTTTCCATATTTTAGAAAGGTGCGTTGGTTGATAAGACAGGAAGTGACATCATTAGAGTAATCAAAACAAGGAGTGAGTCATCCTGGTGACTAACAAAGATGGCAAAACACAAAAGTGAAGGTGCTTTACTGTAGAAATACAATGCCGTTCCATTTAATGCATGCTGAGCCATTCATTTTACATAACATCTGATAATCCACAGCTGCAGGAAGAACCTGTCTCAAATGAGAATACAAGCAATGGAAGTTCACAAATATTTTTTGTAAACCCCTTTACAAGTACTAAAATAAATGCACCCATATTGATTAAAAAAAAAACGAACACAGGTTCAATGCATATGCTCCTGCAGACTATTCCTCCACCCACAGGACCGTGCCAAGGTGAGGATTTTTAGTTATGGGGATGAAAGAATTTATCAATAGATTACAAGAGTGGTGACATCACTGCACTTGTGCTGCATTGAGACCTGTGAGTCTGTAGGTGGGGTGCAGCATGGTGCTGCGACAATAACAAACACAGTCCAGGTGCGATGAAAGAACTTGTAGTGAAACATGCAAAGACAGTTCACAATAAATCCAGTGGGAAGGCAACCCGATTGCAGTGGAGTCACTAGGGTTGGTGTCACCCGGTGCTGAAAAAATTGGTGTCACCCCCTACTCCACCAACTACCTAAGTACAAACCCCCCCTCCACTAACTACAGACCCCACTCCATCAATATAGCCCCCCTCCCTCAGTACAGACCCCTTCCATCAATATAGACCCCCCACTAAGTACAGACTCCCCTCCCTCAGTACAGACCCCCTCCATCAGTACAGACCCTCGCTCAGTGCAGACCCCCTTTCCTCAGTATAGACCCCCCACTAAGTACTGACCCCCTCCCTCAGTACAGACTCCCCTCCCTTATTGCAGACCCCCCATCAGTACAGACTCCCCTCCCTTATTGCAGACCCCCCCATCAGTACAGATACCCTCCCTCAGTGCAGAGTCTGCAGACCCCCCTCCATCAGTATCAACCTCCCACCTCAGTGCAGACCCCCCCCATCAGTACATATACCCCCCCTCAGTGCTGACCCCCATCAGTATTGGATCCCCCTGTCAGTGCAGACCCCCCCATTAGTATAGAATCCCCCCTCAGTGCAGACTCCCCCATCAGTATAGAATCCCCTCTCAGTGCAGACCCCCATCAGTATAAAATCCCCCCCAGTGCCAACCCCCATTAGTATAGAACCCCCCTCAGTGCAGACCCCCTATTAGTATTGAAATGCCCCCTCAGTGCAGACCCCAATCAGTATAAAATCCCCCCTCAGTGCCAATCCCATTAGTATAGAATCCCCCTCAGTGCAGACCCCCCATTAGTATAGAATCCCCCCTCAGTGCAGACCCCCCATTAGTATAGAATCCCCCCTCAGTGCAGACCCCCCCATTAGTATAGAATCCTCCTCAGTGCAGACCCCCATCAATATAAAATCCCCCCCTCAGTGCCAAACCCCATTAGTATAGAACTCCCCTCAGTGCAGACCCCCCATTAGTATAGAATCCCCCCTCAGTTCAGACCCCCATTAGTATAGAATTCCCCCTCAGTGCAGACACCCATCAGTATAAAATCCCCCCCCTCAGTGCCAAACCCCATTAGTATAAAACCCCCCTCAGTGCAGACCCCCCATTAGTATAGAATCCCCCCTCAGTGCAGACCCCCCCATTAGTATAGAATCCCCCCTCAGTGCAGACCCACCCCATTAGTATAGAATCCCCCCTCAGTACAGACCCCCCCATTAGTATAGAATCCCCCCTCAGTGCAGACCCCCCATTAGTATAGAATCCCCCCTCAGTGCAGACCCCCCATTAGTATAGAATCCCCCCTCAGTGCAGACCCCCCCATTAGTATAGAATCCCCCCTCAGTGCAGACCCCCCATTAGTATAGACACCCCCTGCACATGTCCACCCACATATACATAAAGTTTACAGACCTCAGAACAGCGCGGACAGATACACACAGCCGTGTGTGTCCCTCGGACTCCTCCTCCTCTTGTGTGGATGTAAACAGAGAGGAGAGGGAGGCGGCTTCAGTCCGAGGGGCTGAGGGACACAGTGCAAGACCTGAGGCGCAGATCAGGGCAGCGGGCAGTGCTAGCAGTGCGTGCCGCTACCAACGGGTGTCACCCCTCTGGCGGGTGTCACCCGGGTGTGGCCCGCACCCCCCGCACCCACCTAACAACGCCACTGCCCAACTGGGAACACTCACAAGTCCAACAGCGCGTGGAGAGCAGGTTTCAGCCAAATTGACACAGCCTGTTAGGAGGGGCAGAATGCGGCCTGGCTGTCTCTTGCCTAAGCAGGAAGATATCCAGAGAAGTTGTGAGCCGTACGATTTCACTCCTCATCAGGAACCTTTCCCTGTCGCTAGTTCTATTCCTATCAGGTGGGGTACCTGTCCCTACTCCACCCACTCATAAAATGGGCAGCAAGCCTGGGAGCCAGGCCCTTTAAAAAGGCTCTGCCTGACCCAAGATGGCTGCTAGAGTCACATGGGGTGGCAGCATCTAATTGGATAGCTTCCCCAGTGACCCAAGAAACCATAGAGGAACCATATTCCTCATGACTTCCTCTCCAACTGCAGTGCCGCTGTGAAGGGGCAAGATGTTGTCCTTGGCATCACAACATCATGGAAACAACAATAACAATTGTGATAAAAGCACAATCAGAGTATGTCAGAGTATAGTCAGAATATCTTGCAGGTTAGACCAAAAAGGGTGTCAAGTCTCTTGGTTCTCTGCAGAGTCACTTGGCAAATGTTTAACTGCAGACAAGTGACTTAGGGGCCTCAGGTGGAAGGGGACCAGACGTGTCTTCTATTTCCTCTTTACCTGAGCCCAAGGTTGAGTCCTCCCAGGGCCGGTACAAGGCAGGGGTGGAAGGGGCACGTGCCCTGGGCGGTACCATTTGGTATAGGGGGGGGCGCAGCCTGCAGGTGAAGTTCTGCCACGCCAGTGTGTACAAGAATACTGTCTTACAGTGCATGTACAGCGCCCAGCGGCACTGTACAAATTGCCTTTGTGCGCTCCTGCATGATCCTCCCTTCCCTTCCCTCAGCACACAACTACACTGTTTACTCCCCTATGGAGGAGTCCCGTAGTCTCTGCCAGCGCCGTGACGTCACTCACGGCCAGAGGCGAGGTGGGAGGACGCAGAGGAGCGCAGGGAGGCGGGGAGCTGTGAGTTGTGTCGGCGTGCTGTCTGTTGTCTCAAGCGGAGCCGAGCTGAGGAGCTGAAGAGCTGCTGCCTGGCTGGCTGGCTGGCTGGCTGGCTCAGGCTGCTGGATTCAATCTGGAAGGTAGAAGAGTGCAGTGCCAGTGTCATGTGTGCCAGTGTTCTGACTCAGATCTTCAGCAGTGGTGGTCACTGGTCATTAACCTCGCCTCAGCCTCCTCCCCTCCCCCAATCCAGCCATTTATTAATCTGTTTTTTAGTGTTTACTTACACAAGTTCAGACTTCTGAACTTGTGTAAGTTAATGACCGGTGACCACCACTGCTGAATACCCCACAACACTGTGCAATACTCTGCAATACCCCACAATACTGTGCAATACCCTGCAATACCCCGCAACACTGTGCAATACTCTGCAATACCCCGCAACACTGTGCAATACTCTGCAATACCCCACAATACTGTGCAATACTCTGCAATACCCTGAAATACTCTGCAATACCCCGCAACACTCTGCAATACCCCGCAACGCTGTGCAATACTCTGCAATACCCCGCAACACTGTGCAATACCCTACAATACTGTGCAATACTCTGCAATACCCCACAATACTGTGCAATACCCTGAAATACTCTGCAATACCCCGCAATACTCTGCAATACCCCACAATACTCTGCAATACCCCACAATACTCTGCAATACCCCACAATACTCTGCAATACCCCACAATACTCTGCAATACCCCACAATACTGTGCAATACCCCGCAACACTGTGCAATACCCCGCAACACTGTGCAATACCCCGCAACACTGTGCAATACTCTGCAATACCCCGCAATACCGTGCAATACCCAGCCATACTCTGTGATACTCGGCGATACCCAGCCATACTCTGCCATACCCAGCCATGCTCAATTATACCTAGCCATGTTCGACCATTACCCAGCCATGCTCAGCCATACTCGGCTGTACTCGGCCTCTGTATGTGGCCAGTCTGTGGAAGTCTCACACATGTGATATCAACGTACTCAGGAGGAGGAGGAGAATCTATTTTGGAGTGTCATTTTTGGTATGTACATGTTATGTGTTATATTGTATAAACGGACAACTTTGTGTTAAAAAAAATGCGTTTTAACCACTTCCCGCCCGCCGGTTGTCATACGACGTCCTTGACTTTGTGCGGGGATATCTGAATGATGGGTGCAGCTACAGGCATCATTCAGATATCAACTTTTTTAGCCGGCTATTCTCTACACCATAAGAACGATCATAGCGGCTGTTCCACTGCTTGATATATTCTTGTTTTGAAACTACATTGATTCTTTATTAAAAACGGGGGGGGCGCAGTTTGCCATCTTCGCCCTGGGCACCAAATGGCCTTGTCCCAGCACTGAGTCCTCCAATGAGTCAGTACTCAGTCTGTGGTACTCAATAGGATGGATCTAACTTCTGGGCTCCTAACTACAACGTCATCAGGCTCAGGGCCATGAGAGACCAGAGACTTGAGCACGAGGGGCATCAGAATCCAGTCAGTTGGGGCTTCACACTTCGGGGGAAGATCCACAACATCAAACGCCTCCCATCCATCAGTAGGTTTTCTGGCACAGTCCTCGCTTTGCACACAAGGCCCCAGCATATTTCGATGTGGTCGCTTCTTCACGGGCTCAGGCCCCTCCGAGACCAGATCATAGACAGGGGTAGGTGGGAAAGGCTGCCTCATCATCTAGTACAGGGTACAGTCCCACTTGACCTCCAGCTTGCTTCCTCAGAAGTGCTTGGCAGTCTTTACCAACATCCGGTCCAGAAGTTTAACGTGTTCTTCAAATGTATAGGAGAAGATGATGATATCATTGATATAAACCTACACAGTCTCGAAATTGAGGACTTCAAGACATCTTTCCATTAGGCATTGGAAGGTGCTGGGGGTTATACTGAGGCCCGAAGGGCATGCAAATAAATTAAAATAGTCCCAAGGGCATGATAAAGGAGGTCTTCTCTGGGTCTTGGTCCCACACCGGGAATTGCGAGTAGCCACTGGCCAGAAACAAGGTGGAGAAGAACTTGGCTTGTTCAAGGGCCATTAGGGATTCCTCGACCCAAGAAAGCAGGTAGGCATCCCTGTTGGTGCATGCGTTGAGCTTACGGCAGTCTACACAAAACTCTTTCGCACCAGGAGGACAAGAGCGGCCCATGTACTGTGGCTTTCCTTGATCACTCTACTCTGAAGCATGAGTAATTCCTTGACCCCTTGGCACAATGCTGGGGGAATGTGACGGTACTACTCCCATATGGGCTGTGTGTCCCCTGTGTGTATGGGGTGATTGAATAATGGCTTCAGTAAACCTGCAGTCCCCTGGACTGGTGGCAGACAAAAGCAGGTGCTTTTCCAGCAACTGGTGAAGCAGTCTTTCTTAGGGTAGAGAAAAGTCTTTAAAGGGGATATCCAGCTGCTCTAGTAGGGACCTGTATTGGGTCTCATCCCAGGAAACCATAGCTGCCTACAGAGGGGCTCAGATCACTTTCATCCCTTGCTGGGCCTCACAGATACAGGCCGCTCTGAAGGATAGCCAGCAGGGGTCTAACTTTTCTCATGCTCCAAATCTCTGCACATAGAAATCATACTCCATGACCATCACCTCTGACCCAGTGCCAATCAGGCACGGGACTTCTTGCCTGTTTACTAAGGCGGCTACCACTAGGCCTGACTCGACCATGTCCTCTGACTTGATGGGACTTTGGGTTGTTTGTTCCGGGGGGTCGTCCCTCTGCCCCGGGAGTCTGTAGTATTAATGACGGTCTGAAGGGATTTCTGAATTCAGACCACCCACAGTTCTTGTATATGTGCTTGTAGCAGGCGCACCGCCAGCATTTTCAGTCCTACTGGGGTCCCTGCTCAGTGGGTTCTCGCCCCTCTGAGGTTGGCATTGGTTTTACATTTAAAACATCTTTTCTCAGCTGGATAAAATGAATAAAACTGACAGCATATTAGCACCACTATGGTATCCGCAGGTATGTTATTTTTAAACCTTTTAAGCTGGGACTGAATCCCATCCAGGTCCTCCACCTCCACTGAGTGATCTCAATGGGTGGAGAACTTTCCCCGCTCCAAATAAACAAAGAACAATGTGTACTAGATCTGATTTCACTTGAGGAGGAGCTTAACTACAAATGAGACAAAATCAAGCTTCAAAAAATAGATTTCTTTCTAATTGTCTGACTATGACCCAACCCAGACATACAATGGGCTTGTCTGCTGTATGGAATAATAGTGGAATGCTCTTCTGACTGCACATAGTTTAACGTGTGAGCGTTGACAGTACTTCAGGATCCCTAATGACTCTTACTAACCCCACCTTTCCGTTACTTGGCAAAACACATCAATTTTCATTAACATCAACTTTAGTTTTTTAAAAGGCCAGAAATTCTCAATTGTGCAAAACATCAATCACTTTCATTTGCTGGTATATGTAAAGGTTTCAGGAATTTATGAGTAATGAAAAATACAAATCGACAAGTTCTGGTTCTGAGCTGTAGCATTCTCTTAAAGTGGTTGTAAACCCAGGGCAACTAAAAAAAAAACCCTGTAAGACAAAGGCATAATGAGCTAGTATGCATAGCATACTAGCTCATTATGAATTACTTACCTGAGAACGAAGCCCCCGCAGGTTACTTCCCGGTATCGCGGCTGCGGCGCTGTGATTGGCCAGAGCCGCGGCACAGTGCAACTGAAGCATCGGCACGTAGGTGCCATTGCTTCAGTTGGCTTAAGTGTACATGTCGCGATAACGTTGGTACACGCAAATACAGGGATATCTCCTAAACCATGCAGGTTTAGGAGATATCCAGTGCAGCTACAGGTAAGCCTAATTATAGGCTTGCCTGTAGTTTAAAGTGGTTGTAAAGGGTTTACAATAACTTTAAACACTGTTGACTTCCTGTACCACAATACCCTTAAAGGAACAGTGTAGACAACTGATGGTAAGCCACTTTAAGGCTAGGATGGCTCATTACCTGTAACTCATATACACATGTAGCACCCCGATGTTTAGACAGGGTTGCTATTAAATGTATTTGCCAAGTGATAGTTGCCTTGGCCAATTGTTAGGAGGTCAAATGATTTTGCCCCAATTCTGGAATTGCTGCACTTCTCTCTTCTGTCGCTAGATGGCCAGGTATCTGGTGACATTGGATGAGACAAGGGCTTTGCAAGGACAGATTAGGAATGAATGGGGTGTATGAGCCAATGGGCAGGGATTTTCTTGGGTCCCTTGGCCTGCTGGGAGAACCTATTTATTTGGGTGGAGTCAGGTGATCGGGGTTCTGTGCCACCTGGACGGCTGTCTGGGTGGACGTGTGTTGCATAGGCGTGCGGTGTGCCTGGGCACACCCTAATCACCCCGTGCTGTGTCCAGAGATTTGCCCCAAAATGCTGCATCTAAGAGAGTGTGTGGCCCGCGCTGCCTGTGAAACAGTTTCACAGGCAGCAGATCATGATAATTGCCAGAGCTGTTCAGTGTATGAAACTGTCAGATAATGACACTGCATGCAGGGAGAGACACCAGCTGTCAAAATGTCGGGGTGATGTCGGGGGTGGGCGGGACAGAACGGCCATCAAACACCCGCCAATGGGATGGGGTCTGGGCGGGCCGCTACATTTATGTGGCCCCGCCCCCTCTCTGAAGCAGCTCAAACATTGGCTTGTGTTTATAGCGCTTGGTCCCGCCCACTCCCGACATCGTGGCTGAGTTGTAAGTCATCACAACTCAGCCGTGATGTCTGGGGTGGGCGGGATCAAGCGCCAACACCAGCCAATGATTGGGCTGCTTCAGAGAGGGGGCGGAGCCAGAGAAATGTAGCGGCCTGCCCAGACCCATCCTATTGGCTGGTGTTTGGTAACTGTTCAGTCCCGCCCACCACCAGCATCACCGCTGACTTTTAACAGCTGGTGTCTCTCCCTGCATGCAGTGTCATTATCTGACAGTTTCATACACTGAACAGTTGTGGCAATTCTCACGATCTCCTGAATGTGAAACTCCCCCTCTCTCCTATCTGTGCCACCCAATGCTGCCTATCAGTGCCAACCAATGCTGCCTATCAGTGCCAACCAATGCTGCCAATCAGTGCCAACCAATGTTGTCTATCAGTGCCAACCAATGCTGCCAATCAGTGCCAACCAATGCTGCCAATTAGTGCCAACCGATGCTGCCTATCAGTGCCAACCAGTACTGCCTATCTGTGCCAGTGCTGCTTATCAGTGCCAACCAATTCTGCCTATCAGTGCCAACCATTGTAAACCAGTGCTGCCTATCAGTGCAAACCAGTGCCGCCTATCAGTGCCAACCAATGTTGCCTATTAGTGCCAGTGCTGCTTATCAGTGCCAACCAATGCTGCCTATCAGTGCCAGTGCTGCTTATCAGTGCCAACCAATGCTGCCGATCAGTGCCAGTGCTGCTTATCAGTGCCAACCAGTACTGCCAATCTGTGCCAGTGCTGCTTATCAGTGCCAACCAATTCTGCCTATCAGTGCCAACCAGTGCTGCCTATCAGTGCAAACCAGTGCTGCCTATTAGTGCCAACCAATGCTGTCAATCAGTGCCAACCAATGCTGTCAATCAGTGCTGCCTATCAGTGCCCATAAGTGCTGCCCATCAGTGCTGCCAATCAGTGCCCATCAGTGCTGCATATCAGTGCCCATCAGTGCTGCATATCAGTGCCCATCAGTGCTGCCTATCAGTGCTGACAACTAGTGCCCATCAGTGCTGCCAGTCAGTGCCCATCAGTGCTGCCAATCAGTGCCAAACAATGCTGCCTATCAGTGCCAACGAATGCTGCCAATCAGTGCCAACAAATGCTGCCAATCAGTGCCAACAAATGCTGCCAATCAGTGCCAACCAATGCTGCCTATCAGTGCCAACCAGTACTGCCTATCCGTGCCAGTGCTGCTTATCAGTGCCAACCAATTCTGCCTATCAGTGCCAACCATTGCAAACCAGTGCTGCCTATCAGTGCAAACCAGTGCTGCTTATCAGTGCCAACCAATTCTGCCTATCAGTGCCAACCAGTGCTGCCTATCAGTGCCAACCAGTGCTGCCTATCAGTGCCAACGAATGCTGCCAATCAGTGCCAACAAATGCTGCCAATCAGTGCCAACCAATGCTGCCTATCAGTGCCAACCAGTACTGCCTATCCGTGCCAGTGCTGCTTATCAGTGCCAACCAATTCTGCCTATCAGTGCCAACCATTGCAAACCAGTGCTGCCTATCAGTGCAAACCAGTGCTGCTTATCAGTGCCAACCAATTCTGCCTATCAGTGCCAACCAGTGCTGCCTATCAGTGCCAACCAGTGCTGCCTATCAGTGCCAACGAATGCTGCCAATCAGTGCCAACAAATGCTGCCAATCAGTGCCAACCAATGCTGCCTATCAGTGCCAACCAGTACTGCCTATCCGTGCCAGTGCTGCTTATCAGTGCCAACCAATTCTGCCTATCAGTGCCAACCATTGCAAACCAGTGCTGCCTATCAGTGCAAACCAGTGCTGCTTATCAGTGCCAACCAATTCTGCCTATCAGTGCCAACCAGTGCTGCCTATCAGTGCCAACCAGTGCTGCCTATCAGTGCCAACCAATGCTGCCTATCAGTGCCAACCAATGCTGTAAATCAGTGCCTACCAATGCTGCCTATCAGTGCTGCCTATCAGTGCCCATTGGTGCTGCCTATCAGTGCCAATCAGTGCCCATAAGTGCTGCCCATCAGTGCTGCCAATCAGTGCACATCAGTGCTGCATATCAGTGCCCATCAGTGCTGCCTATCAGTGCCCATCAGTGCTGACAATTAGTGCCCATCAGTGCTGCCTATCAGTGCCACCCACCAGTGCCCATCAGTGCTGCCAATCAGTGCCCATCAGTGCTGCCTATCATTGCAGCCTATCAGTGCCCATCAGTGCTTCCAATCAGTGCCAATCAGTGTCCATCAGTGCTGCCAATCAGTGCTGCGAATCAGAGCCTATCAGTGCCCATAAGTGCTACCAATAAGAGCCCATCAGTGATGCATATAAGTGCTCATCAGTGCCAATCAGTGCTGCCTATCAGTGCCACCTATCAGTGCACATCAGTGCTACCAATTAGTGCACATCAACGCTGCCAATCAGTGCAGCCTATTAGTGCCCATCAGTGCTGCCTTAGCAGGGATGGTGGAAACCCATCTACAGATAATTGCAATACAAATTACCTTCGAGTGCAACAACTTTTTAGTTGGGAGGTTCACACCATTATAGGACTTTGGATTTTTTATTTTTTAGAGTGTTACACTTAATTGTATATGTTTTAGTTACAGTTATAATGTGAATTATTGCACTTGAAGTTAATTTCCCACCACCCCTGCTAAGTCCATGTCTTTATGGACCTTGCTTTGTGCACTGGTGTGCAGTCATGTTGGAAGGGGTCATCCCCAAACTGTTCCCTCAAAGATGAGAGCATGAAATTGTCCAAAATGTCTTGGTATGCTGACGCCTTAAGAGTTCCCTTTACTGGTACTAAGGGGCCAAGCCCAACCTCTGAAAAACAACCCCACACCATAATTCCCCCTTCATCAAATGATTTGGACCAGTGCACAAAGCAAGGTCCATAAAGACATGGATGAGCGAGTTTGAGGTGGAGGAACTTGACTGACCTGCAAAGAGTCCTGACCTCAACCTGATAGAACACCTTTGGGATGAATTTGAGTGGAGACTGTGAGCCAGGCCTTCTTGTCCAACATCAGCGCCTAACCTCACAAATGCCCTTCTGGAAGAATGATCAAACATTCCCATATACACACTCCTAAACCTTGTGGACAGCCTTCCTAGAAGAGTTGAAGCTTTTATAGCTGCAAAGGGTGGGCCAACTCAATATTGAACCCTATGGACTAAGATGGCATTAAAGTTCATGTGCGTGTAAAGGCAGGCGTTCCAATACTTTTGACAATATATATATATGTATGTGTGCTTGAGCTTTCGGGTGCACACCCTAATGCAATAGGCTGCGCACGGCTATGGTGTGTTGTATTGCCCCAGGCTGCTAGACCAGAAACCTAAGGCCTATCCCGGGGACATCTGGCTGCTAGACTGTCTGAGGGCCGAACCAGAAGCAGGAAAGCAGCGTAGGGTTGGGACTGCGGAGCTTGTAGTCCGACCAGAAGTAACGGTTCCGCCTGCCAGGGAACCAGTCGTAGTCGGAGGTAGAGGGAGAGCTGTCACCACTAAGGGCCCCCCACCTTGCTACCGGAGACCATTGTGAGTAAGCTGAGGCCTGTACTGGAGCAGACTTCTCGCCAGCCGAAGACGGTGAAGTGGTAAAACTTCAGCAAGT
Source organism: Lithobates septentrionalis (assembly GCA_037952835.1). Taxonomy (NCBI): domain Eukaryota; kingdom Metazoa; phylum Chordata; class Amphibia; order Anura; family Ranidae; genus Lithobates; species Lithobates septentrionalis. Next base: position 376,461 of record JBBDGP010000784.1, on the reverse strand, counting down.
GCCAAGTCAGGGACCCAGTGGGACAGCAGAGGTGACGCTTGTGGAGTGCCAAGCCAGGAACCTAACGTGTCAGCAGGGCTGAAGCTTGAAGAGTAGCTGTGAGTGTCAAGCCAGGGGCCCAGCAGGGAAGCGGGGGTGACGCTTGAGGAAGATACTGAGTGCTACAGTGAAAGAGCTCAAGGGATCCAGTAGCTAGTGGATCTGAAGTCTAGTGTCAGGAAACTAGCCGGAGGAGAGTTGCCCACAGGCCTGGCACAGTGGCCAATTTCCAATACACGTATTGCGAATGCACGTTCGCCATGGCGAAGATGTGTGCATGCTGGCGCAAGCAATGCTTGTCGGATTCTGGCGGCCTCTGGCCTTTAAAAGAGTGACTGCATCACATGGACATTGATGACTGGTCTTCAGCTTCCTGTTCCTGTGTGTGCTTATGCTTCTGATCTCCTGTTTACTACCCGGCCTGCCCTTGGATACCTCTTGTCTCTCTCCCAGTTCTCAACCTCGGATTGGCAACGGATCTGCTCTTGTTTCCTGCCCTGTGTATGACTTTGGCTTGCCTGACCATGTCTGTTCTTCTGTCTGCTGACCACTGGCTTACCGACCTTGGCATCTGTCCCTGACTACGCTTCCTGCTTCATCCCTTGTTGCTCCGGCCTGCAATCCATACTTGCTGAATCCAGCTTGCTGCAATCTCCACTGCAACCTGTTTCCTGCTGTGTGCTATCTGCACAATCATCAGGTCCACTGGGTCCTACTGCTCACCTTATCTTGTATCCACCTACAGAGAGATCTTTACACCTGCATCTCCCATCTGTGGCACAGCCGGCAATCCCTGCTTCTCTGGGCTTCGTGTTCCCTTTTTCCACCTTCAGGGACACCAAGCACTCAGCCGCAAGGAGAGCCCTCTCAGCATTTCGGCTTCAGGTAGGGTTGCCACCTCATCCCTTTAAACCCGAACACATATGAATTACACATTTCCTGAGGCTAGTTTAATGCAGATAAGACACCAAGTGAGTTTAATTACCACCTTAATCAACCACAAAACCTGTGTAATTAATATGTGTTCGGTTTTAAAGGGATGAGGTGGCAACTCTAGCTTCAGGACCAGGTAGGTGACATCTAATGAGAGAGACTGGTAGCTTGTTAAGTGAAGACCCATAGTGAGTGAGTGTGGGGTAAAGAGAACTGTTCGTGTTGCAGATAGTTGAATACTTTTACTGTTAGTAACAGCTACAAGATTGTTGCCATAGTAGAGAGCGGTCTTACCTATACAGAAGTGTTGTCCTGCTGGATGCCTTCACCTGTATAGCTGTCTACCTATAGAAGTCTCGGAGTCTGCTAATTATCTTTGCATCTACCTAAGGGTGTCCTGGCCCTAACCCTCTCTCCCACAGTTCTGTTTAAGAGACAATAAATCTCTTTGCATTCAAAAAGTGTCTGGCACCCACCTGTTCATCTTGCATTACACCCACAATGCCTTGTAACCCACTCTACACTGAGCGATGTCAGCTCTCCCTAACTCTGGAAGTAACCATTAAGCCAAAAGAGGCCCTGGACTTTGCTACACACACAATGGGGGATATCTCTGCCATGACTCCAGTGCACTGTGCCATGACTCCATGCACTGTACCATCTATCACTGTTGATGTGTTCTGCTCCACCCACCATTACCATATACTGTAAGTCAATGACATACCTAGAATTATGACTGTCTGGCAGTAGAGCAGGGATCCTCAAACTACGGCCCTCCAGCTGTTGCAGAACTACACATCCCATGAGGCATTGTAAAACTCTGACATTCACAGACATGACTAGGCATGATGGGAATTGTAGTTCCTGAATAACTGGAGGGCCGTAGTTTGAAGAAGCAAAAACTAAAAAGGAGCCCAGAGCTCCACCTGTAAAAAGGTAAAAAATGTAACATTCATATGCATTATTTGACTAAAAAATAGATTTTTTTTTTAAAGTATTATTTTTCAGTACTAAGATACAATGTACAATAATTGATAAATAAAATAAAATGTACATACTGTACATTCCCTTTAATGAATAACAGAATAAACGTCCCCATGCACGGTACATTACATATTTGAAAAAGCTATGCACTGATATAAGGGTTCCAAAAATAGACATCTCCAAAAAGGGTCACATAAGGGGTTTAAAATGTCACAACATTCATTTGTAAAGAACATAAACCTTCTACTGTGCTGGAAGACTTTTTAAATGCATTAAAATGTTTTCCTCATTCAGAAATATCTTTGTAGAGCCCGGAGGGAAGCCAGAATTGCATTGGTGAAGTTACATTCTGCCATCACTAGTACTAGTTGTTCCTCTCCCTCCCACGCCTCATCCTTGAGGTTCCTCTATACACCCTACCCTCAAAGGGTACCTGACACCTTCAGTGAACTTAGGGTACAATCAGTGTTGTGTCACTCATGATACGCAGATCTCCTCTCTCCTCTTAGGCACTTTCCAAACCTATTGTAGCGGGAATGTGCACTTTTGCGCGTCATTCATGTGTTTTTGGGCAATGCGCATAGGACAGGCTATTCACTAGAATGGGCTGCACTGAGTATGACAAATGCACCAAGCAAGCTCTTGCACCTTTGCAGACAAAGAGATTTGCGCATTCTGGTGCATTTGTGGTGTGTTTTGCCACGTGCAAAAAACCTGCATCTGCTGCCTGTGTTTGGGATGCCATTAAACATTCTTCACGCATTTCTGTGTGATTCTGTGCACAGTCTGTGCCTTACTAGCACTTCACTATCTGAGCTAAAGGACTACTCATGGGAACAGGGTTGTCAAGGAGTTTGCTTGACTCACCCTCCCACCATGGGTGAAAGCTGTCTAACAGACGTAACAGATGCTAAGGCAAATAGTGAGAACAGATACAAAACAGAATTTCAATATAGTCCAAAATACATAAGTGATCCTGAAGAGTGCAGACAGAAGTCAGACAACCTGTTGATAAAGCACAGGTTGAATGGGAGGCAGTCTATTTAAACACTCCTCATTGGGGCAGGTGTGTATATACAGTGTGACCTAAATGTCTGTGCTAAGTAACAAACAAAAGATGAGGAAGGCTCAAAGCTGTTATTTACTCCATGATAGGTAATGCTCATGTTACTCAGATCTGCTCTCTTCTTTTACTAGTACTTTACTATCTGAGCAGAAGGGCTAGTCATGGGAACAGGGTCCTCATGGAGTTAGATGGACTCACAGTGTCACCATGGGTGAAAGTGGACTAACAGATATGACAGATGCTAAGGCTCTACAGTAGGATGAAGTTCACAGGTGGGTGATCTCAGAAGACAACAGAAAGCTAAAGGCAATTGGAGATAACAGATGTAAAACAACATTGCAATATAGTCCAAACTACAGGAGTGATACTGAGGAGTGCAGACAGAAAGAAGTCAAACAGAAACTGTTGATCTGGCACAGGCTGAATGTACTGTATGATAGTCTATCTAAGCATTACTGATTAAGACAGGTGTGCATTGAAGTGTGACCTGGACTTCAGTGCTGAGTAACGGCCAAAAGGTGAGGAAGGCTCAAAGCTGTTACTTACAGAAATTACACTGTGATATGTAATGTTCATGGTACACAGATCTCCTCTCTCCCATTACTAGTATTTCTGAAGAGTGCTGACACATAGAAGTCAACCAGAACCTGTTTCTCAGGCACAGATTAAATGTCTGGCAGTCTATTTAGGCATTTCTGATTTGGGCAGGTGTGCACCGCAATGTGACCTGAACTTCAATGCTGAGTAATGACCAGAAGGTGAGGAAGGCTCAAAGCTGTTAGTTACAGGGGTGACTACATACAGTAATAGGTAATGGCTGTGAAGCTAGCAGGTAAAGTGGGAGTTTTGTCTTAGCCCTGTCATAATACCACCGGAAATTAAATTTTCCACTAGTATATGAACCAGAAACACATAACCCGAAACTCCAGAAACCAGAAACACACGACATAGACTAAGTTATAGGTGACTCAGAAGATGAGAATACTGGCAACTACAAAAATTCAAACAGCAGGGCGGCCAGATGGAGAGGATGAATGACAGGATAAAAATTTTAACTACTTAGCATGGTGGCTGTGCATCCCCTTAGTCTGACTATAGCTGAAAAAATGCTGGTTATAGTCCAGTTATGCATTAAATTAAAACAAAAAAATAATGAAATATACAGTGAAAATTATACCAGAACTGAAGGCAAAATGTTTTTTTTTGTTTTTGTTTTTTTTTTTTTGCAGCTTTTGGAGATTTTTAAGTATTTTTGTGTGTTTTTCATGTGTTTTCAGGCTTTATGAGTTCTTGTTTTGGCCAATGGAAGACAGTATCATCTGTCAAATCATATGTCGTCATCCTTGTATCTGCTTCCTGTTTTTTCTGTGTGGTGTTGTGGTGTCTTAACCTATTGGAGCTCTTGAGCCATGTCTGCTATGCAAGTTTCTTGTATTAGCCATCACTGGGGTTGTAGGGGTTCTTGTATTGGCCATCACTGGGGTTGTAGAGGTTCTTGTATTGACCATCAATGAGATTGTAGAAGTTCTTGTATGGGCCATCACTGCGGTTTTGAAGGTTCTTGTATGGGCCATCACTGGGGCTGTAGAGGTTCTTTTATTGATCATCACTGGGGTCATAGAAGTTCATATATCGGCCATCACTGGGGTTTTGAAGGTTCTTGTATGGGCCATAACTGAGGTAGTATAGGGTCTTGTATTGATCATCACTGGGGTCATAGAAGTTCTTGTATTGGTCATCACTGGGGTCATAGAAGTTCTTGTATTGGTCATCACTGGGATCGTAGAGTTTCCTGTATTGGCCATCACTGGGGTCATAAAGATTCTTGAGGGCCCTCACCAGGCAACTAAAAGTGTCCACATCCAGCATGGACACTCCTGAATCCTCCGATTTGTTCACAGGCCTGAGGCTGGTAGGAGGAGGAGACCATTTGTTAAAGTCTAACTCCAGGTTTCATTTAACTTTTAATCATTTGGACCAAACTGTTTCAAACAAACTATTTCCTTCAATAATACATGCGCCCGCTGTCAGCGATATGTAAACTGTATTTGGCATCAGCTACGTACAGTATACATCACTGTGGTCTGGCAATGGGATGGGGACCTCCCACCCCATTTCTGGAACAAAATTAAGTCGGACAGCCATTCACAGGAGGCCTTGGAATTTTTAAGAATGAAAACAAGGCTTCCTCTGGCTGAGTTGGAGAGGTGGACAGATGACATCAGTTAAATTACTTTATCAGATTTTTGCTTCTCTTTCATTATCCAGCCAGTAGTAACTGCAGATGAGAAAAGTGGGACCACCAAATAAGCAATGCTGAGTTGGATTTAAAGCCTAATGCCGCGTACACACGAGCGGACTTCTCGTCGGACTGAACTCCGAAGGACTGTTCGACGGAGTTCCGACGAAACAGACTTGCCTACACACGATCCCACCACCTACTCCGATCGTTTCGAACGTGATGATGTACGACCAGACTAGAAAAGTAAGCTCAATAGCCAGTAGCCAATAGCTGCCCTTGCGTCGTTTTCGGTCCGTCGGACTAGCATACAGACGAACGTTTTTTTTCAATAGGAATCGAGTCCGTCGGAAAGATTTGAAACATGTTCTATTTTTAAGGCCCGTCAGATTTTTTTTCGACAGAAAAGGTCCGTTGAAGCCCACACACGATCAGAATGTCCAACGGATTCGTTCCGTCGGACCTTTTCTGCCGGAAAGTCCAGTCGTGTGTACGCGGCATATACCTCGGCTCTATGGTCCCTGCTGGCTGTATTTTATACTTTTTGATTTTGTATATACATAATCTTCAGACCGATCATGTGAAGCCACAGGGTCATCTTCATCACTTCTCCAAGTTAAGCAGTCCTACTTGAGGGAAAATCGTGCTGACATGATGATGTCAGCACTAACCTATGCACCGGGACATGGTAAATGAAGAGTGCTGTGGAGATGCCTCCTAAGGGGGCAGTGGCGTCTCCAGCTTTCATATTTAGGGGGGGCACATGGGGGGACAGGGACCAAACTGTTTCAAAGGGGGGCAACTATAAAATGCATATATATATATATATATATATATATATATATATATATATATATATATATATATATATAGATAGATAGATAGATAGATAGATATATACCGTATATAGATATATAGATCTATAAATATATATACTGTGGCCCTTTACTACAACCCCACAACGGCCCTTTCACATGTTCTGCAGTGAGCTCCCTTCCTACTGTATTGGGGTCCCTCAGAGTGGCAGAAAACAAGAGATATATGTCACCAGCATACCAAGAAAATATAAGGATCCAAAGCAGTGGGAGAACTATCAGGGTTGCAAAGGTTGACTTGCCTCCGGCCCTGGTGTTCTGCCACTGTGGGGTTTCTCAGCCTCCTCTTGCTGTCCTGCCCCTGCTATTGACTGCTCTGGTCTGGCATCTCTTGGAATTTACAGGCTGGTTCTCCTGTCCTACGGACGGGAGAATTCAGTCTGTTTTTTCAATAACTCCTGGTGGAGTCCTTCCTGCAACTCGCTCTTCTCCCTGCCAATGAGGATGCAGGGGAAGGAGCAGATTGGGCGGCCGTGGTTGTGTGAGCGCTCGCATTATGCAGTGTCAGCAAGCAGAGGGAGGGGGGAGGAATCACCCGCAGGAGCTGACTGGGGACTCTCTCCCTCTTAGACATTGATTTTTTGTAAAAAAAAATATTTTTTTTTATGGGGGGGGGGGGGCACATGGTGGGGCACAGCTTAAAGGTTGGGGGGTCAGGGTCCCCTCTGACCCCCCCTAGGGACGCCATTGTAAGGGGGGCAGGGTGATGGCCTTGGTCATGGCCATGAGTCCTCAGTCTTCCAGTGTGAGCCAAGCTGGCCATTATTTAACCTGTAAGACTGAGGCCATCGTTTAGTCAAGAAAAAGTACTTAAGGGGCAGCTTTGGAATAAAGGCGTGTATTATTGTCACTGCTGTTTTTTTCATCACCTGGGGAGCCCATTTATAAAATAAAGGTTTAGCCTAAAGTTGGGCTTTAGGTGTACCTTTAAGAAAATGTATTGGATATAAAAAAAACCCATAATGAAGGATCATGTAATAGAAACAATTCCCTAGAAAGAAAAGCTGGAAAGCAGTTTCAGCATTATTACCAGAATATAAAATGTTGGTATTTTCCCGGTTTATTTTCTTATATCATATTCTGCTTATATGAGATGCTAATAAAAAAAAAAAATACAACAGTTTTCGCTAAGGCTCACGCCCCGTCAAAATCATTAAGTTCTCTTTATCAACATCCTGGGTTTAAACTGACTGATCATATAAACATAACTTGGCTTTTATTTAGTTTCTTCTATGGAACATAATAATACAATAATTCCCTAAATGTTTCCAGGCTTCATAATTCCTGCGTGGCTCCAAACACTCCCAACCTATGACAGCACCTACGTGTTTAAAAAAAAAAAAAAAAAAAATTCAAAGCATTTGATTTATATAAGCAACGACAACACTTTTTAACCCTTTAACAATTTTAAAGAAAAACCTAAAACACAAGAACAATTAATAATATCAACATACGCTTACATCTAAATTACAAGAGCATTAAGAACTTTCAAAAGCATTGAAATTTTAAAAATGAATATATCTAAAATAAAAATTTTAACTACTTGTGTCGGGGGCAATTTTTTAATTTTTCACCCACGTGTTAAAATCAGCATTCTTTGCTAGAAATTTATTTAGAGTTCCCAAACAATGACATATTTTCTAAAAGCAGAGACCCTGGAGAATAAAATGATGGGAATTGCATTTTTTTATGTTGTACAATGTTTGCACAGCTGTTTATCAAATGCATATTTTTAGGAAAAAAATACACTAAAATGAATTTTAGTGCTCACATACATAATATAAGATCCACTTTCTGCATTAAAGCGGAGGTCCACCCAAAAAAATAAATAAATAAATAAAAGCCAGCAGCTACACATACTGCAGCTGCTGGCTTTTAATAATAGGACACTTACCTGTCCTGGAGCCCAGCGATGTCGGTACCACAGCTCATGTTTTCATCAGCTGTCAGGTGCTGTCGCCACTATTGCCGGTAAGGGAACCCGGCAGTGTGGACCCTCAAGAGCCCCTTGCAGTATGGGGCCCAGTCGCCATGGCGACCTCAGCGACCCCTATACTTCCGCCACTGGCAGGAGGCATGCATATCCTTATAGTTCAGCACTATGCCATTACTTTATAATTGATGTGAGTGGGTTTACATCCACTTTAAGGTAAAAAAAACTTCAAGTGATTGTAAAGTCTTGTTTTTTTTCTATAAAAATAACAAATATGTTATACTTACCTGCTCTGTGTAATGGTTTTGCACAGAGCAGCCCGAATCCTCCTCTTCTCCTCCCTCTTCAGCTCTCCTGGCCCCTCCTTCCTGTCAAGTGCCCCCACAGCAAGCAGCTTACTATGGGGGCACCCGAGCCGAGCTGCATCTCCATGTGTCCATTCACACAAGGAGCCCCGGTTCAACCCCGACCCCTTTCTCTCCTGATCGGCTATCTGACTTTGACAGCAGCGGCAGCCGATGGCGCAATATTGGGTCTCAGCCAATCAGGAGGGAGAGTCACAGACGACCGAGGCAATCGTGGACATCACTGGATAGAGATGGGGCTCAGGTAAGTATTAGGGGGCAGTGGCGGCCCGTGCATTGAGGGCAGCGCCCCCTCTTTCCCTGCTGCCGCCTCCATATCCATGCGCCCGGCCCCTTTCAGGAAGCTGCACACATGGATTCCTATGGCGGGGGTGGGAGGGTTTTTTTTTTTTTAAACACGTGATTAGAGCCAGAGGCTTTATTTGGCTTCAAAAAAGGGTGGGCTCGGGGCGCAGAGAGTGTGCCCTGATCCCACCCAATTGTGTGACCATAGCGAATGAATTTTCGCTATCTTCACACTACAGTGCCTCCCCGTCAATCAGGAGGCAGGTCGGTTGAGACCTGTTTCCCGATTGGGAAAAGCGCCAGGCAAACCTATTGGATACCTAGTAGCACTTTGGCAAGCTGGGGAAGCATGAGAGGAGCGGGTACCTCCACCGCTGCTGCTGCCCGAGTGTGGAGGAGAGTGGACGGAGACACAGAGGATGCGAGTCTTCAGGTAAGTGCCGGACCTCCGTGGGGGGAGGGGGGGGGGTCTAGAGCTGTGAGCCCAGGGGGGGGGGGGGTGTGCAAGTGCCAGCAGCTGTGAGCCTGAGCAGGGGGTGTTTATTGCCAGGGTAAGTGGCTGCATTTGACGGGCACAAGTGGCTGCATTTGACGGGCACAAGTGGCTGCATTTGACGGGCACAAGTGGCTGCATTTGATGGGCACAAGTGGCTGCATTTGATGGGAACAAGTGGCTGCATTTGATGGGCACAAGTGGCTGCATTTGATGGGCACAAGTGGCTGCATTTGATGGGAACAAGTGGCTGCATTTGATGGGCACAAGTGGCTGCATTTGATGGGCACAAGTGGCTGCATTTGATGGGCACAAGTGGCTGCATTTGATGGGCACAAGTGGCTGCATATGGGGCACAAGTGGCTGCAGATGGGGCACAAGTGGCTGCAGATGGGGCACAAGTGGCTGCATATGATGGGCACAATGGCTGCATTTGATTTGCACAGTGGCTGCATTTGATGGGCACAGTGAGGATGAAATTGATGGGGGGGGGGGGGGGTTTCAGTATTTTTTTTGTTTGTTGGCGCCCCCCAAAAATTTTGAGCACCAGCCGCCACTGTTAGGGGGCTGCTGTACACAGAATGTTTTTTTATCTTGATGCATGGAATGCATCAAGATAAAAAAACCTTCCGCTTTTCCAACCACTTTCAGTATGCAGCTTCCCCCCGAGCCCCCCTTATACAGAGGCTTCTGCTCCCGGTCACTTATAAAGAGGCTTTTGCTCCTTTATACAGAGACTTCCGCTCCCGCTCTTTTATACAGAGACTTACGCTCCCGCTCCTTTATACAGAGGCTTCCGCTCCTTTATACAGAGGCTTCCGCTCCTTTATACAGAGGCTTCCACTCCTGCTCACTTATACAGAGACTTCTGCTCCCGCTCCTTTATACAGAGGCTTCTGCTCCTTTATACAGAGGCTCCTGCTCCTTTATACAGAGACTTTCGCCCCCGCTCCATTATACAGAGACTTATGCCCCCGCTCCTTTATACAGAGGCTTCCGCTCCCGCTCTTTTATACAGAGACTTACGCTCCCGCTCCTTTATACAGAGGCTTCCGCTCCTTTATACAGAGACTTCCGCTCCTTTTATACAGAGGCATCCGCTCCCGCTCACTTATACAGAGGCATCCGCTCTTTTATACAGAGACTTACGCTCCCACTATTTTATACAGAGGCTTCCGCTCCTTTATACAGAGGCTACCGCTCCCGCTCCTTTATACAGAGGCTTCCGCTCCTTTATACAGAGGCTTCCGCTCCTTTATACAGAGACTTATGCCCCCGCTCCTTTATACAGAGGCTTCCGCTCCCGCTCTTTTATACAGAGACTTACGCTCCCGCTCCTTTATACAGAGGCTTCCGCTCCTTTATACAGAGGCTTCCGCTCCTTTATACAGAGACTTCCGCTCTTTTATACAGAGACTTACGCTCCCACTCCTTTATACAGAGGCATCCGCTCTTTTATACAGAGACTTACGCTCCCACTATATTATACAGAGGCTTCCGCTCCTTTATACAGAGGCTACCGCTCCCGCTCCTTTATACAGAGGCTTCCGCTCCCGCTCCTTTATACAGAGACTTCTGCTCCTTTATACAGAGGCTTCCGCTCCCGCTCCTTTATACAGAGACTTCTGCTCCTTTATACAGAGACTTCCGCTCCTTTATACAGAGACTTCCGCTCCTTTATACAGAGACTTCCGCTCCTTTTATACAGAGGCTTCCGCTCCCGCTCCTTTATACAGAGACTTCTGCTCCTTTATACAGAAACTTCCGCTCCCGCTCCTTTATACAGAGACTTCCGCTCCTTTATACAGAGACTTCCGCTCCCTTAAACAGAGACTTCCCTTTCTTTATACAGAGACTTCCGCTCCCTTATACAGAGACTTCCGCTCCCTTATACAGAGACTTCCGCTCCTTTATACAGAGGCTTCCGCTCCCTTATACAGAGACTTCTGCTCCCTGATACAGAGGCTTCCACTCCCGCTCTTTTATACAGAGGCTTCCGCTTCCGCTCTTTTATACAGAGGCTTCTGCTCTATTATACAGAGGCTTCCGCTCTCGCTGCTATCCATCACAGCCAGGACACACAGAAAGCTCGGGAGCGAGCACGCACGAGTGCTTCATATAAAGCGGCTTGCCGTGGGGGCATTCGGTGGGGGTTAGGAGCAAGGAGTGGGGGGGGGGGGGGGCTCAGAAGAGGAGAATCCGGGTTGCTCTGTGCAAAACCATTACACATAGCAGGTAAGTATAACTTGTTTTTTTTTCTTTTGAATCTGAACCTTTACAATCACCTTAATTAAAATGAACACAAAATAAATTAATAAAAATTGCTCACTAAGGTGCGAACGTTAAAAAGAAAAAAAAAATAGCCGATAAACGGTTCTTTGCAGTGTAACGATGCAATGCACCCCCTTCCCCCGCCCCTCTGCCGACACTTTACAGACACCGGTCCTCATGTTAAATAAATTGTTTTACTGCACAACTAGCATGAACGAGCCCTTAAAAAGGCGTCTCTGGATGTATGGCCAGATTTTACCAATTACTGCTGATTAGGGGTCCTAACTACAATCAGCCTCAATTACATTCTGTTGTCGTATGCAAATAGGACGTTAACGCGTTCCTTATGAAGTAACCTATGCATAACAAACTATTTCAACATTCAGGATCTGAAAAACGTTTTCCACATATTGAAATATTTATACATCATTTCCAGATAAAATATATATACTCCCCCCCCCCCCCCCTCCTTTTTACTGGGTGGGGGATAAATGTAATGACAATTCAATCGCTATAAGATTTCTTATCCCCTGTAGATTTAATATTTACAGCAAGTCTGGAAAACATTTATTTGGCTTATTCTGGAGTTAAACGTATTTTACATTGTATGTGCTGAATTCCATCCCACTGGATGTGTTCCCTATGTAATTATCTAATACAGATCATATGGCCTGAGAAGTGTTAACAAAAATGTGTTAAAGGGGCAAACCTTTCATAGACAGGAACAGAGAATGGGGTGTAAGTAAACAGCCCGCACATCTGGGTGAAGAATCCAAAATGTTTTATTAACTGCTTGCCGACCGTATACAGTACATATACAGCGGCAAGGCGGCTTCCCTATGCAAAATAATGTACAGGTACGGAATTGACACTTCCGGGCAGAGCTGTTTCTTGGCCTAGGCCAACAAGGCCCAGGCCTAGGGCGGCACTTTGCAAGGGGGACGGCAGTAAAAAAAGCCACCCCCCCACACGAAAAAAAATCCAACTACCTCCTCCCGAGTCCCGACGGCCACACAAATACAGTCCCCATAAAGTGGCATAAAGTCACTGGCAGGGGCTGTCTCTGCTCGGCTGGGCTTGGCTGTGCTCGAGCAGAGGGGTGGTCTCAGTTCACCTCTGCTCAGCTGTGCTCGGGTGGGGGGGCGGTCTACGATCGACTGGGATCGGCTGAGGTGGAGCAGAGGGGTGGTCTCAGTTCACCTCTGCTCAGCTGTGCTCGGGTGGGGGGGCGGTCTACGCTCGACTGGGCTCGGCTGAGGTGGAGCAAAGGGGTGGTCTCAGTTCACCTCTGCACAGCTGTGCTTGGGTGGGGGGCGGTCTACGATCGACTGGGATCGGCTGAGGTGGAGCAGAGGGGTGGTCTCAGTTCACCTCTGCTCAGCTGTGCTCGGGTGGGGGGGCGGTCTACGATCGACTGGGATCGGCTGAGGTGGAGCAGAGGGGTGGTCTCAGTTCACCTCTGCTCAGCTGTGCTCGGGTGGGGGGGCGGTCTACGATCGACTGGGATCGGCTGAGGTGGAGCAGAGGGGTGGTCTCAGTTCACCTCTGCTCAGCTGTGCTCGGGTGGGGGGGCGGTCTACGCTCGACTGGGCTCGGCTGAGGTGGAGCAAAGGGGTGGTCTCAGTTCACCTCTGCACAGCTGTGCTTGGGTGGGGGGCGGTCTACGCTCGACTGGGCTCGGCTGAGGTGGAGCAGAGGGGTGGTCTCAGCTCACCTCGGCTCGGCTGTGCTCGGGCGGGGGGGGTCTACGCTCGACTGGGCTCGGCTGAGGTGGAGCAGAGGGGTGGTCTCAGCTCACCTCGGCTGTGCTCGGTGGGGGGGGGCTGTCTTCGCTCGGTTGGGCTAAGCTGGGCTAGAGCGGAGGGGCAGTCTCAGCTCACCTCGGCTCGGTTGTGCTGCTTGGGCAGGAGGCGGGCAGGCTTGACTTGGCTGGGCTCGGGAGGAGGGGATGGCCACAGTGATGTAAGTAATGATAACCGGCAAATGTATTAGAAGAAGGACGATGATCATGTTAGAGAAGATTCTGATCATGTCCGCAGCCTCTGATCATGTCTGCCATCTCTGACCAACTCCTGAGGTGGAGCTCTAATAGGAAGTGGTGGAGCCTAAAGAGGAAGGGGTGGAGTTCACAGATGAAGGGGTGGATCCTAAACAGGAAGGGGTGTGGCAAATTCAGATGGGTGGGCGCCCGATTTTAGTCTTGCCTAGGGTAGCACAAAACCAAAATACACCACTGCTTCCGGGGCAGGGGTACGCACGCCCTGCAGGCGACCTGCTCCCTCTATGATTGGACACAGCGGGAGTCAATCAGTGGGACCCGATGTCTGCCAGGACCCGCCAATTGTTTCTGAGAGAGACAGAGTGGCGGTCTGCCTATGTAATCAAGGCAGATCGCCATTCTGTGACAAGGGAAGACAGAGATCTTGTGTTTCTGCTAAGCAGGAACATGGATCTCTGTCTTCCCACAGTTAAAGCACCTCCCCCACAGATAGCAAGCACTCCCTGGAGAGGGGGGGTGGCGGATGAACTATTTTCATATTACTGGGTTTAGTAACACTTTAAAACTTTTTCGGGGGTTCTGCTAACCATTTTTTTCATCACGTAGATCAGTGTTTCTCAACCTTTTACGGCAAAGTACCCCTACAAGTCTAAACAAAATTTCCTAAGTACCCCTGTCTCGAGAAAGTGATGGGCACTGATAGGAGGCACTGGTAGGCAGCACTGACTGGAGGCACTGATAGGTGGCACTGATAAGAGGCACTGATAGGGGGCACTTATAAGAGGCACTGATAGGGGGCACTGATAGGCGGCACCTACCCTTACCCCCAGGGGTACGCGTACCACAGGTTGAGAAATCCTAATGTAGATGACACAAAGTCCCCTATGTGATGCATTTTTTGCTGACAGCTTTTCTTTAATGAGACATTACGGAGTAAAAGACCCCTGATGTCTCATCTCCCAATGAATCTAATGGAATGCAGATTGTTAGTGAATCTAGGGATAGGATAATAAACCCCCCTGTACCCCTAGACTAAATTAATATTTAACCACTGCTCGGGGGGGGGGGGGGGGCACCTTTTGCCCTCTTATGGCACTGTGGGGGAGCGAAGGAAAGGTAAGCATATGCAGTTATGCAAGGGGGCATTGCATGAGTTGTAATCCCCCACAGTGAGCGGAACTACACTGTACAGTACTATCGCTCTTAAAGCGCCCGACGTACACCTGCGGCGATTCATGCAGCCGTGCCAACCTGCCACAATATAATGACGCCAGCTGGTCGGCAAGCAGTTAAACAAAAAAAAAAAAAAACAAGACTTTCATTTTTTACTTTAATGGCCAGATCACCAGGTGAAAATAAAGGGGAAAAAAAAGGTGAAAAAAAAAACAAACAAACGCAGCCACCACATCTAATTATTGATAAGCTGCAATATAACGTATATGCATAGATGTATAAAGCCCCCTAGATTCCCATTCCCACTCCTCTCTCTGTCGGAATCACACGAGTTAAGCGAAAGAGCTTAATGGAATTTACAAGTGTTTTACTTCCATTGTCCCGTCTCCTGACCTGACGGAGGTGGGGTTCTGTTTAATCCCTTGTTTATGAATCGGAATCTGCGCCGTTTCCTTTTTCCTGACATAACTCAGAAGGTGTTCTGTGCTCACGTCAAGTCATATTCAGCAGGGCGCTGCACTAAGAGCTGATTTATTGCATGTTTAACAATGTAACTGGTATTTTAACACAATGTAACATAACACCCTATTTGGGTCAGGATATTAAATAACTTTGTAGCAGCTAAAGAATGTTCGCAGGCAGTTATGGTCGTTAGTTGTCTGTAAATGACGGGGATCAGAAAAATGGTCTCAGTGCTTCTAAAGGCTCAAAGTTTTTTTTTTTTTTTTTTTCTACCTTTAGTGTCGGTTCACACTGGGGCAACACGACTTCAGCGCGACTTTGCACGGCGACTTCAACGCGGCTTCGACGCGACTTTAGCAAATTACAAGGCGACTTGAAGTCGCCTCCATGACAGGCGACTTCGCCTGTGGCCAATCAGCTCTCTGGGAGGGAGGGGGGGAGGGAGGGGTTTTCCCTGCAAAGTCGCTTGACTTTACAGAGAGATCCAACTTGGAGGCGACTTCCATAGATTTCTATGGTACAGGTCGCCTACCAAGTCGGATCAAAGTAGTACAGGGAGTACGCTCTGAAGTCGGAGCGACTTCAGTAGCGTCTATTAAGACGCTAGCGTTCACTTCCATTCAAACTATTTCTGGGGCGACTTGGGGCGACTTGAGGGCGTACAAGTCGGATCCCAAGTCGCCCCAGTGTGAACCGAGCCTAATGCATTCTATACATAAAGGTAAAAAAACCTTCCCTGTTGCAGCGCCCCCCCCCCCCTCCCAATACTTACCAGAGCCCCATCACAATCCAGGGGTGTGCACGAGAGCCTCGGCTCTCCTGGGTCTCTCCCCCCTCATTGGCTAGATCAGCAGCTGTTGGCTCCTGCTACTGCCAATTACAGCCAGTGAGCCAATGAGGGGGGGCGGGGCCGAGCTGCAGCTCTGTGTGTAAATGGACATAGGAGCAAGGCTGCCTGAGTGCCCCTATAGAAAGCTGGGTGCTCTTGGAGCGCTCATCAGGAGCGCCGGCAAGGAACCGGGGCTACACTGCGCAAAATAATTACACAGAGCAGGTAAGTATAACATATTGTTGTTTTTTTTTTTTAAATGCCTTTAGGGCCGGTTCACACTGGTGTGATGCCAGACATTGCATGTGGTTCGCACCGCATTGCTATGCAGACCACACCCCTGGCCCCTACACAGCAAGGCGGCCACCCCTCCCCCCCAGCAAGCCATCCCCCGTTGCTCAAAGGATGCCACCCTCCCACCACACACACGCCCTCCTCCCTGTCGATTGCCACTTGCTTGCCAGGCCCCCCGCCAGCCCAGCACTTACCTTTATCCCTGTGTCTCTCTCCACAAGTCCCGGTGGTTTCCTCCCAGCCAATTAAGAGTCCTGGAATCCGGCCAATGGGGTCTTAGGACTCCTGGACAATCGGGTCCCAGGACCTGCTTCCTGATTGGCCGAGAGGAGAATTAGGACGACAACAGCGAATATTAATTTGCTATTGTCACACAACTGGGTGGGGTCAGGGCGCAGTGCTCTGCGCCCCAAGCCCACCCTTTTCTGAGGCTAATTAGAGTCTCAGGCTCTAATCATGTGCTTCCAAAAAAAAAACCCTATTGGAATCCATGCATTCGGGACCCTGCATGTAGATTAGGGGCTGGGCACATGGATTGGGGGGGCGCCACTGGTGGCTCCTTTCTCTTGCAGTATTCTATAGAGTTACCCCTGTATGCAAGGAGTGGTGGCTCTGTACACTGTGTGCATCAATAGAAACACACAGCCCCATAGCCTAGGTGAAGATAATTCCCTGCTCCTCCTTCCTCTTTTTGTCTAGAGGGGAGTTACTCATTAACTTATCTGATCCTCCGCTCCTCTGCTATGACCCTTACGTCTTCAGAACTGCTCTCTTAGTAGATAGAATCCTGGAAGGAAGAATGGGCAATTGTGGCACCAATGGCTTTTAACCCTTGTGTGTGTGGGGGGGGATATGTTGTAGTCTCTCAGAAGAAAGGGAGGCCTTGCGTCTTCAGCTAACTCCCTTTAGTGGTGTGCTTGAAGTGTCCAGACAAGCAGGGTGATGTAAAGTATGCTTGTGGTATTCTCACAAGCAGGGGAACACTGTCGCTGCTCAGCAAAGAGTAAGTGTAGCACAAAGTTATCCTACAAGTTTTAGTCAGAGAAACAAGACAACAGTGTCTGCGTGCAGTGTCCTTTGTTATAGGAAGATGGGCAAGTGCCCGCTCACCAATCCCAGTGACCTTCGATATTGAAGAGTAGCACGAGGGCTCCACAGTAGGCCTCTGCAGAGTCTTTCTCAAGGGATGGCGCTCGACCCAGTGTGGTACCACGCCGCAGCCCAGCTGGATCTGGATGTGATGAGAGCGGCCTCCAGGCTGATGCTAAACGACCAGAAGTGGCTGGCAGTGGATGCTCCCGAACCCGGTCCCGATGACTCTTCCTTCCTTTTGCACAGGCCGCAACTTGGCCGCAGCACAGTCTAACACCGAGTCACGGCTTGCCAATCCAGGCCGTGGTCCCAAGAGGGTGATTGTGTCCCCACACAGGCTTTTTATTACCTCTCCCAGCATTCTGTTCTACTTCCCCAGCCAGGTGGGATTTGTAGTCTATAACAGTCCAACTGAATATAGAACTTGGCTCTTTGTCCCAAGATGCTTTGCTCCATTCTTGGTTCTCATTCACCCCGACTTCAAGATGTGATGACAGGCTGAGCACTAGGAGAAAACATGGTCTCACGGTAGCAATACTGCAGAGTGTCTCCTGAACTCGCAGGCAATATTATCCAGCTCCTGGCTGAAAAAGATAGGAAGGTATATTATATTAACTTGTTTCCATTTCTATTTGCTTCAGTTACTTCCTGGTTTATGGCCTAGGCCAAAATGATGTCATACATCCCAGAAGTCTTCATGGGCATTTTTTCTCTTTCATCTGGAGGAGAGGAGGAGGGGCTCTCTCAGCTAAGAACACCCTTCTGCATGCATGTCTGAGCTAAGGGCAGATGGATTCCAGGAAGTAAATGCTACACCTGCCCTTACCCAAGATGGCTGTGGCTAGAAATGCCAAAGGTGGGGGTTCAAAGTGATGATTTCTCAACAAAAAAAAGCAAGGAGACATGGATGGATGGATGGGAGGGTGGGTGCATGAGTTTACTTTTAATATTAAAAATGAATTAAATAGGGTTTTCAGTTTGTGGTGCTCGGATACAATTAAAGTGGAGTTCCAGCCGCAAAAAATTTTTTAAAAAAAGTCAGCAGCTACAAGTACTGTAGCTGCTGACTTTTAATAAGGACACTTACCTGTCCAGGGTCCCCGCGATGGCGCCCCCCCCCCCCCCTCCCGAAGTCGATTAGTCCACCGGCTCGGGTGCAGGCGCCGCCATTCCAACTAAGGGAAACCGGCAGTGGAGCCTTCAGGCTTCACGGCTGGTTTTCTACTGCACATGCACGAGTTGCGCCACGCTTTGTGAATGGCCAGCTCATCTTCTGGGACACACACAGATGGCAGCGGGGGAGAAGGAGGAGGGCTCGCCGCAGAGGACGTAACGTACTGCGCCGTGGCCCAGGCTAGGACAGAAGTAAATTTATTCTTTCTGAAAAGGTAGGTAAGAAAAAAAAATAGATATCCAAAAACGAGGGGTGGAGGAGTGGTCTTTAGTTTAAGACCACCTTGTAAAAGTGGGTGGAACTCCGCTTCAAAGGGTAACTCCACTTTCGTGGGGAAAAAATTAGTAAATAAAGAAAAAATTATATAGCGTATAAAATTGCGACACAAGTCCTATTGTAATTAAATGTTATTAAAAATTACCTTTCCTTTTCAATCTGCAGCCGCTGTAATTTTCTGTAAATGCAATGCAATATGGCTACCTGGAGGTGTTCTGTACACAGAATATGTACTCACCATTTCCCAGAAACATTATTTCCTGCTTGTGTGATTGGTTCATCAATTTTTCCAGAAGTCTACACTAAAGCCTCGTACACACGATCGGATTTTCCGCAGACAAAGCATCAGACTTTTGTCCGAAGGGCATATGCCAGGAACATGTCTTGCTTACAAACGGTACACAATTATCTGCCAACAAACACGAACGTAGTGAAGTACTATGTGGAATTTCAGCTCTTGAGCGCCACCCTTTGGGCACCTTCTGCTAATGTCATGTTTGGTGAGCATTGATTCCGAGCATGCGTGTTTGTACTTTGGACTTTTGTGTGACGGACTTGTGTACACACAATAGGAAAATCGGACCATTGTCCACTGAAAATTTACTAGCCTGCCATCCAACATTTGTTGGCGGAAAGTTGGCCAACAATTGTCTGATGGAGCGTACTAACGGTCGGATTTTAGCATCATTTGTTGGCCAACAATCACGAACGTAGTGACGTACTTGTGGTTTTTCAGCTCTTTAGCGCCACCCTTTGGGCTCCTTCTGCTAATTTCGTGTTAGTAGAAGTTTGGTGAGTGTTGATTCGCGCTTTTCTTTTCGCGCTTTTCATTTAGCGTTTTTCATTTTGTGCTTTTCAGTTCGTTACTGAATAGCTGTTCGTCAACCAGACATGTTGCGGAATCGGAGGAGATTACGTGTTATTTATTATTGGCCTTGCTTTTTTTTTGTTGAATAATGATTTGATTTGTTATATTTTCTATATTTTTGGATGCATAGAATGCACTTTTTGGTTAAGTTCTATTGGCAGAAAGCATGTCTAATTTTATTTGTTTTCTTTTTTTGATGCACAATAAAAAAATTGTGTAGAATAATACTTGGCTATGTGTTTTACTTCAAATGACAGTTTGGGAGTAGGCAGTTACATTTTAAAAAATACAATAAAAAATTGACAAGGGACACCAACATAGTTGTATCTTTGATCTTAAAAACTACGGGATAATGGTGTTGTGGTAACTTGCCCAAATAATATCAAGAATAATATTATTATGGT
The DNA here is from genome assembly GCA_037952835.1 of Lithobates septentrionalis. Taxonomy (NCBI): domain Eukaryota; kingdom Metazoa; phylum Chordata; class Amphibia; order Anura; family Ranidae; genus Lithobates; species Lithobates septentrionalis. The sequence goes on along the minus strand of JBBDGP010000784.1, from coordinate 356,407 downwards.
TTTTTTTTTTATCACTAGAAAAAAAAAAAAATTTGAAAATGTGTTTGCAATAACTCCATCAGTATCACCAGCAAAGCAGCTTCATTATTATCCCAATAAAGAAGAAGAGAATTGTGCGCTGCATTTCGAGATTTCATAATTTGCCACGTCACGAATGTTAATTCTCCATTATGAATGCTGGTTTACAAGACCGACCTCTTCTGGCTCGTCCTTGCTTGTGTACACACGCTCGGAAAATCCGACAACACACGTTTGTCCGCGTAAAATTTATAAACCTGTGTTCCTGAGGAAGTCACGAGGGTGTGACGTAACACGTAGGACGTAAACACGCAACCGGAATTTGTTACCGCGAACCGGAAGTTGCTACCATGGACCGGAAGTGACATATGAGGTGGCGTACAACGCCGTTTTTGGTCTATGTTTGGCATGTCTTTCACTGCTTTGATGTAAGCAGATTTTTTTATTTAATAAACTTTGTTAATTTTTGGTAATGCACTATTGGAGGTTTACTTATTTTTACATGTGGATTCGGATATCGGGCTGGAGGCAACACACACTTCATTCCACCAAGCATCTCCTACCCTGACTGATTTTGGGCCCTGAAATCGAGGCTACCATTCATTTAATGAATTATGGCATTTACTTATGCCTGTGAGGTAAGAGCTCTGAGAGCACATTGAGTGGGTGTTGTCATCGTCTGAACTACAGTCAACATGTTATGTGTTTTTTCTATTCTACTGTGAAGATTTTTGAACCTTTTGCACATTCGAGTTTTTGAGCTGATTTTTTTAACTTTTCACACTTTGTTGAACTTTTTACACATTGGAGTTGCTTATAGAGTAACTCGTGAACTTTACACTATATATATATATATATATATATATATATATATATATATATATAATTTTTTATATTAATCTTAAATTTATAAACCTGCCATCCAACATTTGTCCACGGAAAGATGGCCAACAATTGTCCGATGGAGCGTACACACGGTCGGATTTTCCGCCAACAGCCTGTCATCACACATTTCCCGTCGGAAAATCCGGTCGTGTGTACGAGACTTGAGACCTACTCTGCACAGAGGAACAAACAGGGATCTCTTCAGAATAATAAAAGGTAGGAATCTGAAACAAAGGTTGTTATAATCCTTGCAATGTACATCGATCACCAAGAGGGGAAAGTTTTTTTTCTCAACAAAAGTGGAGTTACGCTTTAAGAATTGTTAAACAGATATGTGCTATACTACCCGATTAAAAATATAATATATTTTTTTTAAATGTGTCCTGATAAATATATACATTGTCCTAGTAAGGAAAGAATCTCAGAAATATTGATACATTTCCTCCTTCAGATATCAATCTAATTAGTGCCTTATTTCTCTGCTCCGAGTATCTCTGGAAGGAACGCCGTGTTATTTTTTGTAGCACTCGATTTGCACACAGTTAAGTGGGAATGTCATTTGGTTGCTAAGGCAGTGTTCTGGCAGTTCCAGGAGAACATTTGAGGAATGTACAGCCTCCCAATGGCATTTTACAAAAATTAATAATAACCTGCTTCTCTCTTCATCAAACAATTCGAGGTGGGAGTGCTGCGCACGTACAGAGTTTGGCAGGCGTAGCACTGCGAGGAATGCGTCTTGAAAGTGAACAGTTTGCTATCTTAAACAGTTAAAATGTGTTGCTGGATTCTTTAGGCCTGGTCTGCTTTTAATTAATGTCAATTTTTTTTTTTGGGGGGGGGGGGGGGGGATTTGGGATACCAATACATCTCATCACCACATTGTGCACAAAGCATGAATTGAGTCCTCCTAGCATGATCCCCAGCCGTGAAGAGAGAAAGCCTGTAATAAGATGTATAGAGACTCTTTCAACAATATACGTGTTAGGAAATATCTGACAGCCTGACATGTCTTGATGTTATCTAAGTAGCTTTTTACTAATGCTAAGAGAATCCAGATGTGAAAGTGGCATTCTTGAATTAATTATCGGAGGGCTACTGACACTTTTCGAAGGGGCATCTTGTTCTGGATGAGATGGGGAGGGAACATTTCGTTAGGCAGCACAGTACTGAAAATCTGCATCCGTATGTGGAAACACCACAATAAACTGTGAATGAACAGACACCGCAAATCATTTTAATGACTTGCAGCTTATTGCATACCTCCCAATTTTCTGAGAAGGGGAGGAGGGACATATTTTAGTTCTATCCGCCTAATAGTCTTTTTTTTTGTTCAATAGCGCCATACAACACAAAAGCAAAAAAATGTTGGGTGGACAAAGCGCGTCGGTACCTGGTGCACCCCTGACAGCGGCACTCCAGAGTGAGGGGAAGCCTCCTTCCCTGGTCTGGTCATATGACTGAGGCCAGAGGAGGACTTTCCTCATTCTAAACTGCTGCTACATCTGGTCTAGTGAGTTTAGGGAGCGGTGAGACCTTTCCTGGAAGGAAGAGAGGAAAAATCCCTGGTGCCGCACTTCCACAGAGTCCTATGGGGGTATGAGAGAGAGACAACCTCAGCCTTGGCTCCCGCCAGGCCACGCTCCCACGGTTTCCCATCCCCATGACTTAGCTCTGGGGGCGGAGTGAAACGCGTTGGGAGCATGGCATGGCAGGAGCCCAGGCAGAGGTTGTCTTTCTCCCATTGTCAGGGCTGGGCTCAACCCTTCCTTCCCTGAGCTGGCCGCTCAGCTGTCGGCTAATTGCCAGCTCCTATCTCTCCACAGTTACTCAGCTGTTGATGATATCCTGCTCGTCAGTCCTGCCTACTTAAGCCGTCCAGCCCAGAGGATCTCTTCCTTCGCCTTAGTCAACATCACAGAGACGCTCTCCTGCATTCCTGTTTAAAGACTTGCTTGGCTGACATCCCTTCTGGCTCCAGATCCTGCTTGCTGTTTTACTACGCTCATCTCTGGCTCCCTGATGTTTAGCTTGTCTGACTATCCGTTCTGGTTCCTGAACTCTGGCTATGTTTTGACTACGTTTGTTCTATTTACTTTTATTATTAAACAAGTGTGGTTTAACTGTACTTCTGTCTCTGTCTGATTTCATGATTTCTGACACCCATACCACCATAGGACTCCGTGGATGTGCGGCACTAGGAATCTTTCCTCTCTTTGTTCCAGTGCCTACAGGAGCTGGGATAAGCTCCATCCCTTGCTGGTCTCCTGCAGTGGTTGCAGTATCACCCACACTACTCCCCGCAGTGATCGAGCCTGAGCGGCACGCTAAACAAACTGTGGGTCACAGGGAGTCCTTTCCTTCCTGGTCTGTACTAGGATAGAGGGGAAAGGGGGGGTGTCTTTGTACTGAGGGGTCTATACTGGGGAAGAGGGTCTGTACTTAGGGTTCTGTACTGGGGAATGGGGGTCTGTACTGAGGGTTTTGTACTGGTGTAGGGGGTCTGCACTGGAGGGGATGACTGTCCCGAGGGGTCTGTACTGGGGGCTGGGGTCTTTACTTAGGGATTTGTATTGGTGGGTGTCTATACTGACGGGTCTATACTGGGGAGGAGGGTCTGTACTTAGGTTTCTCTACTGGGGAATGGGGGTCTGTATGGAGCGCTTTGTACTAGGGAAGGTGGTCTGTGCTGGGGGAGATGACTGTTCTAAGGGGTCTGTGGGAGGTTCTTTACTGAGGGATTTTTATTGGGGGTGTCCAGTGGTGGCTGGTGGGTACATTTTGGGGGGGGGTGGCAAACATTGCACCCACAGACACCCCCCGCCCCACGGTCGGTCGCCCCTGCACTTACCCCATCTATGGCGCGGCTTCCCCTGTGTCTCCTCCTCAGTTTTACGATGAAGTGCTCTGCGCCTTGAGCCCACCCTTTTGTGAAGCCTATTGGAGCCTCGGCTGTAATCTTGTGCTTCAAAAAAACAAAAAACCCCATTGGAATCTATGCGCATGTAGATTAGGGGGACAGGCGCATGGATAGATGGGCGGCTATGCACCTGCGCCCTGCAAAACGGGCTGCCACTGGGGGTGTCTATACTGAGGGGTATGTCCCGGGTGGATGTCTGTATTGAAGGGTCTGTCGTGTAAGGTGGGGGGGATGGTCTGTACTGGAGAATCTGTACTGAGGTGACTACACTGGAGAAGGGGTGTCTGTATGAGGGGGGGGGGGTGATTTGAGGGGTCTGTAATGGAGGCGGGCTATACTGAGGGTTTTTTACTAGGGGGGGGTGTCTGTATTGCGGGATCTATACTAAGGTGGAGGGGTGTCTGTACTGAGGGGTCTGTGCTGTGTTGGGGGTCGGTCTGTACTGACCCCCCAACTGGGGAGGGGTGTCCTTACTGAGGATTCTGTACTAAGGGGTCTGTGCTGGTGAGCTATGTGGGGGGGGGGTTGGCCTGTACTGGGTGGGGAGGGTCTGTACTGAGGGGACATCACTGGGGTGGGGTGTGTATGTGATATAGGCTTGGGGTAAGAGGGAACTGCAGCAAACAGGTGCTGTGTATAAAGGCCGTAGGCTCAGGTTTTATTTAACTATGCCATTTTAAGCCCCTCCTGCTGCACATGCCATGTTGGGGGTGTTGCCAAAGCCAGAATAATTGCCAGCAAAGGCCCACCCCTACCATTCTTCAAGTATCATGGACCTCAAGGTCCAAAAAAATGATTGGCTATACCCAAAAGTGCTTATTATTTATACTTATTTTTCTTTGTAATAAGATAAAAAGATAATACTTTATTGTCATCATATACATACAACAAAATTTAACAAGGTACTCTTTAAATTTTACAACAGCAATTCAGCAAAAATTCGAAAAATATAAAGGATGGATGGAATATTGTGGAGCGCTGAGCTGTGGAAAGGGGAGGAGTGACCAGCTCAGGCTCTCAGCGGCTCGCCCATGTGGGTGGATCCTGACCATATGGTCGTGATCTTGCCCCGAGCCCGGACTGGCTCTGTGACTTCAGCCAACAGCGGGCCTCAGCCCGTTGTCACCTGAAAACGGGTCAAAGATGTGTAGAACCAACTGCACTCCCGTGATCAACAGGAGAAGTACAGCCAAACGAGCTTTGGCTGTACTTCTCGTTTAAAGAGGTCTATATATTAGGCCAAAAAAAAAAGAGGGACAACTGAGGACAAAAGAGGAACAGTCCCTCCAAACGAGAGACAGTTGGGAGCTGTGCTTATCACTATATATATATATATATATATATATATATATATATATATATATATATACTAATGCATATGAAGTATTCTACCTGATTCTTTTCTACTAGCTGGTGAATCTTTGTTGTGTTCAAACACATCTTCTTCTTCTAGTTGTCATGGACATGGCAGCAAATGTCACATCTTAAGCGACCTCTGACCCGACACCAGCTGAGAAATCAGAGTAGATAAAGCTAAATTGGAGATCAAAGACTTCACAAGACTGCATATTCAAGTTCTTGCATAACCTCAGTTATGAACCCTATAAAAAAAAAAAAAAAACCTGTAAGACAAAAGAATAATGAGCATCGCAGTACAGTGTAGTACATTGATCACTGTATTGGTGTCACTGGTCCCCAAAAAGTGTCACTTAGTGTCTGATTTGTCCGTCGCAATATCGCAATCCCGCTATAAGTCACTGATCGCCGCCATTACTAGTAAAAAAGAAAAAATCCATAAAAATATCCCATAGTTTGTAGACGCGATAACTTTTGCACAAACCAATCAATATCTGCTTATTGGGATTTTTTACTAAAATATGTAGCACAATACATATTGGCCTAAATTGATGAAGAAATTTGAGTATTTAAATTTTTTTATTGGATGTGTTTTATAGCAGAAATTCAAAAATATTTGTTTATAGCGCAAAAAATAAAAAACACAGAGGTAATTAAATATCACCAAAAGAAAGCTCTATTTGTAGAAAAAAAAGGACATCAGTTTTATTTGGGTACAGCGCCGTACGACCGCGCAATTGTCAGTTAGGGCTCATTTACACGTTCTTCGGCTTCAACACACATTAACGGCTAGTTTATACTTGCTTCAAACAGGCTTTATTAAAGCTCTCTGAACGCTAGTCAAAGCTCCTGTCACTAAATAAAATGGTTAGCTTACAGTACTGATTACACCTTGCTTTTGCTTTGCTTCAAAAATGATACCGCATGTTGCTTTAGTGGTGGTTCAAAGCATCTTCAAAGCCTCCATAGAAGTCTATGGCAAAGCTCGCTTGAAGCCCCACCGAAGCCTCATCGAAAACCTCATCGAAGCCCCACCGAATCCTCATCGAAGCCCCACAAAAGCCTCATCGAAGCCCCACCGAAGTCTCATCGAAGCCTCACCAAAGCCCCACTAAAGCCTCATTGAAGCCCCACCGAAATCTCATTAAAGCCTCACCGAAGCCTCACTAAAGCCTCATCGAAGCCTCACCGAAGCCCCACCAAAACCTCATCGAAGCCCCACCGAAGCCTCATCAAAGCTCTACGAAGCCCCATCAAAGCCTCACTGAAGCCCCACGAAAGCCTCATCGAAGCCCCACTGAAGCCTCATTGAAGCCCCACCGAAGTCTCATTGAAGCTCTACCAAAGCCTCATCGAAGCCCCACCGAAGTCTCATCGAAGCCTCACCAATGCCCCACTAAAGCCTCATTGAAGCCCCACCGAAATCTCATTGAAGTCCCACCGAAGCCTCACTAAAGCCTCATCGAAGCCCCACCGAAATCTCATTGAAGCCTCACCGAAGCCCCACCGAAACCTCATCGAAGCCCCACCGAAGCCTCATCAAAGCCACACGAAGCCTCATCAAAGCCTCACTGAAGCCCCACGAAAGCCTCATCGAAGCCCCACTGAAGCCTCATTAAAGCCCCACCGAAGCCTCATTGAAGCTCTACCAAAGCCTCATTGAAGCCCCACCGAAGTCTCATCGAAGCCTCACCAAAGCCCCACTAAAGCCTCATTGAAGCCCCACCGAAATCTCATTGAAGCCTCACTAAAGCCTCATCGAAGCCCCACTGAAATCTCATTGAAGCCCCCCCGAAGCCCCACCAAAACCTCATCAAAGCCCCACCGAAGCCTCATCAAAGCCCCACGAAGCCTCCTCAAAGCCTCACTGAAGCCCCACGAAAGCCTCATCGAAGCCCCACTGAAGCCTCATTGAAGCCCCACCGAAGCCTCATTGAAGCTCTACCAAAGCCTCATCGAAGCCCCACCGAGATCTCATTGAAGCCTCACCGAAGCCTCACTAAAGCCTCATCGAAGCCCCACCGAAATCTCATTGAAGCCTCACCGAAGCCCCACCGAAACCTCATCGAAGCCCCACCATAGCCTCATCAAAGCCCCACGAAGCCTCATCAAAGCCCCACGAAGCCCCACGAAAGCCTCATCGAAGCCCCACTGAAGCCTCATTGAAGCCCCACCGAAGCCTCATTGAAGCTCTACCAAAGCCTCATCGAAGCTCCACCAAAGCCTCATCGAAGCCCCACCGAAGTCTCACTGAAGCCTCACCGAAGCCCCACTAAAGCCTCATCGAAGCCCCACCGAAATCTCATCGAAGCCTCACCGAAGCCCCACTAAAGCCTCATCGAAGCCCCACCAAAGCCTCATCGAAGCCCCACCGAAGCCTCACCAAAGCCCTACTAAAGCCTCATCGAAGCCCCACCGAAGCCTCATAGAAGCCTCATGAAGCCTCCTCAAAGCCTCACCGAAGCCCCATGAAAGCCTCAATGAAGCCTCATCGAAGCCCCACCGAAGCCTCATTGAAGCTCTACCAAAGCCTCATGAAAGCTCGACCGAGGCCTCAGCGAAGCCCCACCAAAGCCTCATCGAAGCCCCACCGAAGCCTCATTGAAGCCTTGCCAAAGCCCCACTAAAGCCTCATCGAAGCCCCACCGAAGCCTCATCAAAGCCCCATGAAGCCTCATCGAAGCCCCACAAAAGCCTCATCGAAGCCCCACCAAAGCCTCATCAAAGCTCCACAAAAGCCTCATCGAAGCCCCACCAAAGCCCCATGAAGCCTCATCGAAGCCCCACAAAAGCCTAATTGAAGCCCCACCGAAGCCTCATCGAAGCTCCACAAAAGCCTCATCGAAGCCCCACCGAAGCCTCATCGAAGCCCCACAAAAGCCTAATCGAAGCCCCACCGAAGCCTCATCGAAGCTTCACAAAAGCCTCATCGAAGCCCCACCGAAGCCTCATCGAAGCTCCACAAAAGCCTCATCAAAGCCCCATGAAGCCTCATCGAAGCCCCACAAAAGCCTCATCGAAGCCCCACCGAAGCCTCATCGAGCTCCACAAAAGCCTCATCAAAGCCCCATGAAGCCTCATCGAAGCTCCACAAAAGCCTCATCGAAGCCCCACCGAAGCCTCATTGAAGCCCCACCGAAGCTTCATCGAAGCCAGGTGTAAACAGAACTGTAAGCTAACCATTTTATTTAGTGACAGAGGCTTTGACTGGCGTTCAGAGAGCTTTAACAAAGCTCTTCAGACGCCTTGTTTTGAAACAAGTGTAAACTAGCCCTTAAAGTAACGCAGTGCCGTATCGCACAAAATGGCCTGGTCACGAAGGGGGGTAAATCTTCCGGGGCTGAAGTAGTTAATATACATATTATTACCTCAAGCTGTTTTACACTTAACAATTAACGAAAAGGCTCTATTTTACTTTTAAATATATTTCAAAAATATACTTAGAATCTACTGTATCAAATCCAACAATACTTCAGTGTTATTTTAGCCATATGGAGGTCATGTAGAACATATTGATGTGTTCCATAGTGAATTGATAGGTAATAAAATGAGAAAAATTTCTGATCCGGGACACCTCGCCCACAATCCTTCCCTGCCACCATCAACCCTAACACACCTTCCAGAAAAATGTTCCCAAATTCCACATACAAACATGGGAGAATTTCTAATAATACAATATACTTTATCTGGCTTTGGGATCTGAAGCGGAAAAAGAACACCGGTATCATATACTGTATATCTATGGAATTGCTTTTATTCATAGATAGTGTGGACATGTAATGATTACAAGTGAGTTATGTTAAAGGAGAACTTCAGAAATAAATCTTTATTAACCACTTTACCTCCAGAAGATTTACCCCCCTTCATGACCGGGCCATTTTTTGCGATATGGCACTACGTTATTTTAACTGACATTTGCGCCGTTGTGCGACACTGTACCCAAATAAAATTTTTGTTCTTTTTTTCCCACAAATAGAGCTATCCTTTGGTGATATTTAATCACCTCTGCGGTTTTTATTTTTTGCGCTATAAGCAAAAAAGAGCATATATATATTTATATATTTTTTACATTCTGCTATAAAACATATCCAATAAACAAAAATGTAAAAAATTCAGTTTAGTTAAATATGTATTCTGCTACATATTGGTAAAAAAAAAAAAAATATCCCAATATGCGTATCCTGGTTGGGAAAATAAATAGCTGGATAGCCGCACTCCAAAAAATTCACCTTTATTGTATAAAAATGGATATCAAAGCAAGTTTTGTTGTCGGAAATTTTGAGAACCTGCTCTCAAACATTGGTTGGAGGAAATTCCTATCGTGTGTACAGGGCATTTGAACGACAATTGCGCGGTCATACAACACTGTACCTAAATGAAATTTTTATGATTTTTTTCCCATAAATAGAGCTTTCTTTTGGTGGTATTTGATCACCTCTGCGGTTTTTATTTTTTGTTAAAAAAAAATAAAATAAATTTAAAAAAAACAATTAAAAAAAAAAAAATACAAACATTTTGCAAACAGGTAATTTTTCTCCTTCATCGATGTACACTGATGAGGCTGCACTGATGGGCACTGATAGGCTTCAGCTGATGTGCCGTTACCGGCGGCTCCCGCGCGCATAAGCGGGAGTGACATCATCGCGGCTCGGGAGTGCCGGAGTCCACGGTACCCAGAAATAACTCCGGAAGACATGTCGCTGGGAAGAGCAGTGTGCCGGGACGGCTGCAGGGGCTTCGATCTAAGGTGAGTTTTTCATAATGAGCTAGTATGCTATGCATACTAGCTCATTATATCCTTGTCTTGCAGGTTTTTTTACAACCACTTTGAAATATTTTGAATGGAATGCTGACTATAGGTGGATCACTTATGACGTCACAAGCTTCTATTCATCAATCCCCCACACTTTAGGTTTGCAGTCAGTCTCTTTCTTTCTAGAGAGGTTTAGCGGCTACTCACTCGTCCATCGGGAATTTATTTTATTGAGTTTGGAATACCTGTTTGCTCATAATTTCTTTAGGTTTGAAGTAGGGATGCACCAAATGGGCTTTTTGGTGCCGAAACCGAAAATAAATCTTCCTTGATCCGGAAAACCGGAACCGATACCGAAACAACACCGATACCGAAAGTGACTGTTTTTAAAAATATTTTTATACAGGAGATGGTCAGAGACTGAGGACATGGTACAGGAGATGGTCAGAGACTGGGGACATGGTACAGGAGATGGTCAGAGACTGGGGACATGGTACAGGAGATGATCAGAGACTGAGGACATGGTACAGGAGATGGTCAGAGACTGGGGACATGGTACAGGAGATGATCAGAGACTGAGGACATGGTACAGGAGATGGTCAGAGACTGGGGACATGGTACAGGAGATGGTCAGAGACTGGGGACATGGTACAGGAGATGGTCAGAGACTGGGGACATGGTACAGGAGATGGTCAGAGACTGCAGACATGATACAGGAGATGGTCAGAGACTGCAGACATGATACAGGAGATGGTCAGAGACTGCAGACATGGTACAGGGGATGGTCAGAGACTGCAGACATGGTACAGGAGATGGTCAGAGACTGCAGACATGGTACAGGAGATGGTCAGAGACTGCAGACATGGTACAGGAGATGGTCAGAGACTGGGGACATGGTACAGGAGATGGTCAGAGACTGCAGACATTGTACAGGAGATGGTCAGAGACTGGGGACATGGTACAGGAGATGATCAGAGACTGAGGACATGGTACAGGAGATGGTCAGAGACTGGGGACATGGTACAGGAGATGGTAAGAGACTGGGGACATGGTACAGGAGATGGTCAGATACTGCAGACATTGTACAGGAGATGGTCAGAGAATGCAGCCTCACCAGTGCCCGTCAGATGCAGCCAGCCAGTGTCCCCAGTAGTGCAGCCAGTGTCTCCAGTAGTGCAGCCGGTGTCCCCAGTAGTGCAGACTGTGTCCCCATTGCAGCCTATGTCCCCAGTAGTGCAGCCAGTGTCCCCAGTAGTGCAGCCGGTGTCCCCAGTAGTGCAGCCTGTGTCCCCATTGCAGCCTATGTCCCCAGTAGTGCAGCCAGTGTCCCCAGTAGTGCAGCCGGTGTCCCCAGTAGTGCAGCCAGTGTCCCCAGTAGTGCAGCCGGTGTCCCCAGTAGTGCAGGCTGTGTCCCCAGTAGTGCAGCCTGTGTCCCCATTGCAGCCTATGTCCCCAGTAGTGCAGCCTGTGTCCCCAGTAGTGCAGCCTGTGTCCCCATTGCAGCCAGTGTCCCCATTGCAGCCAATGTCCCCAGTAGTGCAGCCTGTGTCCCCATTGCAGCCAATGTCCCCAGTAGTGCAGCCTGTGTCCCCATTGCAGCCTGTGTCCCCAGTAGTGCAGCCAGTGTCCCGATTGCAGCCAGTGTCCCCAGTAGTGCAGCCAGTGTCCCCATTGCAGCCTGTGTCCCCATTGCAGCCAATGTCCCCAGTAGTGCAGCCAGTGTCCCCATTGCACCTATTGTCCCCAGTAGTGCAGCCAGTGAAGGGAGAGGAGAGCCGCCGCCTCCCATTGGACGGGTGATCTGTCTATCAAAGTGCCTGGACAAGGGGGAGGGGCTGTATGTAACGGCGCGCAGCGGGGAACACAGCTATTGAAATGAAAGCTGTGATGTTCACGACGCTGTAATCAAACAGGCGGCGGCTCTCCTCTCTTCTACGATATAGAAATCCCCCCTGATAGGCGGCACCAGGGGCGGGGGGCTGAGCCCCGCCCCACCCAGGCCCCGCCTCATTCGGTATCGGCAAAAATTCTCTTTCGGCTTTTTGCCGAAAAGGCCATTTTCAGCCGATATGTTTTGGCGGCCGAAATTTCGGTGCATCCCTAGTTTGAAGGGAACTGCTATCTCCAGAGATGTGGGGCTTCTATTGGGGATATATTTTCCCCCTCCCTGGCTAATCTCTACATGGGATGGTGGGAGAGGTTCCGCATCTTTGGACCTAGCAATCTCCGCCGTATAGACACCAAGTTCTACTGTCGCTAAATAGATGATTTTATTGTTCCTTGTCTCCGGTGATGTAGATAGTCTGGATGACTGGTTGCAGTATATGAACAATAATGATCTGAATTTACATTTTACAGGGCACTGGTACTTGAAGTCTATAGAGTTTCTAGATGTCCTACTGACAGGTGAAGGCAGTAGGGTGATTTCTAATCTCTATAGAACAGTAGTTCTCAACCCTGTCCTCAAGTGCCTCCAACAGGCCATGTTTGCAGGTTTTCCTTTATCTTGCACAGGTGCTTTTAAATCAGAGTCAATGGCTTGGTATTTTGGACAGAAATTCATGAAACATGGCCTGTTGGGGGTACTTGAGAACAGGGTTGAGAACCACTGCTATAGAAAACCATCTGCGGGTAATGCTCTTTTGAGGGCTGATTCTAGCCATCCAAAACACACCATAAAAAGTAAACCTGTGGGCCAATTCTTAAGATTAAAACGTATTTGTAGCAAGGATATAGACTTCAAGGTAGAAGCAGCAGACATGGTGCAACGATTTATGGATAAAGGTTATTCCAGGTCTGTCCTCAATAGAGCCATTAGTATTGCTGAGGACACACCATGTAGCAGTTTGTTACTAGATAAGAACAAAAATAACATTTCTTAGCAAACCAACACTCTTGTGTTCTCTACGCCTTTCAGTATGAAATTTGGGAAATCAGGAATATTGTTCTTAAATATTTACCCGTATTGTTTAACCACTTAAGCCCCGGATGGATTCCCCCCCTTAATGACCAGAGCATTTTTTGCGATACGGCACTGCGTCGCTTTAACTGACAATTGCACGGTCGTGCTACGCTGTACCCAAACAAAATTGACGTCTTTTTTTTCCAACAAATAGAGATTTCTTTTGGTGGTATTTAATCACTTCTGCGGTTTTTATTTTTTGAGCTATAAACAAAAAAAGACCAACAATTTTGAAAAAAAAAAAACATTTTTTTTACGCTCTGCTATAATACATATCCAAAAATATTGTATAAAAACAAATTTTTTTCATCAGTTTAGGCCGATATATATTCTTCTACATATTTTTGGTTAAAAAAAAATCAATTGGTTTGCGTCTACAAGATTTGGGAGATTTAGGGACTTTTATTTATTTTTATTGTTTTTGTTGGTAATGGCGGCGCTCTGCGATTTTTAGTGGGATTGCGACATTGCGGAGGACAAATCTGACCCCAAATTACACTTTTTGGGGACCAGTGACATTATTACATTGATCAATGCTAAAAAAAATGCAATGATCAATGTTAAAATTACACTGGCATGGAAGGGGTTGACACTAGGGGGCAATCAAGGGGTTAAGTGTGTTCCCTCAGCGTGTTATAACTGTAGGGGGGATGGGCTTACTGAAACATGACATAGATCACTGTTCCCGATCACTGGGAGCAGTAGATCCCTGTCATGTCACTAGGCAGAATGGGGAAAAGCCTTGTTTACATAGGCAGTTCCCCGTTCTGCCTCTCTTTGCCGCGATCGCAGGCCGCCGGCAGACATCAAGTCCACGGGACCTGCGGGCACGCTCCCACAGCACGCGGCGGGTGCGCGCCCACTATCCTGCTTTTGCGGACCGACATACAGGTACGTCAGTTTGCGCAGGAGAGCCGACCTGCCGCAGTATATTTGTGTGAGCAGGTCGGCAAGTGGTTAAGAATCCTTTGTATGTCTGGATTCTATGGAAAGGAGTAAAGACGGTCTCTCGCAAAGCCCCATACCCTAGGCAGAGTTTTATCCCCTAGCCTGTATACCAGCACAAAACCTCGCTCACATTGGTTGCAATTTAAAGGCACCTTTCGTTGTGGCATGAGTGGATGTCCGGGTTGCCCTTGTATCAAAAGTGGGGATACTGTCCATTCAGTGTCAGAAACCATAAATCAGACTGAAACAGAAGTACAGTTAAATCTCACTTGTTTAATAATAATAAAAAAAGGTAAACAAAGTAAACGTAGTCAAAACATAGCCAGAGTTCGGGAACCGGAACGGATAGTCAGACAAGCCAAAACGTCAGGGAGCCAGAGATGAGCGACGTAGAACAGCAAGCAGGATCTGGAGCCAGAAGGAATGTCAGCCAAGCAAGTCTTTAACAGGAACACAGGAGAGCGTCTCTAGAGATGTGACCAAGGCGAAGACAGAGATCATCTGGGCTGGACGGCTTAAGTAGGAAGGACTGACGAGCAGGATATCATCAACAGGTGAGTCACTGTGGAGAGGTAGGAGCTGGCAATTAGCCAACAGCTGAGCGGCCAGTTTAGAGAAGGAAGGGCTGAGCCCAGCCCTGATATTCAGCCACAATCGACAAGAAGCTTAAAATGTCATCTTTTTTTACTTGTAACACCAGATATTTGGTCTATATCATCACCTGAGAGTCATGCTGAATCCAATACGTGAGACGGACCACTTGTGGATTGAGAAACCGTCTCCACGACCACCTTTATAATGTAGAGAAAAATCATACCACCAATGTAGCCAAACATTGGAATGATCATTATAACAAGGATATATCTAGTTTGGTTATTCATGGGGTTGAAAAGATTCTAGCACCGGTTAGCGGTGGGGATAAGTTTAGAAGTATTTTGGATCTTTAGCTTCAATACTAGAAAGCCGGCTGGCTTGTACTTTGAGTGGGACGTGTCACATTATTATGAGTGAACATGGTGGACTACTTCTAATTTTATTTTTATTTCTGTTTTTGTTTCTCTTTCTTACTCCTCTCAGTGTCCGTATCCACAACATGTTTACAATTTCTATTATGAAAATTAGTATGTGGGGCTAAATCGCTGGACATTATGTACCTTATTTGTCAGGTTTTGAATATTGTATCTGCATTTTACACTGTATTATATTTAGCATTTGGTATGTTTTTATACTGTGCATATAATGCTTTTTCCTGTTGTTGTATTCATACTATACATTTTTTTATTGTAAAAGAATGAAGAGAGGGCGCACCAACCTTGCGCATTACCCAAGTAATATTTATTAAAATCAAAAAAGAAGGAAACATACTCACAAACAAGTGGATAGTAAAAGCATATAGGAGTCCACAATGGACAAAAAGCAACCAGGTCACCAGGACTATGTCTGACACGCTGGAGGACCTTCCAGATAGCTGACGCGTTTCGAGAGGGATTCCCCTCTTCCTCAGAGCCAGTGGCCTGGTTGCTTTTTGTCCATTGTAAACTCTGATATGCTTTTACTATCCACTTTTTTGTGAGTATGTTTCCTTCTTTTTGGAGTAATTAATATTACTCCGTTGGGTATCCCCTGACCCTTGGAGGGCAGCAAGGCCTGGGCATGTACTGGGAGCCATAGGAATTCCAGGCTTATTCCATTGCCATCACACTACTGTTGAGCGCAGGAGATTTTGTTTGACTGCGATACATTTTTTCATCCTTCGACATCTCCTATGCAGATTTCTTTAGTTTTCTGTTTTGGTTGTTGTGTGTATGCCAAGGGATTTGTTTTTTGCAGGTGCCTTTGTGGTCCTGTGTTATAAAGGCATTCTAACGAGATCTTTATTTTGTTTCAATATGCATATATCTCCCTTGCCATATACACTAGACCAGTGATGGCGAACCTTGGCACCCCAGATGTTTTGGAACTACATTTCCCATGATGCTCACCTACACTGCAGAGTGCATGAGCATCATGGGAAATTTAGTTCCAAAACATCTGGGGTGCCAAGGTTCGCCATCACTGGTCTAGTCCCTATACTATAAACACTTTTTTTTACTGTTGATTATTATTTCTATTTTCTTTATCTCTTTTATACATTGTCTTGCATGCCACATCGACATTTATATCCTCTATCACACATATTTTTTTCTATTTTGAATATATAGGCGATGCTCTATATAGTAAAGGGTTAATGGTAAACTTTTACAACATATGAGCTGATTTGATTGCTTCTAATTAGTTGAATTACCTCCATATGTGTTAGATGGGCTGCATACGACAATGTTCAGTCGTTTGTTCATCCACGTTCATATAGATATTGGTGTTCTTAGCTTGTCATTTTAGCTATGCATAAGCACCAGTAAGGATGTGAAACGCGTTAGCTACAGCTGATTCTTTTACCACGGTTTGCTGCATGGACTTTTTTTCATATCAATAAAGGTGATTGCATCAGAGTGCGGCTTTCCAGATATTCCTTTTTGCGCTTTTGGGACCTGTGATGTGTCCCAGAAGGCTGCGGGCGGGGGGCGGGGTAAACTTCCGCTTAGATCATTGCAGTGAGAAGTGGTAGTGGGTACCTGTCAAAACCACGTGGCCTAATCTGTGCTTCCCAACATTACCTACTTACCAGCGCTGAGGGCTAACCGTGACGTTTTTTTACTTCGCTTGATTTACACTGTGAAATTGTGAGTACCTCTCCATTTGTTTAATAAATTTTTAAAAACGATTTTACGCTATGGGCACTCCTTCTCTCTTTTTATATGATACACCACGATCCTGAGTCTGCCAGTGATTGCCGTACAGTGGCGCAAAACTGTAACTGCCTGATACCCCTGCAGGGGTGAAGTGATCCGGTGAGTGGCTGCACTTTCAGAGCAAGGATCTTTCACAACATCACATGCACCAAGATACTGCACAAGATATATACCAAGATATTATACTATTAAGGACAACAAGTTTATCACACAATAAGGACTTTATTTGAACTTTACTAGCACGTTTGCACTTTAGTAGGAGTGATTTCTGACCAGTTTTCAGTTCCTTTACCAGTGGTTGATCTCCCACACCTCTCCCTTTCCCCCTCCCTCCCCTTCCCTTCCCCACCTTCACCCCCCCCCCCCTCCCCCACACTTTATGTCATTTGGAATACTAATCAGCAACACCGTATATGAAGATTCGACACCATCACTAGAATTGTTATATATTTAAAGCTTGGTTATCATTTTTATACATATATTTATAGCTTGTTTAAAACTGTGCAATATATATATTTTTTTTAATTTTTTAAGGATATCACCATTTGACACCTGCACGTCTTGTTTATACCTAGGAACTTATACTTGTATGCCTTGTTTTGAACTAGAGATATAAAAATACGCAGGTAGGGAATTATCACTTAGTTATAGGAACAGCGCCAGACCCTTCTACCACACCAATCTACTCAGCTGTCCCCATTTATGGTGACTGCTTGTTGGGCGGCAGCAGTTCCATAGACTTTACCTACAGATCTCCATTTCCACTGCGCGGGTTCATTACTCCTTTTGCAATTTTGAAGTGTGATATGTTGGGTAGCAATTTACTCGTGGTGACATTATCTTTCACAATATAAAAAAAAAATTGGGCTAACTTTACTGTTGTCTGATTTTTTAATTTAAAGAAAGTGTATTTTTCCAAAAAAAAGTGCGCTTGTAAGACCGCTGTGCAAATACGGTGTGACAGAAAGTATTGCAACAACCGCCATTTTATTCTCTAGGGTGTTAGAAAAAAAAAGTATAATGTTTGGGGGTTCTAAGTAATTTTCTAGCAAAAAAAAAACTAAAATGGCATTGTTAAAAGGCAACAGACAGAGTAGCTGGAGAAGTGGCATACATTTTTACATAGGAAACCAACTCAAGCACAAGGAGAACATGTTAGCTCCTCCTCCTCCTCCTCTTCCTCCACCTCCTCCCTTTACAACATAACGGCAGACAGTACGATTACAATACAATTTAATACAGGAGGAATCAGAAGGCCCTGTTCATTAGAGCTTGCAATCTAACATGAGGGTTTGCACCCCTGATGGGTGGAGGCAGGGGCGTTTCTAGGTCTACAAAAGATCTGGGGCTAGAGCCCATAGCAGCGTATTAAAGTCACACGCTTGGGTGGGCATACACATGTATATACAGTAATATACGTGTGTGTATATCCCCAGGGAGCCCCCCACTTACATCATGGTCCCCAGAGAGCCTCCCCCTTACATCAGGGTCCCCAGAGAGCCCCCCACTTACATCAGCATTCCCAGAGAGCCCCCCTTACATTAGGGTCCCCAGAGAGCTTCCCCCTTAAATCAGGGTCCCCAGAGAGCCTCCCCCTTAAAACCGGGGTCCCCAGAGAGCCTTCACCTTGCATTAGGGTCCCCAGAGAGCCCCCCACTTACATTAGGGTCCCCAGAGAGCCTCCCTGCCCCTTGGGGACCCCTGCAGAAACTCAGGGCTATGGGCCCCAGATTCGGGGCTATAGCCCCAAAAGCCACCCCCTAGCGACGCCACTGGTTGGAGGTCCTTATACTGGCCACACCTGTCCCAGCACTGACTACAGAGACATTTTGAGAGATACGGTGTTGAACGCTGATTTTCTCCAACAGTTCGCAACTCCACCAGGATGCTGGTTGGTTGCTATGGGCAGGACCAAGAGTGACAGCGGGTGCCCTGTGCTGGAACACTGAGTGGGGGGGCCATCTTTGCTCTGAGCACTAGATGACCTGGTCTTAGCACTGAGTGTAAGTACTTGAATTTTACTTGGTGTCAGCCTCTTGCAACTGTCAGGGATCTCGTGCAGCAAGTGCTCCTTCCCGTTCAGCAGATGCTCACTTTTATGCGCACGTGCAGAGTCACAAGCACAGAAGCCTAGGACGAACAAGGACTAGAATGCGCATTGGCGCATACGTACGGGTACATGTAGTTGTGCGCACACATCCACAGATTCTGGCGCCCAGCAGCCTATTTAAACTGAGAGCCTGCCTGGCTTCAGTGCTGGACTGCTTCGGTTCCTGTGATCCTGATTCTAATCCATGTCTGTTAACCTTGTTCCTGACCCGGCTACGTCTGACACCTGATCACCCCTGCCTGCTATATCTGCTTCTTGCTTATGCTAACGAACCATCTTGGATTTATGACTACGTCTCCACTTCCTGATTTAGTACCCCACCGCCAGCACGTTATCGACTTCTGCCTGTTCCCGACCTTGAACCTGATTCTGCACCTGTCTGCCTGGCTCCTGCTGAACAAGGCTTGTGACCGGACTCCACCTCACCACTAGAAGGACTCCTGTGTCTCCAAGCTACAGCTCACTCCTACAGCTTCCTGACACCCGTGCCCTTCCACTGCCCTAGCAGTCTCTTCACTACCAGGGGTGCTTGGACGGAAATTGTGCAAGAGGCCGTCCTCGTTATGTTGGGCTCCACAGTCAGGTACGTGACAGCAACCCAGAGCTCAGACTGTGCAAGGAACCAGTGACTATGGGCTAATAAAAACATGCCGATAGAAGGAGAGAGTAGAGTGAAAGAGATGAACTCATCAGTCCACTGCTTCTCCTTTCACTGTCCATTCACAAGCTGGAATAGGGTTAAAACCTGTAAATGTTACTTATCTGCAGCAGCGGAAAACCAGGTTTCCTGCCATACCAGACATGCCCCTGCTATTTAGCTGACAGCCTGAAGTTTAGCTTTACCATGTTAACATTTATATGAGATTTAGATTCTACCTTCGATCATCCCATAGTGGACAATTCCTTTAATTAAAGAATAATTTTATGAAAAGTACAAGGATGCAATTTGTTTAAAAATCAGAAACCTGTAATAATTAAGCTGGCCCTGTGTGCGCTTCCCCCATCACCCTGCCCTTGTTAGCGATGGATTTCCAGGCAGCTCAGCACAAAATGTTACACTTTGTAAAACAATGGCTGGCGGCAAATCAAAGAGTAATTACTGAATCCCTGTCACGAACGTATGAGAATTTCTACATACATAAACATAACCCTGTGTACTTTGAGATAGCTCTCTTGATTTATCTCAGGTCCTGTAAAACTTTACTAGGGACGGTTATTGTTCCATTATCTCACTACCCCTTCTAAATGACTTTTAATTAGGGCTCACCCCGATGTGACTTTTGTGAAACATTTCCCTTTATTTAATTGTATTTATTAATAGAATCTTAATATTTAGTTTTAGCAAAATGTGTAGCAATACAGGAAGCCCTCCCATACTATCTGATCTATAAATCCAAAATCAATAAAAATCGTTTTACAGTTAAAATAAAAATCATGCTCGTTCGCCTACCGGGGCAATTTTTTATATTTTTTTTATAAAATCTGCATTTTTGCTAGAAATTAATTGGGACCCCCAACTATTGTATATTTTTTGAAAGCAGAGGCCTTGAAGAATAAAATGGTAGCTGTTGCAAATTTTTACAGTTAGGTCCATATACAGTATCTCACAAAAGTGAGCACACCCCTTACATTTTTGTAAATATTTTATTATACCTTTCACTGTGTCCTTCACTTGTCTGGATGTTGTGAACGGGTTTATCTTTACCGTAAAGCGGATCCTGCGATCATCCACCACTATTTTATTATACCTTTTTATGTGACAACACTGAAGAAATGACACTTTGCTACAATGTAAAGTACAGGGCTGTTTTTAAGGCAGGGCAAAAGGGGAACCTGCCCTGGGCCCTGTCATTGTTGTGGGGCCCAAAGCAGCTGCCTCATACTTGCCAACTACCCTGGTTTAAATTCCCTTGTCCCTTGAAGTTTTAGTCCTGTGCTGTGTCACAATATCTCAGTGTGAAGTGCTGCCACTGTGTTTCTGCCCTATTGTTGTGTATAGATGACTCGCATGCAGACCCTGTGTTTACATGTAAAATTACCGGCATCAACATGTAAATAGGGACAGCCAGCAGGATTGATATGTATATCATGCCCCCCTGAGGTCATATCCACAGTAATCTCTAGCAACCAATCAACAAGCAGAAATCATGTGCTGTAACCTCTAGCAACTAATCGGTGAGCCGTAATGTGTGCTGTAACCTCTAGCAACCAGTCAGTGAGCTGTAATGATACACTGTAACCTCTGGTAACCAATCGCAATAGCCGCCTGATCTGATTCAGTAAACTGATTTTGAGTCTAGCTGCTATTTATTGTATGTCTCAGAGCAGGTGGAGAGCAAAACTGCATGAGGGGGGGGGGGGGGGGGGCTCAAGAAAAGTTTTGCTTTTGCCCGGGGTCCAATCAATATTAAAGACGGCCCTGGTAAAGTAGTGAGTGTACAGCTTGTATAACAGTGTCAATTTGCTGTCCCCTCAAAATAACTCAACACACAGCCATGAATGTCTAAACCGCTGGCAACAAAAGTGAGTACACCCCTAAGTGAAAATGTCCAAATTGGGCCTAAGGTGTCAATATTTTGTGTGGCCACCATTATTTTCCAGCGCTGCCTTAACCCTCTTGGGCATGGAGGTCACCAGAGCTTCACAGGTTGCCACTGGAGTCCTCTTCCACTCCTCCCTTTAATCGTGAATTATGGCCTTAGAATTATTGCTGTCACTTCAACGTTTTCAGTGAAGTGTGGTGCAATCACCATTTACATATGTGTGCTGGACCAACGTATGCAGTTGCATTTGTGTATATGCGTGGAGGGATGGGGGGGCATTAATTCTCTTTTAATTGTTTTTATGGGGTTTTTCATTTTTCTTTTTATCCAACAAGCTGCTTGGTGATAACTTTGGTCAGGTGACAGGTACTCTTTATGGAGACATAAGGGGTCTTTTAGACCCCTGATGTCTTCCCTGCCCTCTAAAGCAACTAACCAAGAAGCACAGATTGTGCTTGGTTAGATGCTTCCCTGGCTGTGACAAAATCCTCACTTTTGTCACAGTGGAGATGGGGAAACATCCTGACCCCTTACCATGGTTCCAGGTTCCCCAGAGAATCGGGAGACTTTGAGGACCAACTTAGGTGGCAGTGGGAGGGGGGTGCTGCCCTTCAGAGTGTTGGAAAATTGATGGGATCACTTTTTACATGACAACCGATCACCGGCTGAAAAGAATTGTACCTGTAGCCATGTTCCTGGTATTAACCAGTAACCATCAGGACATTTATAAATGTACATCGGATGGGAAGTGGTTAAAGCGAAACTTAACGGTATCTGAGCACCACAAACTGAAAACACTATTTTATTCATTTCTAATATTTAAAGCAAACTCCCCCATCTATCCATGTCTCCATGTTTTATTTTGTTGAGAAATCACTTTGAAAAACACCCCCCCCAGCATTTCTAGCTGCAGCCATCTTGAGTAAGGGCAGGTGATTCATGTAGCATTACTTCCTAGCATCCACCTGCACTTAGCTCGGGCATGCAGGCAGGAGGGTGTGCTTAGCTGATAAAATAAGAAAAAATGCCCATAAAGTTCCTGGGATGTATGACATCATTTTGGCTTAGGCCAGAAACCAGGAAGCAACTGAAAAAAAAAAAAAGTTCAAAACAAGTAAATATAATATACCTTCCTATATTTTTACTAATGCTAGCAGCATAAATATTAAAAATAGTTAATGTTAATTGAGAAAGTTTAGTTCCTCTTTAAAGTGAACCTTTACCTTGATCACGCAGGGCACTTAAATCCCCTTTATTTATTTAATTATTCAATTAGAAATACTATTGCTGTTTTTTTGCTCATCATGATATTACATAACAGCAAATTGCAATCTGTAGGAGTAGAAAGCATGCATGGTAGGTGCCAGGTACTAGTAAAGTAAAAATTCCAGCTATTAACTCCAGTAATGAGATAAGACAGCTGTCTCTGTAAATAGGGTGGGGATGTTGGGCAAAATTAAGAAAATACATTTAAATCACAACAGTTTCTGAATAATCTATGGCAGCTATTGTCAACCAGGGTTCTGTGGAAGTCTTGGTTCCTTAAAGCGGAGGTCCACACAAATTTTTAAGATAACCTCCATCGCATTCTTGCATTGCATACAGTGTCAAATGGAATTTTTTTTTTTTTTTTCAGAGGGGGTACCTGTATATCCGTGTTTTCTTACTTGTTTCCTGTCTCAGACCCCCGTGGGTATGGGCGGGTATGGTCATCATATCCTGCGGCGCACTGTCTCCTGGGACCTCTGTGTCATTATTCCCAGGAGTCAGTGCGGATTCCGCTGTTCCGTCATGTCCGCTTGCCTCCTTCTCCGCGTATCATTACTATAGAGGAGTGTGGGGTGTAGCAAGATGGCAGCGAAGGAAGTGACGCCGTCTGTGTGTGTTTTCTGTGAGCTTCGTTGCCATCACAACGGGGCGGGAACTTCCAACGACGCCGCCCGTTGTGATGGCAAGTTTACGGCGTTCCGTGCCGTGCTAACTGAGCATGCACCGGAACGACCAGCATTCACTGCATCCAGGAAGTTTATGCTTGTGGGCTTCACATGCCCACAAGCAAGATGAAACCTGCCAGCAACACATATTAAAAGTACGTTTTTTGTACGAAACCGGACATCAGGGGATAGATTTTCCCAAACAAGTGAGTGTAACATTGACAATATGTAAGGTTATTATTGTTTTAAAAAAAAACAATTTGAATTGTCGGTGGACCTCCTCTATAAGCAATGAGAAATTTCTGCCTCTCAGACGAGTAACTACTGATCTTTTGACCTATCTGTAAGAGGAACATTTTTCCCACTTACCACCAATGTAGGGATTATTCTTCCCACTGACCACCAATGTAGGGATTATTCTTTCCACTGACCACCAATAAAGGAATCATTCTTCCCACTGATCACCAATGTAAGGGGCTTTCTTCCCACTAACCCCCAATGTAAGGAGCATTCTTCCCACTGACCACCAATGTAAGGGACATTCTTCCCACTGACCACCAATGTAAGGGACATTCTTCCCATTGAGCACCAATGTAATGAGCATTCTTCCCACTGACCACCAATGTAAGGGACATTCTTCCCATTGACCACCAATGTAAGAGGCATTCTTCCCATTGACCACCATTGTAAAGGGCATGCCTCCCACTGATCACCAATGTAAGCAGCATTCTTCCCACTGACCACCGGTGTAAGGGGCATTCTTCCCATTGACCACCAATGTAAGGGACATTCTTCCCACTGACCACCAATGTAAGGAACATTCTTCTCACTGACCACCAATGTAAGGAGCATTCTTCCCATTGACCACCAATGTAAGGAGCATTCTTCCCATTGACCACCAATGTAAGGAGCATTCTTCCCATTGACCATCACCCTAATATACTGTGAACTGTAAGTAGAGTAATTATTAAAGTGATTGTAAACAATCACCTTGTAAAGCAGCCCATTCGGTTTAAAATTGAAATGAAAGGCAAAACATTTGTGTATAGATGGAAACGTTGGAAAGTGAAGGGCCAAATTGGGCACCACATCCCAAATTGGATACAATTGAGGAGACAAAAAGGCAGGATAAAATGATAAAATATATTTATAATTTTTTTTTCATAACCAATTTTTAAAAAATTGACAAAAATGTATCAAATCAACATGCGATTCATACAAAAGTGCAGCCACTTCTGCTCTACATGTTTCGCCCAGAAAATCTTCATCAGGAGACCTAAGAGTGCTGCATATAGTTGGTGCTATAAGTGAAGAAGACAAACATTTATGAATTACATACGTTGTGTATTGATATATACATTACATTCCAGTTATCTTTTTAACTTTAACATTTTATATAATTTTACATATATATCTATATATTGAATTCAAAGGACAGGCCTACCAGATGCTTAAAACACAGGACTTGACGGATCAGTTAAGTGCAAGAGTTCCAGTAAACACCGAACCTTATGGGACATGTTGTGAGACATAGAGGAAAGATAAAGAAGAAGTCACCTAAAATATATGGAAAATATTTAAGTAACTTAGACTTTCCAGACAGAAACCAATCTGTCTTTGTCTAAAGCAATTACCTTAATTGTATTGGATTAGGTTGTAACCAATTGGTTTGCCTTTTTCCATTGAAAAGGGTATTCAGCTGCTGGAAATAGGGAAGGAGGGAGAGCATAGATGGTAAACACAAGATAGGAGGCCACAGATGATGTGAACTCAGCAAAACTTCTATCTAATGTGGATGCTCAAATAAATCATCCTTCGTCCAGAATTTAGCCATAAAATCCTAAAAGGGTAAATAAGTATATGCAGATACTTTAGTATCCAACATGTGGTATATAAGTGGCCAGGGGGTTGAAGTGAGGCTCATAGACTCAGCCCAGCGGGGGGAGAGACCAGGCATATGTCCCTCATTGCTGAGGGGCAAGTGGCCTATCTCAGATGGATATACCCCGCAAGGGTGACCAATGAGCCACCAAATTCTATCCCTCTGCCACAATTATAAAGGGACATCTTGTATCAAAAAGGTCTCTTGCCTGTCAATCCAAATTTAGTGTGGAGGGGGAGAGTGGAGAGACGCAAATCCTCTCTCTCTCACAGCCTTCTGTCAGTAAGACCTTATGGTCGCCTTTTTGTCTCCTCATTTGTGTATAGATATAAAAAATATATATATATATATATATATATATATATATATATAGATAGATAGATAGATATATATCTATCTATCTATATATATATAGATATATATATCTATATATATATAAATACCCTTTTTCCAAAGTGATCACATTCCCTCTGTTCTCAGCTGCATAAGAGCTGGGGGAGGAGAAGCAGCAGCACACTGAGCTTCCCAGTGAATGGCTATGAAGCAGGGAAGTGTCAGGATAAGTCTGATCATTGGAGGAGAGCACACTAGCATAGCTAGGTAACTGACCACGGTGTGCTCTCCTGCTTAGTGTGGTGAGTTTTTAATAGGAAACAGGGGGACTGGCAGGAACACCAGGGTCTTCACACAAAGGAAGCAATACAAAGAGAACAGCACTCCTTTTCTCAGAAGTACATGGTACAGCAGCCAGATATCAAGAATATGAAATGTTGGGTTAACAAACACTTTAACAGGAATTTGTTTACACTTGTAAAAAAAGCCAGATGGGGGTGTACACATGCATCGTGGCCACTGCAAGAATTATTCCCCTGTCTCCTTGGCGGGCAAGACTCTCGAAGAACGTGACTGATACAAGCTAATGGGGCCATGCCACATCCATGTGTAATGCACGCAGTTGCAGAGTGGTGGTGTAGGATTTATGTGGTTAAAACAGGCGGTGAGGAGACATGCAAAAAGTTTGGATCACCCGGTTCAGAGATTTCATAACTTTTTTACAATTTACTTTTAGGTTGGATTCCCAACCACAGACTCTTTACATCAGTATCTCTGTGACTCTATCAGGGTAACATGTGGCTGTATAGCTAAGTCTCTCTGTATGACCTATTGCACAGGTAGGTAAAGATGAATGTATGGGCATACAGTGGGCATACGTCTGTTGTAGTTCCCAGGAGCCACAGTCTGCGGTATATTTTGGTTCATAGGACTACATTACAGAAAATGTCATACGTGTGTAACCGCCAGCCCAGCGTGTACTTGCGCACACGTATAGGCATATGTTTCAAAAAGGAAACATGTTACACTATTGTGTCCTGTCCTGGCCTGGCTGCCTGCGTGCCAGTCCTGAAAGTGGAGGGCCTTTGACCTGGCTCAGATCACTTGTCCAGCTACTTCTGGCTTTTCAGGTGTGGCCTCTCTGAGCTGCCGAGGAAGGGAAGCAGAGAAACGAATATTCCCTGGGTGTGTCCAAGAACCTAAGGAGTTGAGGGAAATGGAGTCTTAGGGGGCTTGCATATGAAAATGTGAATAAATAGGCACTCCACTACACTAGCATTATAGAATGTGGGTCCAGCCCTTTTTGTGCCTCTCAGATAAAGCGCTCAAGATTCCCACCTCTTCTGCCTAGCCATTGGCATGGCCCAGACAAGGAGATCTCACTGCTGATGTGTCTGAGACATATAAGACTCAGCCCAGTAGGATCCACATACAGTAGACAAACTACTATCCACATACAGTAGACAAACTACTATCCACATACAGTAGTCAAGACTTTTGGTTGGACTAACCCTTTAAAGCCGGGGTGGGAAACTGAAGCTCTTCAGCTGTTGTAGCATAACATGTCCCATGAGGCATGGCAAGACTGTCAGTTACAAGCATGACTGCCAAAGGCAGAGGCAGGATGGGACTTGTAGTTCCATAATAGCTGAGGGACTGCAGTTGCCAACTCCTGCTTTTAAGCAATCATTCTTAACCCTCTTACCCCCAAAGAACCCTTGAAATAATTTTCTGGTTCAGGGGAACCCCTACTAAAACCAATTCATTGGTGGTCAGTGGTAAATGCACCTTACATTGGTGATCAGAGGGAAAGGCACCTGACATTGGTGGTCAGAGGGAAAGGCATCTGACATTGGTGGTCAGAGGG
This sequence comes from Lithobates septentrionalis, assembly GCA_037952835.1. Classification (NCBI taxonomy): domain Eukaryota; kingdom Metazoa; phylum Chordata; class Amphibia; order Anura; family Ranidae; genus Lithobates; species Lithobates septentrionalis. The sequence goes on along the minus strand of JBBDGP010000784.1, from coordinate 329,110 downwards.
AAAGGCACCTGACATTGGTGGTCAGTAGGAAGAATGCCCCACCTAGCAGTGGTGATTAAAACGTCATCCTTACAGACAGCTAAACAGGTCATTGGTATTATTCTGCTGGCTCTTCCAAATGCCATTGGTCCTAAAAGTATGCATGCTCCATTAAAGTGGTGTTCCGGCCGAAATTATACTTTTTAAATAAAAATACCCCTATAATACACAAGCTTATTGTATTCTAGTAAAGTTAGTCTGTAAACTAAGGTCTGTTTTGCTAGTTTATAGCAGTAATTTGTTATTTTATAAACTTACAGCAGGCTGTGGCCATCTTAATTGTGGGCATCTAAAGCCAGACTGTATTTCTTCCTGGATCTCATCCTTGCAGATCTCGCACATGCTCAGTGCAGCACAAGCAGTGTAATAGGTTTGAGGTCAGGTTTCCATAGCAACGGCAGTTTCAGAGGAAGTTGCCGCCCCTTCCCAGAAGGCATTGCAAACAGGAAATGATGCGATGGGCCGCGGCCAGGGAAGAGAAAGTGAAAAATGAATACAGCAGATATACAGTAGGTGCTGAGAAAAAAAATTAAAAAATATCGAATTTGTTTACAGTGCACAGTTTAGTGGGGGATGCTGAAGAGTTGTAAAAGTGGGTGGAACTCCACTTTAAATAGGAGATCAATCAGCCATATCTTAAGGAACCCCTAGCGACCTCTATCTAGATCAGTGTTAGGCAACCTGGAGCCCTCCAGCTGTTGTGGAACTACATTTCCCATGAGGCATTGCAAGGCTGGCAGTTACAATTACTCCCAGAGGCATGATGGGTAGTTCTGAAATAGCTGGAGGGCCCCAGGTTGCCTACCCCTGATCTAGAGGAACCCTAGGGTTCCATGAACCCCTGGTTGAAAATGGCTGCTTTAAAGCATCAAGATGTCCATCTCTACAATGGGACAGCTGACTATCAAAATAGTTGCCAATGGTGTGCGTGTAACCTAACTAAAATATATAGAGAAAGAAGAATTTCCAATCTCCCCGTTGGAGGATTGAAATGTGGGGGCTTTTAAATGTGCCAACAGAACCAATATCCAAAAAAGCACATACAATTTTATTAATAAAATAAAATGTAGTACAATTAAAAAACATATCCAATAGAATCAACAATTTCATTCTATAATACAAATCACAGACGCTTTAGTGGATCAACGCGTTGCACATACAAATTACTTCCTTAGGATCAACTTGCTTGTGTTGTCTTAGAATGGTGAGAAAGAGACAATCTAAATGAAAACCTCCAAATCCTAGAACTATAATAGGATACAAGCCCTGAATAATACATTCAACACAAATAATGGCAAATATCAATTTACAATTTTTTTTTAGTCTTGCATGAAAAATGAACAAAATACTAGGATTAATGAATGATGCCAGACAGGGGCACCCAACAAATATCTAAGGACCTTCAAAAAAGCGGACATATGAATATATAAACTATAGACAAAGTCTGGCCAATATATAACACCTACAATGCTCAAAATAGGGCCAATGCACTCACCACCACTAAATATAGAAGGAAGGCAAACCTCACAAACTGAGGGTCCCAGACAGTGAGTAATCCTCTGTCTTATAATGTAGATGGTGTCTCCCCTTCCCAGTATCATAACTGCAAACTATCACCTCAACAGAAAATGGTGGCCAACTAAAATATTTAAACTCCATGATTCCATACCCTCTTGCAGCCCAGTTGTCTTTCCTTTCAATCCAAATCCAATTCTTGTTTTTTTTTTTTGTTTTTTGCTGCACATAGTCAGGACGTGATCAGGGATTGATCACTCCCATCTTCTTCAGGAGGCTGATCTAAGACGAAGCAATGAAACAAGCATGTGCTGGGATGATAGATTGGCTAGCACAAGGTGACCATCGTAACGAGATCCATGCAAACAGAAAATACAAAGCTGAAGGTCACCTTTATTCCTATAGGCTTCTATTTCTTCAGCTTACCGGCTATTTTTGGCACAACATGACTACAGTTTTTTGACCCAGTTACCTAAAAAGATACAGACTATAAATATGTACAAGAACCTTTACGGAAGCCTAGGTGGCAGATGCCAGGGGTCTACTGGAGTCCACCAGGGTCTACAGGACAATGTTTGTACAGCTAGAAGAGTATCCACGGAGGCACAGGTGTCTGCAAGGCGCCGCACATCCTGCACACTCTTCCATCTAGTTCTCTGCCATTTCTGTTTGCCTCCGCTAGAGAACTAGAGAAGCATAATGCACTCAGTGTCTGAATAATTTATAAGACGAGTCCATGCTGCAGGAAAGCCTCTCTGCCTGTTCTCTGGCTCTAGACTTCTCTGCATGGAGCAAGGTTCAGTGTCTGCAGAAATGACTGCAAGCCCAATCTGGCAAAACTGTACAAAAAAATATTCAGTTCTACGAATGAGCAGAATTTCTACTGTAACTATGGATTCCCACCTGTGTCTGTTTTCGTGTCACCATTCACACCTAGAATGAGCATTTTTAGGCAATTTTGGTGGGTTTTTTTTCTTGTACACTCATTTTCTGGCTTTTCCGGGCTTGAGCCTTTTTATTTTAACCAATAAAAAGCTAGTTACTAAAAGAAAGAGCAGAAAGAAATTGCACAAAAACTTGTGTTATGCATATTTTCAGGTGCTCCTCTTGAAGTCTATAGGGACTGTGGTATTGGGATGATTATACTCATGGTAGGTGCTTTTTCCCAATGAGTTGTGCCAGTCCAAACTGTATTTTAGGGTATGGCAGCCCTTTTTATTGAACAAAATGGAAAGTTCACATAACATGAATAATCAACTGAAAATGCAGAGCCACCTGGCTCCCTTGTTAGCTGCACCGCTGCTTTCCTTACCAGTCCCTCTGACTGTGTTGCCCAGCACTCCTGGCTCACTTAGTCATTAGTCACAGCGCCCTGCTAAACAGCCCACTCCTAGCCTCAAGATAAGGGTTCTCATGACACCCTAATAGGAGCAGACCTGACTCCTAGGACAAGACCTTCTGTTTCCTGGCTGAAGCTCTGACCCCTGGGTGAGACCTCCTGTCTCTTGACTCTTGGCTGGGGCTCCTCTGAGCACTGGGTGAGACCTCCAGTCTCTTGACTGCTGGCTGGGGCTCCTCTGACCACTTCGTAAGACCTCCTGTCTCCAAACTGGGAGCCCTGAGCTATCCTCGGGCTTGAGTATATAACGAACCTGCACACCTGTGTACTCACATCCAGTAAAATCCAGACACAGGATTGAAGGTTCCATCCCACCCAAGACATTTTTGAACCTGCAAGCTCCAGGCCCCAATCCCGGTTCACAGAATCCAGACAGAAAACGATAGTCTGGAACCTCACATTGAGCCTTAATGCAAATTGTATTTGAGTATTTCAGTATTTCAGTGAGCGTAGTCCATACAAGGTGCCTCCAGACTTTCTAAACGAAGGGCCAGTTTACTGTCCTTCAGACTTTAAGAGGACCAGACTGTTCCCAGTAGGAGTATTATTATTATTATTATTATTCAGCATTTATATAGCGCCAACAGTTTACGCAGCGCTTTACAATATAAAAGGGAGACAATACAGTTATAATACAAAAAAATACAAGAGGATTAAGAGGGCCCTGCTCAGAAGAGCTTACAATCTAATAGGGTGGGGCAGTTGGTACAAAAGGTTGTAACTGTGGGGAATGACCTGATGGAAGTGGTAGGAGATTAGTTGGAGACATGATAGGCTTTCCTGAAGAGATGAGTTTTCAGGGATCGCCTGAAGGTAGCAAGACTAGGGGATAGCCGGATAGATGGAGGTAGCGAGTTCCAGAGATTGGAAGTGGCTCTGGAGAAATCCTGGAGACAAGCATGGGAGGAGATGAGAGAGCTTGAAAGCAGGAGGTCTTGAGAGGAGCGGAGAGGTCGATTTGGGTGATATTTGGAGACAAGATTAGTGATGTAGCTCGGGGCAGAGTTGTGAATGGCTTTGTATGTTGTGGTTAGTATTTTGAATTTAATTCCCTGGGTGATTGGGAGCCAGTGTAGGGATTGGAGGAGAGGGTTGGCAGACACTGAGCGGTTGGTAAGGTGGATAAGTCTGGCAGCAGCATTCATGATAGACTGAAGAGGGGAGGAGCCTATGGAGAGGTAAGCCAATGAGAAGGGAGTTGCAATAGTCAAGGCGAGTGATAACAAGGGAGTGAATGAGGAGCTTGGTGGTTTCATTTGTTAAAAAGGGGCGAATTTTAGAGATGTTACGGAGGTGAATTCTATAAACGTTTGACAACGATTGGACTTGAGGCTGAAATGACAAGTCAGAGTCTAGGATTACACCTAGTACCCTGGCGTGAGTTGAGGGACTGATGGTTGCATTGTTGATTGAGTAGAAATGGTCTTGACGTCAGTGGGAAAAATAATGAACCATTGTTTTTTTTCAGTGAGAGTAATTGTCATTGGGCCCCATTGTTGGTGTTATTGTGAGGAATTGTGCCCCATTGTTGGTGTCAGTGGGAGGAATTTTGCCCCATCGTTGCTGTCATTGGGAGGAAATGTGATCCTTCATTGGTGTCAATGAGGGGAATTATGCCCCTTTGTTGGTATCAGTGGATGAAATAGGGCTTCAAGGCCTGGATAAAAGCAAGCAAAGGAGAATACTGCTGCATCTTTTTGCACATATACGCATGTAAATCCAACTCAGTAGAAAGAAAAATTATGCCTAAAAATCAAACCACAAACGTGTTGCAAAGGAACTGTAAATTCATTACAAGTGCATTTAAATGTGCATGTGGAATTGCACACTGAATGCAGGGATTGCTTTTTTAAATGCTTTTTCATACTTCCTTCATGCATTTTTCATGTGCACCTGTTGAAGCCAAACATGCACCATAAGAAGGCATGCAGAATTGTCCTTGTACTATAAATATATCAGAATATAATATAATTACAGCCTGAATTTGAGGAAGGGTAAATGCTAGAACAATGGCTAATATATCCTACACCCACTCCACAACAAAGTCAAATTAATAAATAGTACAACAAGCCATGCATTGTTATGTGAGCTACATGAGTCTGATGGATGGATGGATGCCAAGAACTAACAAATTCAATTGTGCCAACGTTTATAAAATGAAATAAATTGCATGACATATAGTTGTTTTCTGTAATATGTCACAATGATTGTAATGTCTGTGATTTGTGTACACGTTTAGTGGTGCAATGCAGTAATGGCCAATGCAACAAAATTTAGCAAAGTTATTTTTTTTTTAGGTTTTGATAGAGCAGGGAAGAGTTAGAACCTCTGTTAGGTTTGTATTGCTATAAGGTGATAGTTCCTGTTCTCTCTGATATGCTATATTCTCTTGTCATAGGCACATTCCTATCAAACTCTCATTAAGAATTACGAGACTACAGGTGATATTGCATTGTAAAATTGGCCAGCAGTGGGACTTTTTAGTTTGGGAGAGTTGGCTGAAATGATCTAGACCAGCGATGGCCCATTTCTACGGGGGGGGGTTCAGGGGCACCGCCCTCCTAATCAATGCGCCCTGCCCCTAATTTACATGCAGGGCGCCGGGCGCATGGATTCCAATGGGTTTTATTTTCTTTTAGAAGCACATGATTAGAGCCTGAGGCTCTAATTGGCTTCCCAAAAGGGTGGGCTTGGGTACAATATTCGCTATCGTCTTCCTGATTCTCCTCCCGGCCAATCCCGGCTCTGGAAGCGGGTCCTGGAACCCGATTGGCTGAGAGGAGAAGCGATCCTATTGGCCGCCGAGGAGGAGGGAGGAGTTGCAGGGGAAGCCGGTCCACCATGAAGCCAAAGGAGGAGACCCAGTGTGAAGCCACCGCCTGCTGCTGCCCAGAGAAAGCCTGCAACCTAGATGGGGTAAGTGCGGGGACCGATCGTCCGACTGTGGGGGGGGGGGGTGCTCTAGACTGGAGAAAAATAATATGGGCAAGTTCTTCACTATATGAATTAAGACACCACTGATGACACAGTAATGAAAAACTGACCAGTAGCAAGAAAATTTTGAATAGCAAGGCTAGGCCAAAATTTACTACCGACAAAGAACACACCCTTTGGCTTTACTACAAGAATTAGGATACAGCAGAGGATATAGGATTGTAAAATTAGCAAGTAGCAGGACAGTTTTATTCAAGGCTAAAAGGGCAAAATTTACTATAGACAAAGAGTACTGTATACACAGGTGTTTTACTACAAGAACAAAAAAAATTGATGAAACAGCTGTGCAAAATTGGCCAGCAGCAGGACTATTTTAATGGGCAAGGATAGGACCAAATTTACAAGAGGCAAAGAGCCCAGGCTGGGGTATTTAATATAGCAGTCTCAAATTGGCAGGTTTTTTTTTAGGGATAGTGGGCTTAACTGGTATATGCCTAGCTTTTATTTTATCTTCTATACTGTTTTTACCTTTTAATCTTAATGCTGCTTATGTCCTACAGCCTCTCTCAGCCACTTCTTTTCAACAGCAGATGCACATCATTGCTCAGGATGTCCCCCCGGTGGTGACAACAATGGTACATGACAGCACCAGGGGCGGCCTGTCCATTAAGGGTGCACGGTCGCCACCCCCTCTATCCACGCCACCCCCTATATGAGTAATGGATAGATGCATGCATAGCATGCATCTATCTATGGCCACCACCGCCACCCCCTATTCATGCGTCTGGCCCCTTTCATAGGCTCTAATAGGCTTCAAAGACTCGTGGCGCAGAGCATTGCGCTCGGAGCCCACCCAGGTGTGGTAGAAAAGCAAATAAATATTCCCTTTTCATAACACTAAATCGCCTCTCCACCAATCAGGAAGCACTGGTCTGATACTTGTTTCCCGATTGGCTGAAAGGTCAGATGATCCTATTGGACATCTAGGAGGAGGAGGAAAAGGGGTATGCACCGCAGAAGCCGCCGTGATCCACACCACAGGTTTAGATCAAAGCATATCCATGTGTTAGAATGGCCCAGTCAAAGTCCAGACCTAAATCCAATTGATAATCTGTGGCAAGACTTGAAAATTGCTGTTCACAGACGCTCTTCATCCAATCTGACAGAGCTTGAGCTATTTTGCAAAGAAGAATGGGCAAAAATGTCCCTCTCTAGATGTGCAAAGCTGGTAGAGACATCCCCAAAAAGACTTGCAGCTGTAATTGCAGAGAAAGGAGGTTCTACAAAGTATTGACTCAGGGGGGCGCTATACAAATGCACACCACACTTTTCACATATTTATTTGTAAAAAAATTTGAAAACCATTTATCATTTTCCTTCCACTTCACAATTATGTGCCACTTTGAGTTGGTCTATCACATAAAATCCCAATAAAATACATTTACATTTTTTGTTGTAGCATGACAAAATGTGGAAAACGTGCAAGGGGTATGAATACTTTTTCAAGGCACTGTACCTGAGGGAATATTCAGTTTAATTTGTTGGAGTCCTGTACCACCACAAGAGGACCCTATAACCCCCCTCCTGGAATCTGCTGGCCAGAGACGCTTTGTGGGAAAAGTGAAGGATTATTTCCTTCTAATGTTCTACATTCTTACATTCTTCACCATGAGCACATTTGATAGGGTAACAATGCAGGAGAGTATATGGAAGACAGGGACAGAGCGTTGTCACCCAATGGCAGGTAGTACTTGAACAAGGACTTTTATGGCAAGATTACCTTGTATTATACTAATGGATTTTGAAGACCAACGTTTGAAAATAGCTTTTGAAATTATATGAATATTTACATATGTAAAGATAAAGCAATTGGTCTTATGCCCCGTACACACGGTCGGATTTTGTGTGAAAATGTGTGATAGGACCTTGTTGTCGGAAATTCCTACCGTGTGTTGGCTCCATCACACATTTTCCATCGGATTTTCCGACACACAAAGTTTGAGAGCAGGCTATAAAATTTTCCGACAACAAAATCCGTTGTCGGAAATTCCAATCGTGTGTACACAAATCCGACGGACAAAGTGCCACGCATGCTCAGAATAAATAAAGAGATGAAAGCTATTGGCCACTGCCCCGTTTATAGTCCCGACGTACGTGTTTTACGTCACCGCGTTCAGAATGATCGGATTTTCCGACAACTTTGTGTGACCGTGTGTATGCAAGACAAGTTTGAGCCAACATCCGTCTGAAAAAATCCTAGGATTTTGTTGTCGGAATGTTCGAACAAAGTCCGACCGTGTGTACGGGGCATTAGAGCTACTTTAAAGCAGTGAATGTGACTTTCAACAAACATTTACCGCAGTAAAAGTCACATTCGCTTCTTTATAAAAAAAACAAAACCTAATGCCCCGTACACACGATTGGACTTTCCGCCAACAAAACCGTGGATTTTGTTCGAAGGTTGTTGGCTCAAACTTGTCTTGCATACACACGGTCACACAAATGTTGGCCAAAGATTCCGAATGTGGGAACGTGCTGACGTACAAGACGTACGACGAGCCGAGAAAAAGGAAGTTCAATAGCCAGTGCGGCTCCTTCTGCTTGATTCCGAGCATGCGTGAACTTTTGGGCGATGGACTTGTGTAGACACGATCGGAATTTCCAACAACAAGTTTTGTTGGAGGAAAATTTGAGAACCTGCTAGCAAACATTTGTTGGCGGAAAGTCCGACAGCAAATGTTCGATGGAGCATACACACGGTCAGACTTTCCGACAACAAGCTCACATCCAACATTTCCCGTCGGAAAGTCCGACCGTGTGTACGCGGCATAAGAGTTAAGCTGGCCATACAGGGCTTCTTTTTTGTTTGAACGCATGTAGAAAAATCTTTCATTAGAACATTCTTTATTGCCATCATTGAGTCCACTAATTTAATTAATAAAATACAATTTCACCCAGAACTGCTGTTGGAATGGAATCCCAGAGGTGATGTTAAACAGGTTTCCTTGCTTTTCCGAAGCAAAAACCACATTCACAACTAGAATTTTATATATTTACAAATCATTTTCCCATCACTACGGTAAATTTTTGGTTATACTCCCAGAGATTTCTACATTCAGCCTACATTCTGAACAAAGGAATTTTTAACAGATTCCTCTATCCATGGTAAGTACTGCAGGTGGATATACATTATATTGCCAAAAGTATTGGGTCGCCTGCCTTTACACGCACATGACCTTTAATGGTATCCCAGTCTTATGCCCCGTACACACGGTCGGACATTGATCGGACATTCCGACAACAAAATCCTAGGATTTTTTCCGTACGTCGGGACTATAAACGGGGCAGTGGCCAATAGCTTTCATCTCTTAAATTATTCTGAGCATGCGTGGCACTTTGTCCGTCGGATTTGTGTACACACGATCGGAATTTCCGACAACGGATTTTGTTGTCGGAAAATTTTATAGCCTGCTCTCAAACTTTGTGTGTCGGAAAATCCGATGGAAAATGTGTGATGGAGCCCACACAGGGTCGGAATTTCCGACAACAAGGTCCTATCACACATTTTCCGTCGGAAAATCCGACCGTGTGTACGGGGCATTAGAGGAAATACGCAGTATGCGCAAGCGCGAATAAATGCCAATGCAGAAACCATTGGGATTTACACAAGTGTGGCCCTTCACATGTATAGGCAGCTATACACAGGGGATAGACGAATAGACTAGAACAAAAGTAAAGACACAAAGAAGAGCGCTCCGGCTCCTAGTATAGTAACCTTTATTAAAAGAGTAAAAAAAAAAGTAAAGTCGCACTCCAAATTGTAGGTATATGTCAGGTAGGTCATCAAATTCAAAGTCATCATGCTGTGGACATCTCTTCTTCCTCTCGTCAGCCAAGGGACGGCTCAGCTGTCAGCTCTAAGGTCAACTGCACCCTGGACCTGCGTGCACGACGGCTGTGACATCACAGGCTCTCTATAGGACAGGAAAGTGCACCTAGCTGCCCAGTGGCCATCATCCTACCCAGCACTCTATGGACGGGAAGATAAACAGGGAATCAGCAAACAGCAATGGGTAGTAGGGCTGTCAAGCACATGACACGTCATTGTTTTGACAGTGCGTTTCGGAGGGGCGGAGCCTCCTTTTTCAAGTCCAAACTGCAACATTGTCTTAACTCTTCAATACCTGACTTCATGCCTAGGAGGTTAATTAACCCTTGTGTCAAAAACTCATTTTAAAGAGACTGCTTTGAGTTTGATAGCGCATGCTTGGCTACTCCCAGGCCACGCCCTACTGACGCGTTTCACCCTCCCACAGGGTTTAACTGTAGAAGAGGCAGTGACGCGCTGTCTTCAGGTTTTTATGCATCATGAGCCAACGTAATCAACTAAAACCACATAAACAACAGCCTGACCCAAGAAGAGAGTAGCAGAAAAAGCAGGGGGGGGGGGGGGGGGGCTCTTTTTATTTATTTCTTTTTACCTTTTCCAACAAGACTTTAGTACCACTGTAAAGACAGAGGGTTTTTTTTATATCTTAATGCATTGTATGCATTAAGATAAAAAAAACCTTCTGTGTGCAGCAGCCACCCCAGTACCCCCCAATTACTTACCTGAGCCTGTCTTTATCCAGCGATGTTGCAGGAGTGTCTAAGCTAGTGGGGACTCCCCTCCTCATTGGCTGAGACAGCAGCAGGGCACGATTGGCTCCCGCTGCTGTCAATGAAAATCATTCAGCCATTTAGGAGAGAGGGGGACAGGGCTGGGTGAATGGACACTGGGAGCTATATACAAGATTTTTGTAATGAGAACGGTATCATTAGCAGTAATCAGCATGGATTCATGAAGAATCGTTCTTGCCAAACCAATCTAACCTTCTATGAGGAGGTGAGCTGCCATCTAGATAAAGGAAGGCCCGTAGACGTGGTCTATCTGGATTTTGCAAAAGCATTTGACTCAGTTCCCCATAAACGCTTACTGTACAAAATAAGGTCCATTGGCATGGACCATAGGGTGAGTACATGGATTGAAAACTGGCTACAATGGCGTGTTCAGAGGGTGGTGATAAATGGGGAGTAATCGGAATGGTCAGGGGTGGGTAGTGGGGTTCCCCAGGGTTCTGTGCTGGGACCAATCCTATTTAATTTGTTCATAAACGACCTGGAGGATGGGATAAACAGTTCAATCTCTGTATTTGCAGACGATACTAAGCTAAGCAGGGCAATAACTTCTCAGAATGTGGAACAAATTAATGGGGTGGGCAACTACATGGCAAATGAGGTTTAATGTAGAAAAATGTAAAATAATGCATTTGGGTGGCAAAAAAAAGGAATGTAATCTATACACTGGGGGGAGAACCTCTGGTGGAATCTAGGATGGAAAAGGACCTGGGGGTCCTAGTAGATGATAGGCTCAGCAATGGCATGCAATGCCAATCTGCTGCTAACAAAGCAAACAGAATATTGGCATGAATTAAAAAGGGGATCAACTCCAGAGATAAAACTATAATTTTCCCGTTCTACAAGACTCTGGTCCAGCCGCACCTGGAGTATGCTGTCCAGTTCTGGGCACCAGTCCTCAGGAAAGATGTACTGGAAATGGAGCGAGTACAAAGAAGGGCAACAAAACTAATAAAGGGTCTGGAGGATCTTAGTTATGAGGAAAGGTTGCGAGCACTGAACTTATTCTCTCTGGAGAAGAGACGCTTGAGAGGGGATATGATTTCAATATACAAATACCGTACTGGTGACCCCACAATAGGGATAAAACTTTTTTTGCAGAAGGGAGTTTAACAAGACATGTGGCCATTCATTAAAATTAGAAGAAAAGAGGTTTAAACTTAAACTACGTAGAGGGTTCTTTAGTGTAAGAGTGGCAAGGATGTGTAATTTCCTTCCACAGGCGGTGGTCTCAGTGGGGGGGCATCGGTAGTTTAAAAAAACTATTAGATAAGTACCTGAACGACCGCAACATACAGGGATATACAATGTAATACTGACATATAATCACACACATAGGTTGGACTTGATGGACTTGTGACTTTTGTTCAACCTCACCTAGTATGTAACTACTGTATGTAGCTGTGACTCAGCTCGGGTGCCCACATAGCAAGCTGCTTCCTGTGGGGGCACTCGGCAGGAGGGAGGGGCCAGGAGCACCGAAGAGGGACCCGAGAAGAGGAGGATCCAGGCTGCTCTGTGCAAAACCAATTGCACAGAGCAGGTTAGTATAACATGTTTGTTATTTAAAAAAAAAAAAAAAAAAGAGACTTTATAATCGCTTTACATTTTGATTTGTTTATCAGTAAAACTTTAAAAAAAAAAGTTTAAAATAAGAGTACCTACAATATGTCATCATGACAACCATAAGGCCATGTTCCTCCTTATCAATAAAAGGCACAATCTCTCATCACTGCTCTAAGGTTGGATTTCTCTACACACAACACCGACTTCCATTTGTCATTGAAATAATGATACAAAATCTTCGGCGTTCCTTTCATTAGGACAAGTGTTTTGATTCCGTTCCTTTTCATCAGCCCGACTCCAGGTAACCGCGTTCCGTCTCTTCTCGGCGCTGAGCACAATTCCTCCAGTCTCGGTTATTCTCAGCTCTCTTTGGCCATCAGTCTTCACAAAAAAAATTGCTACTTATGAATGATTAATTAGCAGTGTAAGCAGCACTGAACATTCCTAGTTTATTTTAGACGTCCGAGAGATTTAGCATTTTAGAAGAACATTATGCTGAAACAGAACTTGGACTACAATCTTCTCTGCAAGAATTTTTTGGAATATAATGGTGGGACTTATGCCCTGTACACACGATCGGACGACATTCCGACAACAAAATCCTAGGATTTTTTCCGACGGATGTTGGCTCTAACTTGTCTTCCATACACACAGTCGCACAAAGTTGTCAGAAAATCCGATCGTTCTGAACGCATTGACGTAAAACACGTACGTCGGGACTATAAACGGGGCAGTAGCCAATAGCTTTCGTCTCTCATTTTATTCTGAGCATGCGTGGCACTTTGTGCGTCGGATTTGTGTACACACGATCGGAATTTCCGACAACGGATTTTGTAGTCGGAAAATTTTATAGCAAGCTCCCAAACTTTGTGTGTCGGAAATTCCGATGGAAAATGTGTGATGGAGCCCACACACGGTCGGAATTTCCGACAACAAGGTCCTATCATACATTTTCCATCGGAAAATCCGACCATGTGTACGGGGCATTAGAGTGGAACTCGAATTTAAAAATAAAAAATGTAAATAACTAGGCAGGTCGGAAATGGAAAAAATTAAAAACCTTTGCTGCAATACTCTGATTGCCAGCATTACTCATCCCACCTAATGCGAGCCCAGGCTGTCATGGACACACCCTCTCGACGTCTGCCACCATTTCAGCCTGGTCTCACGTTGCTCTGTTTCAGATGCCACTTTAGGCATTGACATACCTCCTTAGACTGAGTCTGTCCAGACAGTATGGTCACCGGCTGACTTGCAGTTCTGTGTTTTGGCCTAGGCCAACAAGGCCCAGGCCTGGGGCAGCACTTTGCGGGGACGGCAAAAAGCTGCCCCCCCCCACCAAAACGGCACCTGCGCCCTCTTCCCGACTCCCACACAGCAGGGCCACCATCAGGGGAGTACAGCTTAGGAGTGCAGTGGCGTTGCGGACGGGGACCAGAAAGCAGTTTAAGTAGGAGCTGTCAGGTCACTCCCCTGTAAAGCTGTGATTCTCTCTCGGAATGCCCCTCTGCTGTGGCCAATCGTGGGGAGGAAAACAGCAGGCAGTAAGCTGGGTGGCGGCGCAGCAAAATCAATTAGAGCCACTCTCTCTTCTCCCTTCGACTGACAGAAAGGGGAGGCGAACGGGGGAGTTCTCTGGCAAATGGAGCAGCAGTGCTGTGACAGGGAGAGGAGAGATGCGGGCTGTCTGTGTATCTCCCCGCTCCCCCCCTCCCAGGGGAGCCCCCTACCAGAGAGGCATGCTGTACCCGCACCACCGAAGAGCCATGCTGTACCCACACCACCAGAGAGGGAGCCATACTGTTCCCACACCACCAAAGAGAGAGCCACGCTGTATCCATACCACCAGAGGGGGAGAAAGATGAAGCCCCTACCAGGGTACAGACATGCTACACTACTGACTAGAGTCAGCCTGGGCAACCCAGAGTGAGCGAACGTCCAGCCGGAGGGATCACTGTTGCGGTTTCACCGAGCCTGTTGGCCATTATCCATTACTGTTCCCAGGGACTGAGCCATTAAGAAGTGCGTAACCTGATATCCTCTAGGCCTTACTGACCTCCACAATGAGCTCCAACGCTAGGCCTCCAGTCAAAAAATTAAGGGGGGGGGGGAATGACACAATTTTTACCGCTCCAGGTAACACCAAACCTAGTGACGCCACTGTCCCGGAGCCCACAAGGTCCGGCACTGAGCTTCAGTAACTGGCCAGAGTGCGCTAGCGTGGGCACCCAGGACATCTGCCGCCTGGGGTCCCACAAGCGGCGATCGGCTTTCCATTACTGTTCCCAGGGACTGAGCCATTAGGAAGGGCCTAACCTGATATCCTCTAGGCCTTATTGACCGCCACAATGAGCTCCAACGCTGGGCCTCCAGTCAAAAAATGAAGGGGGGGTGACACAATTTTTACCGCTTCAGGTAACACCAAACCAAGCCCACAAGGTCCGGCACTGAGCTCCGGTAACTGGCCAGAGTGCGCTAGCGTGGGCACCCAGGACATCTGCCGCCTGGGGTCCCACAAGCGGCGATCGGCTTTCCGTAGCAGCCGCCACCTCTCTCCCCACATGTAGGTGCCATTGCTTCAGTGAGTGCGCCGTTACCGGCGGTACGTCATCGAGGCTCCGGCCAATCACAGCGCCGGAGCCCGCGATACCCAGGAGTAACTCCGGGAGCGATGTCGGACGCCTGAGCGGTTTACGAGGATGGCTGCAGGGACTTTGAACTCAGGTAAGTAATTCATAATGAGCTAGTATGCTATGCAGGTTTTTTTTTGTCCTAGGGTTTACAACCACTTTAACCACTTGACGACCGCCTCACGCCGATGTACGTCGGCAAGGCGGCACGGACAGGCAAAATCACGTACAGGGTACGTGATTTGCGTTCCGCGGGTGGGGGGTCCGATCGGACCCCCCCCCCCCGCCGCCCGAGGCGGTCCCGTTTTGTCCCCCGGCGATCGGAGACGAGGGGGAGGCCATCCGTTCGTGGCCCCCCCCTCGCGATCGCCGCCGGCCAATGGGAACACTCCTTTGCTGCTGTATGCTAAACAGCAGCAAAGGAAATGATGTCATCTCCCCTCGGGTCGGTAGTTTCCGTTCCGGCCCGAGGAGAGACGACAAGTGAGTGACTGCACCAACACACACACACACAGTAGAACATGCCAGGCACACATTACACCCCGATCCCCCCCCCGATTGCCCCCCGATCCCCCCCCAATCACCCCCCCCCCCTGTCACAAACTGACACCAGCAGTTTTTTTTTTTTTTTTGTTTTTTTTTTCTGATTACTGCATAGTGTCAGTTTGTGACAGTTACAGTGTTGGGACAGTTACTGTTACCCCCCTGTAGGTCTAGGGTACCCCCCTAACCCCCCCTAATAAAGTTTTAACCCCTTGATCACCCCCCGTCACCAGTGTCACTAAGCGATAATTTTTCTGATCGCTGTATTAGTGTCGCTGGTGACGCTAGTTAGTGAGGTAAATATTTGGGTTCGCCGTCAGCGTTTTATAGCGTCAGGGACCCCCATATACTACCTAATAAATGTTTTAACCCCTTGATTGCCCCCTAGTTAACCCTTTCACCACTGATCACCGTATAACTGTTACGGTTGACGCTGGTTAGTTTGTTTATTTTTTATAGTGTCAGGGCACCCGCCGTTTATTACCGAATAAAGGTTTAGCCCCCTAATCGCCCGGCGGTGATATGCGTCGCCCCAGGCAGCGTCAGATTAGCGCCAGTACCGCTAACACACACGCACGCAGCATACGCCTCCCTTAGTGGTATAGTATCTGAACGCATCAATATCTGATCCGATCAGATCTATACTAGCGTCCCCAGCAGTTTAGGGTTCCCAAAAACGCAGTGTTAGCGGGATCAGCCCAGATACCTGCTAGCACCTGCGTTTTGCGCCTCCGCCCGGCCCAGCCCACCCAAGTGCAGTATCGATCGATCACTGACACTTACAAAACACTAACCGCATAACTGCAGCGTTCGCAGAGTCAGGCCTGATCCCTGCGATCGCTAACAGTTTTTTTGGTAGCATTTTGGTGAACTGGCAAGCACCAGCCCCAGGCAGCGTCAGGTTAGCGCCAGTACCGCTAACACCCACGCACGCACCGTACACCTCCCTTAGTGGTATAGTATCTGAACGGATCAATATCTGATCCGATCAGATCTATACTAGCGTCCCCAGCAGTTTAGGGTTCCCAAAAACGCAGTGTTAGCGGGATCAGCCCAGATACCTGCTAGCACCTGCGTTTTGCCCCTCCGCCCGGCCCGGCCCAGCCCACCCAAGTGCAGTATCGATCGATCACTGTCACCTACAAAACTCTAAACGCATAACTGCAGCGTTCGCAGAGTCAGGCCTGATCCCTGCGATCGCTAACAGTTTTTTTGGTAGCGTTTTGGGGAACTGGCAAGCGCCAGCGGCGTAGTACACCCCGGTCGTAATCAAACCAGCACTGCAGTAACACTTGGTGACGTGGCGAGTCCCATAAGTGCAGTTCAAGCTGGTGAGGTGGCAAGCACAAGTAGTGTCCCGCTGCCACCAAGAAGACAAACACAGGCCCGTCGTGCCCATAATGCCGTTCCTGCTGCATTTGCCAATCCTAATTGGGAACCCACCGCTTCTGCAGCGCCCGTACTTCCCCCATTCACATCCCCAACCAAATGCAGTCGGCTGCATGAGAGGCATTTTTATGTCCTCCCGAGTACCCCTACCCAGCGAACCCCCCAAAAAAGATGTTGTGTCTGCAGCAAGCGCGGATATAGGCGTGACACCCGCTATTATTGTCCCTCCTGTCCTGACAATCCTGGTCTTTGCATTGGTGAATGTTTTGAACGCTACCATGCACTAGTTGAGTATTAGCGTAGGGTACAGCATTGCACAGACTAGGACACACTTTCACAGGGTCTCCCAAGATGCCATCGCATTTTGAGAGACCCGAACCTGGAACCGGTTACAGTTATAAAAGTTAGTTACAAAAAAAGTGTAAAAAAAAAATATATATAAAATAAAAAAAAATAGTTGTCGTTTTATTGTTCTCTCTCTCTCTATTCTCTCTCTATTGTTCTGCTCTTTTTTTTACTGTATTCTATTCTGCAATGTTTTATTGTTATTGTTATTATGTTTTATCATGTTTGTTTTTCAGGTATGTAATTATTTATACTTTACTGTTTACTGTGCTTTATTGTTAACCATTGTTAACCATTTTTTTGTCTTCAGGTACGCCATGCACGACTTTGAGTGGTTATACCAGAATGATGCCTGCAGGTTTAGGTATCATCTTGGTATCATTCTTTTCAGCCAGCGGTCGGCTTTCATGTAAAAGCAATCCTAGCGGCTAATTAGCCTCTAGACTGCTTTTACAAGCCGTGGGAGGGAATGCCCCCCACCCCCCCACCGTCTTCCGTGTTTTTCTCTGGCTCTCCTGTCTCAACAGGGAACCTGAGAATGCAGCCGGTGATTCAGCCTGCTGACCATAGAGCTGATCAGAGACCAGAGTGGCGCCAAACATCTCTATGGCCTAAGAAACCAGAAGCTACGAGCATTTCATGGCTTAGATTTCGCCGGATGTAAATAGCGCCATTGGGAAATTGGGGAAGCATTTTATCACACCGATCTTGGTGTGGTCAGATGCTTTGAGGGCAGAGGAGAGATCTAGGGTCTAATAGACCCCAATTTTTTCAAAAAAGAGTACCTGTCACTACCTATTGCTATCATAGGGGATATTTACATTCCCCGAGATAACAATAAAAATGATTAAAAAAAAAAAATATGAAAGGAACAGTTTAAAAGTAAGATTAAAAAAGCCAAAAAATAATTAAGAAAAAAAAAAAAAAAAAAAAAAGCACCCCTGTCGCCCCCTGCTCTCGCGCTAAGGCGAACGCAAGCGGCGGTCTGTCGTCAAACGTAAACAGCAATTGCACCATGCATGTGAGGTATCACCGCGAAGGCCAGATTGAGTGCAGTAATTTTTCCAGTAGACCTCCTCTTTAAATCTAAAGTGGTAACCTGTAAAGGCTTTTAAAGGCTTTTAAACATGTATTTATTTTGTTGCCACTGCACGTTTGTGCGCAATTTTAAAGCATGTCATGTTTGGTATCCATGTACTCCGCCTAAGATCATCTTTTTTATTTCATCAAACATTTGGGCAATATAGTGTGTTTTAGTGCATTAAAATTTAAAAAAGTGTGTTTTTTCCCCAAAAAATGCGTTTGAAAAATCGCTGCGCAATTACTGTGTGAAAAAAAAAAATGAAACACCCACCATTTTAATCTGTAGGGCATTTGCTTTAAAAAAATATATAATGTTTGGGGTTCAAAGTAATTTTTTTGCAAAAAAAAATAACTTTTTCATGTAAACAAATAGTGTCAGAAAGGGCTTTGTCTTCAAGTGGTTAGAAGAGTGGGTGATGTGTGACATAAGCTTCTAAATGTTGTGCATAAAATGCCAGGACAGTTCAAAACCCCCCTAAATGACCCCATTTTGGAAAGTAGACACCCCAAGCTATTTGCTGAGAGTCATGTCGAGTCCATGGAATATTTTATATTGCGACACAAGTTGCGGGAAAGAGACAAATTTTTTTTTTTTTTTTGCACAAAGTTGTCACTAAATGATATATTGCTCAAACATGCCATGGAAATATGTGAAATTACACCCCAAAATACATTCTGCTGCTTCTCCTGAGTACGGGGATACCACATGTGTGAGACTTTTTGGGAGCCTAGCCGCGTACGGGACCCCGAAAACCAAGCACCGCCTTCAGGCTTTCTAAGGGCGTGAATTTTTGATTTCACTCTTCACTGCCTATCACAGTTTCGGAGGCCATGGAATGCCCAGGTGGCACAAAACCCCCCCAAATGACCCCATTTTGGAAAGTAGACACCCCAAGCTATTTGCTGAGAGGTATAGTGAGTATTTTGCAGACCTCACTTTTTGTCACAAAGTTTTGAAAATTGAAAAAAGAAAAAAAAAAATGTTTTTTCTTGTCTTTCTTCATTTTCAAAAACAAATGAGAGCTGCAAAATACTCACCATGCCTCTCAGCAAATAGCTTGGGGTGTCTACTTTCCAAAATGGGGTCATTTGGGGGGGGTTTGTGCCACCTGGGCATTCCATGGCCTCCGAACCTGTGATAGGCAGTAAAGAGTGAAATCAAAAATTTTCACCCTTAGAAATCCTGAAGGCAGTGATTGGTTTTCGGGGTCCCGTACGTGGCTAGGCTCCCAAAAAGTCCCACACATGTGGTATCCCCATACTCAGGAGAAGCAGCTAAATGTATTTTGGGGTGCAATTCCACATATGCCCATGGCCTGTGTGAGCAATATATCATTTAGTGACAACTTTATGAAAAAAAAAAAAAAAAAAAGTGTCACTTTCCCGCAACTTGTGTCAAAATATAAAATATTCCATGGACTCAATATGCCTCTCAGCAAATAGCTTGGGGTGTCTACTTTCCAAAATGGGGTCATTTTGGGGGGTTTTGTGCCACCTGGGCATTCCATGGCCTCCGAAACTGTGATAGGCAGAGAAGAGTGAAATCATAAATTTACACTCTTAGAAATCCTGAAGGCAGTGATTGGTTTTCGGGGCCCCGTACGCGGCTAGGCTCCCAAAAAGTCCCACACATGTGGTATCCCCATACTCAGGAGAAGCAGCTGAATGTATTTTGGGGTGCAATTCCACATAGGCCCATGGCCTGTGTGAGCAATATATCATTTAGTGACAACTTTTTGTAAATATTTTTTTTTTTTTTTTTTTTTGTCATTTTTCAATCACTTGGGACAAAAAAAATAAATATTCAATGGGTTCAACATGCCTCTCAGCAATTTCCTTGGGGTGTCTACTTTCCAAAATGGGGTCATTTGGGGGGGTTTTGTACTGCCCTGCCATTTTAGCACCTCAAGAAATGACATAGGCAGTCATAAACTAAAAGCTGTGTAAATTACAGAAAATGTACCCTAGTTTGTAGACGCTATAACTTTTGCGCAAACCAATAAATATACGCTTATTGACATTTTTTTTACCAAAGACATGTGGCCGAATACATTTTGGCCTAAATGTATGACTAAAATTTAGTTTATTGGATTTTTTTTATAACAAAAAGTAGAAAATATCATTTTTTTTCAAAATTTTCGGTCTTTTTCCGTTTATAGCGCAAAAAATAAAAACCGCAGCGGTGATCAAATACCATCAAAAGAAAGCTCTATTTGTGGGAAGAAAAGGACGCAAATTTCGTTTGGGTACAGCATTGCATGACCGCGCAATTAGCAGTTAAAGCGACGCAGTGCCAAATTGGAAAAAGACCTCTGGTCCTTAGGCAGCATAATGGTCCGGGGCTCAAGTGGTTAATCCCCCTGCTGGCTTGTATACAATTTTTGATCAATTTGTAGGCATTTTGCTAAGGCACCCCTTAAGAAGCCTCAAGGCACCCTGGTTGAAACAAAGCTACTCTATACCAACAGTATATTGTAGAAAGGAGCTAAAAAAACAAAATGTGTTATTTAGCTTCTATACCCAATATATTTTCCCACTATAAGTATTGACACAACACACTGATTTATTGTGTTGGCGCTGTGTGCGTTCAGTAAGTCAATGAATGATATTCCAGTAGCTGTGTAGTAGTTGACAATCCCCCCGTCTGTGCTGAAGAGTGCATGCTCCAGTTACCTCTGCTGGTGCTAATGGAATTATTCAGTAACAATGAGACCGGAAGTCTACCAAGAGGAAAAGCATAAGAGGTTCACAGGACCAAATAGAAACAAAAGGAAGCCGAGCTTTCATGAGCCGGCGATGTGATGACAGAGCGCCGAGTAACATAACATTCCACGCCAAACCTCCGTGCAAGTTTTCTTATGATACAAATAGAACCCACAGATTTAATCCATGGCTATTTTTGTCATTTGGTTAATTCACTTTGTTAAATATTAATCCTGGAAATCCGCGGGCACTGAATAGCGTAATCTTGCCTGGGGCCAGGCCCCTTCCTTATTTACAACCTGTCCCCGTGTGACCGCCGTAGATCTGCTGGCTTTTACACAACCTTGTGAGGATGATGGACAAATGTGTTTCTCCGATGAGACCCCGTACCTGTGCCCTGACCTGGAGCACAAGTGTGTTTTGAATGGAACAACGCCATGTAGAGCTTACAACTGACCTAAAGCTCCTATTATTTGTTCTATAGATTAGTATATTTAGTTCCCAGGCAGGAAGCAGCCTAAGGTCTCTTCCATAGACAAACCTTGGCCAATATTTTTCAGCAGCCAATTAACACGACAGCAAGTTTTCAAAACTTTTGAGGAAACAGGTGCACCCGAACGAAAGTCAAACATACACAGGAAGAACATACCTAGCCAAAGAGAAGCTTTGTTAAGAAATGAACCCAGGATCCCAGCAATATGGAGGCAGAAATCTGTTGAGTAAGGCACATAGGGGTGCGCACAAGGCGTGCCTGGGCACACCCTAATCACCCCATGAGGGTCCGATTCCCCCAGCTTCCTGGCTCCCCCTATCTCCCGCCTGCAGTACTACCAGCTTCCCTCCTCTCCTCTCCAAGTGGCTGCTACAGGAGATGTTTCAGGATGAAGAGCAGGTGAAGGGATCAGTAAATATTTCATTTGTTGGCCCCTTCCTTTTTTGAGTAAACACAGTGAGTGATCTGTACTAATCGCTCCTGCGTTAATTCTTAACTATAGCATAGCAAACTAAGCAGCTAAAAGGGCTGCCAGCCAGGACTACAGACAAATCAATAGCAGTTGATTAAAGTGAAGGTGCGCTTTGTCCATTCAGCCCTCCCTTGTAGCTGCTTATATTCAACATTCTGGTTAACCACAGAAAGTAAATAGAAGAAGGCCTGTGTTGTGACCTGGACCCCCCATGTTACTGCACTGGGAGACTCAGCAGCCAATCGCTAAGCACCAGTGTTGTCTAGTGGGAGTGAGTCACGTTTCCCCATACGTAAAAGTACAAGGTTTTTTTTTTGTTTTTTTTTACTTCCACAAGCAGAGTACCAGTAGAGCAAAGGGATGGTGAGTTTAAGCAGCTGCAGAGGCATGGATTACTGGATGCCTGTAGCTTTCTGCTGGATCTTTCTGTTTTTTTCACAATTTTGTCATTTTTTCTGGTCGCCACAAACAATCTGTATACAATGGAGCAGACTGTGGCAGTGGCAGTGCGAGGCCACTGCAAAAACGTTCGAGAAAGTGTGGGGCTTCAGAATGTCAATTCTGAGTGGAGAAAGATGGGTTTGCATCTTTCTCCAGGTTTTGTAATCCCTGCATCAAGGGCTGGTGATCAGGGACTTCAAAGTGCTTTCGGAGGGATGGAGTCTCCAACCCAGTGTCCTGTTTTGCCAGTAACCAGCAGGCTGAGTGTGCAGGTATTCACAGAATTTATATTTTAGGACATGACAGCAGTTCAGGGCTCCACCACGAGAGACAGGAGGTTTCTGTGTAGGGGTCAGGAGGGCCCCAATCTTTCCCCAGGAGTCAGAGAGGCTGCACAAGGCAGCCAGTGCACGTATGTTGCACATGTAGCACCCTCCATGTACAGTGTAGGCAAATTTAGTTGGGCTCCTCTGTAGGCAGAGGAGTTGTGGTTAATTTGTTTAGTGTTAGCTGGCAGAGCTCCTAGGACTGGGTCTCTGTTACACCCCCCCCCCCCCCCCGGCTTCTGGAACTGGCTAGATGATTCTAGAACTTAGGAGGAGGAGGAGCAGAGACTAAACCTGAATATTTATGGAGTATCCTCTAATCCCTGGGTAGGCAAGGCCCAGAAGGTGGGGAGATAGGCCATAAATGTTCTGGAGCCTGGCCATGTGGGAGCAGAGTCCAGGGGCCAGTTGCCTCGAGGAGACCCCTGTGCTGGGGGGGCTCTGCTCCTGGGCAGAAGAGAGAGCAGGAGACCCAGAAAGAGAGAGGTCACGAGAAGTTGAAGACTCACATCCCTTTCCAGCCTCAGCTAGGCTTAGCTGAAGCCATTCTGGAAGTCAAGACCAAGACCTGTTCAGCAGGAGGTCTGTGCAGCAGTCACTTGACCTTCAGGATTCACCACAGGGCCTGAGTGAGTAACTTTAACCACTACACCCCAGAGCCTGATAAAGGAGAAGCAACAAGGTGCCACCCTACACCTCTTGCTTGGGGATCTGAGAAACAGGTGCACTAGCATCTTCCACAGGAAGAGCACCAGTGTTTTGGAACCTTTTTGCTTCCAGTTAAGCTGATCTGTTAATCCTATGGAAGGACAGCACAGTGATTCGTAGCAGCCAGAAAGTTAGCACGTCCTCAGTTGGCATTCAAGTTGCAGTGATGGGCATCCCATGCCTTCCCTTACCTATCTAAATTCATCCTCTAATAAACCTAAAGAAAACCAAACACCCTGGTCTGATTCTTGAATCCTGTGTGAGTGCTGGAAAATTCATTTTGCCTGGATGTGCATGAGAGGGAAGACCCAAAAATCCAGTGGCCCATACAGGGGCAGCGCAACACACAGTGCAGACTGAGCTGTACCTCGGCTCTTTTCCAGAGTGTGCACAAGGAGCACTGAGGTGCTGTGTTTGATGGCCTGGAGGACCAAGGCAACAGGCCTGCGCAGCGGTGCTCAGAGACCCACTAGTTTGTGTTGATGGTAGAAACACCTGAGTGGGAAACTGAACGTCTTTTCTGTTTTACTAATAAAAGTGGGCCATAAACAGCATTTCTGGAGTGGACTGAACTCACTGAGAAACAGTACTATTGAGCTAAAACCCTCAAACCATCACAAGACAATTTTGTTGCGTTTACATGGGGTGATGAACTCCACTGAAGACCCCTTGGTCATGTCTGGTGTCTCTTGCCAGTTTTAGTCTGTGCCATGTATCTTTGATCTATTTTTCGAAGATCAATGTATTGCCCTTTCTTAACATGAAACAATGATACTATAAAATACCCAGCTTGTTTTCTAAGAGAGTCTCTTTACTGGCATGTGAGAAGAACTTGCCTAATGTAATTGCTATGCCTTTGTACTATTGACAAAATCAATGTTAATTTCTTCACAAGCATAAATAGGGTCTTTGTCTGTGAGATTCTCTCATATGTAAGTAGCAGAGGACCCATTCATCATTGTTCTGTGCACCTGTTACCAGTCTGCATTTACAGTTCCTACGCTGAAACCCAACAACGGGCGACCTTTGTAACTCAGACTGGTACTGGTGTATTATACACTACACTGAAAAAGTATGTGCCTTTCTCTATTCAGTCTTACAGTGTGGTGGCATGTATTATGTAACTCCATTCTAAAATCCTAACCAGTGTTATATTTAAAGGAGAAATACAGCCAAAGCTTGTTTGGCTGTACTTCTGTGAATCACAGGAGTGCAGTTCATTCTGCACTCCTGTGACCCAATTCAGCAGACAGCTGAAGCTCGCTGTCGGCTGACATCACAAAGCCGGGCCAGGCTCGGGCAAGATCGCGACAATGAAGTCGGCATCTGCCCGAATACCTGGACTGGCACCTGGCTCAGCCTCTCAGCGAGCCGCTGAGAGCTTGAGCTGGCGGCTCCCACCCCCTTCACAACCCAGCGCTCCAGTGAGCGGGGGGGAGGGGGGCAGATCACTGAGTGGTGACTGATAGTCACCAACTCTCTGCTCAGGGAGCCCTGAGAACCGAGCAATCGGCAGTGTTTGATGAATGAATGAATGAATGATTTGTAAAGCGCAGCAAATGCGAACTGAATCGCCTCAAGGCGCTAAGATAACAATCTCTGTTGTCAGCTTGTTAGAAGAGGAAGGTCTTTAGTTTTTTCCTGAAGGCCTGGAGGTTTTCTTCCATGCGGATGTTGGTAGGAAGAGCATTCCATAGTCGGGGTCCTTGGACTGCGAATCTTCGTTCTCCCTTTGCTTTGTAGCGGTATTTGGGAATGATAAGGAGGTTTTGGTTGGCTGATCGAAGACTGCGATTCGGTGTGTAGTGTTTTATTCTCTCCCGGAGATATAGCGGAGCATTTCCTTGTATACATTTGTGGGTGAGGCAGAGGGTCTTGAATGTGATCCGATTCTTCACGGTTAGCCAGTGTAGGCTCTTTAGGGATGGGGAGATGGATTCCCAGGGTTTTTTTCCTGTTAACAGTCTTGCCGCCGTGTTTTGGATGAGTTGTAAGCGCGCAAGCTGATATTGGGGAAGTCCTACGTAGAGGGAATTTGCGTAGTCGAGTCGGGAATTGATGATTGTTCCCACAACTGCCGCTTTGTCCTCTTCTGGGATGAAGGGGATTAGTCTGCGTAGCAGGCGGAGGAGATGGTGGGATCCGCTCACCACTGATCCTATTTGTGCATCCATTGTCATTCCTGAGTCGAAAATGACTCCGAGGCTCTTGGCTTTGGTGCTTGGAGAGATGGTCTGTCCGAGAATGGTGGGAGGTGTCCACGGATCTTTGTTGTGGAATTTTTGTTAGCTTGAAGGAGAAGAAGTTCTGTTTTTGAACCGTTGAGTTTGAGGGAGCTACTTGTCATCCAGTCATCTATTAAAGTGAGGCATTTCTGTAATTGCTGATGAAGGTCTTTTTGCCCATTGATGCGAAGGTAGAGTTGGGTGTCGTCAGCGTATGAGTGGAAGCAGAGATCGGTTTTCCTGATGATATTGAGAAGTGGGCGGATCCCAAGGTTCTCAGTGTTACAGGCAGCGGGGGACTGATACAGCATTGGACCGATGTTGCATCCACCTAGGTAAGTATGATTCAGAAAAAATATATAAACTAGTAAACTATACTGGCCTTTAAATTCTAAAGCAAAATCTGCCGCTTCCATACCATCATACCCCCTATTTATTTAAAGTGGAAGTTCAGCCTAAAACGAACCATCTCTAAATCTACTCGCAGGCACATTTTAAGACTAACCTATCTAACCCTGTAAAGCAAAAATCGCTATAAATACTTTTTCTGAAACCAATCCCGTCCAGTCTCCAGCGGCAGATGCTGTATGCAGGAGACAGCCGACAACGGCTGGGAAGTGACGTCACCCATAGACTTTTATGGGGCTTCCATTGTCAGCTGCCTCTTCTGCACACTCCCACACACAGAAGCCACCGCTGACAGCTCAGTTTGGGACCAGACCAGAGCGGCTTCATAAAAGGTATGTATAGCGATTTCTTCTTTACAGTGCTAGATAGGTTAGTCTTAGAATGTGGCTGCAAGTAGATTAATACCCCGTACACACGGTCGGATTTT
This sequence comes from Lithobates septentrionalis, assembly GCA_037952835.1. Classification (NCBI taxonomy): domain Eukaryota; kingdom Metazoa; phylum Chordata; class Amphibia; order Anura; family Ranidae; genus Lithobates; species Lithobates septentrionalis. The sequence continues at coordinate 302,787 of JBBDGP010000784.1, read as the reverse complement.
CCGACTGAAAATGTTCGATAGAAGGTTGTAGGCTCCATCGGATATTTTCCATCGGAATTTCTGTCACACAAAATTTGAGATCTGGATCTCAAATTTTTCGACAACAAAATCCGATCGGAAATTCCGATCATGTGTAGACAACTCGGACGCACAAAGTTCCACGCATGCTCGGAATCAGGCAGAAGAGCCGCACTGGCTATTAAACTTCCTTTTTCTCGGCTCACCATACGTGTTGTACATCACTGCGTTCTTGACGTTCGGAATTTCTGACAAGATTTGTGTGACCGTGTGTATGCAAGAAAAGTTTGAGCCAACATCCATCGGAAAAAATCCATGGATTTTGTTGTCGGAATGTCCGATCGTGTGTGGGGGCCTTATGCCGCGTACACACGAGCGGACTTTACGGCAGCCTTTGCCCGGCGGACTTTTCGACTGACTTTATGACAGACCTTACGAATGAACGGACTTGCCTACACACAATCCACCAAAGTCCGTCGAATTCGTACGTGATGATGTACGACCGGACTAAAACAAGTAAGTTCATAGCCAGTAGCCAATAGCTGCCCTAGCGTGGCTTTTTGTCCGTCAAACCAACATACAGACGAGCAGACTTTTCGACCGGACTCGAGTTCGACAGATAGATTTAAAACATGTTTCAAATCTAAGTCCGTCCAACTTTTGAGAAAACAAAGTCCGCTGGAGCCCACACACGATCGAACTGTCCGACGAAATCCCGTCCGCCGGGCAAAGTCTTCCGTAAAGTCCGCTCGTGTGTACGCGGCATTAGAGTTAGTTTTAGGCTGAACTTCTACTTTAAAACATAATAAATTGCACATATCTGTTATAAATGATTGAAATTGTATCTGCCTATATTTTGCCTTTACTGGTCCCCTTCCCCACTTAACATAATAAATGGCAAATACCTTATTTTAGACACCGTGATGTAATTACAAAACATTTCTGCATGGAAGACTTTTGGTGCGCTTTTAAAAAGCACACCCAAACCGTGAGACAAAATATAACTCTATGGGAAAGTGCAGCTAACCTGCATCAACCAGCGGGTACACAATGCTGCACCCACGATGCAGGAAAACCGCATTGCATCAACGGTTAGAGTTTAGGAAATCTGATAAATATATGGTTATGCTCGGTACAGGAGATTAAGAACTGGCTATGACAATGACTCTTGGAGTATGTAGCAGATGTAGCTACCTGGAAAAGGTCAGTGAAGGAAGGCAACTGGGATCCAGGGGGAAGGGGAAGGGGAAGGGAGGGGTTCTGGGATTTTCTTTTTTTTTTTTGGGTGGGGTTGGGGGTGAATGTTACTTTGAGAATCGTATGAAATGGTCTTATTGAATGTGTCATGATGAATCAATATTGATGTATGTTTGTTTTTTTCTAAAGAAATTAATAAAAAGATAAACAAAAAAAAAAAAAAGCACTGCATCAGTGTGAAAGGGGCCTAACAGAAACACCTCACATCAGGATGCAAAATAACATTCCTCCTTTATTAAAATAGCCTGCAGGAACATGTTTAGTGCTAGGCACAGCTCTTTTCTAAAGAATGCTTATTTTTTTGAGAAACCGTTGTGCCTAGTCCGAAACATGTCAGATCAGAACTTGGTTTTGCTGGCTGTTTTAATAAAGGAAGAATGTTATTTTGCATTTCGGTGTACAGTGTTCCTGTTGCTGGTAGCATTGATTGTTTGGATGGAGATGACGTCAGCCAGCACCTGAGATGTGATCGTGGAGTGTGGAATCTGATCTCTTGTGGAGCGGCACATGAAATAATTTATTTTTGTTTAAGTGGCTGTTATAGTGCTGTTTGCACTTTCTACATGTTAGCAGTTTTTTTTTTATTGTTTTATGTAATTTCGTTGAACTGATATACGTTATAAAAAGTTTATTTTGTATCATTTATCAGAAGTTGTTATACGAGATCTTACTCATCTGGTGAGTAGAGGAAGAGAAGCGGCGAAAGATTATTCCCTGATTATGATGTAAAAGAGGACATGTGGAAAACCAAAAGCAATTATCCATTAAGTTTTTTTTACCTTTTTGTAATGGGAAGGTAGTAAAAATGGTGAGTGTGTTACCAATTTGTCACACAAGAGCACTGATCTGGAAAAACGCTGCGTACATTGTGTTGAGTGAAGAGAACCACAAAATTATATAAGAGACTTTCACTAAAGATATTTAATACTTTTCTATTCACTGTATTATATACTGTATATGTATATACATATTTGTTTTCTGTAGAGTGGTTCTTGCACTTTAATAATTTATAATGGATATACTGTATGTAGTTCAATATTTAATATACAGTATATAGAGAGTATAATGGTATAAGTGCTGCAGAATTTGGTATATGATTTGTTTTTACTGAGCTCTTTATGTACTATAGATCCTGGATTATGTCAAAGCTAAACTCCAGGCAATTTTTTTTTCCCCATACAGTGGGGCTGTGCCTGCACTGCATGGGTTAACTGCTCTTTTTTGTCTAGGGGATTGGAGAGCCGAGATATACTCACCTAATCCTCTGATCGTCCCATCACAAGATCCGTCCCTGATGGAGCTCTATTTCCCTGAACTGAGCACTACAGGGGGAAGGGCTGAGATTCCCCACTGACGTCAGCCAGGAGAAGAGGAGAGCGGCGGGAGATCATGTGAGCTCCTCAGCAGCGCTGTAAATAAAGTATTTTGCAGAATACATCTTTTAAAAAACACAGATACTGTACATTATATCTTTCTGTAAGAGAGGGGATTACAGGATTTCTCAGTAGTAATTTTACACCTATAGCGGCAGGAGGCGAGGGGAGGAAATGGATCACACAAACTCCTGAGCTGACAGACAGGGAGGGGTGGGGGAGAGAGTAGAGACTGATGGAGTCACGTAAACTGACCACGGTATCATGGATCAACAGCCATGATTACCGTGGTCAGATTACATAGGGGGACACAGGAACAGACAGGATCAACCAGGTTTTATAGAACGAGAGGGACAAATGACACAGCACAAGCACTATGCTGTGTATTCTGCTTTAAAGGATCAGGATTCTTTTTTTAATTTTTTTTTTTTTTTTTTTTAGAGTTACACAATCACTTTAATTTTGGCGTCAAATTTTTATTTAGTTTTAGTAATAGTCATTTGACTTAAATGCCATTTTAGTTTCAGTTGTATTTTAGTCATCTGAATTGTTTTAGTCATATTTAGTAGACTAAAATCTGCAGTACATTTTAGTCTACTAAAATCAAATGGGTTATTTAAGCATTTCTCTAGAATTTCCAAACTCATGATATACTCCTGGAGTAAAAAAAATATCTAATATGTTATTATTTATGGTATTATGGTTTGAACAAACTACATGCTCTGGACGGTCTGAGGAGGCCTGTAATGCACAGTGAGTACTCTGGACGGTCTGAGGAGGCCTGTAATGCACAGTGAGTACTCTGGACGGTCTGAGAAGGCCTGTAATGCACAGTGAGTACTCTGGACGGTCTGAGGAGGCCTGTAATGCACAGTGAGTACTCTGGACGGTCTGAGAAGGCCTGTAATGCACAGTGAGTACTCTGGACGGCCTGAGGAGGCCTGTAATGCACAGTGAGTACTCTGGACGGTCTGAGGAGGCCTGTAATGCACAGTGAGTACTCTGGACGGTCTGAGGAGGCCTGTAATGCACAGTGAGTACTCTGAACGGTCTGAGGAGGCCTGTAATGCACAGTGAGTACTCTGGACGGTCTGAGGAGGCCTGTAATGCACAGTGAGTACTCTGGACGGCCTGAGGAGGCTTGTAATGCACAGTGAGTACTCTGGACGGTCTGAGGAGGCCTGTAATGCACAGTGAGTACTCTGGACGGTCTGAGGAGGCCTGTAATGCACAGTGAGTACTCTGGATGGTCTGAGGAGGCCTGTAATGCACAGTGAGTACTCTGGACGGTCTGAGGAGGCCTGTAATGCACAGTGAGTACTCTGGACGGTCTGAGGAGGCCTGTAATGCACAGTGAGTACTCTGGACGATCTGAGGAGGCCTGTAATGCACAGTGAGTACTCTGGACGATCTGAGGAGGCCTGTAATGCACAGTGAGTACTCTGGACGGTCTGAGGAGGCCTGTAATGCTGCACAGTGCTCTTGACAGTGGCCTGAGGAGGCCTGTAATGCACAATGCTCTGGACAGTCTGAGGAGGCCTGTAATGCATTGCACAGTGCTGTGGACTGAGATTAAATTACACACAGGTGGACTTTATTTACTAATTAGGTGACTTCTGAAGGCAGTTGGTTCCACTAGATTTTATTTAGGGGTATCAGGGTAAAGGGGGCTGAATAAAAATGCACCCCACACTTTTCAGATATTGATTTGTAAAAAAAAAAATGAAAACCAGGCATTTACCATTTTCCTTCAACTTCACAATTATGTGCCACTTTGTGTTCGTCTATCACATAAAATCCCAATAAAATACATTTACGTTTTTGTTTGTAACATGACAAAATGTTCAAAATTTCAAGGGGTATGAATACTTTTTCAAAGCACTGTATCGCTATACAAGATTTAGGTCAGGAGGCATTAAAGCCAATGGATCAGAAAGGCAGCCAGCATGTTAAAAACGAATGGTCAGCAAAAATAACTTTCATGATTCCTTAGTGATAGGTTTCCTTTGTTACGTATGGCTGTGTAGAGGACGCAGAAGACATCTGGTGGAGGGGAAACATGTGGAACTAGTGAATAAATACTAAAGGGAATAAAAGGATGCCTCTTTCTTTTGGCACAAATGGTATTTTCTCAAAAATAGCAAGCAAAAAACATGCACACAAACTCATATATCTATATTCCATAATCAGAGAGGTAAAAATATATATCATTACCTCCAAAGATTACTGCTTTGAATGGGACAAAGGCCCAGTGAAAGCTATTTTTTTAAGCAATGCAACCTAATAAAGTAGTTGGGAAGCTGCAAAGAAAGGCCTCAGAACGATGGAGAACAATTGTCTCGCTCATATAATGGGTAACAAGAGACAGTAAACTGGCACTAATAGAGGCACAACCTTTTCAAATTAGAGAGACCAGGTCCATGCATACCCTTTCTGCAGGTCACTTTGTGATAATGGGCTACTTCTCTGTATTATTTACCGAAGTACAAAGCCAGCATTAATCAAGTGACCCAAGACTTTAGTATAATATATCTAATGTATCAGTTACTGGTCCAGCCAAAGACACCCATGTATCAGTAACTGGTCACCGCCCAAACCCCCCCCCCCCCCCAGTGCTAGTCACAAAAATTTTTTTTTTTTAAAAAGGTCCTTTAAAAAAAAAAAAGTCCTTTAAGTGCACTGTGGGGGAGCATGACGTCTATGCAATCACATGATTTCATGTGAGACGCTTCATTTGCAGGGTTTTGTGAGTACTTGTGGCGCAAAGCACTCCGCCACAACACTCCCATCTTAAAGGCATTCCCCTTGCTGTGGGGTTTTCTATTGACACTGCTGTAGGACATGGGCGGTGCTTTCCCCGGGGCTCACTTCCGGTTTCTCTGTGCCAGTAGGAAGTCGGAAGTGACCCTGACCCTGCGGCTCCATGGATGGAGAAGAAAAGCAAGGTACTGAATGGGATCTGACACCCATGCCTGTCCCTTTACTGCAGCATCCTGTGATCAGACTGGAGGTGGAGGGAGAAGGAGGGCGCCCTGCTTCAACTCTGCCCGAGAATCAACCTCCAGACAGAGCCATTAACTGGGCAGTCTGCTGCATATCAGAGACATGTGCCTGGCAGGAGAGGGAAGAGGAGGGGGGACCATGGGGGACTGACTCTGACCTAATGATTCTCCCATTCACCGCTAAATCCCCGGGGGAGGACAGTGATACCCTATTTCCCCTAAAATAAGACCTAGCGTGACTGTCGGTGATGGCTGCAATATAAGCCCTACCCCCCCAAATAAGCCCTAGTTAAAGTCCTTGTAGGTCTTATTTTCAGGGTAGGGCTTATTTTTGGGGAAACAGGATATCTATCTATTTGCATCCCCCCCCCCCAAAAATGGAGCACCAGCTGCCACTGTTACACAGTGTCCTACATTTATATATAATAAAATGATAGATGTATGTGTAGCACCCTGGGGTATAGACAGGGAGCTCCTCACAAATGTACTTGCCAAGAGTAGTTATCTTGGTTGATTGAAGCAATCTATTGATTTCTCCCTAAGTTTGGCCTTGTAGCACTTTTCTCTTCTACTATTAGGTGGCTGGGTACTTGGTGGTACTAGATATGAGAAGGGCAAACCAAGGTCAGGTTATGAGTATATGGGGTATCTCAGCCAATGGGCAGGGGTTTTCTTAAATCCCTTGGCCTGCTGGGAGAACCTATATATCCGGGTGAGGTCAGGTAATCTAGGTTCTGTGCCACCTGGACAACTGTCTGGGTTGACGTGTGTCGTACGCCCCGGGCTGCTAGGCTGGAGTTTGGGCCTATCCCGGGTTGCATCTGGCTGCAAGGCTGTGTGAGGGCCTATCCAGAAGTAAGAAAGCAGGCAGGGTTGGGATTGCCGCTTGCAGTCCAACCAAAAGTGACGGTTCTGTCGGCCGGAGAACCTGTCAGTGGTTGGAGGTAGAAGGAAAAGCTGTCGCCACAAAGAGACCAACCGCCTTATTACAGGGGACCACAGTGAGTAACTGAAGAAAGTACCGGAACCATATGCTCACCGAACGGGCATGGTGAAGAATCGGGAAACTTCAGGCGGTGATCAAGTCAGAGACCCAGCCAGCAGAGGTGATGCTTGCAGAGCATCCTTGTGAGTCAAGCCAGGGACCTTGCTGGTTAGCAGGGGTAAAGCTTGAGAAGTATCTGGAGTGCCAAGTTAGGGACCAAGCAGAGAAGTGGGGTGACGCTGGAGGGAGATACCACCGCATCTCAAGGGAAGCTCAAGGGATTCAGAGTCAGTGAATCAGAGGGTCTAGTGAGAAACCAGGAGCTAAGTGTTGAAGAACTACAAGAGAGAGTTGTAGTGGAACTGAAAGAACTGTTACATTTGAGTTAGGAACTGTTAAAGGACTGTTACCATAGGAGAAAGCATTCCTGCATGTGCAGATGTGGCGCCTTTCCGGGTGATTTTCCCTGCACGGCTGTCTTCCTATTGAAGTCTCGGAGTCTGCCAACTGAATCTATAACTACGTAGCCTCCCTGGCGGTTTTCCCGAGTGTGGCTCGGGGTTAAAATTCAGCACCATTAGCGGTAACCCCGAGCCACACTCGGGATTACATCGCAGGATCCTGGTGCCTCCTTACTCACCTTGTCCCCGGGATCCTGCGATGTCCCCCGCAGTGTCCGTGGGCTCCGTCCTCCTCCGAAGCCTCTCCGTGCCAGGCTCCGTTCCCTGCGAGCGTCGTGACGCACGGGGGGCGGAGCCTGGCGGCAAATTAAAAAAAAAGTAAAAATCATAACACATACAGTACTGTAATCTTACAGATTACAGTACTGTATGAAATCATGTCACATCCCTTTTGTCCCCAGTGCTTTGGCCCATGCCCTGCATGCAGTTTTACATGATATATACTGTTCTTTCTGCCTGGAAACTGGAGATTGTCCATAGCAACCAAAAAGTGTCCCTTTACGTCAAAAGTGGCTTTAGACCAGCTAGAAAACAGCGATAGTAAATTAGAACACTTGCAGAATTGAGCGATAGTGAATCGTGGGGAAATCTATTTTATTACTATTTATTTTTATTTTTTTAAATTATTTATTTTTATTTATTATATTATAATTTATGTTTTTGTGTTTCAAACTTTATCATACCCGGGATATCTACTAGACTCTGGTTTGGACAGATTTAAGTGCGTTATCGTTAAGATTTACAGACCTACAATATAAAACGCCAAATTTCCATGCAAAATAATTGTACCGCTTTCAGCACCTAAAATCCGAAAGAATCATACCGCCAGGGAGGTTAAAGGTGTCCTGGCCCTAACCCTCTTACCCCCCAAAATACAAAAAGGACTGTCAAAAGAAACAAAACCTCTTTTACATCCAAGAAGTGTCTGGCGCCCAATGACTTTCACCATCTTTGCACCCACTATGCCTCACAACCGACTACATATTGAAGGATGTCCGCTATCTTTGGCCTTAGAGGTGCTCATTAGACTGGACAAGGCCGGAGACCTTGCTACATATGATCTCTGCAGTACTTACTACTGACCCCTGATCTCTTTGTTACTAACTATGACCTCTGATCTCCGTTACTTGCTACTGATTCCCTGATCTCTGCGTTATTTACTACCGACCATGGTTACGACAGATCTCTGAAATCTGCGTTACTCCTGACCCCTGCATTGTGTGTCACGTACTAATGGCCTCTGAACTCTGCGTTGCTAGTGTCCTCAGAACTCTGAGTCACTTAGTACTGACTTCTGATCTTTGCTTCACTTACTACTGACCTCTAAACTCTGTGTTACTCCTTTAAATCCTTTTTAACGTACTTTTGTGTAGGGTGCAGTGTGGTCCACCGGCGGCAAGGAATCCACTCAGAGGCCAAAGTGGATGAAAACAGTATATTGTAAGAGTTCCAACAATGAACAAACAGGCCTGGTGGGAAGGTACAGCCCACTGGACCCCCTTACAAAAACTAGTAGAGGATCAAGATCCTGGACTGATGCCGACAGATTCTGCAGCGAGGAGCGGGAATGCTGCCTGGCCGGTACACACACCGAAACAGGAGGTTTCCTATGAGGAGTTTGCATAGTCCCTGCACCTGCCCTACTCCTCAAGAACCTTTCCCTGCCACCAAGCACTGTCCCTGCCAGACAGGGAACCCGTCCCTACACTAACCACTCCGGGAGCCAGAGTACTAAATAGACTCTGCCTGGCCCAAGATGGCCACTGAGGCCAGGTGGGGCACCAGCAACCAGGCAGCTGTCTCCACGCAACTGCAGGAAGTCATAGAGGAACCAAGTTCCTCACAACTTCCTTCTGCAATGCCGCTTCGGTCGAGCGCTACCTACAGTGGGGAATACAGACTGCACCTACCTATATACTGACCTCTGATGTTAGCAACACTTTTTATTGGCCATCCCTCCTAACAATTATTATCTGTTAATAGTAATGATAGTCATAAGAACATGGTTACATTACCTCTATATACTTTTATCTTTCAGGAAGGCCTGGCTGAGTAAAGTGGGCAGTCCCAGTTCCCGGATTGATCGAACTGTATTCTCTGATGAAAAGGATATCTCTCAACTTCAGTACAAGGGATTCAGCACTAGACACTAAAGCAATGGCGTCTGCAACTGGTGGATAACAATTAGCAAACTGTCACTGATCTATATAAAACATGATATCACATTGATAATCTCTGAATAACGAACTGAAAAATCGCACAACAGTTGTTGTTTTTCTGGTTATGACCCATATTTGCATAGCAAGTATTACCCTAGATTCCAATGTCTGGCATGGTGTGATTAATCCAATTGTTCTAATAAAAGCCTAATACTGCATTGCTATGGTTAGACTGGAGTTATGTACCAAACTAGGACCAAAGTTCACAGTATGGCTGAGATAAAGTGCCAACGTTGGAGTGAAAAATGTGTGAATTGTAAACACTGGGTATAAAGTTTCTTTAGGAAAATTTGTGATGTGTTGTATTAAACAGATAGTGTCAGAAAAAAATGCAGTTTTTATTGGACAGATTGCTTAATGAACCATGCAAGGTGAAGTAACAGTTCCATCTAAATGCTATTCTTCCAAGCTTATACTCGTGTAGGGCCACCCCCGTGGGAGTCACTAAGTAGATGCCTGGATCCTTTTCCCATTGTTTCCTAGCAGCGAAGCACAAGGTTCTATTCACTTTTTCCAGGCTCATTAACCAGTCTAGGGGTATGCTTTTTATGATGCTTTAACCACTTGCCGACCAGCCGCCGCAGTTTTACTGCGACAGAATGGCATGGCTGGGTGAAACTACGCTATGTAACATCGCTTCGCCCTGTGGCCACTAGGGGAGCACACGCACGCCCGCTGCTCGCCCACGGAGCCGATGCGAGTGCCCGGCGGTCGCGATCACCACCGGGCTCCCGCGATCGCTGCTGACACACCGAGAACCGGGATGTGTGTGTAAACACACAGTTTCCGGTTCTCTGAGGGGAGAAGAGACTGATCGTCTGTTCATACAGAGTATGAACAGCGATCTGTCATCTCCCCTACACAGTCCCCTCCCCCCTTTCAGTGAGAACACACACCAGGGAACACACATAACCCCCTTGATCGCCCCCTAGTGTTAACCCCTTCCCTGCCAGTGACATTTTTACAGTAATCAGTGCATTTTTATAGCAGTGATCGCTGTATAAATGCCAATGGTCCCAAAAATGTGTCAAAAGTGTCCGATGTGTCCGCCATAATGTCGCAGTCCCGATAAAAATCGCAGATCGCCGCCATTACTAGTAAAAAAGAAAATTAATAATAAAAATGCCATAAAACTATCCCCTATTTTGTAGACACTATAACTTTTGCGCAAACCAATCAATATACACTTATTGTGATTTTTTTTTTACCAAAAATATGTAGAAGAATGCGTATCGGCCTAAACTGAGGAAAAAAATTGTTTTTTTAATATATTTTTGGGGGATATTTATTATAGTAAAAAGTAAAAAATATTGTGTTTTTTTCAAAATTGTCGCTCTTTTTTTGTTTATAGCGCAAAAAATAAAAACCACAGAGGTGATCAAATACCACCAAAAGAAAGCTCTATTTGTGGGAAAAAAAGGACGTCAATTTTGTTTGGGTGCAACGTCGCACGACCGCGCAATTGTCAGTTAAAGCGACGCAGTGCCGAATCGCAAAAAGTGCTTTGGTCAGGAAGGGGGTAAAATCTTCCGGGGCTGAAGCAGTTAAAGCGGTTGTAAACTCTTGTAAAAAAAAACCAAAAAAACAGAAAAACCCTGTAAGACAAAGGCATAATGAGCTAGTATGCCTAGCATACTAGCTAATTAAGATATACCTCAGAACAAAGCTCTCCAGCGGCTCCTGCACACTGCTGAGACAGCTAGCATCTTCCTCTGTATTTCTTCCGGGTTCACGGGCTCTGGTGCTGTGAGTGGCTGGAGCCACAATGATGTCATTTCTGCACATGCCACGGGCAGTCGTTCCTTCAGAGCGCATGCGCCAGTGATTTCACTGGCAGAATGTACAGTAAATATCTCCTAAACGGTGCATGCTTAGGAGATATTTACACTACCTATAGGTAAGCCTTAATATGGGCTTACCTAAAGGTAAAATTCTGTAGTAGAGTTTTTTTTTTTTAACAGAAAATGTTATTAAACAAATCAGCATTACAATACAAGAATTTAGTACAGTCATTGTGGTGAGAATAAAGACAGTGAGATTTACCCTTAAACAATAGCCATTATTTATCAAATATTCCAGATGTGCAAACGTCAGAAGTTTCACTTAACCATACCTCTCAAGGCTCAAATCATCATACATTTTTAGTATAAAGTGAATAGCCCTATATTAAACCAAACCTGGTACGGACATCGGGGGGGGAAGTGGGGGGGGAGAAGAAGGGGAAAAAAAAGGGGGGGAGGGAGGAGGGGAAGAGAGGAAGAGGGAAGGAGGGAGGAGGGGAGGGGAAGAAAGAAGGAAGGGGAGGGGGAATGGGATGAAGGGAAAGGGGCATAAGAAGAATAGACGTGAGATGTAGGATGTCCTCCATTATGTTTCACGTCCTGCTTATGGGGTAGGGGGTTCAGGGTCTCCGGAGGCGTCGACCCAGGACGACCAGATTTTATCAAACTGCCTACTTTCATACGTCAATCTATACAGAGGGAGTACCTTATTTACCGACCTTATCCACGAGGCCAGGGTAGGAGGCTCTACCATTTTCCATCGCAGTAGAATTTCCTGCCTAGCATAGTACAATGCGAAGGTTAGACACAATTTGCTATACCTATCACCCTCAACATCTTCCAGATGACTGAGCAATAGTATTTGGGGATCCACCTGTAAGTCTGATCCTATGACATTGCTTAGTGTGGATGCCACTGCTGACCAAAAGAGTCGGAGACTGGGACAAGACCAGATCATATGCCAGAAAGTACCCACTACCTGTCTGCATCTCTGACAATTGGGATCTCTCTGAGGGTAGATGCACGCCAACCTCTGTGGGGTAAAATACGCCCTGTGTAGGAACTTGAATTGTATGAACCTATCCTTTGCAGCTATCATGGAAGGAATGTAGGATATTAAACACTCCTTCCATTCCTCCTCTTCCAAAGAGGGAATATCAACCCTCCACTTTTCCCAGGTTTTAGTTAGTTTGGCATCGTACTCCACTGTCAGGTATAGGTATAGTGTGGTATAGAGAGGGGCTTCCCCATCACGCTGGAAGTCAAGAGCCTTTCAATAGAGTCCGGTTCCAGAATGGGGGGGGGGCAGGGAACTGAGCCTCAAAGGCGTGCTTTAGCTGCCAGTATCTGAATTGGAAGGAGGCTGGAATAGCAAAGGATTGCCTAAGGGCTTGGAAAGTCATGAGCCTTCCATCCTTAACTATATGCTTTAATGTAAGAATTCCCTTTTTTGCCCAGAGAGAGGTGTCCGGTAAAGTGTAAAAATGAGGGAGCATAGGGTTACCCCACAGGGACATGTGAGGTGAAATTTAATTGGGCTTCCCATATATTTTCCTAGCCTCCTGCCAAACCCTAATGCCCCGTACACACGGTCGGATTTTCCGATGGACAATGTTCGATCGGAGCGTGTTGTCGGAAATTCCGACCGTGTGTGGGCGCCATCGGACATTTTCCATCGGATTTTCCGATACACAAAGTTGGAGAGCAGGAGATAAAATTTTCCGACAACAAAATCCGATCGCGTCAATTCCGACCGTGTGTGGCCTGTTCCGACGCACAAAGTGCCACGCATGCTCAGAAGAAATTCCGACACGGGACAGCTCGTTCTGGTAAACTAAGCGTTCGCAATGGATACAGCACTTTCGTCACGCTGCAATGTTCAAAATGGTTTAATACAGCGCACTCTCTTCTTCTTTATAATGTGACAAGAATTAAGTAGTTTTGCTGCTCATATTCACACACACTTCTCACAAACTTCTTTCGTTACTATTTATCGGGATTCCCTCAATATATTTTGATTTCTCACATCTGACAACATATTTTTTTTTTTTTTTTTTGACTTTAATGTAGAATCTTTTTTTGTGTTTCTCTTTTTTAATTTTTTTTTTTTGGTGATTTTGATTTGTACTCCCAAAAATGTTTGTGTGTTTTTGTGACAAGTTCCCACAACACCATTGATATGTTGTTCTATTTAATCTGTAGGAGATTGTTTGGTGTTGATGTCCCTTGTTAATTTCACATTTTATGTTTTTAGAAATGTACCTGAATCGTCACCAACAAACGGTCCTTTTTGGATGAAAACACACACAGGAGAGTAGAATTTACCGAAATAAATTTTATTAAGGGGTCACAACTATAAACAAAGAGGGAGGCAACGCTGGAGAAACTGCAGAAGTGGGTGAAGCCTGGGACCCCCAGGGCAGACATCAATTATTTAAAAGCAAAATTGGTGGCCTGAGGAGTCCTTATCTAAGGGAGGGCAGTCTGGTCCAGAAGTCCCAGAGATCCGGAAAGCAGCAGATGACATCTGTGTCCCCAGGCTGTGGTCATACAAGAGACTGCATCTTCTGTCAGACCAGACTGAACCCAGGGTCATCACTCTTTGGTCTTCTTTCCACGCTTCCTTCCAGGCTTTGGTTGTGGTGGTCTAGTTGTGGCAGCAGGAGGAGGAGGATCGTCCATCTCAATGACATCCGTCTTGTGTGTCAGTTCCCCACTCTCCCCCTTACGTAGGACTTTATAAATCAGGTCCTCAGAGATCTTGCAATGGCCCTCCTGCATGCCCAGCAATTTGGTGGCAGCCATGCAGGCAAAGGCCTCTTCAGGACTGGGGAAGGCTCGGAGGGACGCCGAAGCCTCCTGGATCAGCCTGTACGCTGAATCCTGCACAGGACTGGGAGTGGCCTTCCTGGCTCGTTTATGTGGCAGGCGGAGGGGAGGAACCTGAGACTCAGTCAGGCTGCGACTGGTCCCAGGCTTCTCTTGGCTGACACTTAGCCCCGCCTCCTCCTGGCTGCCACTAATCCCCGCCTCCTCCTGACTGCCACATTCCACAGCCTCCTCCTGGCTGAGGTCTTCCTGTGTATGAAAAAGGGACATAGTTTTAGTATTTTTTACATCAATCACACACAATTTTCACCTCCTGACTGCTGCAAATTGAATGTTAACAAATATAACAGACTATCCTTCTGAGCCCAGCAGTTTTCATTCTTGTCCCAATTTTGGGTGCCCACTACTGTCTATTGATATGTAAAACACTTTTTTTAATCAGCAATTAGTGATCAATAATAACATCTAGTAAACATCATTTATTTATTGCCCAGAAATCAGTAGAACAATGCTATACCTGACTCCAGCTGGGCTCCTCCACTTCTTCCTGGCTGGAAGGCCCAGGTTGGACATCGGAAGCCTCAGCTGGTATGGAAGGAAGCGTGGAAGGAAGAGTAGAGAGGGATTCCCTGACTTCAGTGTGGTCTGACAGAAATCGCATGGGAATGTAGGCTGTATTTGAATTGAAAGTACCACTAATAAATAATACAAACCAGAACAACTTATTTTTATTTTATTTTTATTTATTAAAATTTTTTTTTTTTTTTTTACAATAAATAAACCAACTTATATTATTCCCTATATATATATGTATATATTTTTTTTTTTTTGGTAATAAAAAATGGCCGCGGCACCTTTATTGGTATAAATAATTAAATAAAATTCATTCAAATATTTCAAGAATTCATTTCTCTTTAAATAAACATTCAAATATCTCGCTCAGTCACAGAACTCGAGCGAGTACCTTAAATAAAACATTCAAAAGTCCCCCCTTGATCCAAGGGTGGCAAACCACATAAAAGTGCTGCGACAGGGTGGGAGGGAGGGGAGCTCACCAAATCACTCCGGGTCACACTTCTGACAAGAGCTTCATTGCGGGGGTCTTATATAGCCTTACTCACGTGTTTAATTTTCAAAAAACACGTGTTTTTCCCGCCCAAGGTCACGTTGTTCCCGCCCGCAAAACCCGTGCCCTGACAAGCCTATCTTAAAGGGACAGTGACACAAAAAATTTTTTTTTTTTTTTTTAAAAACAAAAACCGCCACAATCCCATGCTGTGGGCATCTAATGAAATGCCCACTCTCTCAGTCTCTCATAGTACCACAGCCTGGGGACATAAACGTCATCTGCTGCAGCTCCGGGAACTCTGGGAATCTGTGACCTTCTTGCGCTCCCTAAGATAAGTGCTCCTCAGGCCACCAATTTTAGCTTTTAAATAAGGGATGGTTGCTGTGGGGACCACCGGCTTCACCAACTCCAGCAGTTTCTCCAGCGCTGCCTGCCTCTTCTGTTTGTGGTTATAGTGGGGGTGTCTCACTTGCCACAGACAGGGCAGCTCTCTGTACTTGTCAATAAACAGGGGCAGGAAATTGTGGTCGTTGAACCCATCCATTTTCTCTGCAAGACACAACACAAGACAAACCCTAATGTCAGGCCAAACTCCCCTAATCTTGTTACAATATAGGCTTCCATTTCGAAGCAGTATAGGCCCAAGTTTAGATCCTACCTTCGTTAGCACGATCGGCGTCTCCGATGCTCCTTCCTCCGCTCACAAATCGTACGTAAGACGCGCACGTTACGATTTATACACACTGCGCATGAGTATAACTCCGCCCGCCCCTGACGTTCTTTCTATTCTATTCCCCGCCCCTTTTCGTTCGGCGCAGTGGAGGAAGAGCACATGGCGGATAGACAGCAGGATCGTGCTAATTACAGCAACGAGGAGGAGGAGGAAAGGCCGGAGCCTGAAACGTCCCGATCCAGAAGGAGATTAAAGGACTCAAATATGTCCTTTGGGGAGATGTTGGAGATGGTGGACATCCTGAAGAAGGCCGACTATGACGGGAAGTATGGGCCTTACCCCAACCACAATGTCCGAAAGGCCAAGATCATGGCGAAAGTGGTCAGGAGTCTGCACCGGAAATTCGGGGTACGACGATCGAAAGATCAGCTCAGGAAGCGGTGGTCGGACCTGAAATTACGAGAACATGAGCAGTATAGAAAGATCCGGAGAGTGCTGCAAAAAAGTAAGTATTTGTGCTGTGTTCCTATTCTTTTTGTGTTTATTACGTTCGTGCTGCTCCATGTGCTTTTAGGAACTGTTGTACAGTTTAAAATGGCAACTTTCATGTTCATGGGCACATTATTCGTTTGGATCACACATTTTTATTTCGGACGATAAAATACCATTGTTTAGGCCATATGCATTTGGCCACCATTTTGACGCCCTATACTTATCTTCAAAGAATTTGGTTGTGTAGATGGGTTTGTTACTAGAATGAAATGCAAACTAGATTGTGTGTAAGGAGAGGACACTGAGCAGCTGTTTTCACATCTGGACACTGGAGCACTAGTGTGGGACACAAGAACACCATTTTTATTAGGGGGGCCACACAGGTGCTCCAGTGTATACTATAGGGGGGTCTCCATCTGTGAAGCTTGTACCAAACAGGTAAAGTATTGCAGCTTGACAAAGGGCATTAAAAAAGCTACATCTTGGAACTCTGCTAAAATAGATCATTGTACCCCACTTCCAAGCAATGTTTCATCTTTATAGTTCTGCCATCAAATATCTGTGTGCTAATTATACCATTTTTGTTTTACATAGGGGAGAAAAGACTCGGAGGACACCCCTCATCCGAGGAGACCAGAGCCCCCCCCCCCCCCCCTGGAAGAAGGGGAAATCCCCCCAACACAAGATGAGCAGGAGGAAGAAAAAGACGTGGTGGAACTAGTCACCACAACAGGTGAGTGTCTGCAACCACAGGCTCAGATAAGAGATGGATGGCGGCATATTTTTTAGACCTAATTTATTTTGGGTTCCTCTCTTTTTAGGTGATCGTGAGGTTGTGGATGAAGATCCTTTCACATCCGAAAGTGCCCAGATCCTGATCAGGGAGATCATGGGGTGTAATTTACAATTGGAAATCATCAAGCAAAACATCAATGATGTTATTCCAAAATATAAAAACATCATTGATGTTTTGGGGCGAGTTTAAAACCCCTCCAAATCACTTTCTTCTTTTGTGTGCTACAATGTGCGAAATGTTTTTGTGATTTTTCCCAAAGCCAAATTTGGAGGATGCACACAGTGTGCCAACATGTGCTATCTGCCATCACGGGAGATCAATGGACGCGTTTTGGGGGTGCAACCCCTTCCTCAATAATAAAGTAGCGGTGAGGAAGGGCTTTCTCCCCCAAAACACGTCCCTTGATCCCCCGTGATGGCAGATAGCACATGTTGACATTGTGAAATTTGTGTGCATCTTCCAAATTTGGCTTTTCCAGGGGTGATTTCCCCCCATCTGAACGCAATATCAAACACAGTTCCTAAATACTCATGTCTGATATTGCCTTCCAGTTCTACCAAATGTGAACTTTGTAAGATCAAGATTTGTGTCTTTCTTGTGGGTTTTACACAGGCCTGTTTTCTATAAAATGGACATTTTGATTTTGGATAATGACACCACAAAAATTGATATACAACAAACATGTCGGTTTGTCAGAAAAACCTTTGGTAAATGCACATGTGATTGTGCAGGTATTAAAAAGATTGTTCATCAAGAATGTGTGGATTATTGTCTCAACACTACAACACTTTTGGGGTGATGTAATTGTTGTTTTATGAGAAAATGGGGGTAATTTCCTAAGGGCAAATCTACTTTGCACTACAAGTGCAGTTTCAGTGTAGTTGCAAGTGCACTTGTAGTGAAAAGTGTCTTTGCATTTAGTAAATAACAGCCAACAGTGCTTTGGAAGGTTACACAATCACGACATTTTCTGCACTCCACACATTTCTGTCAGGGTCAGCTCAAACAAACACAAGCAGTAAATGTCCACAAAGAAGAGCCTGGGGGGAGATGCCTGTCGAGAACTTGAGGTCCTGCAGGCTTCTCCCTGTGGCCAAATACCGCAAGGTAGCGACCAACCTCTGCTCCGGAGTGATGGCTTGCCTCATGCAGGTATCCTGCCTGCTAATATAAGGGGTCAGCAAAGCCAACAAACAGTGAAACACGGGGTCCGTCATTCTGAGAAAGTTCCTGAAATCATCAGGATTATTCTCACGGATCTCACGGAGCAAAGGCATATGAGAGAACTGGTCACGCTGAAGCAACCAATTCTTGGTCCATGAACTCCTCCCCACCCTGTTCATGGACTGGACTTGTGTCAAGGTCAGGACCCCAACACCAAGCCCCCGCACAGCACGAACTGTACGAGGAGTACGCATACGAAACATGGCTAGAAAACGGTCGGCTGCTCAGATCGAAGTAACAGAACGCACTGATGAACAGCAAGGCCTGTGAAGAGCGACCTGAAAACCAGTAACGAACGAACAAGAATACAATGACTACTTAAAGTCACGCGGAACTTGCTTGCACACACTGAAGAGCAGATACAAACCCACAAGCACAATCTGAACGGCAGAAAACGATCTGAAAGCCACGAGTCTGAAAAAGCGCGAATCGTCTCTCACCAAACTTTTACTAACATGAGATTAGCAAAAGGAGCCCAAAGGGTGCCGCGCTTGGTTCTGAACCGGCCTTTTCTAGTCTCGTCGTACGTGGTGTACGTGACCGCGTGGTTGTCGATCGGAAATTCCGACAACTTTGTGCGACCGTGTGTAGGCAAAACAAGTTTGAGCCAACATCCGTCGGAAAAAATCCTAGGATTTTGTTGTCGGAATGTCCGAACAAAGTCCGACCGTGTGTACGGGGCATTACAGTGGTTCGCATCGGGGTTGTCATGGACAAACTGGCCCTGAGACCCCGAAACGGGAGATTGCTCAAGGCAGCAAAGGAACCCAGAATGGCTGCCTCCAGAGTGACCGCCGGATTTTGCGTGGGCTGGGAGAGCCACCACTGAATCGTGACCAGAACCGCAGCCCAGTAGTAGATTTGAAAATTCGGTAGCGCCAATCCCCCCCCTGAAAGTGGGAGATATAAGATCTGCTTGGCCACCCTGGGTGGCCTCCCAGCCCAGACAAAGTGTATCAGCAGGCTCTCCAGCCTCCGGAAAAAAGTCCTAGGGATGGGTATGGGTGTATTGCGAAAGAAATATAGTTATTTGGGAAGGTAAATCATTTTTAGCAAGTTGACTCTGCCAACAGGAGTCAATGGAAGGGAACGCCAAGCAGCGCACCTAGCCGTAAGCTGTGTCATAAGTGGACGCAGATTGTTGTCCATGTAGTCTTGAAGTTTACCGCTAATTTTTATCCCCAGGTATTTGAAATCATCTACCCATTTGAGCTGCGGGTGTGGTACCCTAGGGGTCGAGGGATGGAGCGGGAATAGGACCGACTTGTCCCAATTAATGCGAATCCACGAATATCCACCGAATCGATTAATCAGATTGAGTGCAGTCTGCAAAGAGAATGATGCATCTGCTAAATAAAGCAGAGCATCGTCCGCATACAGCGATAACTTCTCCTCAATGGGTCCTACCTGAAGTCCCCTTACCTCAGGGTCGGCCCTCAACAATATAGCCAGGGGCTCCATCGCCAGAGCAAATAGACCCGGGGAAAGGGGACACCCCTGTCGCGTGCCTCGAGACAATTGGAACTTCCCCGAGAGGCATCCATTGGTACGTATTCTAGCTAAGGGGCCATTGTATAGCATACGGAGCCAGTTCGTGAAACCCGGGCCAAATCCGAATCGCGAGAGAACTTCCCATAAGTAGCCCCACTCGACGGAGTCAAAAGCCTTCTCCGCGTCGAGTGAGGCCACCGTCCCGTTAGTCACCTCGTCCGCCCTGTCTATGTAAGTATGGAGGCGTCTGATATTAATGTCAGTTCCTCTGCCGGGCATGAAGCCTGTTTGATCCCTATGGATGAGAGCGGTAATTACCAGGTTAAGCCTATTGGCCAATACTTTTGCCAGTACTTTTGCATCCACGTTCAGAAGGGATATAGGGCGGTAGGAGGAGCACAACGTGGGGTCTTTCTCTCGCTTGGGGATCACCACATCAGTAGTAGAGTTTACTTCCTCTTTAACCACTTAAGGACCGGAAGGATTTGCCCCCTTAATGACCAGGCCATTTTTTGCGATACGGCACTGTGTCGTTTTAACGGACAATTGCGCGGTCGTGCAACGCTGTACCCAAGCAAAATTGACATCCTTTCTTTCCCACAAATAGAGCTTTCTTTTGGTGCTATTTGCTCATCTCTGCGGTTTTTATCTTTTGTGCTATAAACAAAAAAGAGCGACGGTCCCCCGTCATGCAGCGCACGCCTGCTATGGTTCTTAAAGGACCCGACGTACAGGTACGGCGAAACGCGGGAACGAGCTGACCTGCCACCGTATAATGATGGGGCTGGTTGACAAGTGGTTAATAAGAACTTGGATAGGTACTGGGTAATAATCGGATACCCCAGTAACCCTTAGCAACAATTTGAGAACACTGAACTTTCTGTTGTAGAATTATGAGCCAAGTCCTTGCACAAGTAAAGGACGGACTGAGCTTTGTAGTAGCAACTTGAAGAGATTTATCTTCCTCTCTGGAGAGGCCAGGCAAAGTTCTTTCACTAAGAATTAAATAGACTGAGCTCTTCAGGACACCGGACACAATGTCCTCTTTAAACCAGCTGACTCTAGCACAAGAGGGATGGCAACTGCACACAGTCTCTAGGATCTCTCTCACCAGTCTGTACTCACAAATGAAAAATTGGTTGCCTCCTTCCAATAAAGTAGACACTTTCACCCTGTGATACCAGACTAGATCCTCGGACGACAGCCCCTCGGTCAACTTCAGCAACTCTAAGCAAAACAGGTCTCCAGGTAGCCCAACTGAGGCCTTGACAACCCACAGGCACATGGCAGATTGACCTAGGGGGCTAACAGCCCCCCTAGGCTGCAATCACCTCCTCAGGGGAAAAGACCAGGCTTCTCTCAATCTCAGAGTATTTATACAGATTCCCAGTCACCATCTGGGCATCTCTCCCCAGAGATTGTCCAGGGCTGTATGAATATTTTACCTGCTGAGTAGACTCTTCCTTTCAGAACATTTCTGGACCAACCAGGGGAAGCAGGTAATCCTGCAGCCACTGAAGCACAGAACAGACCACAACAAACACAGCCAAGCTGATTAGAGCGAGCCAGAACTAAATTTGCCCAGCAACGAAATGCAACATTTTTTACCTTAATGCATTCCTTGTATTAAAGCAGAGTTCCACCCAAAAGTGGAACCTCTGCTTATCCGATTCCTGCCCCCCTTCAGTGCAATATTTGGCACCTTTCGGGGGGAGAGGGGAGCGGACACCTGTTTTTTACAGGTACCCTGTCCCCACTTCCAGGAGACCGGGCCGCGGCAAATTATGTCAGCAGCTTGGCCCCCCTCCTCCCTCCCCTTCTGCCGTGCCAGTGAGAGAGTGTGGCGCGCTTCGCGCATATGCAGCAAGGGTCCAGCTGTGAAGCCGAAAGGTTGAGGTTATCTCCAAAAGCGGCGGCAGCACCTGACCAGCTGATGTAAACATCAGCTGTGGTGCCGACATCACTGGACTCCAGGATAGGCAGGTGTCCTAATGTTAAAAGTCAGCAGTTACAATATGTGTAGCTGCGGACTTTTAATTTTTAAAAAGGTGGGCGGAACTCCGCTTTTAGGTAAAACATTTTTAGATGTTAGCATCGCCCCCTCAGGCCCTTATTACTTACCTTAGCCCTCATTTGATCCAGCGCCATGCACATCTGCAGATCTTCTCTCCCCTCGATCAAAGCCATTGACTAGGGAGCTGTGCTAATGGATGCAGCAGAAGGGCTCGGGTACGATCACGCACGAATGCCCCCATTAAAAGCGGCTTCCCGTGGGGGCACTGGACAGAGGGGAGGGGCCAGGAACGCCGGCGGGGGACCCGAATAGAGGAGGTTCGCGGCCGCTCTGTGAAATGACATTGCACAGAGCAGGTAGGTATAGACATGTTTGTTATTTAAAAAAAAAAAAATTACCTTTACAATCCCTTTAATGATATGTAAAGCATCACCTATGGCAGTGTTTCTTAATTCCAGTCCTCAAGGCGTCCCAACAGGTCATGTTTTCGGGATTTCTCTCAGATGAAACGGCTGTGGTAATTACTAAGGCAGTGAAACTGATCAAATCACCTGTGCAAAATAATGGGAAGCCTGAAAACATGACCTGTTGGGGCGCCTTGAGAACCGGAGTTGAGAAACACTGACCTATGGACATCATTGGGTATTGTTGCTTGTCCCTTTCTCGAACAGACTCAATTTTGATGTGGTATCCATTTTCTCGACATTGTAAACTTTTATATTTAAATTCAGAGATTATATTGCGTTTGTGTGTACAGTTAGGATTTATGCTTTACTCTCTACTATCTATGGTAACTGAACACTCAGACATCCATCACTGCATTGTCACATGAGTCACGTGTTCCAGGGAGCCAATGGAGGGGCAGAAGAGTGAAGGGAAGATATCAGCAATAATGAACCTCAACCCCTTACCAAGTTTACCAGTACCTCTGAAACCTAGATTTGCCAATACCTAGCTGGAGGATTAAACTCAATAGCTTGTCTGCCCTCTCTTGCAACACCTATCTCAGAGGTTCACTTTAGGCTTCAAACATTGTTGCAAATTTACAGCATTTACCCAATGCAAAGAATTCCTTTCAATCCACAGAAAGTTCATATTTCAGTTTAGATAGGCTCAACTGTGTACTGGCTTCCAACTTTTTTCATCACCAAGAAATATCATATTACAATGTACGTTTCGCACATCAACAAAAGCTTGTCATAAGACCGATGAACTTCCACGATGGATCCTTCATAATGCTTAATGATCAAATAACTAGGTGGGCCATACATATAATATTAATGCACGTATGTCCATTGTATGGCCAAGTATGGCCATTGGAGCAAATGAAAGATCTAACTAGATGTGGGTGATTCAATTAATAAACTGTCACCCAAAAATGATATATTAGTCTGTGGTAGAGATGCCCTTTAATTGGCCTAAATTGTCAATCTGTCACCTATGGCAGATGGTAGAAGTGCTGGTGTATCTTAGACTAGCTGTGGCTCTAATGCCGCGTACACACGAGCGGACTTTACGGCAGACTTTGCCCGGCGGACGGGATTTCGTCTGACAATTCGATCGTGTGTGGGCTCCAGCGGACTTTGTTTGCTCAAAAGTTGGACGGACTTATGCCGCGTACACACGAGCGGACTTTACGGCGGACTTTGCCCGGCGGACTGGATTTCGTCGGACAACTCTATGTGTGTGGGCTCCAGCGGACTTTGTTTGCTCAAAAGTTGGACGGACTTAGATTTGAAACTTGTTTAAAATTTATCCGTTGAAATCGAGTCCGGTCGAAAAATTCCGCCGTCTGTATGCTAGTTCGACGGACAAAAAGCCACGCTAGGGCAGCTATTGGCTACTGGCTATGAACTTCCTTGTTTTAGTCCGGTCGTACGTCATCACGTACGAATTCGACGGACTTTGGTGGATTGTGTGTAGGCAAGTCCGTTCATTCAGAAAGTCCGTCGTAAAGTACGTCGAAAAATCCGCCGGGCAAAGTCTGCCGTAAAGTCCGACCGTGTGTACGCAGCATTAGTGTACTCCTGCGGCAGCTCACTTTCTAGACCTGTTGGAGCATCTAAGGTCACAGAGCATGGCCCCCAACACTTGTAACAGTAACGTTACCAGACACTTTGAAAATATACTGTATACAGTGGGCCTGATCACAACCCATAGCAATCTTCTTAAGGCAGGGTTCACATATGTGCGTCCGTCGGTTCGTGCCTGGGGTTCCGGTGCGTATCTGTTCATTAGTTCAGGTATGATCCAGGTCCAAATTTTTCCCTGAATTCGCACCTGAACTGGACCCAAAGACACACAGGACCCTTCCGCTGCCCCAGACCTGTGTGAACCAGCTCGTCATACTCGCCTGTCATGCGCATTGGATACCCGCATCCAATTTGCATATATGTGAACCCAGCCTAAAATGTTTTTCATACACAATGTACATTCTCTTACATAAGATATATACAGTATATAGGCTTAGGTGCTGTGCCATCAATAGAACCCCATCACAATGCCCTTTTTTAACACATGTGCATGTAAATTTTGGCCAAACCTTTTAGCCACCCTAAAATTTAGGTTAACTGGTGAGATGTTAGCGTCTACAGCAAGGGTGACTTATATTTATTAAGGTGTCTACGCACGTCTACACAAACATTTTCTTTCATCTGTTCCAATCCTTACCCCTAATCAATGTACCTTATCCTGTACCATATTCCTCTGCTGCCAGAATTCTTGACCCCTGCTGCCCCCCTGCTGAAATCCCCCCACCCAGCTCAAATCTTTGCCCCTCCTTAACTCAAATCCTCTCTCTCCCTATATTCCCTCAGCACAAATCACCCCCCCCCCCCAAAAGAAAATCCTCCTCCTAGCACTAATCCTCTACCCCTCAAATTTACCCTCAAAGCAAAGATTTCCCCCCACCCCTTCTGAATCCTTCCTTCCAACACAAATTTGCCTCCCTCAATCCCCTATTGCCTTCCCAGCACAAATACCCTCCAATCATTCCTACAAGGAGAAATCCCCCCCCCCCCCAAAAAAAATTCCCCTCTATCATATTACTTTTATAGCACAAATCCCCCCTCCTAGCACAAATTCTCCACCCCCCCCCCCACCTCCCTCACACCTCTCTAAATTTGCCCTCCTAAAAAACAATTCTTACCCCTGCCCCCCCCCCCCCCCCAATACCCCTTCTTAACACAAATCTCCTCCCACCCCAATCTCCGTGTGGTGTCCCACCCCCACCTCACATGATACCATAGTGCCCAGGGCAGCCGTCCCTTCTACCCACCCCTTGTCCCGGCCCTGAAATCAGGCGCTAAATCCAACTCTATGAGCTGTTGTGGTGGCACACCACAATACCACCACAACTCAGACTTTACTCTAGAGTTAGAAACCTCCAATGACATCAACATCTCTCTGGCTTTCTCTCCGTCAATGGAAGCCAATTAAAAATTAAGTGTTTTAACAGCAAATCTACCTCCAGAGCCATGTGACACAAGTTACCCAGCTAAGCCTCTGCAGTTATCCCTCCTTCAAAACTGCATCTTTTGAAATAGAAAGCAGTACTGCAAGATCGTATGACATTGTTTTAGAGAATGAATTTATGTTACTTTTACAATTTATTTTTATGAAGGTTGTTATGAATGCATGCATGAATTATGTCTTTATTCTGGTGTCCTGATCTCCTCTCTAGCCAATTAAAATGTTCAACACAAACACACTGCCAAGATTTTTTTTTAGTTTTAGATAGCATGGGTAACATTGACATATTCACCTATAAACGGGTTGAAAAGGGTGCATGGTCAATGTTGATAGCACATGGCCATGGTGATACCATAAAATGACCAGCACACCAAAAGCGCTAATCTTTACTATGGTCATAGTTGTAATGACATCATAGCCTAAGTAGAATAAAGCATAAAACCCCCAACATTTTGGAGAAAGTGTGATCCCCTTTTAAAGGTGACAAATGTTTATATTGTTGCCATTGTGGATACAAGGTAGCCTAATCCCTCTATGTCAGTGGTTCTCAACCTGGGGGTCAAATGACGATTTGCCAAGGGTCACCGAATCCTGGGCTGTTCCTGAAGCCCACACTGCTCTCACGGGCCTTTTCGCGGCCGCCCAGCTGAGCTGTTCCTGGAGCCCACGGCCACCCACTCAGGCTCTTTTCAGCCGCACTTTCAGTTCACAGCATGGCTGGGGGGCAGAGACTAGAGGTCAGCTGACTGGTGAGGATCGAAGTGGGTGGGGTTGGAGGAGACCCTATCTCCTGATTTCGGCATCGTTGTCACTGCTGCGAGACACCACAAAGTCGGAGACAAAGTGAAGCCAAAGTCACAGTGAGTAACACTACCTGTGATTATAGTTGCCATTAAAAGTCCCCACTACAGTTCTCAGATCAGCAGATGACTTTGATCAAGGGCACCTAAGTTGGCTCATCAGAACTCCTCCCAGCACTGCCACTCATCCCAACTCGCTGCCAGCACCGCCACTCCTCCCATTCCCCCCCACCAAGGAGTAAGAGAAGGAATAAAAATAGAAAATACATGGAGGGGAGAGGAAAAGGAACAAAGAAAAAGGGGAAGGAACAAAGAAAAAGGGGGAGAACGAATAAGACAACAAGAAAGACAGCTAGAGAGGGATGGGGGACAAGAAATTAGCATAGAGAGAGATAAAAGGGAAAGAAAGGAAAGCAAAGCGAAAGATGTAATGTACCAGAAGGGGTTTTAATACCGTATTGCCCTGTACACACGATAGGATTTTCCGATGGAAAATGTATGATAGGACCTTGTTGTCGGAAATTCCGACCGTGTGTAGGCTCCATCACACATTTTCCATAGGAATTTCCGACACACTAAGTTTGAGAGCTTGCTATAAAATTTTCCAACAACAAAATCCATTGTCGGTAATTCCGATCGTGTGTACACAAATCCGACGCACAAAGTGCCACGCATGCTCAGAATAAATTAAGAAACGAAAGCTATTGGCTACTGCCCCGTTTATAGTCCCGACGTATGTGTTTTACGTCACCGCGTTCAGAACGAACGGATTTTCCGACAACTTTGTGTGAATGTGTGTACGCAAGACAAGTTTGAACCAACATCCGTCGGAAAAAATCCATGGATTTTGTTGTTGGAATGTCCGATCAATGTCTGACCGTGTGTACAGGGCATAAGAGTGGAAGGGACTCAGGGAGCGCTAAATGTCTGTGGGTTAGGGGCGCAAATTACTTGTCTTGCTTTGGGTGCTGACAACCCAGGCTACGAAAATAATTTTACTGTAAGGGGTCCCCACAACTTGGGAAATTTTATCAAGGGGTCACAGCACCAGTAAGGTTGAGAACCACTGCTCTATGTGTCCTGGTGACCAATATTGCCAAGACAGAAAATTATGGAAAATCCAAAGATTTGTATTTGTCACCAAAACAGGAATAAAAAGAGAATCATTAAATAGCACCTGGTAATCCGGTGACAACTGTGCAATAGGCACATTTTTCACCTATAGGTTTCCTTTTGCTTGCTGTTCCTTCTCTGGGACCGGAATTTACATTTCCCCAACAAACAGCAATAAATAAACTTAGAGTGGTTTTACAATTTTCTACTCTATCTAAACTAAAAAGAAAGTTTTGGCTATGCAATAACCTTTAAATAAATGTTGTAAATACTTCAAAATTAGAAAAAGCAATAAATCAAGTTCTCCATTGGCTTTTATTACAGCAGCCAATTTGCAGCTCAGAGAAGTCATAGTAAAATCAGAACTCCTTGTGTACATACATAGGCATCTCCTCTCTCCCCCCTCTCTCACACCCTTCTTTCTCTCCCACCCCCATCTCTCACCCCTCTCCCTCTCCTATCCCCCTCTCTCTCTCACTCCCTCTCCTATCCCCCTCTCTCTCTCACCCCATCTCCTACCCCCCTCTCTCTTTCACCCCCTCTCCCTCTCCTATCCTCCTCTCTCTCTCTTACCTCCCCCTTCTCTCTCTCCCCCACCTCCCTCTCTCTCTCTGACCGGCTCTGCCATAAGATGTAAAATGTATTAAAACATTTTAAAAAATGTATACATTTCAAAATGTCTGTTTACATTTCCTTAAAACACACATACCCACACGCATGTGTGTGTTGGGTCTTGGGGTGCACACCCTAATGCAATAGGTTGCGCACACCTATGTGTACATACTTGTCCCATTGCAGTGACGTTGTCACGTACCTGGTAGAGGAACCTGAAGTTATGAGGACAGCCTCTCTTACCACCTCTGGCTCAGGGCCCCTGGTAAAGTGAACAGGTGTCTCAGGTGCACAGAGTGGCATGAGTGCCTCATAGTTCTTGCCAACAGCTGGTATAGGTAGATAGGCTGAACGTCAACAGAGTCAAGCAGGGCAGCAGGCAGAAGATCAGCAGAGACTGGCCGGGCAGAAGGCAGAAGATCATTGGAGACTGGCTGGGCAGCAGGCAGAAGATCAGTGAAAACTGGCTGAGCAGCAGGCAGAAGATCATGCTCTGAAAGAATCCCTGTGACGGATGAAACGCGTCAGCATGACGCCATCACGCCCTGCTTAGCGTGCACACAGACCCACCCACCAGCCCTGGGGATTCCACTCGTTTGTTGGTGATGATCTTCTAACCGAACCGGGAAGTGCATGACGACCTATACCGCGCATATGCGGCACCCATCAATCTATTACCATTATCCCCGATCACCACTGCATGTATCCCGCCAAAAGATGAATGATAATAACCTGCCAAGCTGTACGGAGATGGTTTGAGAAGGATCCAATTGTCCTGCATGCCTGTTGCATACCGGTGTCTACGGAGTGATGAGATTGAACCTGTTTATTCCCCACATGGGACTGTTATGTCTATAGGACAGTGTGTTTCTCTCCCTGAATTAGCACCGATGCTGTGACTGATAAAAAGTATTCATCCAGGCACACTCCCATCTCCACTCACTTACAGCTCTCTGTATAGGATATTATTCCTACATCACTGGCTACCTAATTCATCGTATCCAATTCTACCAACTGTAGTCAATTATCGCTGTAGCCCTGGTAGCAGGCCATTCATCAATTCTGGTGTTATTACCCTGCTGGTGGATCCCCATTATTTACAGCTGCACACACCTACCATCCTGTTACATACAGCAATTAATTGCACATATTGAGAAGATTTGCTTCCTCTTTTTTGATCAGCAGTGTGTATGTGTGTGTTAAGTGGTGGCCATCTGTGTTTTGTCTCTAGACAATGTTGTCTATTTCATTTAATGGTGACGGTTTTTTGGTTTACTATTAATCACATTGTTTGATTCTTTGATTGGTGTACATGTGAATCTTTTTCAAATTAAACTTATTTATATTTTTGCTACATTGCCTGTTCCTCATTGATGAATTTTTTGTGGGTGGAATTGGTTTCCAATTCCGTTCTTCTCCCTTTGTTTTTTTGATATGTTTGGTCAGTTCAGAGTAACACACCTATTTGAACACCTTAGAGCCCTGGGTGCTCGCAATTAGCCTAACACATACAGGTGTTGTTAGTACTCTATCCTCACCTGTTATTACTAATACTGAATTAAGCAAAGTCATTTGGTTCATTTATTCTTTTGTTGTTTATAGAAGATCAGTGAAGACTGGCTGGGCAGCAGGCAGAAGATCAGTAAAGACTGGCTGGGCAGCAGGCAGAAGATCAGTGGAGACTGGCTGGGCAGCAGGCAGAAGATCAGTGAAGACTGGCTGGGCAGCAGGCAGAAGATCAGTGTAGACTGGCTGGGCAGCAGGCAGAAGATCAGTGGAGACTGGCTGGGCAGCAAGCGGATGACTAACTAAGAATGACTGGGGAGCAGGCAGAAGATCAGTGGAGACTGGCTGACATATGATCAGCAGGGACTGGTTGGGCAGCAGACAGATGATCAGTGGAGACTGGCCGGGTAGCAAGCGGATGACCAACAGAGAGAATGGCTGGAGGGAAGGCAGAAGATCAGCGGAGATTCGCTAGGAAGTAGGCAGAAGATCAGTGGAGACTGGCTAGACATTAGACAGATGATCATTGAAGACTGGCTGGCTGTAGGCAGGTGATCAACAAAGTCATGCAAGCCAGAACAGTAACTGACGATCAAATTGAGTATAATTATGTAGGCAGAAGCGTAGTCGGAATTCAGGCCAGAGTCGGTACAGGTGGATAACTGGATCAGTCAATAAAGGCGGGGTCAGGAAACGGATAGTCAGATACAGAGTTGCAAATAGCAGATTACACAGGGACGCTGTAGACAAAACAGCACTGGACAGGTGCAGCATATCAGTTTAAATAACCCACTTGGTGCCAGCATTAGTGACAGACACATACACACTTTCTCGCGCATCATGCGCATATGTGCCGGCTACAACCTGCACACAGGTATTCTTCCCGTTGCCCTATTGCATACACTGGCATGCCCCTCCCGACAGACTTACAGTATTGAAACAAGAGAGTCAACATAACAAACAAGAAAGTGGCATCTGCAGAAGAATAGTAAGAATGAAGAGTTGAAGCCTCCATGTTTCTTTCAAGGCAGGTGTAATGTAAAAATATCTTATTAGCAAACCCGTATCAATAAATTGCACCAAAGCAGTGATCATATCAATGACTTGTCAGACATCCAAGAAAAAAAGCCATTCCTTCTCACATGTACCTTGCAAAATACTGGATGATACGGCACATATAATGAATTTAGGCAATCAGCACTCCAGCTTTCAGTCTGCGGATTAGTAGTGACAAATACTGCATTTAGCCCTATTCATCCGCTCTCTCATTCATTGTTATGAAGGCACATTAGTCACTAGTCATCAGTTTGTTTTTAAAGTGTCAGCAAACTATAGCAGTCTTCTACAGCCACAGTGTGATATATTGGTCGGGTTTTTCAGAGTCATCTGCAGAACCCCCATCTGAGATTTTGGAAGCAGGGCTGAGCTATGGAGAGCAGAGAAGACCACCGCTATCCCATTCTGCCGTGTTTCCTTCAGTCATGGAAACCATCTCTGCCCACTGTAATTGACTTTTTATAATTCAGAGCTAATTCTTTTCTTTGGAAATCTGAAATTAGGGGTGGAACTGCTTGCTTTGTAGACATTGCAAACAGTATATTAAAGTTTATAGAAGAAGTTTATAGAAGAAGGAAGGCACGGCTAACCCATTATGTAGAATGCTAGATGAAGTTTGATGGCTGCTATAGACAAATGCTCATTTTCCTTAGCTTAAGTTGATAAATTTGCTCCAGAAGCTGGTGCAGCAGTCATTTTTTCATATAACACCCCCCCCTAATGGCAGTTAGGGACGCTTAATGGTCTGGTGGGCTGATATTTCTTCTCAGGGTTGGATCCTTGACCTGTTGTTTGGTGTGAAGAACTTGGCACCAGCCAATTTTAAAAGGTTGACTTATTGCTTATACAGGGCTGTCTTTCTTCATTCCTGTTGGCTAAATGGAGCACCAGGGTAGTGATAGAAAGGTAAGTATGTGCGGTTGCGGAGGAGGGCATTAAATTGAATTTGTTCATTTGCTCTCCATGGATACCATATTGCTGCTGAGTGATTACCAGCCTGGATGTTGTACAACATCATCAAGACCCTTCCTCTGTGGCCTGGCTGTTGGGAGCACACCCCCTTATAGTCCTCTGGAAACCATGTCACATACTTATGTAGAGGTCTCCCTGACTTCCAAGGGCATTCCTAGAGCCAGGGAGAACTGACAATCCTCCTCAGGGTGCAGGTTACTAGGCATAGTAGGTGTGGTGCAAGGTGAAAAGATTGGGCACCAGTCACTTTGTGTATAAATGAACAAAGAAAGAGTTTTATATCTCCTAACATGAATGTTGGAGAAAGAGGGTTTAGGGCACAGGACACCCTTAGGCAAATGCAATAGCAATTAAGGCAAACTCTGCAGACAAAAATAGAACTAGGCAGACAGCAATAAAGAACGAAGCTGAATGCAGCAATTTGTATCTTGTAGCAACCACTGTCTCCTATGGCAAAAAATTCCCTCACAGTATCCTACGGTAGATCTTCCAGTTTAACTCACAGTAACCCACTGCAGATCTTCCTGTTTTAACTCACAGTATCCCACTGTCGATCCTTAAGCTCAGCTCGCCATCTTTCACTAGACTTCTTGGACTCTCAGCCACCCGCTGGATTCCCGAGCTTCACCCACAGCTAACCACTGTCCTTTATCTTCAAGCTTTACTTACAGCTACCCGCCGTACTCCTTCAAGCTTTACTCACAGCTACCCACTGGCTTCCTAGATGAGTCTCTACTGAAGCTTTCCCACCACTTCACTGTCCCCGGCTAGTGAAGTGTCTGCTCTGGTACTCCTTCAGAACTTCATCCTTTCCCAACTTGCCTCCGGTAGCAGGAGTGGTCACCACTTTGTGGCAACTGCTTCTCCTTTACCTCCGACAACGAACAGGCTCCCTTCAAGCAGAGCCTCTAAAACATGCGGTTCCGCCCCAAGCTTCAGGCGTAACCTTGGCTGCTCCTTCTTTGCAGAAACCTGAACTGCTGGATAGGCCTTAAAGCGGAGTTTCTCTAAAAAATTTTTTAGATGTCAGCAGCTGCAAATACTGCAGCTGCTGACTTTTAAAATAAGGACACTCACCTGTCCCGGGGTCCAGCAATGTTGGCACCCGAGACCGAACCGTCCCTCGATCCTCGGGTGCTGCCGCCGCCATTCTCACTGAGGGAATCGGGAAGTGAAGCGTTGCGGCTTCACTGCCCGGTTCCCTACTGCGCATGCGCGAGTCGCGCTGCTCATCTACACTGGTCCCCGTTGTGTTGTGGGAACTGTGCATTTCCCACAACACAACGGGGGTGGGCGGGGAGTCTGCGGCTAGCTATACCCGGAAGTGGGTGCAGATACCTGTATTATACAGGTATCTGCACCCCCCTCCCCCCTGAAAGGTGCCAATTGTGACACCGGAGGGGGGGGGGGGAATCCGATGAGCGGAAGTTCCACTTTAGGGTGGAACTCCGCTTTAAGTGAACCTAGCAGCCAGCATGCCTCCTGGATAGGCCTCAGGCTTCAGGCTTAGCAACCAGGAGCTTCTCAACACACACCCACCAAGGCCGCAGCCTCGGGCGGGAAGAACCCCAATCACCTGACTCCTCCCAAATAAATAGCCTATCCCAGCATACACAGCAGTCAAAGAAACTCCTGCTGATCACTGAGACAACCTAGTTACCCAATACCTGAATTCATGATAATCCATCATTCTAATGCCAAAAGCAACAGTGCCACCTATTGACAGAATAGAGAGACTACCCCAAACTCAGACTTAGGACAGGAATCAGTGGATCAACCAATTAGCCAGGCTAGTTACCACCTAGCACAACTAGATTTATTAGCAGCCCTGTTTAGGACCAGGGTGCTACACTTACACACAGGCTGTCACTGGAATAGAAAGCTTCTTTAACCACTTGCCGACCAGCCGCCGTCATTATACTGCGGCAGGTGGGCACGATCCCGCAAACTGTCGTAGCTATACGTCGCTCCCTTTAAGCGGAATAGCAGGTGCGCGCCCGCTGCATCGCTAGGGTGCCGATGCTCATGACCGGTGGTCGCAATGACTGCCTGCCACGAGCGATCGCGGGCACAAGAGGCAGAACAGGGATGTGTGTGTAAACACACACACATCCCTGTTCTGTGAGGAGAGATCGTGAGTTCCTAAAAGTCAGTCCCCGTCCCCCCACAGTTAGAAACACACCTAGGGAACACAATTAACCCCTTGATCGCCCCCTAGTGTTAACACCTTCGCTGCCAGTGACATTTTTACAGTAATCAGTGCATTTTTATAGCACTGTTCGCTGTATAAATGCCAATGGTCCCAAAAATGTGTCAAAAGTGTTGGATTTGTCCGCCATAATGTTGCAGTCACGATAAAAATTGCAGATCGCCGCCAATACTACGAAAAAAAATAATAAAAATGCTATAAATCTATCCCCTACTTTGTAGACGCTATAACTTTTACTTAAACCAATCAATATACGCTTATTGCGATTTTTATTACCAAAAATATGTAGAAGAATACATATCGACCTAAACTGAGAAAAAATGGGGATAAAAAAAATGGGGATATTTATTGTATTGAAAAAGTACAAAATATTGTGTTTTTTTCAAAATTGTTGCTTTTTTTGTTTATAGCGCAAAAAATAAAAACCACAGAGATGATCAAATGCAACCAAAAGAAAGCTCTATTTGTGGGGAAAAAAGGATGTCAATTTTGTTTAGGTGCAGCGCCGCATGACTGCGCAATTGTCAGTTAAAGCGACGCAGTGCCGTATCGCAAAAAATGGCCTGGTCATTCAGCAGCCAAATCTTCCGGGTCTAAGGAAGTTAAAAGACACGGACATCAATGAAAGACTGTTTTTGACATTTGCACACCCACTAAAAAAGGGAATTTTTTCAGTAGCAATATGCTTTCAAGCAGATTTAGGGCTGATTCATACTATTACATAGCAGTAACATGCACATTTTACCATGCATTACTGCACTGCATGGTAACACATGAAATTAGGTGTGGCAAACTATGATGCAATTCCCTTTAAATGAGGCCACAATGCACGTTTTAGTGCAACACAACCTAGAGATGTGAACATCTGTGCACTGTGGTGAGCTGTGTTACTTACCAAGAATTTAAAAGGTGTGGTAAGGTGCACACTTATTACCATATGGTACTATGTGCAGCAGCTTGCAGTGGCTCCCAGTTTTCTAATACTAATGATTTTGATGGCTTTAAAGCCACCTGATCACTGTTATAGTTCGGTAATGGTATAGCCCCCGACCCCCCACCCCCGTTGGAGGCCTTCACCTGTATAGCTGTCTGCCTATAGAAGTCTCGGAGTCTGACAATTATCGTTGCATCTACCTAAGGGTGTCCTGGCCCTAACCCTCTCTCCCACAGTTCTGTTCAAGAAAAAATAAATCCCTTTGCATTCAAAAAGTGTCTGGCGCCCACCATTTCATCCTGCATTACACCCACCATGCCTTGTGACCCACTCTACACTGAGGGATGTCAGCTCTCCCTAACTCTGGAGGTCACCATTAGCATACCTCCCAACTTTTTCAGATGGGAATGAGGGCAAAAGTATGCAGGCATAGGACACACCCTCTGCCACGTCCCCTTAAAGGAGAATTATACTAAAAAAATGATTAGTAAAACCCACAAGTGCTTTTTTAACCACTACTATTCCTTTATATTGGCTTTTGAAACATACAAATGCAGCAATTGAGAAACTGGATGAAAGATTTAGCACTGGGTAACATTTTTGCAGAGATAAAGGGTGCATTTTTTATACATCTATATGGATCAGACCAAAATGAGGGACAAATGAGGAGGAAAGAGGGACAGAGGGACATTGCTCCAAATTCAGGGACAGTCCCTCAAAATCAGGGACAGTTAGGAGCTATGCATTAGGCCTCAGGGGATCCGGGACTTTGCTACGCATAAAACAAAAATAATACTGAGTTTGTGTGCAATAAAAATACCGTAGTTTGAATGTGTTTTCACTGAATAGATTTGATAGCACAAATATCATGCAACGTAAACAAATGCAGCTACCATTTTATTCTTGGGGGGGGGGGGGGGGGTTGAGTGAATTTTAGCAAGTGTGCAAAAAAATTAAACATTTTTAACAAAATTACTCCGGCAGCGAAAGGGTTAATGGTACTTTTCTGAGAAACCTGCCACACCTAAAACTGTCCCTAGACATCAGAAATAGCGTATCTATCCTCCATAGTTATGCTGTGTGCAAAGTTCAAATTCTTTTAGTAGACCAGTCAGCTACGAATAACGCCTAATAGTACAAAATACACAAACATTCCTTCTATAGAATAGAATCATTTCTTATTCTGTTTTTTTAAAGCTGCTGGAATTTGTATATCTCTGCTGGACTTTCTAATGACAGTCCCAGAGCAAGATCTCCAGAGTCAGAGGGAAGGGCTGTGCGCATGTGCAGACAATGGTTGCCAGGCAACAGCTGTGTATCATGGAGTCAGTGTACCTCCAGGGATCTGTTTTGCTGTGATTTCCCGGGAGTGCAGCACCATGTACCAAACCATGGAGATCTATATGGCCAGGAAGAAGGAAGTGCCAGATCGCTTCTTGTAAGTGCCTGCTACAGACATGAGTGCTCCAGGCTTCCCTCACATTGATCTATTGATTTTATTTCTGGGTGGGAGGGGGGGGCTTTCAATGTTTCATGAAGGGCTACATTGAAAAAAGAAGGCCTAAGCCTGGCCGTACACACATGACAACTGTTAGGGCTTATTTACATATGTGCAGGGTGTTGCATAGCTCCCAACTGTCCCTGATTTCGAGGGACTGTCCCTGATTTGGAGCAATGTCCCTCTGTCCCTCATTCCTCCTCATTTGTCCCTCATTTTGGTCTGATCTATATAGATGTATATAAAATGCATTTTTTATTTATTAAAAAGTGTTTCCCAACGCTAAACCTTTCATCCGATTTCTAAATTGCTGCATTTGTAAATTCCAAAAGCCAATATAAAGGAATAGTAGTGATAAAAAAAAAGCACTTGTGGGTTTAACCAAACTTTTTTTTTTGTACAATTCTCCTTTAAGGGGGCGTGGTAGGTGGGTGTGTCCTATGCCTGCATACTTTTGCTGATAGGTGTCCCTCATTCCCATCTCAGAAAGTTGGGAGGTGTGGTGTTGATGCATATGTGTTAACGTGCGTTGTGTCCACTTATTAACCAGGCATTTTCTGGCACTTTTTGTTTACATGTGAAAATCCGTTTTTGTTTTTTTTTTTGTTAGAAAATTTGTTAGAACCCCCAAAAATTATATATTTTTTTAAAAGCAGAGGCCCAAGAGAATAAATTGGTGGATTTTGCAATTTTTTATGTCACACGGTATGTGCGCAGCAGTTTTTCAAATGCAGTTTTTGTTTTAAAAAAAAAATACACTTTTAAAAAATTTTAATGCAAAAAAAAAAAAAAAAAACAATACATAACCCAATTTCTTTGTAAAATATAAAAGATGATGTCGCGCCAAGTAAATAGATGTGAAACATATCACGCTTTAAAATTGCGCACGCCCGCACAACGGGGACAAGCGTAAATTTTACTATCCATGGGCGGCGCTTTAAACTCCTTAAGGGCACTTTCACACTGGGGCCGCGCTGCTCACACTGGGGCCTGCTAGTTTTTAGCCGCGCTTTACCGTCGTTTTAGCGGCGCTTTTCGCCCGCTAGCGGCACGCTTTTAACCCCCGCTAGCGGCCAAAGAAAGGGTTAAAACCGTCCATGTTGTTGCACTTCCGAAGCACCGCCCATGCATTCCAATGGGCAGGGGCGGTTTAGGAGCGATGTATACAGCACTCCCAAACCACCCCAAAGATGCTGCTTGCAGGACTTTTTTTCCCATCCCGCAAGCGCACCTCCCCAGTGTGAAAGCACTCGGACTTTCACACCGGGGGGGCATGGCAGGCGGTTTTCAGAGGCTTTACAGGCGCTATTTCTAGCGCGAAAACCGCCTTCAGTGTGAAAGGGGTCTTACAGGTTACCACTTTATGCCCCGTACACACGGTCGGATTTTCCGATGGAAAATGTCCAATCGGAGCGTGTTGTCGGATTCCGACCGTGTGTGGGCTCCATCAGACATTTTCCATCGGATTTTCCGACACACAAAGTTGGAGAGCAGGAGATAAAATTTTCCGACAACAAAATCCGTTGTCGGAAATTCCGATCGTGTGTACACAAATCCGACGCACAAAGTGCCACGCATGCTCAGAATAAATAAAGAGATGAAAGCTATTGGCCACTGCCCCGTTTATAGTCCCGACGTACGTGTTTTACGTCACCGCGTTCAGAATGATCGGATTTTCCGACAACTTTGTGCGACCGTGTGTATGCAAGACAAGTTTGAGCCAACATCCGTCGGAAAAAATCCTAGGATTTTGTTGTCGGAATGTCCGAACAAAGTCCGACCGTGTGTACGCCCTATTAGATCTACAGATGAGGTCTGGTGCTAGAATTGCTGGCCATGATCTGACGTTTGCGGTGATACCTCACATGTGTGGGACGATCGCGGTTTGCGTGTGTTCAGGACCCACGCACGCGTTTGGCTTTGCGCCCTAGCACGGGGGGCGGGGGCACTTTAATTTAATTTTTTTATTATTTATATTATTCCTTTTATTTTTACACTTTTGCTTTCATTTTTTTTTTTTTTTTTTTTGATCGCTTTTATTGCTGTTACAAGGAATGTAAACATCCCTTGTGACAGTAATAGGCGGTGACAGGTACTCTTTATGGATGGATCGGGTCTCTATAGGACCCCAAATCCCTCCTTTGCACTCGAAAGCTTTCAAAACGCCAAGATCTGCGTTTTTGAATACATTCGATTTTTTTTAAAGCTGGCGCCTTTAAGGCTCCAGTAAACCGGAAGTGATGTCATGATCCTGGCTTTGTTCGGGTCTCCAGCCAGCCGGTGGATGTGCCAGCTGGTCGCTCTGGTCTCCCAGACGTCCCTTCCGGCTGCTTGTAATAACAACCGAGCGACTACTCAGCCGCTTTGGTTGTTATTACAAGAGAGCCGACCGTCAGCTCTAAAAAACGATACTGGAGTGATGCCTGCAGCTCCAAGCATCAGTCCGGTACAACCACTTGAAACCAAATGACGTAGATGTATGTGATTTGGCAGCGAGTGGTTCATTTGTTTTGCATTAAAGTGTTGCTAAACCCACAACAGTAAAATCAGTGTACATATACAGTAGAGCATGCTTGTTATACTCACTGTGGAACCTAAGGGGTTAATCCTCTGCAGTAAAAAGGCTGTATAATCCTGTCTTCTCTGATCCTCCCCTTCTTTTACTGTCCCCAATCCATCTGCTGATAGTACAGAGCCTTGGGGGGCACTCTGCACATGCTCAGTTTGGTGTGTGTATAGCATGTAGTGCATGTGATCAGCACAGGGCCAGTCAGCATTGTCCAGGGGTCCTGCAGCCTCATAGGAAGATCAGGGGAGAATGAAAACTCCTCCTATGAGTTTTAACAAGACACTGATAGAAGTCACAAGACTGCTACATACTGCTGATAAGAAAAGGTATTTAGCAGTTTTTATTTACTAAAATAATTGCATTTCCATGTTCTGTGTACTGTGGGAGACCAGATATAGCGAATGCAGGCTCCGGGGTTTAGTAACACTTTAAGGCCATTGGTTTATGACCCACCAAAATGTTGGACATATCGCAAAAGTTTTGCCACAACACACTATGGTGCGTTTCTGTGCATCGCAGATAATTGAAACACACGTGGGTTGCCTTAGGGTTTGTTTTTCATGTACGGTGTTATGTGCCACCCCTATGAAAAGCGATCCACAGAGGTATTTAACAAGTGGCTCCCTTCTGAACACCGGTTTTAACTAGTGTAAGCCCGTAGCACTGTGCTGCAACAGTGTGGTGTAGCGCGGCGCCATTCACTTGAATGGGCCACGTTTGGCAGCGGTTTTGTGGCATGCTGTATAATTTGTTTCCTGTGGCGCAAAGCATTAAGGCCATGGCAATTTGTACCACCTTCTCTGGCTGCCATTGCACAATTTAGGTAAAACTTTGGCTCAACCCCCTCTGCCCCTGGGCACTTGTGTAAACAAAGCCTTAGCCCTGGTTCACACTGCTGCGACTTCTCGCGCGACTTGTTGTTACGTGCAGAACAGAAAGTTGCATGACAAGTCAAAACACATCCATTTCAACAGGTGCTCTCCTAATTGCCACGACTCAATTTCTGCACTACTTTTCTGCGTCTTCCTTGCGACATGAGTGCCATATAGACTGCAATGTTAAAATCACCAAAGTCGCAAGGAAGCCGTTTCTTTTGCCTTAACTTTGCAACTTTGGCTGTAATTTCAGAGAGTTTTTTAAGTTCAAAAACATGCGTTACACTCTGTATTGTTACAATAAGCCAAAGTCACATGAAAGTAGCATCTAGTAGAAAGCAAGTCGCAATGCAAAGTCGCACTGGAAGTTGCACGACTTTGGGGTCGCAGCAGTGTGAACTGAGCCTTAAAGTTGTTAAAGTATTTTTTTTTTTCTAAAATAACAAACATGTTATATTTACCCTCCTCTTCTCAGGTCCCCCGCCGGTGCCCTGGCCCCTCCATCCTGCCAGGTGCCCCCACAGCAAGCAGCTTGCTGTGGGGGCACCCAGCTGCAGCTCTGTGCGTCCAGAGCCGCAGCTTGGTCCCCGCCCCCTCCATCGTGTGATTGGCTCACTGGCTGCGATTGACAGCAGTGGGAGCCAATGGCTCCTGTTGCTGCCAAAAGCCAATCAGGAGTTCGACCCCCCGGAGAGGCAAGGCTCTCATGGACATTGCTGGATAGAGAGGGAGCTCAGGTAAGTATCTGGGGGGGGGGGGGTGCTGCATGCAGAAGGTTTTTTACCTTCATGCATAGAATGCATGAAGATAAATGACCTTGTGCCTTTACAACAGCTTTACAAAGGATTTGAACTTCCCTCCCGTTAGTTTGAAGTCACGTCCCTGTGTTCTTGATCTTGGCTTCATATAAAGATACTGCCCTTCCGAATGATATTCACCACCTTTAAGTATTTAAAGGGATTGTAAACCCACACTGTTTTTCACCTTAATGCATTCTATGTATTAAGGTGAAAAACCTTTTGTGCTGCAGCTACCCCCCAGACCCCCCACCCCTTTCTTTCTTACCTGAACCCGATCGTTCCAGCGCCGGGGACGAACACAACAGCATCAGCCGTGGTCTCGGGTCCTCACTGGATAGATTGATAGCAGCAGGGGCCTTTGGCTCCCGCTGCTGTCAATTAAATCCAGTGACACGGGAGTCAGGGACAGGGCCGAGTCCTGCTGTCTGTGTCAACAGACGCAGCAGCAGGACTCAGGAGCGCGCCCGCATGAGTGCCCCAATGGAATGTGGAGGCACTCGAGAAGAGGAGGAGCCAGGAGCGCCGTGGGGGGGGACGACCCCAGAAGAGGAGGATCAAGGTCGCTCTGTGCAAAACCACAGTACAGAGCAGCTAATTATTATGTTACTTATTTATTTTTTAAATGCAAACCTTTACAAGCACTTTAAAGGTTGCAATCATGTCTCTACTTCCTCCTCTTTTCTCCAGATTGTACAATTTAGGCTCCTGAGTCTTTCCTGAAATATTTTATCCCTCAGCCCTTTCACCATTTTTTTTTCTGGACTCATCCTATCTTATCAATATCTTTTTGTAAGTGAGGTCTCCAGAACTGGACACAGTATTCCACATCTCCGAACATTTTGAGATGGGAATGAGGGACACCTACTAGCAAACGTATGTAGGCATAGGACACGCCCCCTGCCACACCCCCTTAAAGGAGAATTAACAAAAACAAAAGATTAATTAAACCCACTAGGGCTTTTTTTACCACTACTATTCCTTTATATTGGCTTTTAAAATTTACAAATGCAGCAATTTAGAATTTAGATGAAAGGTTTAGCACTGGGAAACACTTTTTGAAAGGAAAAAATTGCATTTTATATACAACTATATAGATCAGACCAAAATGAGGGACAAATGAGGAGGGGAGAGGAACAGAGGGACATTGCTCCAAATCATGGACAGTCCCTCGAAATCAGGGACAGTTGGGAGCTATGGTATTCTAAGAAACACAAGAGGACATTCCAAAGTTGGCATCATGGACTGTAGGAAAAGTAGTAATAGTTATTTCTACTATAACTAGAAAAGGTACAATTTCTGGGGAAATTGTGAAAGTGTTCTTGCCTCTACAACTGGAGTGGGCGGAGTAACTGGGTGGGGTGGAGTGGCTTGAGTAACTGTGAAAAGTGTTAAAAAGCTTAATATTTTAAAAAGTATAAATAGTAGTAAAAAAGTTCCATCATTCGCTGAAAGAGCTGAACATTTTTTTCAAAAGTAATTTTTTTTTTCAAAAATGAATTTTTTTTAATGAAAAATGATTTTTTTTTCTTCAAAAATGATTTTTTTTTTCAAAAGTAATTTTTTTTTTCAAAGGTAATTTTTTTTTTCAAAAATGAATTTTTTTATTTCAAAAATAATTTTTTTTTCGAAATTATTATTTTTTTTAAAGTAATTTTTTTTTCAAAAATAATTTTTTTTTTTCAAAAATATTTTTTTTTTTCAAATATATTTTTTTTTCAAAAATAATTTTTTTTTCAAAAATATTTTTTTTTCAAAA
The DNA here is from genome assembly GCA_037952835.1 of Lithobates septentrionalis. Classification (NCBI taxonomy): domain Eukaryota; kingdom Metazoa; phylum Chordata; class Amphibia; order Anura; family Ranidae; genus Lithobates; species Lithobates septentrionalis. The sequence goes on along the minus strand of JBBDGP010000784.1, from coordinate 260,932 downwards.
ATATTTTTTTTTTTTTTCAAAAATATTTTTTTTTTTTCAAAAATGATTTTTTTTTTTTCAAAAATTATTTTTTTACTTTTTTCAAAAATTATTTTTTTTTTTCAAAAATATTTTTTTTTTTACATGGGGCGGTCATAATGTTTTGGCTGATCATGGGGTGGTCATAATGTTTTGGCTGATCATGGGGTTGTCAGCTTTTGTCACTTCCCACTCTAGTTTTGAACATTTCACCATTCATTCCTATGGGACCAATTTCGCCGCAAAAACGTCATTTCGTAGACCATTCGGCAAAACATTCCACAAAGTAATAACACACCAATCGGGAACAATCCGCTCGTTTCGGTATATTATTTGTCTCTGTAGTGTGAAAACTGTGGGAGGAGTCTACAAGCATTATCAAGTCTAGCAGATGAAGTCACATGCATTTGGAGTGTCTCAGCATCTTGTGTTTACAACCACTGTTTCCTAGCAACGCTCATGCCCTGTTTATGCTTCCCAAATACTGCTTCATCAAAACTGCCCCATCAGAATTACCCCATCAAAACTGCCCCATCATATTCCTCTATTATAAATCAGTACATGGTGTGTCTGTCCCCTCCCCCGGGCTCTGTAATCAGCTGAGATGCTCCAGCCACCTTCCCCCCTGTGTATAACAGAAGCTTTGGTAACCATGGCAACAAAACAAACACTAACAGTACACTCTGATTAATGGCTAAAATTTCCTGAAATGACCTCTAAACAAATGGCCGTATTTTAAAAAATATACATCCTACAGCGAAGATCTTTATATTGTGAGAATCACAAGACCCAGACCTAGATTTTGATGTATAGTATGTCTCCGAAATATTAAAAATGAAGGCACAGTCGCAGTTTAGAAATTGCCCTTCAAATTTGGAAGGGGCTAGAGTGTAGTTTCAATGAATGTCAATGGACGGCGTGAGTTGCAAACAAATGGTCATATTGTGAAAACTATCAGGACTATGGCTTAGCCGTGGACATGTTTAGTGGCAGCAGGGATAGCTGAACGTTTTGATATAAGATTTGTGTAGGTGGGCTTGAAAATGAGGGAGTGGCGGCAGTTTAGAAATCATGTTCTGATTTTCCAGCTTTTGTCATCTCCCACTCTAGTTTCCCCATTCATTCCTATGGGACCAATTTCGCCGCAAAAACGACGATATTTCGTGAACCATTCGGCGAAACGTTCCACAAAGTAATAGCACACCATTCGGGAACAATCCGCACGTTTCGGTATATTACTTGTCTATGTAGTGTAAAAACTGTGGGAGGAGTTAGGGTGGTAAATTTGGCTATAATAATAAGAATAATATATATGTGAGATAACAGTAAGTGGTCTTGCTATGCAAGAACACTTAATAATGACTGCTTTCAGGTGCCATTCTGCATAGTAACCACAGGGGGTATTCTCAATGAATACCAGGTGTGCTCTGATTGGACAAGGTGGAGAAGTGGGATGGAGACATCATTACCTCATCCAATCAGAGAATGCTTTGCATTTATTGAGGATAATTAAAGGCAGACTCAACGCCCAACTTTTTGAGATGGGAACGAGGGACACCTATTAGTAAAAGTATTTATGCATAGGACACACCCCCTGTCACACCCCCTTAAAAGAGAATTATACAGAAAAAAAATGATTCGTTAACCACTTGAGCCCCGGACCATTATGCTGCCTAAGGACCAGAGGTCTTTTTCCAATTTGGCACTGCGTCGCTTTAACTGCTAATTGCGCGGTCATGCAATGCTGTACCCAAACGAAATTGGCGTCCTTTTCTTCCCACAAATAGAGCTTTCTTTTGATGGTATTTGATCACCTCTGCGGTTTTTATTATTTGCGCTATAAACGGAAAAAGACCGAAAATTTTGAAAAAAAATGATATTTTCTACTTTTTGTTATAAAAAAAATCCAATAAACTCAATTTTAGTCATACATTTAGGCCAAAATGTATTCGGCCACATGTCTTTGGTAAAAAAAATGTCAATAAGTGTATATTTATTGGTTTGCGCAAAAGTTATAGCGTCTACAAACTAGGGTACATTTTCTGGAATTTACACAGCTTTTAGTTTATGACTGCCTATGTCATTTCTTGAGGTGCTAAAATGGCAGGGCAGTACAAAACCCCCCCAAATGACCCCATTTTGGAAAGTAGACACCCCAAGGAAATTGCTGAGAGGCATGTTGAACCCATTGAATATTTTTTTTTTTTGTCCCAAGTGATTGAAAAATGACAAAAAAAAAAAAATATTTACAAAAAGTTGTCACTAAATGATATATTGCTCACACAGGCCATGGGCCTATGTGGAATTGCACCCCAAAATACATTCAGCTGCTTCTCCTGAGTATGGGGATACCACATGTGTGGGACTTTTTGGGAGCCTAGCCGCGTACGGGGCCCCGAAAAGCAATCACCGCCTTCAGGATTTCTAAGAGTGTAAATTTTTGATTTCACTCTTCTCTGCCTATCACAGTTTCGGAGGCCATGGAATGCCCAGGTGGCACAAAACCCCCCAAAATGACCCCATTTTGGAAAGTAGACACCCCAAGCTATTTGCTGAGAGGCATATTGAGTCCATGGAATATTTTATATTTTGACACAAGTTGCGGGAAAGTGACACTTTTTTTTTTTTTTTTTCATAAAGTTGTCACTAAATGATATATTGCTCACACAGGCCATGGGCATATGTGGAATTGCACCCCAAAATACATTTAGCTGCTTCTCCTGAGTATGGGGATACCACATGTGTGGGACTTTTTGGGAGCCTAGCCGCGTACGGGACCCCGAAAACCAATCGCTGCCTTCAGGATTTCTAAGGGTGAAAATTTTTGATTTCACTCTTTACTGCCTATCACAGGTTCGGAGGCCATGGAATGCCCAGGTGGCACAAACCCCCCCCAAATGACCCCATTTTGGAAAGTAGACACCCCAAGCTATTTGCTGAGAGGCATGGTGAGTATTTTGCAGCTCTCATTTGTTTTTGAAAATGAAGAAAGACAAGAAAAAACATTTTTTTTTTTTCTTTTTTCAATTTTCAAAACTTTGTGACAAAAAGTGAGGTCTGCAAAATACTCACTATACCTCTCAGCAAATAGCTTGGGGTGTCTACTTTCCAAAATGGGGTCATTTGGGGGGGTTTTGTGCCACCTGGGCATTCCATGGCCTCCGAAACTGTGATAGGCAGTGAAGAGTGAAATCAAAAATTCACGCCCTTAGAAAGCCTGAAGGCGGTGCTTGGTTTTCGGGGTCCCGTACGCGGCTAGGCTCCCAAAAAGTCTCACACATGTGGTATCCCCGTACTCAGGAGAAGCAGCAGAATGTATTTTGGGGTGTAATTTCACATATTTCCATGGCATGTTTGAGCAATATATCATTTAGTGACAACTTTGTGCAAAAAAAAAAAAAAATTTGTCTCTTTCCCGCAACTTGTGTCGCAATATAAAATATTCCATGGACTCGACATGACTCTCAGCAAATAGCTTGGGGTGTCTACTTTCCAAAATGGGGTCATTTGGGGGGGTTTTGAACTGTCCTGGCATTTTATGCACAACATTTAGAAGCTTATGTCACACATCACCCACTCTTCTAACCACTTGAAGACAAAGCCCTTTCTGACACTTATTGTTTACATGAAAAAGTTATTTTTTTTTGCAAAAAAATTACTTTGAACCCCCAAACATATATTTTTTTAAAGCAAATGCCCTACAGATTAAAATGGTGGGTGTTTCATTTTTTTTTTCACACAGTAATTGCGCAGCGATTTTTCAAACGCATTTTTTGGGGAAAAAACACACTTTTTTAAATTTTAATGCACTAAAACACACTATATTGCCCAAATGTTTGATGAAATAAAAAAGATGATCTTAGGCGGAGTACATGGATACCAAACATGACATGCTTTAAAATTGCGCACAAACGTGCAGTGGCAACAAAATAAATACATGTTTAAAAGCCTTTAAAAGCCTTTACAGGTTACCACTTTAGATTTACAGAGGAGGTCTACTGGAAAAATTACTGCACTCGATCTGGCCTTCGCGGTGATACCTCACATGCATGGTGCAATTGCTGTTTACGTTTGACGACAGACCGCCGCTTGCGTTCGCCTTAGCGCGAGAGCAGGGGGCGACTGGGGTGCTTTTTTTTTTTTTTCTTTATTATTTTTTTGCTTTTTTAATCTTACTTTTAAACTGTTCCTTTCATATTTTTTTTTTTTAATCATTTTTATTGTTATCTCGGGGAATGTAAATATTCCCTATGATAGCAATAGGTAGTGACAGGTACTCTTTTTTGAAAAAATTGGGGTCTATTAGACCCTAGATCTCTCCTCTGCCCTCAAAGCATCTGACCACACCAAGATCGGTGTGATAAAATGCTTCCCCAATTTCCCAATGGCACTATTTACATCCGGCGAAATCTAAGTCATGAAATGCTCGTAGCTTCCGGTTTCTTAGGCCATAGAGATGTTTGGAGCCACTCTGGTCTCTGATCAGCTCTATGGTCAGCTGGCTGAATCATCGGCTGCATTCTCAGGTTCCCTGTTGAGACAGGAGAGCCAGAGAAAAACACGGAAGACGGTGGGGGGGTGGGGGGCATTCCCTCCCACGGCTTGTAAAAGCAGTCTAGAGGCTAATTAGCCGCTAGGATTGCTTTTACATGAAAGCCGACCGCTGGCTGAAAAGAATGATACCAAGATGATACCTAAACCTGCAGGCATCATTCTGGTATAACCACTCAAAGTCGTGCATGGCGTACCTGAAGACAAAAAAATGGTTAACAATGGTTAACAATACAGCACAGTAAACAGTAAAGTATAAATAATTACATACCTGAAAAACAAACATGATAAAACATAATAACAATAACAATAAAACATTGCAGAATAGAATACAGTAAAAAAAAGAGCAGAACAATAGAGAGAGAATAGAGAGAGAGAGAACAATAAAACGACAACTATTTTTTTTTATTTTATATATATTTTTTTTTTACACTTTTTTTGTAACTAACTTTTATAACTGTAACCGGTTCCAGGTTCGGGTCTCTCAAAATGCGATGGCATCTTGGGAGACCCTGTGAAAGTGTGCCTAGTCTGTGCAATGCTGTACCCTACGCTAATACTCAACTAGTGCATGGTAGCGTTCAAAACATTCACCAATGCAAAGACCAGGATTGTCAGGACAGGAGGGACAATAATAGCGGGTGTCACGCCTATATCCGCGCTTGCTGCAGACACAACATCTTTTTTGGGGGGTTCGCTGGGTAGGGGTACTCGGGAGGACATAAAAATGCCTCTCATGCAGCCGACTGCATTTGGTTGGGGATGTGAATGGGGGAAGTACGGGCGCTGCAGAAGCGGTGGGTTCCCAATTAGGATTGGCGAATGCAGCAGGAACGGCATTATGGGCACGACGGGCCTGTGTTTGTCTTCTTGGTGGCAGCGGGACACTACTTGTGCTTGCCACCTCACCAGCTTGAACTGCACTTATGGGACTCGCCACGTCACCAAGTGTTACTGCAGTGCTGGTTTGGCTACGACCGGGGTGTACTACGCCGCTGGCGCTTGCCAGTTCCCCAAAACGCTACCAAAAAAACTGTTTGCCGCGTACACACGGTCGTACTTTTCGTCTACAAAAGTCCAACGGACGCTGACGGACTAAAGCTGGCTGGTAATCCGATCGTGTGTGGGCTTCTCCGGACTTTCAACTGACTTTTTTAGCCTCAAATCCGACGTACTTTAGATTTGAAACATGCTTTAAAACTTTACTTCGTAACTACGACGGACCCCGAAATCCGCTCGTCTGTGTGCTAGTCCGACGGACAAAAAGCCACGCTAGGGCACCTATTGGCTACTGGCTATGAACTTCCTTATTTTAGTCCGGTGTACGTCATCACGTACGAATCCGTCAGACTTTTGTGTGGTCGTGTGTAGGCAAGTCCGTTCGTTAGAAAGTCTGCCGCAAGTCCGCCGAAAGTCTGCCGGAAGTCTGCCGGAAGTCTGTCGGACAGGCTGTCTGACTTTTGTAGACGAAAAGTCCGACCGTGTGTACGCGGCATTAGCGATCGCAGGGATCAGGCCTGACTCTGCGAACGCTGCAGTTATGCGTTTAGAGTTTTGTAAGTGACAGTGATCAATCGATACTGCACTTGGGTGGGCTGGGCCGGGCCGGGCGGAGGGGCAAAACGCAGGTGCTAGCAGGTATCTGGGCTGATCCCGCTAACACTGCGTTTTTGGAAACCCTAAACTGCTGGTGACACTAGTATAGATCTGATCGGATCAGATATTGATCCGATCAGATACTATACCACTAAGGGAGGTGTACGGTGCGTGCGTGGGTGTTAGCGGTACTGGCGCTAACCTGACGCTGCCTGGGGCTGGTGCTTGCCAGTTCACCAAAACGCTACCAAAAAAACTGTTAGCGATCGCAGGGATCAGGCCTGACTCTGCGAACGCTGCAGTTATGCGGTTAGTGTTTTGTAAGTGTCAGTGATCGATCGATACTGCACTTGGGTGGGCTGGGCCGGGCGGAGGCGCAAAACGCAGGTGCTAGCAGGTATCTGGGCTGATCCCGCTAACACTGCGTTTTTGGGAACCCTAAACTGCTGGGGACGCTAGTATAGATCTGATCGGATCAGATATTGATCCGTTCAGATACTATACCACTAAGGGAGGTGTACGGTGCGTGCGTGGGTGTTAGCGGTACTGGCGCTAACCTGACGCTGCCTGGGGCTGGTGCTTGCCAGTTCACCAAAATGCTACCAAAAAAACTGTTAGCGATCGCAGGGATCAGGCCTGACTCTGCGAACGCTGCAGTTATGCGGTTAGTGTTTTGTAAGTGTCAGTGATCGATCGATACTGCACTTGGGTGGGCTGGGCCGGGCGGAGGCGCAAAACGCAGGTGCTAGCAGGTATCTGGGCTGATCCCGCTAACACTGCGTTTTTGGGAACCCTAAACTGCTGGGGACGCTAGTATAGATCTGATCGGATCAGATATTGATCCGATCAGATACTATACCACTAAGGGAGGCGCATGCTGCGTGCGTGGGTGTTAGCGGTACTGGCGCTAATCTGACGCTGCCTGGGGCGACGCATATCACCGCCGGGCGATTAGGGGGCTAAACCTTTATTCGGTAATAAACGGCGGGTGCCCTGACACTATAAAAAATAAACAAACTAACCAGCGTCAACCGTAACGGTTATACGGTGATCAGTGGTGAAAGGGTTAACTAGGGGGCAATCAAGGGGTTAAAACATTTATTAGGTAGTATATGGGGGTCCCTGACGCTATAAAACGCTGACGGCGAACCTAAATATTTACCTCACTAACTAGCGGAACCAGCGACACTAATACAGCGATCAGAAAAATGATCGCTTAGTGACACTGGTGACGGGGGGTGATCAAGGGGTTAAAACTTTATTAGGGGGGGGTTAGGGGGGTACCCTAGACCTACAGGGGGGTAACAGTAACTGTGCTAACACAGTAACTGTCACAAACTGACACCAATACAGTAATCAGAAAAAAAAAAAAACTGCTGGTGTCAGTTTGTGACAGGGGGGGGGTGATCGGGGGGGGATCGGGGGGGGGGATCGGGGTGTAATGTGTGCCTGGCATGTTCTACTGTGTGTGTGTGTGTTGGTGCAGTCACTCACTTGTCGTCTCTCCTCGGGCCGGAACGGAAACTACCGACCCGAGGGGAGATGACATCATTTCCTTTGCTGCTGTTTAGCATACAGCAGCAAAGGAGTGTTCCCATTGGCCGGCGGCGATCGCGAGGGGGGGGCCACGAACGGATGGCCTCCCCCTCGTCTCCGATCGCTGGGGGACAAAACGGGACCGCCTCGGGCGGCGGGGGGGGGGGTCCGATCGGACCCCCCACCCGCGGAAGGCAAATCACGTACCATGTACGTGATTTTGCCTGTCCGTGCCGCTTTGCCGACGTACATCGGCGTGAGGCGGTCGTCAAGTGGTTAAGCCACAGGTGCTTTCTTTTTACCACTACTATTCCTTTATAATGGCTTTTGAAATTTACAAATGCAAAAATTAAAAAATTGGATGAAAGGTTTAGCACTGGGAAACACTTTTTGAAAGATGAATAGTGCATTTTATATACAACTATATAGATCAGACCAAAATGAGGGACAAATGAGGAGGAATGAGGGACAGAGGGACATTGCTCCAAATCAGGGACAGTCTCTCAAAATCAGGGACAGTCTCTCAAAATCAGGGACAGTCTCTCAAAATCAGGGACAGTTGGGAGCTATGCAGTCACTCAGTGTGTAACCTGGAAGGCAGTAGCCACCACTGAAGTAGTGATAACTCCTTTAGTGATACTCCGCTTCCACAGCGCCCCCACAGGTATGGCACATATATAGTTACTTTGGCCCAAGATAGATCCATGTAACTATGCAATAAAATCTATACCCGGAGTTGAGCTTTAACATTTGTAAAATTTCAACGCAAGGCAACAGAGCCCAAATTGACGTCCTTTTTTCACCACAAATAGAGCTTTCTTTTGGTGGTATTTGATCGCCTCTGCGGTTTTTATTTTTTGCGCTATAAACAAAAGAAGAGCGACAATTTTGAAAAAAACACAATATTTTTTACTTTTTGCTATAATAAATATACCAATTTTTAAAAAAAAAAACAAATTTTTTCCTCAGTTTCGGCCGATACGTATTCTTCTACATATTTTTGGTAAAAAAAATCGCAATAAGCGTATATTGATTGGTTTGCGCAAAAGTTATAGCGTCTACAAAATACGGGATAGATTTATAGCATTTTTTTTTTTTAAATGGACTTCATATGACGCCCACCCAGGATGGGAGATCCCATCTGTGGACGTCATATGACTATGAGCGGGTAGGGAAGTGGTTAAAAAGAAAAGAAAATGTTCTTGGTGAGCTCGGCAACACCAAAAGACCCGGAAGACCATGGAAAACAACTGTGGTGGATGACCGAAGAATTCTTTCCCTGGTGAAGAAAACACCCTTCACAACAGTTGGCCAGATCAAGAACACTCTCCAGGAGGTAGGTGTATGTGTGTCAAATTCAACAATCAAGAGAAGACTTCATCAGAGTGAATACAGAGGGTTCACCACAAGATGTAAACCATTGGTGAGCCTCAAAAACGGGAAGGCCAGATTAGAGTTTGCCAAACAACATCTAAAAAAGCCTTCACAGTTCTGGAACTACATCCTATGGACAGATGAGACCAAGATCAACTTGTACCCGAGTGATGGGAAGAGAAGAGTATGAAGAAGGAAAGGAACTGCTCATGATCCAAAGCATACCACCTCATCAGTGAAGCATGGTGGTGGTAGTGTCATGGCGTGGACATGTATGGCTGCCAATGGAACTGGTTCTCTTGTATTAATTGATGATGTGACTGCTGACAAAAGCAGCAGGATGAATTCTGAAGTGTTTCGGGCAATATTATCAGCAAAATGCTTCAGAACTCATTGGACGGCGCTTCACAGTGCAGATGGACAATGACCCGAAGCATACTGCGAAAGCAACCAAAGAGTTTTTTAAGGGAAATAAGTGGAATGTTATGCAATGGCCAAGTCAATCACCTGTCCTGAATCCGATTGAGCATGCATTTCACTTGCTGAAGACAAAACTGAAGGGAAAATGCCCCAAGAACAAGCAGGAACTGAAGACAGTTGCAGTAGAGGCCTGGCAGAGCATCACCAGGGATGAAACCCAGCGTCTGGTGATGTCTATGCGTTCCAGACTTCAGGCTGTAATTGACTGCAAAGGATTTGCAACCAAGTATTAAAAAGTGAAAGTTTGATGAATGATTGTTAATATGTCCCATTACTTTTGGTCCCTTAAAAAGTGGGAGGCACATATACAAACTGTTGTAATTCCTGCACCGTTCACCTGATTTGGATGTAAATACCCTCAAATTAAAGCTGAAAGTCTGCAGTTAAAGCACATCTTGTTTGTTTTATTTCAAATCCATTGTGGTGGTGTATAGAGCCAAAAAGATTAGAGTTGTGTCGATGTCCCAATATTTATGGACATGACCATATACTCACAGCCTGCAACCTACCTGTAGTGCACCTATTAACCCACTTGTACCAGCAAAAGCTATCAGTTAAAGTGATATTAAAGGCAATTATTTATTTTTAAAAAATGAACAAACGGGTTTATACCTACCAGCTCTGTATAATGGTTTTGCACAGAGCAGCCCCAATCCTCCTCTTTTTGGGTCCCCCGCTGGCGCTCCTGGCTCCTCCCTTCTGCTGAGTGCCCCCAAAGCAAGCAGCTTGCAATGGGGGCACCCAAGCAGGCTCCTCCTAGGCCTCTGCTCTGCGTGTGCATTCACACACAGAGCCACGGTTCGGCTCGCCCCCTCTTTCTTCTGATTGGTTTACAACTTAGTTACTGCCATTGGCTTACTGTCAATCACTGGCTGTGATTGACAGTAGCGGGAGCCAATGGCTCCCACTGCTGTTTCAGTCAATGAGGAGGGAGAATCCCCTGAGAGCCGAGGCTCTCATGCACATCGCTGGATCGAGAGGGAGCTCAGGTATGTATAAGGGGGACTGAGGGAGGTCTGCTGCACAGAGAAGGTTTTTTAATCTTCATGCATAGAATACACAAAGGTAAAAAAACTTTCAGCCTTAAAACGGAGCTCCATCCAAAAATGGAAATGCCTCTTATCTGCACAATCCCCCTCCGGTGCCACATTTGGGGGGGGGGGGGTGGAGGAGGGGGAGTGTATACCTGTTTTTGACAGGTACCCGCTCCAACTTCTGATCATCTGGCCATGGAGAGATCCCCCGGAAGTTCGGTCCCCCTTCCCCCACCTCCAGGCCATTCACAAAGCACGCTTTGCGTATGCGCAGTAGGGAACCGGCTGTGAAGCCACAAGGCTTCACTGCCGGTTTCTCTTACAAGCAATGGCGGCGGCAGCACCCGAGAGCTGATAAAAGAAATCGTCTGGGGTGCTGACATCGCGGGCTCCCTGGACAGGTAAATGTCCTAATATTAAAAGTCAGCAGTTACAGTATTTGTAGCTACTGACTTTTCATTTTTTCTGAAGTAGCCTGGAACTCCTCTTTAAGAACCACTTTAAAGTGGTTGTCAACCCTTACATATACCTAGTGAAGTGACTGGCCTCAGGTGATACACAGTATTTAAACATATCCTCCTACAGAAGTTGTACCTGTTTATCTACAGCCCTCACTTCTCCAGAGCTGTTCATAGTACAGAATTTACAAAGCATTTCTGAACTCAATCAGGCATTCAGTGGGGATCTGAAATCACCCACTGCACAACATAGAACACAGAACTGAGTGAAAGAAATGGACACACCCCTCCCTACGCAGTCTCATAGGGAATCATGCACAGCTGAGGATGTCAATCACAGGCTGTGTTCTGGAGCAGGGGGCAGGCCCATCCCTCTGGATCCCTTGGTGTCGGCATATCCTGCCAGAAGTCCCTCATGCAGATAGCAGGGGAGAGAGACAGCAGCTAGAAATCACACTAGGTTACTAGGTTTGGAGGCGAGTACACACTAATAGAATGATATGCCTTGTTCATTTTTATTTCAGAGGTTTACAACCACTTTGAGCCCCCATTCACGCCAAATCCGACTTTGAAATAGTGCGACATGGCAGTCTGACCTCAGGTGCAACTTGGCTGACACCTGTGCAACTTCATGCACAGATGTCTATGCAAGTCGCACCTGAAATCACCAAAAGTAGCGGAAGAAGTTTTTTTTCTTGTCGGTGCGGCACCACAAATTTGAACAGCTCCATTGCCAACAATAAGGTGCTACTTGTCATGCGATTTGACAAATCGCACCAGTGTGAACGGCAGCTAAACATGTTTTTTATGGTGGTTTGCCATAGCTCTATTAGTCCTTGATCTGTATACATTTATTACGTATTTATTTATTTCGCTCTGTTACACACCTACATGCTGAACTCTGAACTCTGAACTCTGTCACTCATGTCTAATATGTTCTTTTTGTGACCAGGCCAAACACAGGCAGGATATTAGATGAAAATCTTTTTGATGTCAGCTTGGATGAAAATAGGATGAGGATTCCACCTTTATTTCAGAAGTCGAATAATCCCCCGCCACATCCGAGATCTCCAAACCGCAACAACATGCCCCACCCATACTACGCCAAGTTCATCCGAGACAATGTCAGGTTTCTGAATGAGCCGATAACCTACATGGGAACCGCCAACACCAAACACAAACAGGTAAGACTAAGGTATGTGCGGGGGTAGAAGGGTGTCTTAACCACCTAAGGACCGGAAGGATTTGCCCCCTTAATGACCAGGCCATTTTTTGCGATACAACACTGCGTCGCTTTAACCGCTTCAGCCCCGGAAGATTTTACCCCCTTCCTGACCAGAGCACTTTTTGCGATTCGGCACTGCGCCACTTTAACTGACAATTGCGCGGTCGTGCGACATTGCACCCAAACAAAATTAACGTCCTTCTTTTCCCACAAATAGAGCTTTCTTTTGGTGGTATTTGATCACCTCTGCGTTTTTTTTTTTTTTTGCACTATAAACAAAAAAAGAGCGACAATTTTGAAAAAAACGCAATATTTTTTACATTTTGCTATAATAAATATCGCAATAAGCATATATTGATTGGTTTGCGCAATAGTTATAGCGTCTACAAAATAGGGGATAGTTTTATGGCATTTTTATTATTAATTTTTTTTTTTTTACCAGTAATGGCGGCGATCTGCGATTTTTATTACGGTAATAGGTACTTGTGCGCACACCAAATTATTAAATATTAAAAAGCCAACAATAAAATATAAAAATAAGAAACTCAACAACGTCAAATTTAAAAGAAATAGCAGCCACAAACAATAGTGTTCACACACCTAAATACGATTGCTAAAAAAAGGGGGGTAAATCTGCGGCGCTATTTATAATATGTAAAACCTCCAAAACCATACCAAGAGGTTACATAACCAGATCTCTAGGTATCGATAATGTCTAATGCTTGATCTTCCACTAATTTGTGCAATCAAAGGTCACAGAAAAGCCAGTATTGCATCAAAAAATGAAATGACTATGATAAAAAACTAAAAAAATCGCAAAATGGGAATACTTGGTCGCTTGTTTAAAATTAGCCCATACAAATATACAGAAAATCCACTGAAATGAATAGTAATAAATTGTTTGAAAAGATTAATAAAATTAGAACCACAGACTCCACAGTTTAAACAGATCTTCAAACCACACTAAAATAAATGAATCCAAATTAAAACATAACCTTATAAACTAACTGAATTGGTGATAATTAGTGCAGCAATCAAAAGATGGGTGGGTGATATGTGCAAATTCACTGGTGAAACAATAGGTGTAATTTTCACAAAATAGAAATCACGATCTGATAATATCAAACCTAAAATAAATATGACTAGAAATGTGTCTAATGAAAAAATAAAATAAAGAAAACCATAAGTATCAACATATGTGATCTAGCAGGGTGTGCACCAAAATAATCCCGCAGAAAAGCATTAAATTAAATAGAGCAGTCTCCAAAGCGTCCCATCCAAAAAGGAAACAAATCAATCAAAGAAAGTAGCAAGTAAACTATTGCAACAAACGTGATCACACAGAGTGTAGATAAATAGATAATATTTAAAGAAGATGTTTAGAAAGTAAATAAACAGTCTCAAAAAAGTCCCATAAAAGACAAGATCTCCATTGTGACAAATGATTGAAAAAACAAAGTTGTTTCAAAGATAATTCAGTGATAGATGTAGTGTGTAATGGTAACGGTTCCCTCAGCCTCTCACCTCCCGGCTGAACGATCACAGCCTAATTAGCATATGACAGAGGCAATAAATAAATGTGACTGAAGGTGTCTAATGAAAAACTGCGATTTTTATTAGGACTGTGACATTATGGCGGACACATCGCACAATTTTGACACATTTTTAGGGCCATTGGCATCTATACAGCGATCAGTGCTATAAAAATGCAGTGATTACTGTAAAAATGTCACTGGCAGGGAAGGGGTTAACACTAGGGGGCGATCAAGGGGTTAATTGTGCTCCCTAATATGTGTTCTAACTGAAGGGGGGAGGGGACTGTTTAGGGGAAATGACATATCGCTGTTCATACTCTGTATGAACAGATAATCTGTCACTTCTCCCCTCCGAGAACCGGAAACTGTGTGTTTACACACACAGATCCCGGTTCTCGGTGTGCCCCGAGCGATCGCGGGAGCCCAACAGTGATCGACCGGGTACTCGCATCGGCCCCGTGGGCGAGCAGGGGGTGCCCGCGCGCCGCCGGACACGCCGTACGATAACGGCGATTCGCGCAGCCGGGCCATGTTGCCGCAGTACAACTGCGGCGGCTGGTCGGCAAGCGGTTAGCTGACAATTGCGCGGACGTGCGACGTTGTAACCAAATAAAATTTATGTCCTTTTTTCCCCACAAAGAGCTTTATTTTGGTGGTATTTGATCACCTCTGCGGTTTTTATTTTTTGAGCTATAAACAAAAAAAGAGTGACAATTTTGAAAAAAATATATATTTTTTTAATTTTTGCTATAATAAATATCCCAAAAAAATAAATAAAATAAAAACAAATTTCTTTATCAGTTTAGGCCGATATGTATTCTTCTACATATTTTTGGTAAAAAAAAACCACAATAAGCGTATATTGATTGGTTTCCGCAACAGTTATAGCGTCTACAAAATAGGGAATAGATTTATGGCATTTTTATTATTTTTTTTTTTTTTTACTAGTAATGGCGGCGATCCGCGATTTTTAGCGGTACTGCGACATTGCGGCGGACAGATCGGACGCGTTTGACACCTTTTTGGGACCAGTGACATTTATACAGCGATCAGAGCTAAAAATAGCCACTGATTACTGTATAAATGTCACTGGCAGTGAAGGGGTTAACACTAGGGGGCGATCAAGGGGTTAAGTGTGTCCTAGGGAGGTGTTTCTAACTGTGGGGGGGAGGCGACTGACAGGGAGTACATAGAGATTGCGGTTCCTAATCACTAGGAACAGCAGATCTCTCTTGACTTCCCTGACAGAATGGGTATCTGTCTGTTTACATTGACAGATCCCCGTTCTGGCTCTCTGAGGAGCGATCACGGGTGGCCGGTGGACATCGCGGGTGGCCGGCGGACATCGAGGCCGCCGGTCACGTGCATCAGCTCCGACGTCACGCTGCGGGCGCGCCCCCTATAGCCCTTAAAGCGGCTGCAGGGGAGCCAACCTGCCGCCGTATAACGACGGCGGCTGGTCGGCAAATAGTTAAAGAATAACTCCACTTTTGTTCAGAAGAAAACATTCCCCTCTGGGTGATCTATGTAGGGATTTTAGCAAACTTTGTTGCAGATTTCTACCTTTTGTTATTCTAAAGAAATAGCTGCGTGTTTGTCTTTGTCTATGTTCTGAGTGAATCTGTATGGGGGTGGTTTTATAATTATCAATCAGCTGCTGCACTTGCAAGGCTCTAATGAGAAAAATGGCAGGGTCTGCATCCCTATAGACGTGATTTACTATTGGGAGTATCTCACCAAAAATAACATTTTTGTTGCAGGGAATACTCAAAATCTGATTTGTATCTTAGTGCAGACTTCTGAGAAAATTAGTGAGCCAATCACACAAGCAGGAAATGATGTTTCTGGGGGACGTTTTGTACACCATCTGTGTACAGAACACCTCCAGGTTGCCATATTGTAATTCATTTTACAAAAAATGACAGTGCTGCACATTGAAAAGGAAAGGTCATTTTAATACCATTCAATCACAATATGACTTGTATCTCAATTGTATATACCATATTATTATTTTTTTATTATTTGCTAATTTTTGTTTCCATGAAAGTGGAGTTACTATTTTAAGGTCGTACTTATGCTTTGTTTCTGTTATAAAAATTTGCAAATAATCTTTCTTCATTAATTTAGGCCAAAATGAATACTGCTACATTTCTTTGGTGAAAATAACCAAAATCAATATATTATTAGTTTGTAGGAAAATTATAGAGTCCACAAACTATGGTATATGCTGTATACTTGAAAATCGATCAATCCTGATGTACTGATGTTCTTGAGGCCTAAAAAGGCCAAGAAAGTACAAATATCCCCAAATGACCCCTTTTTGGAAAGCAGACCGTCCAAGGTATTTAGTAGGAGGCATGGTGAGTTTTTTGAAGTTGTATTTTTTTTTTACAATTTTGGGGAAAATTAAGAAAATTAAACAAAAACATTTTTTTCACAATTTTTTTTTTATTTACATACTGTGACCAGTGCAGTATAGCGTCATCATATAGCTGGTATGACGGTGATCGAGGAAACTGATTGGTGACAGTAAGATTTACCCCCCTTCATGACCAGGCCATTTTTTGCTATACGGCACTGCGTTGCTCTAACTGACAATTGTGCGGTCGTGCGACACTATACATCCTGTGCTTCCCCACAAATAGAGCTTTCTTTTGGTGGTATTTGATCACCTCTGCATTTTTTATTTTTTGCACCATAAACAAAAAAAGGCAGACAATTCTGAAAAAAAAACCAATATTTTTTTACTTTCTGCTATAAAACTCATCCAAAAAAAATTAAAAAAAAAAAATCGAAATTCTTCAGGAATTTAGGGCAATATGTATTCTGCTACATAACTTTGGTAAAAAAAAAATAACCCCAACAAGTTTATATTGATTGGTTTGCACAAAAGTTATAGTGTCTACAAACTATGGGATATATACTGGAATTTTTATTTATTTTTTTATACCAGGAATGGTGTTGATCAGCGACTTATAGTGGGACTGTGATATCGCAGCGGACAATCTGACACTGACACTTTGTGAGAACCAGTGTCACTAATACAGTGATCAGTGCTAAAAATATGCACTGTCACTGAACTAATGACACTGGCTGGGAAGGGGTCAAACATCTAGGGCGATCAAAGGGTTAAATGTGTGCCTAGCCAGTGTTTTGTGTGTACTGTGAGGTACTTTCACTAATCCCCTTTCACACTGAGATGGTTTTCAGGCGTTTTAGCGCTAGAAATAGCTTCTAAATGGCACCTGATAACTGCCTCCCATTCATTTCAGTGTCTTTTCACATTGGGGCGGTGCGCTTGCGGGACGTTAGGAAAAGTACTCCAAGCAGCATGTTTGGGGTGGTTTGGGAGCGCAGTATTTAGTGCTACCAAAATGCCCCTGCCCATTGAAATGAATGGGCAGCCCTTCCAAAGTGCCTGAAAAGCAACACGGGTGCTTTTAACCCCTTCTTTGGGGTTAAAAAGCACCCCGCTAGTGGCTGAAAAGCGCTGCTTAAACAGCGTAAAAGCTATCGCTAATGCGGCCGCGGCCTCAGTGTGAAAGGGGCCTTAGGGAAGTACTTTGCAGGGAAACAAAATCCAGCACATCCCCGCTGACAGGACAGAGCTCTGTATTGTTTACATATGAAGAGCTTCATTCTGTCTGTCTCCTGGCCAATCAGCAGGTGTCTTGATGGTCATCCATTGGCCGCCACCCACTGATGAGCTTCTGCTGTGACTAATTACAGCAGAAGTGGTGTGCCGGTTGGCGCACATGCGCCCCCTGCCTGGAAGAGCAGAAACATGTATATATACACGTGATTCTGTGCTGAGCGGCCTCCCTGTAGCAGTTAAGTTACAATAGGGCGGTCGTAAAGTGGTTAACCACTTGCCGACCGGCGCACGCTGATATACGTCGGCACAATGGCAGCAGTGGGCAAATGGGCGTACCTGTACGTTCCTTTTAATTTGCGGGGCTAGTGAGCGTGCGCCCGCCGCGTGCAGTGTGACCGTGCCCGCGGGTCCCGCGGTCTCGATGTCCGCCGGTGACCCGCGATCGTGTCACGGAGCAGCAGAACGGGGAGATGTAAACAAGGCATTTCCCTGTTCTGCCTAGTGACATGACGGGGATCTACTGCTCCCTGTCATCGGGAGCGGTGATCGCTGTCATGTCAGTGGAAGCCCATCCGCCCCACAGTTGGAATCACTCCCTAGGACACACTTAACCCCTTGATCGCCCTCTAGTGTTTAACCCCTTACCTGCCAGTGTCATTTACACAGTAATATGTGCATTTATATAGCACTGATCGCTGTATAAATGACAATGGTCCCAAAATAGTCTCAAAAGTGTCCAATGTGTCCACCATAATGTCACAGTCATGATAAAAAACGCAGATTGCCGCCATTACTAATAAAAAAAAAATTAAAAATAAAAATGTTTTAAATCTTTCCCCTATTTTGTAGACGTTATATCTTTTCCGCAAACTAATCAATATACGCTTATTGCGAATTTTTTTTTTTACCAAAAATATGTAGAAGAATACATATCGGCCTAAACTGAGGAAAAAGTTAGTTTTTTTATATATTTTTGGGGGATACTTATTATAGCAAAAAGTAAAAAATATTGCTTTTTTTTCAAAATTAACGCTCTTTTTTTGTTTATAGCGCAAAAAATAAAAACCGCAGAGGTGATCAAATACCACCAAAAGAAAGCTCTATTTGCGGGGAAAAAAGGACGTCAATTTTGTTTGGGTGTCACGTCGCACGACCGCGCCATTGTCAGTTAAAACGACGCAGTGCCGAATCCCAAAAAAGTGCTCTGGTCAGGAAGGGGGGTAAATTCTTCCGGGGCTGAAGTGGTTAATATCGGTAAACAGTCAGTAGGTGCCTCCGAAGGGTTTTGGGGGGGCTCATGCATTTTAGGGATCTGTGAGCCTCAAAACGCGCTGGATATACCTACTGACTTTTTTTTTACTCAAGATGAATACATTTTTAGTGGCCCATTTATAAACTTCTGGCACTCTCCTCCTTCACACTTTCGTCAGCTAAATATTTTGGCAAAGTAGCTGAAAAAAAGACTGGTGACATCATTGTGGTTTCTTGTAGGTTTTTCGTGATTTTTTGCCTATTCCAACTGTGATTCTGCATATTCTTTTTTGCCCAAAATGTAGAAATCCACTTGAAGGCATTATACACACAGGTGCTGAAAGCTCTCCGGGTGAAATGATTGTAAAGTTAAGCTCCAATAATTACTGTGGTCTATATCATACTGGGATTTAGCTTGGCACATGTGCATATTATTGGGCTGTAATGCAGATTGTATGATGATTTTGGCATCTGTGTGTGTTCCTGCATCCCTGGGGTTATAATCAAAAATACATTAACATTAGTGGCGCTTATTCAAAATGAACTGTTTGCCCTGAAGGCCACATCTATAGTATTGAAGCAGAGCTGCGGACAAAAAAGCTCTCATTTTATTATTTTCCTCATTAGTCAATGAGAATATAAATCCACTTTGCCCACTGTGTGCACAAGATGCCTTTATGACCTCGGATATTACCTTGTAAAAGTATCAGTGACATCATCACTCTCCTGTACATAGCCTGTGCAGAGAGAGGAGCTGTAGGAGGGGCCCAGCAGCTCCACCCACTACAGGCCTCATGCAGATAGCTAAAGGGGGGGGGGGGGGCGTAGACAAGACCAGTAACCCTGAACAAGGAGAAAGAGCAGAAGTGTGCGGTCTTTATTACAGGAAGCCAAAGTTTCACCATAAGCGTGTGCACGGGGTGTGCACACCCTAATCACCCTGTGCAGTGATGATTTCCTCTATTTCCTGGCGCCCCATGTCTCCCCCCCCTGCAGTGCTGCCAGCTTCCCTCCTTTCCTGCCGGCTGCTGCGGGGGATGTTTCAAAATGGAGAGTGAGGGAAGGGGCCGGTAAATATTTTATTTACCGACCCCTTCCTTTTCTGAATGAACACAGCGAATGATCTGTACCGGTCGCTCCTGTGTTCATTCTTAATGGATACATAGTAAACTATGTTTCCTATGGTTCAGTTTGTGAATGAACAGGAAACCGTTCAGCACAGAGCACTTCCCATTCATTCACTGTCCAGTGCAGCTGAGGCTGCAGAGAAAAAGACTGTGGTAGCTCGGTCCTCAGTCCCTTTCTCTTTTTCAAAAGTGAGACATCAGATGTCTGTTTAGACCCTTGATATTTTACCAAAAAACCCCAATGGGGCTCGAAAAAATAATAACAAAATAACATTGGAAAAAATTATTTTAAAAAATGAAAATAATAAAAATAAAATCTACTAACACCAATATCTTCCCTACTGACACTGTCCACTGCTCTGCCGATATATATGCATGTGTGTTTGTGCTCTGGGGTGCACACCCTAATGCAAAAGGCTGCGCACACCAATGGATGTGTGTGTGCTATGGGTGCTCTGGATGTGTGTATTCTATAGGTGTTCTGGATGTGTATGTTCTATGTATGCACTGGATGCAGGGCTGCTGATAGGGGGGGGGCCACCAGTCCTCCAGTAGGGGGCCTGAGCACACATAGGGGTCCCGATAGGGATGCAGATCAGTGCTGTGTGGCAATTACAGAAATGATGCCCTGTGTATGTCTCCCTCCAGCAGCTGAAAGTTGGTTTCTCTCCCACTCCCTCCTGTCGGTTTTCAGCTGCTGGAGGGAGAGACACACAGGGCATCCTTTCTGTAAATGCCACATCGATCTGCCTCCCTGTCTGGGCCACATATGCCCCTCAATGGGTGCATGCCCCCCCCAGCGCTACCTGTTTTCCTCTCATAGAAAACAAAGGGATGTGTCAGGACACTGAGAGCAGGGGAAGGAGCCGGTAAATATGTAATTTACCAGCCCCTTTCTAGGGCTGTCTTACGCACAGGCACCCCTGGGAACTGCCCTGGGGTCCTAAGTGCATGGGGGGCCTTGAAGTTTTCTCCCTGCAGTTTTCTGGCAGCAGTTCCCCTCGCTTTGGAAAGTTCTTTTGCTACAGGTCAGTTCCCTTATCTGTCTCTCAGATGTCCTGGCATCTCCCTCCCGACCTCAACCACTATCCTATCCTGCTCCCTATCATCCTCACACAGATCTATCTCTGCCTCTCCCATCTCCCAGACTATTGTTATCCCTCTCTCACTTCTCCCAGACCATAGTTATCCCTCTCTCCCTTCTCCCAGACCGTTGTTATCCCTCTCTCCCTTCTCCCAGTCCATTGTTATCCCTCTCTCCCTTCTCCCCGACCGTTGTTAACCCTCTCTCCCTTCTCCCAGACCATTGTTATCCCTCTCTTCCTTCTCCCAGACTGTTGTTATCCCTCTCTCCCTTCTCTCAGCCTGTTGTTATCCCTCTCTCCCTTCTCCCAGAGCGTTATTATCCCTCTCTCCCTTCTCCCAGACCGTTGTAATCCCTCTCTCCCTTCTCCCAGACTGTTGTAATCCCTCTCTCCCTTCTCTCAGCCTGTTGTTATCCCTCTCTCCCTTCTCCCAGACCGTTGTTATCCCTCTCTCCCTTCTCCCAGACCGTTGTTATCCCTCTCTTCCTTCTGGCAGACCGTTGTTATCCCTCTCTTCCTTCTCCCAGACCATTGTTATCCCTCTCTCCCTTCTCTCAGCCTGTTGTTATCCCTCTCTCCCTTCTCCCAGACCGTTGTAATCCCTCTCTCCCTTCTCCCAGACCATTGTTTTCCCTCTCTCCCTTCTCCCAGACCGTTGTTATCCCTCTCTCCCTTCTCCCAGACTGTTGTAATCCCTCTCTCACTTCTCCCAGACCGTTGTTATCCCTCTCTCCCTTCTCTCTATGACCGGTATTATCCCTCTCTCCCTTCTCTCTATGACCGGTATTATTCCTCTCTCCCTTCTCTCTATGACCGGTATTATCTCTCTCTCCCTTCTCCCAGACCGTTGTTATCCCCCTCTCCCTTCTCCCAGACCGTTGTTATCCCTCTCTCCCTTCTCTCAGCCCGTTGTTATCCCTCTCTTCCTTCTCCCAGACCGTTGTTATCCCTCTCTTCCTTCTCCCAGACCCTTGTTATCCCTCTCTCCCTTCTCTCTATGACTGTTGTTATCCCTCTCTCCCTTCTCCCAGACCGTTGTTATCCCTCTCTCCCTTCTCTCAGCCTGTTGTTATCCCCCTCTCCCTTCTCTCTATGACCATTGTTAACCCTCTCTCCCTTCTCCCAGACCGTTTTTATCCCTCTCTCCCTTCTCCCAGACCGTTTTTATCCCTCTCTCCCTTCACCCAGAACTTTGTTATCCCTCTCTCCCTTCTCCCAGACCGTTGTTATCCCTCTCTCCCTTCTCTCTATGACCGTTGTTAACCCTCTCTCCCTTCTCTCAGCCTGTTGTTATCCCTCTCTCCCTTCTCCCAGACCATTGTTACCCCTCTCTCCCTTCACCCAGACCGTTGTTATCCCTCTCTCCCTTCTCCCAGACCGTTGTTATCCCTCTCTCCCTTCTCCCAGACCGTTGTTATCCCTCTCTCACTTCTCCCAGACCGTTGTTATCCCTCTCTACCTTCTCTCAGACCGTTGTTATCCCCCCCCCCCCCCCCCCCGACTTCTTCTCTGGAGACACTTCACCTTCACACAGATGTGTGCCCCAGGATACACAAACACTGCACACCCCCAACACTGTCTCTTCACTAGAGATCTCTCCCTTTCCCCCTCCCAGCCAGCCCATTTGCTTTTATTATACTATGGCTGATCTTCACCAGCCAACAGTATTTACCATGCCCAACCCTGACTATCCCTCTCCAGTCCCCTTGACCCTCATCTATTTGCCTCTCGTCCCCTTCCCTCATGCCAGCACAAAACTTCTTCCTTGTTTATCCCTATACAGACCAGGATCCCCCAGTTTCACTCCAGTTCTTCTCTACCCATCCCCTATCTCATACCCACCCCCACTTTTTTCCCCCTTCCTCCCTCTCCCTTACCCCATGGTTTTCCTCCCCATCCCCCCCACCCCCACTTTTTCAGGGGTTAAGGAAGAACCCCGAAGCAGCACATCTTACTACTGCTGCTGCTTGTGTGGATGGGATGTTTACTGCGCCAATCTCTGCTGACCCTCTTCTCCCATTCTTCCCATGTGATTGGCACAGTACACATCCTGTCCACACAAAGAGCAGCAGGAATAAGATGCTCCACCTCTGGGTTCTAACCTCTGCAAAGCACCAGAAGAGAGCCACAAACCCTGGAGGGGAAGGTAGAGGGGGAGATGTTATTCCAGTTGTAGATTTAGCCCATTGATGGCCTGCCAGAATAGGTAGGATCTGTGACATCAGCTTCCTTGCACAGCTCTACTTGAGGAGACTATATCTGTATAATACTGTACCCTTCTGCCCCCTTTACTATGTACATTTACCCTCCCCGTGTACTGGTCTGTCCTGCTTCCCCCTGTACTGTACCCTCCTCACCACTCTACTGTGCCCTCCTGCCCCCCTATACTGTGCCCTCCTGCCCCCCCATACTGTGCCCTCCTGCCCCCCATACTGTGCACACCTGAACCCCCCCCTCCACATACTGTACCTTCCTGTCCCCCTCCTACTGTGCCCCCCTGTACTGTACCCTCCGAGCTGCTAAACTGTGCCCTCCTGCTCCCCTGTACTGTGCCATCCTGCCCCGCCCTGTACTGTACCCTCCTGCCCCCCGCCCCCGTAAGTTTGTAAATTGTGTTGTGTTTGTGTCTGCTAACAATGATTTTTGTGTATTCTTAGCAAAAGTATTGTTTTGATATTTTATTTAGGGGGGCCTGTCAGGTAGGCTGTCCGGGGCCCCGTGATTTTTAACAGAAATCCTGTCTGGATGTGTGTGCTCTATGTAATTTCTGGATGAGTGTGTGTTCTATGTGTGCTCTGGATTTGCAATCACTGTGGTCTGTGTACTCCAATTAAAACAAAGCATTTCAATGAAGAGGGAAAGAAGCAGCCACACAGATGAATGTCATATTGCACAGTAGAAGGGGTGCACACAGAGTAGAGCAGAGAGAGGTAGGTGGTGCACACAGAGCAGAGCAGAGAGAGGTAGGTGGTGCACACAGAGCAGAGCAGAGAGAGGTAGGTGGTGCACACGAGCAGAGCAGAGAGAGGTAGGTGGTGCATTCAGAGTAGAGCAGAGAGAGGTAGGTGGTGCACACAGAGCAGAGCAGAGAGAGGTAGGTGGTGCACACAGAGCAGAGCAGAGAGAGGTAGGTGGTGCACACAGAGCAGAGCAGAGAGAGGTAGGTGGTGCACTCAGAGTAGAGAAGAGAGAGGTAGGTGGTGCACACAGAGCAGAACAGAGAGAGGTAGGTGGTGCACGCAGAGCAGAGAGAGGTAGGTGGTGCACACAGAGCAGAGCAGAGAGAGGTAGGTGGTGCACACAGAGCAGAGAGAGGTAGGTGGTGCACACGAGCAGAGCAGAAAGAGGTAGGTGGTGCATTCAGAGTAGAGCAGAGAGAGGTAGGTGGTGCACACAGAGTAGAGCAGAGAGAGGTAGGTGGTGCACGCAGAGCAGAGAGAGGTAGGTGGTGCACACAGAGCAGAGAGAGGTAGGTGGTGCACTCAGAGTAGATCAGAGAGAGGTAGGTGGTGCACACAGAGTAGAGCAGAGAGAAGTAGGTGGTGCACACAGAGCAGGGCAGAGAGAGGTAGGTGGTGCACACAGAGTAGAGCAGAGAGAAGTAGGTAGAGCACACAGAGCAGAGCAGAAAGAGGTAGGTGGTGCACACAGAGTAGAGCAGAGAGAGGTAGGTGGTGCACACAGAGTAGAACAGAGAGAGGTAGGTGGTGCACGCAGAGAAGAGCAGAGAGAGGTAGGTGGTGCACACAGAGTAGAGCACAGAGAGGTAGGTGGTGCACTCAGAGTAGAGTAGAGAGAGGTAGGTGGTGCACACAGAGCACAGCAGAGAGAGGTAGGTGGTGCACTCAGAGTAGAGCAGAGAGAGGTAGGTGGTGCACACAGAGCAGAGCAGAGAGAGGTAGGTGGTGCACGCAGAGCAGAGAGAGGTAGGTGGTGCACACAGAGCAGAGCAGAGAGAGGTAGGTGGTGCACACAGAGCAGAGCAGAGAGAGGTAGGTGGTGCACACAGAGCAGAGCAGAGAGAGGTAGGTGGTGCATGGGCCCTTATTGGGTGTGAAGCTGAATATCAGAACTCTTCAGGACTTCTGACAGGAAACAGGAGATGCTCTTCTGCGAAGGAGAACATGGAGGGGGAGGAGGTGCAAAGAAGCTCATGGAGCATGCTGATGGAAGGTGTAAAAGCGAATGGTGCAAGAAGCCTCCAGTGCTTGGGACAGGAAAGAGAATGTGCTCTTCTCTATTTATATTTTATATACAGGATGCTTTATATACCTTCTGTCCATAGCTCCCAACTGTCCCTGATTTGGAGGGACTGTCCCTGATTTGGAGCGATGTCCCTCTGTCCCTCCTTCCTCCTCATGTGTCCCTCATTTTGGTCTGATCTATAGAGTTGTATATAAAATGCACTTTTTATCTTTCACAAAGTGTTTCCCAGTGCTAAATCTTTCATCCAAATTCTAAATTTCTGCAAATGTTAATTTTAAAAGCCAATATAAAGGAATATTAGTGGTAAAAAAAAGCACTTGTGGATTTTATTAACCTTTTTTTCTTGGTTATGTCCCCTTTAAGGGGCGTGGCAGGGGGTCCTATGCCTACATATGTTTGCTAGTAGGTGTCCCTCATTCCCATCTCGAAATGTTGGGAGGTGTGTTCTGTCTGTTCAGTATACAGTGAAGTTAATCAATTAATAACAATTAATGATATCAGACGTAAAAAGGAATTGTATATTATTGTAACTAATGGGGATGTAAATAATAAAAAAAAAAAACATAACAGAGAAGTTTGCTAAAATGATTCAATGTAGGGCTGGAACAGATCTGTTTGTAATCAACCATTATCAAGTGATTACGCATGAATGACGATTGATACCAGATGTTGTATCTTTTTGGACAGTTTGTTATAGATTTAAAGTGGACTGACAGTCCTAAATGAACCCTAACCTGTTTTGCTGCCCCATACCAACTGGAGATAACAGATGTTAACCTTTCTCGGATAAAGCACAGCTCCCTTCAGTGCTGCTCACATGACTAGGTGCCAGAGCATTGGTTATGTCATCTCAGCTGCTCGGTGTTTAGGCAAAGCTGCTGGTTGGCCGGGTCTGATTAAATGGATCATCCCTAATCCTGAGTTTACATGACTAGTGATCCAGCATTAAGGGTCCATTCATACCATTTGCATTGGGCAACGTTGCCCAGTGCAGTTCCGATGCATAGACAAGGCAATTTTCCTTCTTTCCTATGGTGTCAGTTCATGACTAAGGTACCTCAGATGCAATCCTGACCCTTAAACACAAACTGCTACCCAATCCCCCTCTTTTACCCCAATTTAAGCTTACAAGAAAAAAACCCCAGATGACGACTGTGCATCGGGTAGACTTTCCATCAACATCGCCTTCATGCTTTTACATGCTTTATACATTTCTACCAAATGTGAGTGTTGAATTCGTATTTTTAATAAAACCACCACATGATACCCTTCCTGTGACAATAAGTTTCCACGTTTCTTGAAACTCCTGAAGCCTTCAGTTAACATCCAATCAGTGGTGTATTTAGGTTTTGTGCTGCCCTAGGCCTGACTTAACTCACGCCCCCTCATTTAAATATGACCCACCCCTTCCTGTCAAGGCCACACCCCTTCCTATTTAAGACACGCCCTGTAAACCACACCCCTTCCTCTTTCAATTGATGGGCACAGTGGCGGCATTTGATAGCACAGTGGCAGCAATTAATGGGCACAGTGGCTGCATTTTATGGGCACAGTGGCTGCGTTTGATGGGCACAGTGGCTGCGTTTGATGGGCACAGTGTCAGTAATTAATGGGCACAGTGGCTGCGTTTGATGGGCACAATGGGTACGTTTGATGTGCACAGTGGTGCATTTGATGGGCACAGTGGCTGCGTTTGATGACACAGTGGTGGCAATTGATGGTCACAGTGGCCGCGTTTGATGGCACAGTGGTGACAATTGATGGGCACAGTGGCTGCGTTTGATCGGCACAATGGCTGCATTTGATGGCACAGTGGTGGCAATTGATGGGCACAGTGGCTGCGTTTGATGGCACAGTGGTGGCAATTGATGGTCACAGTGGCCGCGTTTGATGGCACAGTGGTGACAATTGATGGGCACAGTGGCTGCGTTTAATGGGCACAATGGCTGCATTTGATGGCACAGTGGTGGCAATTGATGGGCACAGTGGCTGCGTTTGATGGCACAGTGGTGGCAATTGATGGTCACAGTGGCCGCGTTTGATGGGCACAGTGGTGCATTTGATGGGCACAGTGGCTGCATTTGATGGCACAGTGGTGACAATGGATGGGCATAGTGATGCGTTTGATGTGCACAGTGGCAGCTATTGATGGGCACAGTGGCTGTGTTTGGGGGCACAGTAGCTGCGTTTGGGGGCACAGTGGCTGCGTTTGGGGGCATAGTGGCTGTGTTTGGGGGCACAGTGGCTGCGTTTGGGGGCACAGTGGCTGCGTTTGGGGGCACAGTGGCTGCAAATCAATTACCTGAGGGTTCCCGCCGTCGTCGTCCTCCTCCTCTCTCTCGCTCCTCCTCCTCCTCCTCTGGTAACCAGATAGGCACGTCCCTCTCTCTCGCTCCTCCTCCTCGTCCTCTGGTAACCAGATAGACACGTCCCGACTCCCAGAGCTGGACTGCAGAGGTGGGTAGGCGGAGCATTAGGCTCCGGCTCCATCAGTCAAGCTGACAGAGTCAGTCACGGTCCGTTTTATGGGAGCGACAGTCGCTCCCTCCCTCGGCCAAAGTACGTGCCCATACTGTGCCAGTACTGATGAGTGCACAATATATAACAAGGCAAGCCGGCCGCGGGAGGCTGCATCAGAGTGGGAGCTGGCCGCGGGAGGCTGAATCTATTCGGGACGTGGGGAGGACGGGTTGGGGGGGTTTTTGCGCGGGGGGGCAGCAAAAAAGCCGCCGCCCCCCCGCAAAGTGCCACCCTAGGCTTAGGCCTTGTCGGCCTAGGCCAAGACACAGCACTGCATCCAATGACCGTTTAAGGTTGACCTGCTGTCCCCCATTGGGTGGTTTGAACCCAACAAGCCTTGTTGACTTGGGTGGTATACGCCCCGCCAAGTCAATACCATCCGGTAAGCCTCCTCCCTCTTTCACGGTGGTGGTGTTTGCTTCTATTTCCTCACTTCAAGGTTCCCAGTAATGTCAGGAATTCTTCCCATGTGCATTGGATCACAAACCTAATTGGACTGTATTTCATCATTCTGCTCAATGTGGACTTTTGGGTGTAGTGCAGTCACTACATTAGCACACTATATAATTTATTCACATTTATTATGATTGGAGTTTGTGCTATTATGTCACTTACATGTTTGTATCACATATAATTCTATGCTATTATGTCACTTATATGTTTATATTACATATAACTTTATCACCTTCCTTTTTTTTTTTGTCTACGGCCGTATTGGCTGCTGGGTTGCGGAATCACAGCGCAGTATACACTTTTTAATAAAAAAAAAACATTGACACCAATGTTGGAGTAAAAAATGGCCGTCTCGGGCCCCTTTATTAAAACAATAACAAAACATAACAAAAAAAACCTTCTTTGAAAACAGGAAACCAAAAATAATAAACAAAACACCAGAAAATAAAGATTGCCGATCCTTGGAGGCCCCAGTTATCAATTATACATTTTGTATCTGCTTAAGTACTTACACGGTCCCTAGCCGCACCACACCGGCTCGAGGAAATGAACCACATTCAGCAGATACCACACTTTAACTTACCAGTTAATCCACCATAACTGGCATTCCACAGGGGACTCCATACCTTAGATGGGCCCCTAATCTGATAAGCACACAGTTTGTTTAAACCGCCTCGAAAGACCCCAACAGTAATAGCATGAAACTACATACATAAGCCGAACCACTCCAATGTAGGGCGGGCGGAAAGGTTCTTCCCCCATGTATCTTTACCAGATGTCTGAAGTTATTTTTTCTCTCCTCCCAAAACTCCCCATGAACCCCCTCCCAAATGACTATCCGCACCAATCCCCTAAAAGGTCCCCTTTACTGCACAATTGTTAACCCTGCCACCTCTAAATTCCCCTAAGTCCCATGTCATGCTAGGTGTGCACTATAAAAGTTACTACATGCAGTACTTTTTCAGAGTAGCGGAGGGGGAAGCCACCGCATCACAACACCGCTGTGTGAGTAGAACTTGATTATATGTCACTTTTGACATTTCAATAAAGTTCTAACCAAAAAAAGAAAACAGTGCACTGTTGAGATGGCTTGAGAAGTACTTCTTATGTTTTCATCACTGCCCGTGGAATTTTTTTCTCCTTGGGATTATACACTCACGTGACGTCAGACGGGGGCGGTTCCACCAGGTGAAGTAGCCAGGTGGCCATGCCCCTTGCCTATATAAGAACTGTCAAAGCGTAGAGCAGGCAGTCGGCGGGAGGCCTCCCAGGAGGCGATAGCGTTTTTATTTTTTACTATTGTTCGGGTCCAGCGGGTGTCATGATTGATGATAGATTTACTTCAAGGGACAGTTTTTTTTTTTTAATAAAGGACTTGTCAAAAACTGTTTCTTGGGGTTATTACTTTTTGACACTTTTTTGGTGAATGGGTAGGGGTACCCGTTCACAATGGGGGGTGGGGGGGCGGGATCTGGGGACCGCCTTGTTAAAGGGGGCTTCCCGATTCCTGATAAGCCCCCCGCCCGCAGACCCCAACAACCACAGCCCAGGGTTGTCGGGAGGAGGCCCTTGTCCCCATCACCATGGGGACAAGGTGCTTTGGGGTGGGGGCGCACCTACCCACCCATGTTGAGGGCATGTGGCCTGGTATGGTTTAGGAGGGGGGGCATTCGCTCGTCCCACCCCCCCCCTTTCCTGACCTGCCGGGTTGCATGCTCGCATAAGGGTCTGGTATGGATTTTGGGGGGTCCCTATGTATTTTTTTTTTTTACATTTTGGCATGGGGTTCCCCTTAAAATCCATACCAGACCCAAAGGGCCTGGTATGGACTGGGAGGGGGGAGGCAAACTACACCGTTTTTTTTTTAAACATTTTTCTATTGCCTGGCAATGCTGGAAATCTTTTCTTTACACTCATCTCTCAGTGGGGAAGTCCACTGAGAGATGAGGACTCATGGTTGTTAAGGACGCGGGTGGCCGGCTTCCCGGCCTGCTGCTTAACATCCAGCTATTTCTTCTCACAGAATTTGGATCGGTCGATCAAAATTCTAATCTTTCTGAAAAGTTGGAGTTCGTTAGAAAATTAATAAATTACACAAATTTTTACGAAAACGAAATGAAATTTAATGAAAACAAAACAAAACTAAACGAATTCTGAAACCAAACTAAACTAATTCCATAACGAAACGAAATTAGAAACATTCTGAAACTAAACAAATTTTTCCGTTCTGCATGTCTAGTCTTGACCCTGGAGCTATGCAGGCATTATCAGACAGTAAGTCAATCAGCCAAATCTCAAGGAACCCCATAGCAACCTATGAAGGAATCCTAGTGTTCTACTGAACCCTGGTTGAGAATGGCTGATGTAGTAGCTCAAAAATCTGTGTAATTGATGGCTACTGCATGCAAATGTATGTCTAGCAATTGATAGCAATTAATCATGGACAATTTAAGCAGCACAATCGCACTACCGAAAAGTGCCTATGTGCAACCAACCTAAGCAAAAGAACAGACATCAACCAATGTGCTGGTAGAGAGGCTAAGAACATATTTTTGACATAAGATAGAATTGCTGTGTAAAGCCCACTATCTGCAATGCTACATGACACAGTAATAGATATGTTCGTAATTATGTGGCACCACACAAAGCATTCGCCTATGGGCCCAGGGCAGCCTAATGACACATTCATAGCTCCCAACTGTCCCTGATTTTGCGGGACTGTCCCTGATTTGGAGCAATGTCCCTCTGTCCTTCTTTCTTCCTCATTTGTCCCTCATTTTGGTCTAATCTATAGAAATGTATATAAAATGCACTTTTTATCTATCAAAAAGTGTTTCCCAGTGCTAAACCTTTCATCTGATTATTAAATTGCTGCATTTGTAAATTCCAAAAGCCAAAATAAAGGAATAATAGTAGTAAAAAAAGCACTTGTGGGTTTAACCAATCTTGTTTTTTGTGTACAATTCTCCTTTAAGGGGGCGTGGCAAGGGGTTTGTCCTATGCCTGCATACTTTTGCTGATAGGTGTCCCTCATTTCCATCTCAAAAAGTTGGGAGGTATGCACATTTCCCAAGGAGAGTGATTGCAGGGTGGTGACTCTGCAAGGGCTGGCACCAAAGAGGAGTTAAGGATTGTAACAAGGAATGTTTTTGATTTTATTCCATGGTGAGCAAAATGATGTTTAACTTTTCTGGGGTTGGCTTTATATTTCATAACAATGTAATTTGTTTAGCATGTTGTACAGTCTCCTTCCAGTTGCTGAGAAACTAAAAGTCTCAACATAATGAGACATCTACTCTCTTGTCACCTGAGGAGCTGCACATTACCCATAGGTGACCTAGTTGAGTTCATCCAAAGGTTTGCATTGGATTATATTAATGCTGACATAATTATTACCACCATTACTTCCTCATCTTATACAGTATCGCTAACATAATGAACATAAATAATGGGGTTGGCATCTATCCAGTAAATACACGAGAAACAAAGGAAGAATCTCATTTCATGTTGTCTTCAGGATTTTTACCAGGGTTAGTTTACTTAGGCGACATTCCAGCTTCCTGGATCAAACAAAATATGGAGGAACAAAGATTCCAGAGGTCTTATCCTACTAAATTTCCAGCAGCTGAGATTAGACACATCCAACTGTATGATCAACCCTACAGACTCATTTGCAGTGTTAACTAAAAATCACCAAACTAAAAGTCACAGGGCCTGGGTCAAAATATAAAATAAACCAAGAGGCTCACCTTACATTAAAGTGGTCACGCATGCCAGCTTAAACGTCATATCACCTGATTATTCCCAAAACGTAGACACTCCATTCGAAAATCAACTATAACTTCTGTGATCGATATATGGCTTGCCTCCTCCCTCCTCTGTAACTTCTTATTGGCTGAAGAGGCACATTATATTTACTGGTCAATAGGTGGCCATGTATAGTATACTGACCAACCGTGTAAGTTTTGGAGATATTTACAAAAGAAAGTGTCTAGGTTGGGTGGACATCCAAGTGTTCTAAAGATAAATGCAGACTGTAGGAAAGATAAGTATTACGTTTTTCAGTAGATAATGTAAAGTGGACACAAAGTTGGTAAATAAAGAAATGTAAAAATTATGGTTTGTCCCCCGGACCTCCTGGGATTGATCACGGTTTCCTCCTCTGTAGTTTACAAGAGCGAGATTCTGAAAAACAGAGCAACCAAAAACATGGCCGTTCTCCATAGAAAAAAGTTGAGCATTATATTTAGTCAAAAGTTAGACCCAACGTTACAGTATAATTATTCCCTCAGAGTTTTTTTGTGAGGATTAGCGTCAAGAGTAGAGGTTTAAGAATGCAATTCACTTGCCTATATTCTTTTACGGGCTTTCCTTGTCTACTTTTATTGAAAAGTAAAGTTCCATACACTTGGATTTCCCACACAGGAGTTTCAGCATCACATAGTATCCAAATCAAGAACTACAGCCTCATGGCTGTATAGCAGCCCAACTTTGGCTATAGCAGCTCTCAGCCTAAAAGAACATCTAGAATACGACAGCAGCAATTGTATCTCCAGGTCTTGGCCTAGGAAGTTCAGCCGGACACAGGCCTCTAATGTGTTCGTGCACTTACTGCTCGCTAGCAGCACAACGGTCTCCTCAGGAGGGTGGAGACCTTATCTCATACTGTAAGGCCTGTGCACACCTGCACAATCAGCTGGTGCTGGTCACCATTAAATTGTAGATCCAGGGTTGGAGGCTTCACCCCTCGCACCAATACTCTATAAAGCCTCCAGGCTCCAGGAACCATACCAGGATTTGCCAATCCTGGAGAAAGCTGAAATGCCAGTTTTTTGCTAACGATGCATACATTGTGGAGTGCCTAGGCCTGCATGGGTGTGAACCCTGGGTGGCATCAAATCCTCTCTACACTCTAAAGCAATGATAGTTCATAGTTTTTTATTTCTCATTGTTTTT
Source organism: Lithobates septentrionalis (assembly GCA_037952835.1). Classification (NCBI taxonomy): domain Eukaryota; kingdom Metazoa; phylum Chordata; class Amphibia; order Anura; family Ranidae; genus Lithobates; species Lithobates septentrionalis. The sequence goes on along the minus strand of JBBDGP010000784.1, from coordinate 227,932 downwards.
TGCCCAGTAGCAATCATTTAGAATAAAATGTTCACTGCCTCCCCTCCCCACTGACCTGTTTAGATGTGATATGCTGATGAGTAGGAATAACTGATCAATTCATCCATAGTGCTGGCCACCATCAAATTGTAGATCCAGGGTTGGAGGCTTCACCCCTTTACAGCAATAACCTACAAAGCCTCCAGGCTCCATACCAGGATTTGCCAATCCTGGAGAAAGCTAAAATGCCAGCTTTCTGCTAATGAGGCATACATCGTGGAGTCCCTTAAACTGCGTGGGTGTAAACCCTGGGTGACATAAAATCCTCTCTACACGCTAAAGCAATCATAGTTTTTTTAAATATTTATCATTGTTTTTTGCCCAGTAGCAGTCATTTAGATTAAAATGTTCACTGCCTCTCCTTCTCTCCCCCTGTCCTGTTTAGATCTGATATGCTGATGCTTTGGAATAAGTAATCAATTTATCCAAACCAACAGCCTTAATAAGAAAAAATAGTTCTTTGTTATTTGGGTAGTGCTCACACTGTTAATGGGGAATCCCACTTGATAATTCCACCCAATAATCCCACAATATGGATTGGAGTTCTGTGAGCGGCTCTGAGACTGCTCTCCAGGCTGGAACATGAGTTGCCCTATCAAAATTGTAAGATGGCCCAATGGGTACCATTACTAGATCACTAAAGGATAAGGGGAAATGAGAAAAGGGTGAATCTTACCATCGGTTGCTAAGTGTATAGTAGCTGGAGATTTGCTCTTTGCTACTTACAAGCATAGGAACACAAGTGACATTTGCATGGAAATATGATCGGTTTTACCAAATATTACTTAGTGTGTTTTTTCAAAAAAACATATGCCAAAGTTTAAATTAAAAAGTAAGAGTATGAATCCATTAACTAATGTTTCTTTACCTGTTCCTCAAACAATAATCCTTCTGCACAGACAGAGTGGTGGCCAAGGACAGAGGAAAATGTACCACTTCACAAACCATCCTATGACAGGACAACCACCCAAAGGAGTAACTTCTGTAAACTGACCAATTCCAGCCACCAGACACGCCATGGCTGCAACCCACACAAAACCCCGCTACAAGGAATAGGTGAGTTACCCATTACCTGCCTTTTTGGGAATGTAAGGCACATTAGAGCCACCCAGGACACAAATTGCTGTTCAGTTTTACTGCAAGAATAATCATGCATTGCATTTCACTCTCATCAGTCCTACTAGCACAACAAGTTATGTATTATATGCCATTTTCTGTGTACATGGGCTAAAACCCCATACACTACATTTAGTGCAACACTATGCATATCAAAACCACTTCTGCCTGTTGCTAGAACATCCCCCTGGTCGTTCAAATCTATCAAATAAGTCTATTGGTATGGCAATTTTGGAAAACTGGTCTACATTGCTGCCTAATGCTGCAAACTCATAATGAGGGATCATAATTGCGTGTGTTTTCTGTGAGGTGGACCTTATAGTATAGGACAGTACGCAGAGCATATTTTTATAAATGTAGCTCTGGCCAATTAATGAGTTAATTTGTTACCGAAACCTAGAGGTACTTGCATGTACTTTTGAAGCCCCTAAGCCCACCAACCACTCCAAAATCTCTGGTGGTCTAATTCCTGGTAGTATTGAAGCTCTTTAACCACTTACCTACAGGGCACTTATACCCCCTTCCTACTAAGGCCAATTTCAGCTTTTAGTGCTGTCACATTTTGAATGACAATTCCGTGGTCATGCTACACTGCACCCATATGACATTTTTATAATTTTTTTTCACACAAATAGAGTTGTCTTTTGGTGTTGTTTAACTACTTGCCGACCAACCGCCGCAGTTATACTGCAGCAGGTTGGCATGGCTGCCCCCTATCGCTGTCATTGTACGTCAGCTGCTTTATGGAGCTATAGGGGGCTTGCGCGCGCCGCCAGAGCCGATGCGCCTGGCCAGCGGCCACGATGTCCGCTGGCGACCCGCGATCACTCCTTCAGAGAGCCAGAACAGGGATCTGTCAATGTAAACAGACAGATCCCCGTTCTGACAGGGAAGTAGAGAGAGATCTCTCTTCCCCTCTAATCAGTACACTGCCCCCACAGTTAGAAACACCTCCCTAGGGAACACTTACCCCTTGATCGCCCCCTAGTGTTAACCCCTTCCTTGCCAGTGACATTTATACAGTAATCAGTGGCTAATTATAGCTTTGATCACTGTATAAATGCAAATGGTCCCAAAAAAGTGTCCGATCTGTCCACCGCAATGTCGCAGTCCCGCTAAAAATCACAGATCACCGCCATTACTAGTAAAAAATACATACATAATAAAAATGCCATAAATCTATCCCTATTTTGTAGTTACATAGTAGGTGAGGTTGAAAAAAGACACAAGTCCATCAAGTCCAACCTATGTGTGTGATTATATGTCAGTATTTCATTGTATATCCCTGTATATTGCAGTCGTTCAGATGCTTATCTAATAGTTTTTTTGAAATGATCAATGCCCCCCGCTGAGACCACCACCTGTGGCCACATCCTTGCCGTTCTTACAGTAAAGAACCCTCTACACAATTTAAACCTCTTTTCTTCTAATTTTATTGAGTGGCCACATGTCTTATTGAACTCCCTTGCGCAAAAAAGTTTCATCCCTATTGTGGAGTCACCAGTAAGGTATTTGTAAATTGAAATCATATCCCCTCTCAAGCGTCTCTTCTCCAGAGAGAATAAGTTCAGTGCTCGCAACCTTTCTTCATAAATAATATCCTCCAGACCCTTTATTAGTTTTGTTGCCCTTCTTTGTACTCGCTCCATTTCCAGTACATCCTTCCTGAGGACTGGTGCCCAGAACTGGACAGCATACTCCAGGTGCGGCCGGACCAGAGTCTTGTAGAGAGGGAGAATTATCGCTTCATCCTTGGAGTTAATCCCCTTCTTAATGCATGCCATTATTCTATTTGCTTTGTTAGCAGCAGCTTGCCATTGCCTGCCATTGCTGAGCCTATTATCTACTAGGACCCTCAGGTCCTTTTCCATCCTAGATTCCCCCAGAGGTTCACCCCCTAGTGAGTTGATTGCATTCATATTTTTGCCACCCAAATGCATTATTTTACATTTTTCTACATTAAACCTCATTTGCCATGTAATTGCCCACCCCATTAATTTGTTCAGATCTTCTTGCAAGGTTTCCACATCCTGCGGAGAAGTTATTGCCCTGATTATCTTGTTGTGTCATGCGCAAATACAGAGATTGAACTGTTTACCCCATCCTCCAGGTAATTTATGAACAAATTAAACAGGACTGGCCCCATCACAGAACCCTGAGGGATCCCACTTCCCACCCCTGACCATTTTGAGTAATGCCCATTTATCACCACCCTCTGAACTCACCCTTCTAGCCAGTTTTCAATCCATGTACTCACCCTATGGTCCATGCCAACAGACCTTATTTGTACAGTAAACGTAAGGGTGCTTCCTGTGATGTGTCATGAGAACAAACACTGCAGTTTTGGTTACTGAAGCCCCCCAATTCCCTCGTGAAGACTGAGGAGAAGAATACAATACCTTCGCCATCTCCCCATCCTTTGTAACCAGATGTCCTTCCTCATTCTTTATGGGGCCAATATGGTCTGTCCTCCCTTTTTTACTGTTTATATACTTAAAGAATTTCTTGGGATTTTTTTTGCTCTCCTCCGCTATGTGTCTTTTGTTTCTGTCTTAGCTGCCCTGATTGCACCCTTACATATCTTGTTGCATTCTTTGTAAAGTCTGAATGCTGAAGATGATCCCTCAGCCTTGTATTTTTTGAAGGCCTTCTCCTTTGCTTTTATATGCATTTTTACATTGGAGTTAAGCCATCCAGGACTTTTGTTCACTCTTTTAAATTTATTTCCCAATGGGATGCATTGGCTAATGCCCTTATTTAATATGCTCTTAAAGCAAACCCATCTCTCCTCTGTGTTCTTTGTTTCTAATGCCCCGTACACACGGTCGGATTTTCCGATGGAAAATGTCCGATCGGAGCGTGTTGTCGGAAATTCCGACCGTGTGTGGGCTCCATCGGACATTTTCCATCGGATTTTCCGACACACAAAGTTGGAGAGCAGGAGAAAAAAATTTTTCCGACAACAAAATCCGTTGTCGGAAATTCCGATCGTGTGTACACAAATCCAACGGACAAAGTGCCACGCATGCTCAGAATAAATAAAGAGATGAAAGCTATTGGCCACTGCCCCGTTTATAGTCCCGACGTACGTGTTTTACGTCACCGCGTTTAGAACGATCGGATTTTCCGACAACTTTGTGCGACCGTGTGTAGACAAAACAAGTTTGAGCCAACATCCGTCGGAAAAAATCCTAGGATTTTGTTGTCGGAATGTCCGAACAAAGTCCGACCGTGTGTACGCCCTATAAGACTTTATCTCCAATTTAGTTTAGTTTAGGGAAGTTGGAGCTTTTGAAATTCAGTGTCTTTGTGTTCCCCTTTGTTTCCTATTTGTGTGATTTATACTGAAGCCAATTGACCTGGGATCGCTATTTCCTATATTGCCCCATATTTTCACATTCGTGATCAGGTCTGTATTGTTGGTAATCAGTAGATCTTGTAACGCCTTGTTACTAGTTGGTGTGTCTACAGTCTGACCCATGAAATTATCCTGCAAGACATTTAGGAACTGGCTAGCCTTAGACAAATGCGTGGTTCCCTCCGCTTAGTCTTTGTCTGGATACTAAAATCCCCCATTATAATAACACTTCCCATCCTTGCTGCTAATCCAAATTGTGATAGGAGGTCCGTCTCCCCCTCCTCCTTCAGGTTGGGGGACCTATAGCATACTCCCAGTATTATTTTCCCCTTAGCTTCATCCCTTTGGAGCTCTACCCATAAGGATTCCACCTCCTCCCTAGCTCCCGTATTGATGTCATCTCTCACATTCACTTGTACATTATTCTTGATATATAGGCATACCCCTCCCCCTTTTTTACCCTCTCTATCCCTGCGCTAAAGGGAATACCCTTGAATGGTTGCCAGCCAATCATGAGAGCTGTTGAACCCCACAGCTGAAATTCCCACAGAATCGAAATCCTCCTCGTTAAACAGTATCTCTAGTTCACCCATCTTGTCCGCCAGGCTCCTGGCATTGGTGAACATGCAACGTAGTTTAGACCGGTCGCTTACTGTCCTCTTATTGGGTGTTCCGAGATTGCAAATAGGACTTACTTACCTCGGGTTTATGTACTTTAGTCAACCTACCACTAATGCCCCCAATACTACCCTCTGGAAAATGTTCATTGCTGATTATTTCTACCTCTGGACCCTCCCCCTCGTCACCTAGTTTAAAAACCCCCTCTAACTTTTCGGCCATCTTCACCCCCAGCCGATCACTATAACTTTTGCACAAACCAATCAATATTTGTGGGGAAAAAAAGGACATCAACTTGCACAGGCATTCCAGTTGGATTAGTGCCCCGCATTTATGTGTTAGCATTAAGTGCCTAATTGTTTGAATCTGATGTTGGAGAAGACTTTATATTGTTTTATCTACTGCTTTCTCTTATATTCCCTTTAAGCTACCAAGACATGGTAAAAACCGCTACACACAGGCCTTAGATATTCTTGATATGGCCTCAATCAGAAAAATGTTTAATTTGCAGCTTATATTTGTGTTTATTATTCCTGTTATATCCCTAAAGAAACTGTTAAAGTTGTTGTAACCCCTTACATATACCCACGGAAGTGACTACACAGAAATGAAGCAAATCCTACTTCATAAGTTGTTTATCTGCAGCCCTTGGTTCTTTCCATTAGTTCAAAGTCTAAAATTTACACCACATTTCTTAGTTTCAAAAAGCAGGGGGCAGGGATCTCACATCACACTGCAGAGCAGAGAGCTGAGTGTAATCTGAGACCTGCATGGAGGAAATGGACACACCCCCTCTACACAGTTTCATAGGGAAACATGCACAGCTGAGGCTGACAATCACCTGCTGTGTGCTGGAGGGGAGGAAAGGCAATTGTCTGATGTTGGCATGGACTGTCAGGAGTGATTCATGCTGATAACAGAGGGAAGTGAGAGGAGACAGAAATTGCACTATTTGCTTTGTATTGAGGCAAGTACACACTATAGAAGGATATGCTTAGTTAAGTTTTAATTTCAGTGGTTTACAACCACTTTAAGAGACCAAATTTTAAAGAAATTTATACGTACAAAACCAAACACTTCTCCCTCATATTTCAACTTGAAATATTTCAGCCACCCACAACTCTGACACTGGATCTCCGCCCTCCGCCGCAATTCTTCTTTCCCTTTTCAGATGACGCTCTTTGAACATATCTGTCTTCACTCACCTGGAGCTTGGGATACTATCTCTTCTATTTACTCCTCCTTGAATGCGGGGGGGGGGGTGCTTCTCCCTCTCACCCATACATCTCCAAATGGGAGCGAGACATGGCAGTCTCAATAGATTTAGAGGATTGGAGCAAGGCCTGGTCATCCGTAGCCAAATGTTCTTTCAACACGGTCACCATGGAGACGACCTATAAGGTTCTCCTCCTCTGGTATTGGGTCCCGGCCTGTAGCTCATTCTAACCCGTCATATAGTGATCGATGCTTCGGGGCTGTGGGCAATGCGGAGACAAGCTCCATATTTGGTGGTCCTGCCCCCATTTGGTGGGTTTCTGGTCCAGGGTCTAGAGCCTCCTCTCAACACTTTTCATGTACACTTTCACAAGGTCGCCCAGGATGCACTTCTCCACTGCCCTTTCCCAGGCCTCTTCTCTTACCAACAGAAGCTGGCCACCTACCTTTTTATTGCCGCAAAGCGTGCTATTGCCAGGGCTTGGAGGAAGCATTCAGTTGGGTTTGCAGAGGTGAAGAGCATTCTGACTACCCTCATGCTTCATGAGAAAATTACCAATATAATTCATGACTCTCACGCTAAGTCCCTCAAAGTGTGGAACCCCCGGTGGTCTTATGCTCTCTCCACCCTGCCCCCAGCCAGCTTGGGTATTCCGGATCATTCTGAACACCATCTAACCTGCAGGTTTTGTTCTCTCTTCCTGCTTAGGTCTACATCTCTTTTCCTTATTTCTTATTTCTTGTCTTGAGTGTTTCCCACCTTCTCACCTTGCTTAGTTCTGCACTTCTCTTCTTCCTCCCTCATTCTGGCTTTTTCTCTTCTCACTTTCCCTTCCCGCAAACCCCCCCCCACCCCCACCCCCACCCTTTTTGATTTTTTGGGGGGGTTTGTTTGTTTGTTTTGGGGGGGTGGGGGGTGGGTTGTTTTGTTTTTTATGTTTTTTCCTCTTTCTTTTACTTCCCCTCCAGTATGGGACTATGATCCCACTATTTGCCTCACTATGTTCCTGGGCCTCTGCCCCCAGTTATTCAGTGTCACTTCTACTTTTCACTTTGAAACCTTCGAAAATGTGTTTCTTTTGCATCGATATGTGCTTTAGTGTTTTGCTCCCCTGCTTGGGGCACTTTTCATTTTTTGCTCAAGCTTTTATCTTCATATTGTTTTACTTAATAAAAACTATTGTACACGAAATATTTCAGCCATAGGGTTTATAGGCTGGATAGGGGAAAACAAATCTCTTATTGCAACTGACTTGAAATTAACACTTCACTATTTTTAACCTGGGCTAAAAAATTCTACAGCATAGAGTAATTCATGTGATTATTACAATAAATATTTACTATATATATATGTATATATATATATATATATATATATATATATATATATATACACACACTGGAGTGTGTTCTGTCTCCTTTATATGAACAGCTGTCAAGTAAAAGGCTCCATGTTTTTTGTTTTTTTTTGCTTTAACACCTGAAATGCCTTGAAGAACCTAAAATACAGAGGAGAAGGGAAGCTGATATCTCTCTGTAGCAGTGAGGGGGTTAAATTGAGGAACTCGGCAGAAGGAATAAAAAAAAATCTGTCTTCCAAACTTAATCTCATCTGACATCTGATACGTGGGTGTCTCTCTATTGGACAAAATAACAGACTTTGTTCCTAAATTCTGACAATTTTTTTAGTGCTTTTACATTTTGCATATTTTATAAGCCATGAGTAAAATTTTACTTGTATTGTATTGTAAAGCATAGATTGTTAATCTTATGCTGGCCATACACATAACAATAAACAAAAGATCGAGCATACTACATATTCGCCCACTTCAAGCTGTCTTTTGCTTGAAAACAATTTTTTAACAAGTCAAAGAAAAGACTGATTTGACCAGTTTTAGTGAAAACAATTGTTTATTGATTAAATTGCTCATATATTGCATTGTCTTTGAAGTTCTTCATTTATGCAGGTCAGCATTTATCAACCTTGGTACCCTGTAAAAGTATGCAAAATCTTAAGGCACCCCGGTCTAAAATGTCAAAAAAAGGAAATGTTATTTATTGACGGAAAAGCTGAGCCTTGAATGATGCACACAACCACCTTGATTTCACATCAAAAGCCCTCCTACACATGTCCTATCACATCAGAGGTCATCCATCATGTCAGGCTTCCCCAATCACATCAGAGTCTGCCCTTCATGTCGGTGTCCTCCCACCAAATCACAGTGCCCTCCAGTCACACAGCCACCCAATCACACAGTCCCCTCTTCACCTCACAGCCCTACACTTTTTGGCAGAGGTTGGGAGGTGGAGGAGGTCTGGCCGAGGTGGACATCACCACCATAGTAACAAATGAAGCAATGGGTCCTGCCCCTAGAGTGTTATTGGTTGTACTGGTGGCCAACCCACTCCTACCTTGGCAACTCACAACCTGTTCCAGGGCAAAGTAGGTCCTGTGCCTGCAACACCCCAGGGGAACCCAGAAGACACCCCAGGGTGCAATAGCACTCTGGCTGAAAAACAGTCACTTTTATAATCTTAACCACTTCAGCCCCGGAAGAATTTACCTCCTTCCTGACCAGGCCATTTTTTGCGATACGGCACTGCGTCGTTTTAACTGACAATTGCGCAGTCGTGCCTCATTTTACGCAAACAAAATTGATGTCCCTTTTTCCCCACAAATAGAGCTTTCTTTTGGTTGTATTTGATCACCTCTGCGGTTTTTATTTTTTGTGCTATAAACAAAAAAAGAGCGACAATTTTGAAAAAAAAAAACCCCAATATTTTGTACTTTTTACTATAATAGATATCCCAAAAATAAAAAAAAAGTTTTCCTCAGTTTAGGCCGATATGTATTCTTCTACATGTTTTTGGTAAAAAAAAAATCGCAATAAGCATATATTGATTGGTTTGCGCAAAATTTATAACGTCTACAAAATAGGGGATAGATTTATGGCATTTTATTAATTTTTTTTTTTTACTAGTAATGGCGGTGATCAGTGATTTTTATCGTGACTGCGACATTGCGGCGGAGCAGATCGGAAACTTTTGACACTTTTTTGGGACCAGTGACATTTATACAGTGATCAGAGCTAAAAATAGCCATTGATTACTGTATAAATGTCGTTGGCAGGGAAGGGGTTAAAACTAGGGGGCATTCAAGGGGTTAACTGTGTTCTCTGGGTATGTTCTAACTGTGGAGGGGGGATGGGACTGACTAGGGGAGGAGACCGATTGTTGTTCCTACTTAGTAGGAGCACACGACCTGTCTCTACTCCCCTGAGAGAACCGGGATTTGTGTGTTTACACACACAGATCCCGGTTCTCGCTCTTTCACAAGCGATCGCGAGTGCCCGGCGGTCATCGCGCCCGCTGGGCAAGCGCATCGGCTCCAGGGACACGCTAGGGGCACGCACGCCTGCTAAAGCACCCTAAAGAGCCGATGTGCAGCTATGACGACTCGCGCAGGAGAACCAACACGCCTGCTAAAGCGCCTTAAAGTGGAGTTCCACCCATAAAAAGAAAACCATAAAAAACTAAATTTGCAAAACACGTGAGTGTTATATGTTAATGTTATGACCTAAAGAAATGTTTAAAAAAAAAAAAATATTAGATGTCGTTGGAACTCCGCTTTAAAGAGCCGATGTGTAGCTTTGGCAGCTCGCGCAGGGGAGCCAACCTGCCGCAGTATAACTGCCGCGGCTGGTCCGGAAGCGGTTAAAGACATTTTGTAGCTTCTCCAAGCCAGTTCTTCAGTTCTTATAAGTGTCATGAAGATACCCCAGCATTTATACCACCACAGGTAGGCCTGACACCTTATTTCAGTCACCGTGGAATGGGTCAAGACAGATGTGGATTGTCCAAGAACAAGATGGGGGTTGGAAATGTTGTGGAACCATCCTGTACTAGCTACATAATCCCTTCCTTGGTGTTAGGAAGTCTCCACAGGTGTTAATTCCACAATTTAGAGGGCTAAAGCTGTGGATTGTTGTCAAATCACTGGGATAGCTAAGTTATGACTGCATTATATGGGAAAGACAGAGTGTTGAAGGCCCTTACCCCATCTATTGCAATTAAGCATGAGCTTAGCTTCAGTCCAAACTCATGTTCATCCAAATACTATACCAGAGTCTCCCACGCTACTACTCAAATTGTGAACAAAATTCAATAAATAATATAAATGATTGCTGCAGCTGTTGTCATGTGTTCTCACACCAAAAAATGCAATAAAAATAAATAAAACTCTGTGCAATCGAACAAAACCAAACCAAATACATAGCATAGAAATCTCTTTCAAATGCATGAATAATAAATCTGTTTTGTTTAATTGCGTGGAGTTTTATTTATTTTAATTTCATGTTCATCCAAACTTGGAAGGAAGCTGTCAGTACCAGGACAGTCAGCTGAAAATGGGGGATTCCCCACCCTACAGCTGCACATGCTCCAAGGGACAAGAATGATTGTGACCTAATTTGGCCACATGGCCGTACCTAGCCAATGTTATTGGCAGCATGCAAACGCAGTCGCTTGTTGTTCTTATCAAATGTCATTGTATGCTTTTTTTTTTACAATGACAATAAAGACTTTCTATTCCGTGAGGCCTTATTGAGTCAACGATGTCACGAGCATCCCTCCCTCTTAGTGTACATGCACCAAGGAATCCCCTACCCACAGCTGATTGGCCCGACACTGACAGCTTCCTTCTAGATTTGGACTTAAAGTGGTGTTCCGGCCGAAATTATACTTTTTAAATAAAAATACCCCTATAATACACAAGCTTAATGTATTCTAGTAAAGTTAGTCTGTATACTAAGGTCTGTTTCATTAGTTTATAGCAGTAGTTTGTTATTTTATAAACTTACAGCAGGCCGTGGCCATCTTAAGTGTGGGCATCTGAAGCCAGACTGTATTTCTTCCTGCATCTCATCCTTGCAGATCTCGCGCATGCTCAGTGCAGCACAAGCAGTGTAATAGGTTTCAGGTTAGGTTTCCATAGCAACGGCGGTGTCAGAGGAAGTTGCCACCCCTTCCCAGAAGGCATTGCAAACAGGAAATGATGCGATGGGCCACGGCCAGGGAGGAGGAAGTGAAAAATGAATACAGCAGATATGCAGTGGGTGCTGAGAATTTTTTTTAAAAAATATCCAATTCGTTTACAGTGCACAGTTTAGTGAGGGATGCTGAAGAGTTGTAAAAGTGGGTGGAACTCCACTTTAACCCAAGCATATCTCTAATTTAAAACAATTTATTAAAGATTTGATTATTATATTAACTGTAATTGATATTTGTGTGGCCAGTAATAAGTATTGAATGTCCCCTGATTGGGCATTTAAACAATCACAGACATCTTTCTTTTATCCTGTGGTAGTTAGACTCAGCTGGCTTGGTTGCATGCGATTTGCATATCTCCATTGCTCCTTACTGCTTGGAAAAAATGGAAGTCCAGAACAAACACTATTAGGTTTTACTGCAGGAAAAACGTTCCCTCACTTTCTTATCCAGAGACAATGGTTAAAATTGCAAACAGTGAATGGAACTCTACTTTGGGTTGGAGACCCAAGACTCAATTCACAAGACTTTAAAGCAGAACTAATCCCTCCTATCCTTTTTAGCCGAGGAAGCTGCCATCTTTGCCTCTGTTTGATTTTCAACTGCCATGGTGCTGCACATGTGATCAGTTATGAGACCAGTCATTTGATGGCTTAACAGTTTGTTGAGAGCACAACCAATGTAACAGTTAGCATTCCCGGCATGCCTTTAATCACTTGCCGACCTGCTCACGTACATTAACTGTGGCAGGTTGGCTCTCCTGCGTGAACCGACGTACCTGTACATTGGTCCATGTGAGGATGATAGCGGGAACGCGACCCGCGATCGATGTGTACGGAGGCAGAGCGAGGAACTGCCTATGTAAACAAGGTGATTCCCCATTCTGCCTAATGACATGTCAGAGATCTTCTGTTCCCAGTGATCGGGAACAGTGTTCTCTGTCATGTCCCTGGTAGCCCATCCCCCCTACAGTTAGAACACACCCAGGGAACACACTTAACCCCTTGATCGCCCCCTTAAACCGTTAAATCGATGGGTTTACTTCCGCTTTAACACAAGGATAAAGATTTTTAATTCAGCCATGTTACTAGTTTTCAAAGCTCATCTAAATGTAACTGTCACTTGTTTAAAAATAAGGATTCTATGCCAAACCCCAAAAAATGTTTTGCCAGAATCCCACCTTAACCACTTCAGCCCCGGAAGAAAGAATTGACCCCCTTCCTAATCAGAGCACTTTTTGCGATACGGCACTGTCAGTTAAAGTCGCTTTAACTGACAATTGTGCGGTCGTGCAACATTGCACCCAAACAAAATTGACGTCCTTTTTTTCCCACAAATAGAGCTTTCTTTTGGTGGTAAACATATTTCTACACCTGGGGTTTTACAGATATTGTATACAACCGCCTGTACAAATAGTAGACATGAACTGCCAGTAATTTGTAGTATACATCAGAATATACTGTATAGAGTGGTGGCTGTTAGATAAGATATAAATAAATGGGTGACAAGTTCAGGAAATTGTTGGCTGCTGTAGATATTATATGTCCCATAATACTAAACCCACAATCTATATATAGAAAGAGCTTTGCCGGGGCTAACATCTAGGAAACATCGCCCATGGGTCCGATGTGTTGGCAAATGTTTCTGTACTAGTATTAATAAACTTTGAAATTCTGTATTCTGAATTGGAAACCATGTGACCCCCTCCCGTTACTATATTGTGTAGCATGGCTGAAATCTTTACATACACTGTGCATATTGACAGTTAATGACCCCCATCATACATTTTGGCTGCCTTTGGTGAACTTCATCTCAGACTGCAAAAAAATAAAACGAGAAAGGAGATTGGGACTTTAAATGAGGCTCTTGACATTATGGGGGTATGTAGTTGAAAAAACATTTTTAATGACATGAAGGATACATATAATCCTTGTAATTGTAATATGTATTACAATTACCATTGTAATACATATCAATGGTATATAACAAATAAAAAATTTTGGATCAAAAAAATACACATGTAATTACATGTATAATATGGACATCAGGGATACATGATAATATCAACTTGGCAACATATGATTATATGGAAAGAATTGAGTAATTCCTATGAAATTCATTTATATACACATGTAAGGCGGCACATTGCAATATAAATAGCATGATGTAAAAAGATATGAACATGATTGCTTGGTAAACAATAGACTGGTTTGATTGCTGATACAGGCATGTATTGGCATCCTAAATATGACCGATGCGTTTCGTGTATAAGCACTCATCAGGGGTGGATGTTCACGAGTATCTATGAAAAGTATCATTATAATTAGTCTAGTGTGACACTGAACATAACAGGAGGGGCAGATTTGCCAATCCTGGGTACTTACATACAGGGAGTTAATGGTGGGGATATGTTGAATGAGAAAATAGGGCCAAAAAGAGGTGTCTGTCCCTGGAGCTGAGGAGCCGCGTGCAAGAGGGGCGCACACACATGGCCCCCCAGAACACAAGCTGCCAATCTTGATAGGGAACCAGAGTGATGGGAGAGTGGTAACTACCAAAGAATCTAAAATAAATGAACATAATAAATAGTGAGTGTCATGGTATTGGTGAAGAAGATCTAATAGTGTATAGCAGGGATATGCAATTAGCGGACCTCCAGCTGTTGCAGAACTACAAGTCCCATGAGGCATAGCAAGACTCTGACAGCCACAAGCATGACACCGAGAGGCAGAGGCATGATGGGACTTGTAGTTTTGCAACAGCTGGAGGCCTGCTAATTGCATATCCCTGGTGTAAAGGGATGACATAGTGATTACTTTGATTATATGCAAGGAAAGCAAAGTGCTTCTGTGAGGTATGGCATCTTCCAAAATGTGACAAGGGCAACTGCGTCCGGGATGCGTCATATGTACACCCCACACGTGCACACGCAGACTCATACCAACGTCACGATGGTTTGGCACATACAGGGAGGGGCTCCAACCCAGGCGGTAAACACCGCCCAGGACAGAAACCACACCCTCCCGCTGTGGCTGCTTAGATGGGAATGCTCGCGTCTTGCGTCATCTCAGACTGCTGGTTGCTTATTGTACATCATCCCAACCATTCAGCTACAAGCCTTCCCTCACCGCTCCACCGACCAAAGGATGCAGGCTCCAGGACAGTCCATGATCTACCAACATCAATAGCAAACATACAAATATGGGGCTGCCCCACTTTCAAAAGTCCAAAATACGTTTATTGATGTCATCCGATGCAGCGAAAGTCCATCTGCTCCTGTTATGCATTTCATTCAATCAAGAGCTTATTCATAGAATGATAGGGGTTGATTTATTAAAGGTAAATAGACTGTGCACTCTGAAAGTGCAGTTGCTCCAGAGATTAATAAATGAGTGAAAGCTCTGCTGACTTCCATCATCCAGTCATGTGCAAGCAAATATGCTGTTTTTTATTTTTCATGCACATGATTGGGTATTCTTTGCAAAGTGAAATTTTACCTCACTTACTAAGCTCTGGAGCAACTGCACTTGCTAAGTGCACAGTCAGTCTATTTGTCTTTAGTAAATCAACCCCAATGCTTCTTATGACACATGCATTGTTTTGCTTTACAATGCACTGGTTGCATTACTGAACTTTGTTCTTATGCTTTTTTTTATGTTGATTTTTTCTCTGGCTGTTTTAATACTAAGCGCTCTTTATCTGAAAACATCCCTATTTTGTGTCCATTTTATAGCTCCACTTGCATCTCCTAGAGGTAGAAACCGGTTGCCCCAACTCTTCCAGGAAGGGATTTCTTTCATACATCAATATGATTCAAGGTTAACACCCAATGAACCTATTCGAGGCAAGGTAAGGCTGTGCAAAGGTCTTCTAGTACAATAATCCTTAGCCCTTTGGTCTTCCATTGCAGTAAGTTGCTAACGGGTTTTTGTTTTTTTTTACTAATGAGAATTTTTTTTGTGTGAAAATTGTGTTAATCCATCTGACCACTGTTTATTGCACCCCGGAACACCGTCGTAGTTAGGTATAAGCACAGCTTTACAAGGGAATACAACAGGATACGTTAGCCCCTTGTTGATTTTAGTAGCATAAGCTCTTGCGTTAACATTTTGTTTGTACAGCAAGAGTGCATTCACTTAAAATGTAGGACCTCTGGCTGTTTTATAGAGAAGGCAGGCTCGTAATCTTGTGTCAGCTTTAAGTGACTTGCATGAGGTCAAGTTCTACCCCTCAGACACTATAAAATGAAGATTTGGGCAATTGGTGCAGCATGGGCACAGTAGTGTGTCTAATCAGTTCTTGATGAACCTTTGATACTGGGTAAACTTTAGCCACTGCGCTGCCATACTATTAGGCCCCTTGTACACAGAGCCAATTAGTGCATTCCTCCCAGAGCTTTAGTGTGCCCAGGAGAGACAGGTGTAGTGCCTTGCCCCGCTGCAGACAGCCTGTCAAAGTCTATGGCAGGCTTCAGCTGGACAGGGCTGAAAGCTGTACTGAGTGGTTTGGCTTGTAGGACGCCATTGCATCTTCCACCTAGGGCCACCCCTTCAATACATCAGGAATTCCATTGAAGTGGCAAGTCTGGATTACATTTTAAGGTCTGTAGGCGACTTGATTATGTTGTAGCACCCTCCTAGATAGGTTGCTAAGATGTTAGGTAAATTTAGTTCTTTTTGGCTCCTCTGTAATTATTGGAGCAGTTCTTGATTTCTTTTGGCTGTTCTCGGTTTCAAAAGCTGATTTTGTTTGCTCTCCCCTGCCTTCCAGAAAGTTCTGGAACATAGGACTGGAACAAGGCAACATGAATGTTTATGGTGCTGCAGCCAGTCCCTGGGGAGGTGCGCCCAGAAGATGGCTGATGAGCACATAAATAGTCTAAGCTGTAGAACAGTAGGGTGTTCATGTCCAAGAGATTCCACTTGATCGGGCGGGAGGGGGCCGATCTGTTATTTCAAGTTGCTGTTCATTGAGGTTCCGGCTGTTGCAGAGCCAGGGGGACAACATTTGAGAGGGTATTGAACACCCTGAGATTTTACCTAAAGATCCGGTCCACACAGTTTCACTGGAAGGCACCTAGAGAAAGCTGAGTGGGCACAGCTGCTTCCCTGGCCTTCTGAGTACTGCTTTGCAGAAAGATGCTAGTGACTGTGTACTATTGAGATTTCTGGTCCTCATAGTTCATCTCCTGAGAGGTACTTACTGACCAGTCCACTTTAGTTTTGTGAAAAGACTTTGAGCTAAATAGTTCCTCTCCTGAGAGGTACATACATTAGTTTCCTCTAGTTTCTCGAGGGAGGGTTGTCTTTTAAAGCAAGCAAGGTCAAGTAGCTCCCCTCTTGAGGAGTACATACCTCTGGCCTCGACTAGCCCCTCACAGGGAGATAGTATTCTGAGCTGAGCATAAGGACCGTTACTAAAGTCTTCAACATAGAGAAGTATGTCCTCTTGTTTCCTTTAGTGGTCTTGGAGTATCTTATACTACCCTACACCCCATCCAAGTTATTTAACAATAAAAGCACAAAAAGTTGGGTACACACAGGTGCTGATCGTATGAAAACAGACGGTTGAGCAGGATCCAGCCGACTTTCAGCCGGTGTATGTGTATACAGCTCCTCGTCCTACAGCATGGCTGTGAGCGCTGATCATTGTGTTCTGGCTGGGGGCAGTCCCCTTGTCAGAACACAATAGCTCAGCTGGGAAATCGCCACATTAACATCGGATGTGTTAGCACAGTGATCTTTTTTTAACAATCAGGATTGCTTTATTAAAGAATTTATCACACTATACCAGTGGGCGCACGGGCGCTGCCCCTTCTCTCCAGCCACCCCCCTGCATAGCATGGATTTATCCATGGCCGCCGCTGCCACCCCCTATTTAGGCGCCCAGGGCCTTTTCAGGCGCCTGAATTACAGCGGGCCGGGGGGGTGTTTTTGAAGCACCCGCTTATAGCCATAGGCTCTAATAGGTGTCAAAAAAGGTCACCCAGGTGTGTTAGAACAGTGAATAAATATTCTCTTTCCTAACACTGAACCGCCTCTCCGCCAATCAGGTCACCTGATTGGCTGAAACGACAGGCGCTGTGATTGGACGCCTATCAGAAGGAGAGGACAGGAGGAGAGGACGGGAGGGGGCGCATGGAGGACACCGCTCGCCGCCGTCACCCGCTGCCCCACCAAGACAGGGTAAGTGCCGGGCAGATGGCAATCGGGCGGGGTGTCACACTGGTGGCATTCAATGGCACAGTGGCAGCATTTGATGACACAGTGGCAGAATTTGGTGGGCACAGTGGCAGCATTCCCGTACAGTGAGCACAGTGATCTTTACATTTTTTTCGTTCAGCCCCCTGAATTTCCATGTGTACCCAGCAAAAAGGTGACCTCTAGACTAATCTTTGTTTCAGTGTGCCTGGATTGTGATCTGTGTGTGCTGGCAGCCTTTGCATTAGTGAGAGAGAACTCTGGTCACCATCATTATCTGTGCTGCTGATATCCATAGGAGTGCAGTGACTGTGCTTTAATTATCATCAACCAACAGACCTCTTGGGGGTAGCGCTATATTGGCAAGATGCAATGCCCTGGTAAACAGTTTTGCAGAATTTCCCTGTACTAACATTCAAGCAAAATTACACTGGTGTATGGCCATCTTTTCCCACCTAGAAATGAGCAGTATCCAATTTTACGTAACTGCGGGAAGTGGGGAAGTGGTCTCAACATTCACCGAACCCAAGTCCAATATAAATAGGCCCCTAAGTCCCAGAGGTCCCTAGTGCAGCTGCACAGTCTGCACAAATGGTATGTCCGTCCCTGCCTGAGAAAGTAAAATGTGGATTGCACTAGAGCGAATAAACATATTCTGAAGATCACAGTTTAGTTCCAAGCTAAGAATTTTTCTCAATTTAGGCTGCATTCACACCTGAGCGTTTCAAAGTCGTGTGTTGTTACCACGATTTTACCGCGTTTTGACGCAAGTTTGTTCAGGTCACCAATGTAAAAGGCAGAAAAACGCCTGTAAACTGCCCCAAAGAAGCTCATGTTCTTTTTTGAGCTTAGGGCGTTTTTCAGGTGTTTTGCTTTAGGTGACAAAACGCTCAGATGTGAACAGGTGCCATTTAAATGAATGGGAATTTGCTTGTTGGGCGTTTTTCATACGTTTTTTCAGGCGTTTTACGAGCGTTTTATGAGCTTAAAACGCTCAGGTGTAAATGCAGCCTCAGTGGCACAATTAGACACAGATAGGTGGTTATATCACCAATTTCAGCTCTCAGACCTCGGCCTAGTGGCAGCCAGTGAGGCACACAAACAGTTGGATGTCTTACAGCCCACAGCTGCACTGTCTACATGCTTGCTTTCCTCCAGGCTAATATCAGCTCTGTTTCTCTTTTTTTCAGCGTCATGGAGGCTTTGTGTGGAGAGAGATAAAAACAGAGAGTGGTCCAGGCATTCCTCAGGGAACAAGGCCGGTCCTAAATGCCATTGGGTCGCATGCACTCCAACAGCCACAAACAGAAAGAGGAAATGCGGTGGAAAGCAGTATGACCTCACCCAGTCCCTGCCTGCTTGGTTCCCAACAGATGTTGAATTCTGAAGCTCACTTATCAAAAACAGAACTGAGGGATGCAGCCAAGACCAATCCCAACATGACAGCCAGAGAACAGAACAGCTCAAGCAGTTCTCAGACATCCAGAAGAAAGGGGCTCGCTCCCATTGGTGGATTCGTGTCCAACCAGCCGAGTGTGAACCCCAAGTGAGCCGGCCAGGGAGTTTTAATGCTGCTCTTCCAGACGCCTTCCGATTATTTCCAACTTATAACCTCAACTCTTGTGTGGATTGCTGACAGTAAATATCATCTGCCAAATATTTGTAACAGAATTACGTAATTGCTGATTCTTTGTTTTCATTTTTGAACTTTAATTATTATAAAAAAAAAAAAGTTAAAAGGGAACGAGAAATTTAAAATAAGAGCAAAACACATTGCTATAGGAAAAATCTTTGAAATGGCATATATTATATCTGCTGAATAAGCCACATTGCTTGAATATAGATCTTTTTCCTTTAAACTTTCATATATTGTTCAATACTAGAACATGCTGGTAGGTTAATTGGATCCTGTCTAAATTGGCCCTAATATGTGTATGTATTAACCATTTCAGCCCCGGAAGGATTTACCCCCTTCCTGACCAAAGCACTTTTTACAATTTGGCACTGCGTCGCTTTAACTGATAATTGCGCGGTCATGCAATGCTGTACCCAAACAAAATTTGCGTCCTTTTCTTCCCACAAATAGAGCTTTCTTTTGATGGTATTTGATCACCTCTGCGGTTTTTATTTTTTGCACTATAAACGGAAAAAGACCGAAAAGTTTGAAAAAAAATTATATTTTCTACTTTATGTTATAAAAAAAATCCAATAAACTCAATTTTAGTCATACATTTAGGCCAAAATGTATTCGGCCACATGTCTTTGGTAAAAAAAAATGTCAATAAGAGTATATTTATTGGTTTGCGCAAAAGTTATAGTGTCTACAAACTAGGGTACATTTTCTGGAATTTACACAGCTTTTAGTTTATGACTGCCTATGTCATTTCTTGAGGTGCTAAAATGGCAGGGCAGTACAACCCCCCCCCCCCCCCAAATGACCCTATTTTGGAAAGTAGACACCCCAAGGAAATTGCTGAGAGGCATGTTGAGCCCATTGAATATTATTTTTTTTTGTCCCAAGTGATTGAATAATGACAAAAAAAAAAAAAAAATTACAAAAAGTTGTCACTAAATGATACATTGCTCACACAGGCCATGGGCATATGTGGAATTTCACCCCAAAATACATTTAGCTGCTTCTCCTGGATACGGGGATACCACATGTGCGGGACTTTTTGGGAGCCTAGCCGCGTACGGGGCCCCGAAAACCAATCACCGCCTTCAGGATTTCTAAGGGCGTAAATTTTTAATTTTACTCCTCACTACCTATCTCAGTTTTGAAAGCCATAAAATGCCCAGATGGCACAAAACCCCCCCAAATGACCCCATTTTGGAAAGTAGACACCCCAAGCTATTTGCTTTGAGGCATGTTGAGTCCATGGAGTATTTTATATTTTGACACAAGTTGCGGGAAAGTGACAATTTTTATTTTTTTTTGCACAAAGTTGTCACTAAATGATATATTGCTCACACAGGCCATGGGCATATGTGGAATTGCACCCCAAAATATGTTTAGCTGCTTCTCCTGAGTATGGAGATACCACATGTGTGGGACTTTTTGGGAGCCTAACCGCGTACGGGGCCCCGAAAACCAATCACTGCCTTCAGGATTTCTAAGGGTGTAAATTTTTGATTTTACTCTTCACTGCCTATCACAGTTTTGAAGGCCATGGAATGCCCAGGTGGCACAACCCCCCCCCCCAAATGACCCCATTTTGGAAAGTAGACACCCCAAGCTATTTGCTGGGAGGCATGGTGAGTATTTTGCAGCTCTCGTTTGTTTTTGAAAATGAAGAAAGACAAGAAAAAAACTTTTTTTTCTTTTTTCAATTTTCAAAACTTTGTGACAAAAAGTGAGGTCTGAAAAATACTCACTATACCTCTCAGCAAATAGCTTGGGGTGTCTACTTTCCAAAATGGGGTCATTTGAGGGGGTTTTGTGCCACCTGGGCATTCCATGGCCTCCGAAACTGTGATAGGCAGTGAAGAGTGAAATCAAAAATTTACGCCCTTAGAAAGCCTGAAGTCAGTGCTTGGTTTTCGGGGTCCCGTACGCGGCTAGGCTCCCAAAAAGTTTCACGCATATGGTATCCCCGTACTCAGGAGAAGCAACAGAATGTATTTTGGGGCGTAATTTCACATATTCCCATGGCATGTTTGAGCAATATATCATTTAGTGACAACTTTGTGCAAAAAAAAAAAATGTGTCTCTTTCCCGCAACTTGTGTCACAATATAAAATATTCCATGGACTCGACATGCCTCTCAGCAAATAGCTTGGGGTGTCTACTTTCCAAAATGGGGTCATTTGGGGGGGGTTTGAACTGTCCTGGCATTTTATGCACAACATTTAGAAGCTTATGTCACACATCACCCACTCTTCTAACCACTTGAAGACAAAGCCCTTTCTGACACTTTTTGTTTACATGAAAAAAATTTTTTTTTTGCAAGAAAATTACTTTGAACCCCCAAACATTATATATATTTTTTAAAGCAAATGCCCTACAGATTAAAATGGTGGGTGTTTCTTTTTTTTTTTCACACAGTATTTGCGCAGCGATTTTTCAAACGCATTTTTTGGGGAAAAAACACACTTTTTTAAATTTTAATGCACTAAAACACACTATATTGCCCAAATGTTTGATGAAATAAAAAAGATGATCTTGGGCCGAGTACATGGATACCAAACATGACATGCTTTAAAATTGCGCACAAACGTGCAGTGGCAACAAAATAAATACATTTTTAAAAGCCTTTAAAAGCCTTTACAGGTTACCACTTTAGATTTACAGAGGAGGTCTACTGCTAAAATTACTGACCTTCGCGGTGATACCTCACATGCATGGTGCAATTGCTGTTTACATTTGACGCCAGACCGACGCTTGTGTTCGCCTTAGCGCGAGAGCAGGGGGGACAGGGGTGTTTTTTTTTTTTTTTCTTTATTATTTTTTTGCTTTTTTATCTTATTTTTAAACTGTTCCTTTCATTTTTTTTAAAAAAATCATTTTTATTGTTATCTCAGGGAATGTAAATATCCCCTATGATAGCAATAGGTAGTGACAGGTACTCTTTTTTGAAAAAATTGGGGTCTATTAGACCCTAGATCTCTCCTCTGCCCTCAAAGCATCTGACCACACCAAGATCGGTGTGATAAAATGCTTCCCCAATTTCCCAATGGCGCTGTTTACATCCAGCGAAATCTGTCATAAAATGCTCATAGCTTCCCGGTTTCTTAGGCCATAGAGATGTTTGGAGCCACTCTGGTCTCTGATCAGCTCTATGGTCAGCTGGCGGAATCACCGGCTGCATTCTCAGGTTCCCTGTTGAGACAGGAGAGCCAGAGAAAAACACGGAAGATGGTGGTGGGGGGGGGGGGATTCCCTCCCACTGCTTGTAAAAGCAGTCTAGAGGCTAATTAGCCGCTAGGATTGGTTTTACATGAAAACCGACCGCTGGCTGAAAAGAATGATACCAAGATGATACCTAAACCTGTAGGCATCATTCTGGTATAACCACTCAAAGTCGTGAATGGCGTACCTGAAGACAAAAAAATGGTTAACAATAAAGCACAGTAAAGTATAAAAAATTGCATACCTGAAAAGCAAACATGATAAAACATAATAACAATAAAACATTGCAGAATAGAATACAGTAAAAAAGAGCAGAACAATAGAGAGAGAATAGAGAGAGAGAGAGCAATAAAACGACAACTATTTTTTTCAATTTTATATATTTTTTTGTGTTTTTTTTTTTTTAACACATTTTTTTGTAACTGTAACTTTTATAACTGTAACCGGTTCCAGGTTTGGGTCTCTCAAAATGCGATGGCATCTTGGGAGATCCTGTGAAAGTGTGCCTAGTCTGTGCAATGCTGTACCCTATGCTAATACTCAACTAGTGTATGGTAGCATTCAAAACATTCACCAATGCAAAGACCAGGATTGTCAGCACGGGAGGGACAATAATAGCGGGTGTCACGTCTATATCTGCGCTTGCTGCAGACACAACATCTTTTTTGGGGGGGTTCGTTGGGTAGGGGTACTCGGGAGGACATAAAGAAAATGCCTCTCATGCAGCTGACTGCATTTGGTTGGGGGTGTGAATGGGGTCATTTGAGGGGGTTTTGTGCCACCTGGGCATTCCATGGCCTCCGAAACTGTGATAGGCAGTGAAGAGTGAAATCAAAAATTTACGCCCTTAGAAAGCCTGAAGTCAGTGCTTGGTTTTCGGGGTCCCGTACGCGGCTAGGCTCCCAAAAAGTTTCACGCATGTGGTATCCCCGTACTCAGGAGAAGCAACAGAATGTATTTTGGGGCGTAATTTCACATATTCCCATGGCATGTTTGAGCAATATATCATTTAGTGACAACTTTGTGCAAAAAAAAAAAAATGTGTCTCTTTCCCGCAACTTGTGTCACAATATAAAATATTCCATGGACTCGACATGCCTCTCAGCAAATAGCTTGGGGTGTCTACTTTCCAAAATGGGGTCATTTGGGGGGGTTTGAACTGTCCTGGCATTTTATGCACAACATTTAGAAGCTTATGTCACACATCACCCACTCTTCTAACCACTTGAAGACAAAGCCCTTTCTGACACTTTTTGTTTACATGAAAAATTTTTTTTTTTTGCAAGAAAATTACTTTGAACCCCCAAACATTATATATATTTTTTAAAGCAAATGCCCTACAGATTAAAATGGTGGGTGTTTCTTTTTTTTTTTCACACAGTATTTGCGCAGCGATTTTTCAAATGCATTTTTTGGGGAAAAAACACACTTTTTTAAATTTTAATGCACTAAAACACACTATATTGCCCAAATGTTTGATGAAATAAAAAAGATGATCTTGGGCCGAGTACATGGATACCAAACATGACATGCTTTAAAATTGCGCACAAACGTGCAGTGGCAACAAAATAAATACATTTTTAAAAGCCTTTAAAAGCCTTTACAGGTTACCACTTTAGATTTACAGAGGAGGTCTACTGCTAAAATTACTGACCTTCGCGGTGATACCTCACATGCATGGTGCAATTGCTGTTTACATTTGACGCCAGACCGACGCTTGTGTTCGCCTTAGCGCGAGAGCAGGGGGGACAGGGGTGTTTTTTTTTTTTTTTCTTTATTATTTTTTTGCTTTTTTTATCTTATTTTTAAACTGTTCCTTTCATTTTTTTTTTAAAAATCATTTTTATTGTTATCTCAGGGAATGTAAATATCCCCTATGATAGCAATAGGTAGTGACAGGTACTCTTTTTTGAAAAAATTGGGGTCTATTAGACCCTAGATCTC
Source organism: Lithobates septentrionalis (assembly GCA_037952835.1). Taxonomy (NCBI): domain Eukaryota; kingdom Metazoa; phylum Chordata; class Amphibia; order Anura; family Ranidae; genus Lithobates; species Lithobates septentrionalis. Next base: position 203,547 of record JBBDGP010000784.1, on the reverse strand, counting down.
TCCTCTGCCCTCAAAGCATCTGACCACACCAAGATCGGTGTGATAAAATGCTTCCCCAATTTCCCAATGGCGCTGTTTACATCCAGCGAAATCTGTCATAAAATGCTCGTAGCTTCCCGGTTTCTTAGGCCATAGAGATGTTTGGAGCCACTCTGGTCTCTGATCAGCTCTATGGTCAGCTGGCTGAATCACCGGCTGCATTCTCAGGTTCCCTGTTGAGACAGGAGAGCCAGAGAAAAACACGGAAGATGGTGGTGGGGGGGGGGGGGGGGATTCCCTCCCACTGCTTGTAAAAGCAGTCTAGAGGCTAATTAGCCGCTAGGATTGGTTTTACATGAAAACCGACCGCTGGCTGAAAAGAATGATACCAAGATGATACCTAAACCTGTAGGCATCATTCTGGTATAACCACTCAAAGTCGTGAATGGCGTACCTGAAGACAAAAAAATGGTTAACAATAAAGCACAGTAAAGTATAAAAAATTGCATACCTGAAAAGCAAACATGATAAAACATAATAACAATAAAACATTGCAGAATAGAATACAGTAAAAAAGAGCAGAACAATAGAGAGAGAATAGAGAGAGAGAGAGCAATAAAACGACAACTATTTTTTTCAATTTTATATATTTTTTTGTGTTTTTTTTTTTTTTTTTAACACATTTTTTTGTAACTGTAACTTTTATAACTGTAACCGGTTCCAGGTTTGGGTCTCTCAAAATGCGATGGCATCTTGGGAGATCCTGTGAAAGTGTGCCTAGTCTGTGCAATGCTGTACCCTATGCTAATACTCAACTAGTGTATGGTAGCATTCAAAACATTCACCAATGCAAAGACCAGGATTGTCAGCACGGGAGGGACAATAATAGCGGGTGTCACGTCTATATCTGCGCTTGCTGCAGACACAACATCTTTTTTGGGGGGGTTCGTTGGGTAGGGGTACTCGGGAGGACATAAAGAAAATGCCTCTCATGCAGTTGACTGCATTTGGTTGGGGGTGTGAATGGGGGAAGTACGGGTGCTGCAGAAGTGGTGGGTTCCCAATTAGGATTGGCGAATGCAGCAGGAAGGGCATTATGGGAACGACGGGCCTGTGTTTGTCTTCTTCTTGGTGGCAGCGGGACACTACTTGTGCTTGCCACCTCACCAGCTTGAACTGCACTTATGGGACTCGCCACGTCACCAAGTGTTACTGCAGTGCTGGTTTGACTACGACCGGGGTGTACTAGGCCGCTGGCGCTTGCCAGTTTCCCAAAACGCTACCAAAAAAACTGTTAGCGATCGCAGGGATCAGGCCTGACTCTGCGAACGCTGCAGTTATGCGTTTAGTGTTTTGTAAGTGTCAGTGATCGATCGATACTGCACTTGGGTGGGCTAGGCTGGGCCGGGCGGATGGGGCAAAACGCAGGTGCTAGCAGGTATCTGGGCTGATCCCACTAACACTGCGTTTTTGGGAACCCTAAACTGCTGGGGACGCTAGTATATATCTGATCGGATCAGATATTGATCCGTTCAGATACTATACCACCAAGGGAGGCGTATGCTGCGTGCGTGGGTGTTAGCGGTACTGGCGCTAATCTGACGCTGCCTGGGGCGGCGCATATTACCGCCGTGTGATCAGGGGGCTAAACCTTTATTAGGTAAAAAAACGGCGGGTGCCATGAATCTATAAAAAATAAACGAACTAACCAGCGTCACCCGTAACGGTTATATGGTGATCAGTGGTGTAAGGGTTAACTAGGGGGCAATCAAGGGGTTAAAACATTTATTAGGTAGTATATGGGGGTCCCTGTCGCTATAAAACGCTGACGGCGAACCTAAATATTTACCTCCCTAGTGTCCCTAGTGACACTAATACATCGATCAGAAAAATGATCGCTTAGTGACACTGGCGACGGGGGGTGATCAAGGGGTTAAAACTTCATTAGGGGGGGTTAGGGGGGTACCCTAGACCTAAAGGGGGCTAACACTAACTGCCCTACCACACTAATGCCCCGTACACACGGTCGGACTTTGTTCGGACATTCCGACAACAAAATCCTAGGATTTTTTCCGACGGATGTTGGCTCAAACTTGTCTTGCATACACACGGTCACACAAAGTTGTCGGAAAATCCGATCGTTCTGAACGCGGTGACGTAAAACACATACGTCGGGACTATAAACGGGGCAGTGGCCAATAGCTTTCATCTCTTTATCTATTCTGAGCATGCGTGGCACTTTGTCCGTCGGATTTGTGTACACACGATCGGAATTTCCGACAACGGATTTTGTTGTCGGAAAATTTTATCTCCTGCTCTCCAACTTTGTGTGTCGGAAAATCTGATGGAAAATGTCCGATGGAGCCCACACACGGTTGGAATTTCCGACAACACACTCCGATCGGACATTTTCCATAGGAAAAGCCGACCGTGTGTACGGGGCATAACTGTCACAAACTGACACCATGCACTAATCAGAAAAAAAAAACTGCTTGGTGTCAGTGTGACGGGGGGGGGGGGTGATTAGGGGGTGATCGGGGGGGTGATCGGGGGGTAAAGGGGGTGTTATGTGTGCCTGCCATGTTCTACTGTGTGTGTGTTGTGCACTCACTCAGGTGTCTTCTCTCCTCGGCGCCGGAACGGAAAATACCGAGCCGAGGAGAGATGACATCACATCCCCTGCCTCTGTGTACTATACAGAGGCAGGGGAAGATTCTCATTGGCTGGGAGTGATCGCCACGAATGGATGGCCTCCCCCTCATCTCTGAACGCTCCCAGACCAAAGCCGACCGCCTCGGACACCGGGGAGGGGACCCCCCGCCCGCGGGAAGGCAATCACGTACCAGGTACGTGATTTTGCCTGCCCATGCCATTCTGCCGACGTATATCGTCGTTAGGCGGTCGGCAACTGGTTAATGTGAGTTAGGGACCTTAGATTGTAAGCCCCTCGAGGGCAGGGATTTATGTGAATGTACAATGTAAATGTAAAGCGTTGTGCAAATTGGCAGCGCTATATAACTACTTGAACTAAATAAATAAATAAATGGAACATGGCAGGATGACAAGCCGACGAAAATATTGTCTTCCTGATCCTCCTCCCAGCCAATCAGGAAGCGGATCCTGAGGAGAAGAGACCATATTGGCCGCTGAGGTGGAGACGCAGGGGGAAGCCGCCAAAGCTGGGACCTAGATTGGGTAAGTGCGGGGCTGGTGGGCGGACGGGCGAGTGACGGAGGGGGGGTGTGTTGTATTGCCGATCAATCGAGCAACAGGGGGATTTTGACTGACAGACCGACCAGCTGACCGAACGAATGGGGGGGTTGAGCTTTGACTGACGGACCGATCGAACGGGTGGTGGGGAGGGTGGCGGGTGGTTTGTTTCCCCCTCCCCAAAAAAAATGGAGCACCAGCCGCCACTGACCCTTATCATTGCTCTTGCAACCTTATCATTGCTCTTGCAACCTTATCATTGCTCTTGCATACTTATCCTTATCCCTGCATCCTCATCCTTACTCTTGCATCCTTATACTTATCTTTGCCTTCTAACCTTTTTTGTAGTTTGTGAGTCACTGGCCTATTACATGTCTGCAGCCACTGAAGTGGCAGGACACTTGACCCGCATAGTGGTTCCAGGTCAGCAAGTCAGTAAGGAGTAAACCAAGGATAAAGATGACAACTCAGGAAGCTGCACCTTGCTGTCCTCTTTCTAGAAATGCTAGTTGCCTGGATATGCTGAAGTTTATCTAATGCCAAACCTTTTTTAATTTTGAATAGTACAGGGAATGGTTAAAACACATGGAATTGCAATATTTTGCAAGTTAACACATTGCATTAAAGCGATACTAAACACACACTGTTTAATGTACATCGTCCCTTCTATTTCTGTATGAGGATGATGGCACTATAATTATTTTAATTAAAAAAAAAAAAAACATCTAAGTACTTTTTCCTAATCAATATAGAGCTTTCAGAGGACCCAGCTCTCTCCCAGCTTGTCTGCAGGGAAACATAAGCAGGAGGAGCTTCTAGTCCTCTGCTGCTGGTCACATATTCAAAATTAAAAAAAACAACCTTTGGAAAAGTGAGCAAAAATAAATAATTAATATCAATAAATGGTTATAAATTGTTATACCAATATATATTTACAATCAAATCGTTAGGATTTTTTGCCAATAACATGGTGTGGGCAGATTTCTGACAGTCACAGTCTGTGTCACGCCCCTCCAGCCTGTGTCTTGTAATAAAAGGGAGATGAAACCTCTATCAATCCACATGTAATATCCCACCCCCCATTGTGTTTAGCTGGTTGGTTAGTGGGCATGGAGGAGGAGGGTGGGAGTTGGCTGTCATTTACCACTGTGTATACACCCACATATGTGACTCTATAGTCACATGGGCTGCTCAGATGTGATAGGGAGGAAATGCTGAGCATAGAAACTCACTGAAAACTGAGCATATGCAGAGCTGCCAACATTGCTCTGCAAAATGCCCAACTGCAGTGTGGACATTGACGGAAGGGGGAGATAGAGAACAGCAGGATCAACCAGGTTTTTTGCCAACTGATATACAGCTGTCAGAATACAGAAAACGAATCTCATAGTGACTGTGTGAGTATGCACAGCATGAAATACAGCATTAAGGCTGGATTCACACCTATGCAGTTTTAGTGCTTTTTGCATTTTGCAGATTTGCACTACAGAACGTGTTCCATAGGAAACCATGTTAAATGGACTGTAGTGCAAATGTGCAAAATGCAAAAAGCACTAAAAATGCATAGGTATGAATCCAGCCTTCTTCATAGTTTTTTATGACACTCTTTTTTTTAATTTTATTTTTTTATTAGAAGCAAACTTTATTGAGTTTTATGCAAAAATATACAGGATAACTGCATCTCAATGTATGTCTGATAAACATAACCCAATAAAGAAAACAAATACCAGGAAAAATAAACCAAAAAAAAGGGGACAAAGAAAAATACTGGTGGTAATTATTTCCCATACACATTTCTGACCATATGTTGCATATAAATCACACAATCAATAAGAGGCTAGCTGATATTGACCAATAGTGCATGTTGTTAGGAGACACAGGTTGACGAGGACTGGAGCCATCTGTCCCAGGCTTTATAGAGGGGCAACCTCTATTGATGTAAATAATCTTTTTGTATGGCAAGGTATTTTTCTGACACTTTAAAGGAAAAGTTCACCTTTGGGAACATGTTACATGTTCCACCCGATTTTAGGGTGGAATATGTAACATGTTCCCAGTGCTGCAGAGGCCCTGATTTTCTTATTTTGGGGTGCCCTGCAGGTGCTCTTGGCTCCTCCTCTTCATTGGGTGCCCCCACGGAAAGATGCTTACCCTGGGGGCACCCGTGCAGGCTCGCTGCTGCATGCATTGACACAGACAGCGGGACTCGGCCCCACCCCCCGCTCCCGCGTCACTGGATTTGATTGAAAGCAGTGGGAACCAATGGCTCCTGCTGCTATCAATCTGCCCAATGAGGGGAGAGACAGAAGCTGGAGCCTCTACACTTGTGCACATCGCTGGATCGGATTGGGCTCAGGTAAGAAAAAAGGGGGGGTCTGGGGGGAGCTGCAGCACAGAAGGTCTTTCACCTTAATGCATAAATTGCATTAAGGTGGAAAACCTTGAGGCTTTACAACCACTTTAATGAGAACGTATAGAGAGAGAAATTTTAATATATAATATGTTACATAGTTGGTAAGGTTGAATAAAGACATAAGTTCAAATAGTGTGGGTGTGTGCTCATGTCAAAAATCATATCCCTGTATACTGTGCTCGCTAAGATGCCCATCTATAAGATTTTTAAAACTAACAAAACTTCCTGCTGACACCACCGATTGTGTAAGTGAGTTCCACATCCTTACCGCCCTGACAGTGAAAAAACCCGCTACGCAGTTTAAGGATAAATCGCTTCTCCGATTTCATTGAGTGGCCCCATGTCCTTTTATACTCCCTGAGGCTGAATAGTTTACTTCCTATGCTAGAAATACCCCAGAGGTATTTGTATATTGCTATCATGTCTCCTCTCAAGCGTCTCTTCTCCAGGGAGAAAAAGTTTAATGTTTGTAGTAGTTTCCCGTAACATTTACAAAGCCCTTTTGGTTATTATATATAACTTACATTTTATCATACTAATTTATGTTCTCTAAGATTATTTCATGATTTGCATTTACGTCCTTGAAGTAGCAGACTTTGCTCCAAGAAAAGCGTTGTACCACAATTAACATACGCAAAATGCTCATGATAACCTTTCTCGAAAAAAATGCTGTTGTCATGAATATCTAGTGTTTTTACATTTTTTTTCTTGTGATGGATTTTATTACGATCAAAATATAATAATGAAATTCTTTTATGCTAGAATCCAGCTATTGTACAACAAATTTACTTTTTTTTAACTTTTTTCTTTTGAATATCAGTTGGGAATATAGGTATTTGACAATAAATATTTCCACTGAAAACCCATAACATTCCCCTTGGTGCTGTGCTGAACCTTAAATCATTCCCTGTGTCTCTGTGGAGCCCCGTTGGATTATGAACATGGGCTGCAGAAATAACTTGATACCTTTCCAAGGCAAGTTAAAGTCTCTCCCCTTCCCTAAGCTAAGTCTGTCCCTCGTCATGTCACGTGTAGATTATAAAATGTTAGAACCTCAGTTCTGTACTGAAAGAAAACCCCCAGATATAGTAAAATTAACTTTTTACTAGAAATCTAAAATTTATAAATATTTTTTTACAGTTTTCATTATTTGTATAGTGGTCCCCCTTAAAACAATCTTGGCAATTTGGATGTCTCTTGGAGAGCTGAAAAAGAGATGAACTTACATCAGCCTCTAAACCACCTAATAAGCTTTACTTTTATTTCTACAAGAAAATATTTCATTTTTTTTCATTAGGAACACAAATTTGTGTCTAAGCCAGCTGTGACCAAATCGTCCAGCTTATATAGAAAGTATCTGGCACAAATTAAAAAGTGATTTAAACTGTACCATGTGTTGACAAAAGTGTATCAAAAGTCCATGCATAATGGCCTAGCCTTAAGCCTCGTACACACAATCGGATTTTGCGACGGGGAATTGTGCGATGACAGGCTGGTGGAAAATCCGACCGTGTGTACGCTCCATCGGACAATTGTCGGATTTTCTGCGGACAAATGTTGGATAGCAGTTTTTGAAATATTCCGCGGACAAATGTCTGTTGTTGGATTTTCCGAGCATGTGTACACAAGTCTGTCGGACAAAAGTCCAAAGTAAAAACACGCATGCTCAAAAGCAATGATGAGCCAGAAGCGATCGGTCTTGTAAACTAGCGTTCGTAATGGAGAATTGACATTCGTGACGTGGCAAATTATGAAATCTTGAAATGCAGCGCACAATTCTCTTCTTCTCTTTATGGGATAATAATGAAGCTGCTTTGCTGGTGATACTGATGGAGTTATTGCAAACAAATTTTCAAAGGCTTTTTTTTCCAGTGATATCAAGAATAATATTATTATGTTTTTTTTTTTTTTTGGGCAAGTTACCACAACACCGTTATCATGTAGTTTTTAAGATCAAAGATACAACTATGTTGGTGTCCCTTGTCAATTTTACATTGTATTTTTTTAAATGTAACTGCCGACTCCCAAACTGTCATTTGAAGTAAAACACATAGCCAAGTATTATTCTACACAATTTTTTTTATTGTGCATTAAAAAAAGAAAACAAATAAAATTAGACATGCTATCTGCCAATAGAACTTAACCAAAAAGTGCATTCTATGCATCCAAAAATATAGAAAATATACCAAATCAAATCATTATTCAACCAAAAAAATAATGTCAAAGCAATAACTCCAAAGCCAATAATAAATAACACGTTATCTCCTCCGATTCCACAACATGTCTGGTTGACAAGCAGCCGTTCAGAAACGAACTGAAAAGCACAAAATGAAAAGCGCGAACTGAAAAGCATAAGATGAAAAGCGCAAAAGTCGGACAAAAGTCCACGGTATTGTTGGCCAACAATCCGATGGTGTGTATGAGGCTTAAAAGAAAAGGTCCACCAAAAATAAAATTTAATTCAGACTGGGAGGAGTCTGATGGTCTGTATATAATCAGCTGTTCCTCCATTTAGGAGGTCTCCCCTCAATTTCCATACCCAGCTCCACTCATGAAGTGTAGAAATCTCAGGTAGGGATGCAGATCATAGAGAAAACCTCACAGAGATTTTAACATATCAAATGTACACAACTGTGTACTGCTGTGATAACTGCTAAAAGCAAAATAATTGTGTGCTTTGGAAGGAGCCATGGGGTGGTGGTTTAGTTAAAGTCAGGGTTGGAGCAGGAAAGAGAATAGTTGTTTTGTACTAGTGAAAAAGGAGTGTCCCTTCTGGAAAGATGCGTAAGACCCACCATGAAGCTTCCATTTCTAAAGAAAGCCAGAATTTTTCTCCCCAGGATAGCTGAAGAACCAGAATATTAAAGGACTGGCTGATTTCTTATGTGGGCAGTAGAACAAATCTGGCCAGTCAAAGAGTACGAAATGATATGTGAATTAAATTTGTTATACAAGAAGAGCTATTGTGAGAAGTTACGTAAGAGCATTTAAAGATAAAGTCGAACAGAATATTCTTCCTGTGGTTAGAGAGTGTTAGCCCATACCTGAGGCACAGAAACTTTGGGGGTGGCTGTAATTGGGAGACAGGTGGTTGGCTTAGTAAATGAGATCCTGCCGATATGGCTGTGGGTAAAATGTCTCAAGGTGAAACCATGCACATTGTTTCCTGGGATCACAATGTTTTGTGGGTCCGATTGCTCAGCAGGATCCTTACGGACTAGACCTGGAAATCTGATGGCCCCTTGTGTGTAAGTGAGAGTGTTCCTCAGTATAGCCTGGAGACTGTGAGCTTGTGAGGTGAGCTTGTGGGTAGGGTGCAGCGTGGTATGTCTGCGACAAGAAATTCACTCAGAGGCAGAGATGGATGAGAACAGTATATTGTGAGATTTCCAACAATGTACAAATAGGCCCAACAGGTAGGCACATCCGCCTGGAGCCACTTACAAACAGTAGCAGAGGGTCGAGATCTTGGAATGATGCCAACAGCTTCTGTAGCAAGGAGCAGTAATGTAGTCTGGCCAGTCCACACCCAAACAGGAGATTTCCTAAGAGGAGATGGTGTAGTTCCTCTTCCCACTCCTTAAAGCGGGGGTCCACCTATCTATCGTTTTTTTTTTTTTTTTGAGTTCATTCACAAACTTTTCTTCTCAGCATTACATACTCACATATTGTGTGTAATATGTCCGCCTGTGTCAGATTTCATCGGAAAGAATAAGTTATATTATTCACTGCAGGCGGTTTCCATCTTCATTGTGGGCATTTGAAGCCCACAAGCATTTATTTCCTGGATGTGGTGAATGCTGTGCTCCCAGCATTCACTGCTCGTTCCCGCACATGCTCAGTGGCATCCTGGGAAGCCTGAGACTAGCTCCCAGGAGTCTGGGAGAGGCTAGAAACACGCCTACTCCCATGGGAGGAGAACCAGGAAGTGCAAAGAAGAATAGAAAAATAAAAGGTAATTACGGCGATTTAAATTTTTTTAAACGGCATGTCAGCATCTAGGCAAGGAAGAGAATACATACATATATTGTTCAAAATTTGGGTGGAACCCCGCTTTAAGAACTTTTCCCTTCTAGGAAGCACTGTCTCTGCAAGAAGGGGAACCTGTCCCTACACTAGCCACCCACATAAAGCGTGCCAAACCCAGGAGCCGGAGTCTTAAATAGCCTCTGCCCTTACCTAAGTTGGCCTTTGAGGTCATGTGGGGAGCCAGCATCCAATCGGACAGCTGTCTCCCTAGTGACTGCAGGAAGTTATAGAGGAACCAAGTTTCCCACAGCTTCCTTCCCATTCTTCATCCTACAAGCTCAAGTGGTGGCTCTAGGGTCTAAGACCCCGCTTTACCTGGAATTATGAAATACTGTAGGTCTTTGCGGTTTCTGATGCTTAGAGAAATTCACAGTAAGTAGCTGCTAAAGTGGATGCACAAACAGGAAATGCTTGAATTTTCTTCAGTGGTGGGTGCTTGTCTCCTTCAGTTCTCCCCCATTGTCTCGTGTGCCTTGTGTGGTTATGTCATCTGAAGTTGTTAGTGTGAAACCAGCAGTAGCAGAGGGTGGCACAGGACAGTTGGCTTGGGGAGCAGGAAGTAAGTGAGGGGGAACTTCTCCAGTGCGGTTCTAAATCATCTCAACTCTAATGATAACAATGGTTTTACAGTTTTCTCTATTCCTATTGGAGATATATCACTTTTTGTGTTGGAGACAAGATAGTCATGTGCAGAAATCTCCCCAATGCAGACATGGACAGCAATAAAAACCTTGTAGGGCAGTTGTGTCAAACTCAGTGTCATTGTCGGCCGCATCAGCATTATGATTGTTCTCAAAGGGATGGTTGTATCAGTAAGATTATATAAAACTAAGGGCTTTTTTTTCTCAGAGTATAGGTGCAGGAACTCAACCACACCCACCACACAACCGCATCGAATGGCGAGCGCGTCCAAATTGCACTAGCAGTGAGAGGATATTAAAGGGGCAATAAATACCAGTAGTGAGTTATGTGCGGAGTTCAGCGATGAGCTATGTACAGAGTGCAGAGTTCATGGGTGCGCTACATACAGAGTTCAGAGGTGCGCTATGTACAAAGTGCAGAGTTCAGAGTTGCCTTATGTACAAAGTGCAGAGATCATGGGTGCAATACATACAAAGTGCGGAGTTCATGGGTGCGATATGTACTGTGTGCAGGGTTCAGGGATGAACTATGTACACAGTGCAGTATTTCGGGGTGCGCTATGTACAAAGTGCAGTGCTGAGGAGTGCACTATGCACAGACTGCAAGGTTTCGGGATGTGTTATGCACAGTGTGTAGGGTTCAGCTCCCTTTTACAGGCTGTCCACATCTCACTTCCAACTCTCCTCCCTGGGTGCGAGGGCCACATGAAATGGCCTGCTGGGTTGGATTCCTCGGGCCTTGTGTTTGACACATGTTGTAGAGCAGTGGTTCTCAACCCTGTCCTCAAGTACCCCCAACAGGCCATGTTTTGGGAATTTCTCTTAGATAAAATAGCTGTCCAAAATACCAAGCCATTGACTCTAATTTAAAGCACCTGTGCAAGATAAAGGAAAACCTGCAAACATGGCCTGTTGGGGGTATTTGAGGACAGGGTTGAGAACCACTGTTGTAGAAAATCTATCATGCCCACACTCTACCCAAAAGCTAAATAAAAAAAAAATTGGCTGGACTTTCACTTTAAAACCTTGCATCATCGACTTTTGCATAAGCTGACATGCTGAAAAGTGAAAGTAATATGAATCATTTTCCAAGTATGTGTGTTGGGGACGTTTATTGCATGTTCATGGTTTTTGGATATATTTTTAACCAAGTCTTTATTTCCATCACTGTCCACTTATTGTTAATGTATCTGAGTGAACACAAGCCTACAAGGTGCCGCTTTGGCAGTGATGAAAGAGTGAGGTTAAACTCACACGCTTAAACATAATTGTTGCAGAGCTTTGTAAGGAACCACAAAAGATGAAGTTATGGGGTCTGGCCTTCCTCCAGTCCTTCGCTATTACACAGAATGCCGCATACAATACAAGCCAAAAGTAAATCTAACTTACCATGAAAAGTTTAGCTAATATCAACAATTTCATAACTAAAGTGGAAGTAGGAGAGAACCTGGGCAGAGGCCATGCGCAAGGCTGGTAATTCTGTTTGCATAGAAAAAGGCACATAAAATGATCTCACTTTGGAATGAAAGGAATGTTATTCACCGTTATAACTCTAAACATACTGTACATTGAAGAACTTCAAATGTAGTTTCTTTTCCAATGGTTTTTATTGAAAATAACATATAGAAAATATACAGTATACATTCCTTGAGTACAAAAGAAAGAAAAAGGAGACATATCTCGGCCAACATGGCCTGCAAGGATCACACAAACAGAATATGTCATCTCTACTATCTCTGCATGAATTGAAAACGGCTATCCGGTTGCTCACAACTAATTCTGACCCTTTCGCTCTCATAAATATGTATTCAAAATATAGTGTCATAAATTTGGAAATATAACTGTTCATTTTTGTATTTTCGTTGCCCCTAGAACTATTTCCATATCACTCCTGTATTAATTGGAGAGACGGTATGATGCCAGGGACCCGACCATCCACCCCATTTGGGATCTACACTGTGGACGGGAGGGCCCCAGCCCCACCTCCCTCCTCAAATGTAGTTTTAATACACTTCTTTTTATTGCTTTTGTAAAAATACAAAATGAAATACAAAAAATAAACATAGACTCGTTACAAAAATTGAAGAAGAATCCCCCGAGATTACAATAATCAAAATAGTAAGTAACCAAACATGGTCTCTAGTTGACCATGCAGGGTCATGGAATAAGAAATCTTCATAATAGGTAGCCTCACAGGGCTCCAGCCAAGGTGCATACAGACATAGCACAACAGTGCCCATAGTATATCATCCAAAAACTTAAAACATAAAACAGAAGGCAAAACCTGACAAAACAAAACCCCCCTCCCTTCCCATTTCACTTCCAAGCTGCGACTCCCAATGGGAATCAAGAAGGGACTGTTGGTAATCAATCAAAATCAGGCCGCTGCATTCCTATGGCTAGAGTAGGACAAACATTCAGAATCCTGAAGCTATAGGCAGTGCTGGTACAAAGTCATCTAGAGCCCAGGGCAAACATGACAAATCCCCCCCCCCCCCAAAAAAAAAAAAAAAAACGTCCCCCTCCTAGCACATATTCTCTACCCCTCAAATTTCCCCTAAGGGCAGAAATCCCCCCCCCCACTCCAAATCCCCCCTACTAGCACAAATACCCCCCCCCAAAAAAAAAATCCGATGTCAGCACAAATCCCTTCCCACCATGTTATCTTTCCTAGCACAACCCCCCCCCCCCATCCCCTCTCCTAGAACAAATTCTCTTCATCCATCCCCCCAAATCACCACTTCCAGCACATCTCCCCAAATGTCCCCTCCTAGAACAATTCTTATCCCCTGCAACCCCCCAAATTTCCCCTCCCAACACAAATTCCCTCCCCCTAATCTCTTCATGGTGCCCCCCCCCCCACCTCACATGATACCACAGTGCCCAAGACAGCTTCCCCTCCTGCCCACCCCTTGTCCCGACCCTGGCTATAGGGTCAGAGTATAAAGGACATATCAAAAGCCTTACAGCAAGAACATCATGGCTCAGCACTGGACAATGTCTCACCAGGTCAAAATAAAATATGTGGAAATATCTAGGGGCCATAAAATCATAGTACGGATAAATAAGACTGACATGATAGGGAATAACATTATGAGTGGAGGGACTGGTAGAGGGTCTGGCTAGCCATGGCTGCCAAACCTTGCAAATTTTGTGGGGCATCCTCTGCTTAGATACGTGGCCTTTTAATATAGCACCATTTTATTAACTAGACCTTTATATTGTGTGAATGTTGCATCAAAAATCTTTACTCTACTCAGCTCTATTCTACTTGGGAGGAAAGTTTTTGGAGTTGTGGTTTACACTTTTGGCCACAGCAATTATAGTTATGGAGAACTATTTGCCAGATTTTACAAACCAGTATATATGTAGAACCTGACATTCTGCAGGGAATTAATGTAAATAGCCCAGAATATTGACAGAAATATACCAGTATATGGGCATCACTAGGCCTCTGGTACATGACCGAGGTCTCCTGCTGGATGCCCCAGGTCTTGTGACACCCAGCCAGCATGCACACAGTAAATGATCTCCTGCCGTAAAGTACCTGCATAGTTCTGCCACTGATGTCACTAACCAGAGAAAGTTGGGTGTGAGCAAAAGAGCATTACCTTTCTTGGCGGACATCTTCTGCAACGAGGAGCCGGAACGCAGCCTGGCCGGTCCACACCCAATTAGGAGGTTACTCCAAACATAGGATAGACATAGTTCCCAAGCCTACTCCTCTGGAACCTCTCCTTAGCTATAACACCTTCCCTAACAGACAGGGAACCTGTCCATACACTCAACACTCGCAAAATCCCTGCCAAACCCGGGAGCCAGTGTCTTATATAGACATTGCCCTGACCCAAAATGGCCACGGGGTCAGTCAGGGCACCAGCGTCCAATTGGACACCTGTTCCCTTGACAGCAGGAAGTCATGGAGGAATAAAGTTTCTCACCCCTTCCTTCTCCTTCTGCACCGACACTAAAGCCTAGCACCACCTACAAAAGGGAGCACAGACTGCACCTGTCTACACACTGACCACGAATATAAGGGGGGAGGGGGGACCTTCTCCACTGACCACCAAGGTAAGAGGGTCCTTTTCCACCGGCCAGCAATTTTAGGGTAAGTATCCCCTTGCATTTATAGTCATTGGACTATTGATGTAAGGGGGTCCTCCCTGCTGACAGCCAATGTAAAAGGATCCTACTTTACTGACCACCAATGAAGGGGGCACTTCACTATAGCCAATGAAGTAAGGGGGTGCTTCATTATTGACCACCAATGTAAAGGAGCACTTTACTGCTAACTACTAATGTAAGGGGGAACTTCACCAATAAATATTGATGTGTTAGGTTCCTCTCTCCAAAATAACCAATGTAAAAAGATGGTTCTTGACTGGCAATCAATGAAGTAGACACTTCACTACTGCCTACCAATTTAAGGGGGTGCTTTACTACTGACCACCAATTTAAGGGAGCACTTCACTACTGACCTCTAATTTCAAGAGAGTACTTCATCACTGACTATCAAGGGTACTTTCTCCCTGACAACCTGTGCAAGAGGATCCTCCTCAACTGACCACCAGTGAAGGGGACACTTCACTCCAAACCACCCATTTAAGCGGACGCTTCACTAATGACCACCAGTGTAAGGCAGCACTTCACTACTGATAACTAATGTAAGGGAACACTTTTCCACTAACCACCAATGTAAGAAGTACTATACCACTAACCACCAATGTAAGGAGAATTTTATTACTGACCACCAATGCAAGGGGGCATTTCTGCACTGACCACCAATATAGGAGGGCACTTCTCCCTTTACCGTCAATGTAGGGGGAATTTTTTTTTTTTTTTGGATAATCTTTTGTCCATAGGTGTGTGTGTTTCTGTGAGACTGTCATTTGTGGAACAGTAACTATGTTACATTTCTTTGAAATATCGGCAAAGTGTATATAGCAATTAGGCTCAAGTTTTATTTAACCACTCCACTGTCAGACATGCCTACTGCTCGGTGCAAAATGGTCACTTGTTCTATTTGCCAGGTGCGCCACAGCTTTTCTGTTAGCTTGGCCAAGGGTGCTCTGGGTCATGTATAATGATAGCAATACCCAAGATCCAGTAGCCTGAGCATAACTATAACTATTTTAACCAATTCTGAATGCATGTTTTCTAGTTTTGTTGCACATAATATGATAGCTTACATATAAATCTTGAGTCTTTTGTACAAAAATGTGTCACATGCAAATTTAGGGGAAAAAAATCCCTAGATGGGGATATATCCTTTTATCTCTCGCCAAAACTGTTGCAACTCCCTTCTCATTGACCTGCCTCTCCATAGGCTCCTCCCCTCTTCAGTCTATCATGAATGCTGCTGCCAGACTTATCCACCTTACCAACCGCTCAATGTCGGCCAACCCTCTTCTCCAATCCCTACACTGGCTCCCAATTACCCAGCAAATTAAATTGAAAATACTAACCACCAGGGGAGTTGCTAGGTCTACAAAAGATATAGGGCTAGAGCCCATAGCAGCGAGGTAAAGAAAGTCATACGCTTGGGTGGGCATACACATGTATATACAGTAATATATGTGTGTGTGTGTATATATCCCCAGAGAGCCCCCCATTTACATCGGGGTCCCCAGAGAGTCCCCCTTACATCAGGGTCCCCAGAGAGCCCCCCTTACATTAGGGTCCCCAGAGAGCCTCCCCCTTAAAATCAGGGTCCCCAGAGAGCCTCCCCCATGCATCAGGGTCCCCAGAGAGCCCCCACTTACATCAGGGTCCCACGAGAGCCTCCCCTCCCCTTGGGGACCCCTGCAGAGACTCGGGGCTATGGGACCCAGATTTGGGGCTATAGCCCCAAAAGCCACCCCCTAGCGACGCCACTGCTAACCACAACACACAAAGCCATTCACAACTCTGCCCCGAGCTACATCACCATTCTTGTCTCCAAATATCACCCAAATCGTCCTCTCCTCTCTTCTCAAAACCTCCTACTCTCAAACTCTCTCGTCTCCTCCTCCCATGCTCGTCTCCAAGATTTCTCCAGAGTCTCTCCCATCCTCTGGAACTCGCTACCTCCACCGGCCTGGTTATCCCCTACTCTTGCTACCTTCAGGCGATACCTTAAAACTCATCTCTTCAGGAAAGCCTATCACGTCTCCAAATAATCTTCTACCACTTCCATCAGCTCATTCCCCACAGTTACAACCTTTTTGTACCACCTGCTCCACCCTATTAGATTGTAAGCTCTTCTGAGCAGGGCCCTCTTAATCCTCTTGTATTTTATTGTCCTCTGGAACTTGCTACTTCCACCGGCCTGGTTATCCCCTACTCTTGCTACCTTCAGGCGATCCCTTAAAACTCATCTCTTCAGGAAAGCCTATCACGTCTCCAAATAATCTTCTACCACTTCCATCAGCTCATTCCCCACAGTTACAACCTTTTTGTACCTTTAATAAAAAGGGGGGAGAAAAAAATGACTCAAATACTCCTATATACCGAACCGGACCTCCCTCTAAAGGGTTGGACGGCCTTACATTGGTCCCAACCTCTTACGGGGATTAAGAACCGGTTTTACCGTCTAGATCCTGTTTCTCGGCTAGTGGTTATAGATCAGAGAAGCAGGGATTTAGTTGTCCTCTGAGTTATAATCAATCATACATATATCATGTGGCAAGCACAAAGAAACTCTTCTGTGAGGACAAACCGGTACTAAAGGTATAATGCTTTATTCAATAAACTATCCGTATACTAACCTTTTTGTACCACCTGCAATAGGGTAATAGGGTGGGCCTATTAGATTGTAAGCTCTTCTGAGCAGGGCCCTCCTAATCCTCTTGTATTTTATTGTATTATAACTTTATTGTCTCCTTTTTATATTGTAAAGCGCTGCGTAAACTGTTGGTGCTATATAAATCCTGTATAATAACAATAATACTAATATGCTAGGCAGCAGAACAAGCAGCCATAGTGAACATGCTTTGACCTGTAGTACCTCTGAAGCTGCCCAAATCTATTTTGTGCATTACAGTGTGGAATCATGTCTGCCATGTATCTAATATTTAATGCAGAAACCTTAGATTTTTTTGTTTTTTCGCAGACGGCTTATTCCTTAAGAGGCTCTATTCAGCAATAAGCTGCCTTAAAACAGAGTCTTACAATGGTATCATTATGCACTGCTGCCATAGGAACCAATACCCATCTCTCGCTCTCATCTTCATATTTTAATTTATTCCCACTCACTGCTGGTGCTAAGCCAGTGCTCACTGGCATTGCCATTTTTGGAACATGACTCATACTCTGAGTGACATCACCAGTAATATTCGGAAAGCAGACAGGGTGCTGAAAGGACCTGAGCCGACGAGTGGAAAGGCTGCCTAATGTGCCACATTAAAAAAAAATAAAAAAAATAGTAAGGACATTGCTAGACACAATGCTATATTGTTTACGGCACAGCCCTCTTTATCTCATTCACAGCATATCAAGCATTGTATACAGCTGAGGTTCTTCTCAGTCAATGGTCCTGGATGGAGGGTTATAGATGCCACAGCTGCTACTATGCCAGTCCCAGCTGGAAAGACACGAGCGTCTTTAGGCCCTTAGTTAAACGCAGAGACTCCAATCCTTATGATAGACCCTGAGGGCTCTTTCTCATCTGCATTGTGAAAGCTTAAGATCAACTGCAGTTCCAAAAGTACAGAAATGTTGCCACCTAAAAAAGGACTTAGCATCAGAAATACACTATATTACGGAAAGTATTTGGTCGCCTGCCTTTACACGCACATGAAATTTAATGGCATCACAGTCTTAGTCCATAGGGTTCAATATTGAGTTGGCCCACCCTTTGCAATTAGAACAGCTTCAACTCTTCTGGGAAGGCCGTCCACAAGGTTTGGGAGTGTCTATGGGAATGTTTCACCGTTCTTCCAGAAGAACATTTGTGAGGTCAGGCACTGTTGTTGGATGAGAAGGCCTGGCTCACAGTCTCCGCTCTAATTCATCCCAAAGGTGTTCTATCAGGTTGAGGTCAAGTTCCTCCACCCCAAACTCTTCAACCATGTCTTTGTGGACCTTGCTTTGTGTACTTGTGTGCAGTCATGTTGGAACAGGAAGGGGCCATCCCCAAACTGTTCTCATAAAGTTGGGAGCATGAAATTGTCCAAAATAGCAGTTCCCTTCACTGGAACTAAGGAGCCAAGCCCAACCCCTAAAAAATATCCTACACCATGATCCCCCCTCCACCAAATGATTTGGACCAGTGCACAAAGCAAGGTCCATAAAGACATGGATGAGCAATTTTGGGGTGGAGGAACTATCGGTGGCCCTTGAGGGTGCTCCCGAGTCTGGGGGGAGGGTGACCTTGGGCCTGGGGCTCGGGTTGTAGAGAGATCCTCTTAAGAGACACAGACGAGACCTGTCCAGAAGCACGAAAACAAGAGTAAGGACAGAAGGAGGCAGTGAGCACGTTTGGGAGATCTCCAGGAAGGAGGCGGCCAGGTAGCTGGTGAGTGTGGCAGTCTGGGAGGACTATGGGAAGTAGCCAGGAGGGTTAGTGAAAGGGGCAGCAGGAGCCAGGTAGACTGGCAGTGCCTGAAGAGGTGGTGCTGGGATCAGTAGCCACAGGAATGTAGCTGAACACTGGACTTTTTCTCAACACAACCAAAGGGGCCCGTGGTCCCTACCTGTAATGGGCTTTTGCTTGATCTGGCTGAGTGCCTTACCAGATTCATCAAACAGTGTTCCAGCTGGGTCTATGTTCTTTCTGCAAGCAAGTGATGTGCTGGAGGAAGAGGAGTGTATGCAGAGAGTGTATATCGTTGAAGTGTCCCTGAGGAAGTTTGTTCCAGTCAAGTGGGCATCCCATAATTATCCCATCCTCTTGCAAGTTTATTAACCCCTGATAAAACTAAAAAACAAAGTTGCTGGACTGTTTTCCTGTTTCAAGTGAGCCTGTGGAAATTCAATGTGATTGGCTGTACAGGGTGGGGGATCCCTATTCATCAGCAGCTCCCACGGGGGGATGCGCTACACTAACAAAAGGTAGGAATCTGCAACAAATGTTGTTGAAATCCCTGCAATGTACATAGATCACCCAGAGGGGAATGTTTTTTTTTCTCAACAAAAGTTTATTATCTGCTCACCCATTCACCATTGAGCGTTATAATGTTCTAAATGAAGTCCATTGAGAGTTCCTACCAAAATAATGAAGAATTTGAGATGACTGTGATGAGAATGAAGTGGAATAAACAAACTGGTGTGTGGCTGTGATTCAGAGCTTCGGGGGTGGTTGTATGTGGGAACAACACAGCAAATTAATAACACATGCAAAAACCTACAGACAGACCCGACTGCACTGCCTGGGGATAAATAATAGTTGTGTGATTTAAAGTAAATCTATTTCAATCATGGGCAGTTCAAGTTAGGCATACTATGCTGAGCAAATTTACTTACTGCTGAGGAAAAAAAACTAGAAATAATATCACATGCAAACTTAAAGAGGAACCAGATCCAGAGCTCCAAAATCCTACTTTGCTTTTATATTAATTTTATTAGATTCCAAATTGTCTAGAGAAGTACGCATACAACGTGGTGAGGAGCAATAAAGATTAATTCCTTAGAAAGACTTCTGCGCTACTATATTATATGTGAATGAATAGTGTTATGCCCCGTACACACGGTCGGATTTTCCGACGGAAAATGTGTGATAGGACCTTGTTGTCGGAAATTCCGACCGTGTGTAGGCTCCATCACACATTTTCCATCGGATTTTCCGACACACAAAGTTTGAGAGCAGGATATAAAATTTTCCGACAACAAAATCCGTTGTCGGAAATTCCGATCGTGTGTACACAAATCTGACGGACAAAGTGCCACGCATGCTCAGAATAAATAAAGAGATGAAAGCTATTGGGCACTGCCCCGTTTATAGTCCCGATGTACGTGTTTTACGTCACCGCGTTCAGAATGATCGGATTTTCCGACAACTTTGTGTGACTGTGTGTATGCAAGACAAGTTTGAGCCAACATCCGTTGGAAAAAATCCTAGGATTTTGTTGTCGGAATGTCCGAACAAAGTCCGACCGTGTGTACGGGGCATAAGTGTTGCTGCAAGATCAAAATAGTGAACACCATTCACTACAAAAGCTTCAAATAATGCACAATTAATAAATAAATTGTATAAGTGATCCAGCGCAATACCTCTAATATAATAAGTGCCCTTTCACACTGAGGCGGGGGCAGCGGCGGCGGTAAAACACCGCTATTGTAAGCAGCGCTTTACCGTCGGTATGCGGCCGCTAGCGGGGCGGTTTTACCCCCCTGCTAGCGGCCGAGAAAGGGTTAAAACCACCATAAGGCGCCTCTGCAGAGGCGCTTTGCCGGCGGTATAGCCGCGCCGTCCCATTGATTTCAATGGGCAGGAGCGGCAAAGGAGCGGTATACACTCCACTCCTTCACCGCTCCGAAGATGCGGCTAGCAGGACTTTTTTTCCCGTCCTGCTAGCGCACCGCTCCAGTGTGAAAGCCCTCGGGGCTTTCACACTGGAATTAAAGCAGCGGCACTTTCGGGTCGGTTTGCAGGCGCTATTATTAGCGCAATAGCGCCTGCAAACCGCCCAGTGTGAAAGGACCCCAAATAAACCAATAAATAAATATAATGTGAAATCTCCAATATAAATGGTGTATATAATAAATAAATACTCCTCAAAATAATAAATATTTATACAACTAATCAGTGAATAATTAATAGTCCATAAGTGCTGATTAAACGTGGATAAAGTGCTGTTATAATAAATTCAATGTGAACGAACACAGTGAACATGAGTTGATAGATGATCTTGTGACTTTCGTGATAACCACACCACCGCTATGTGCTCACAGAACATGTGTGTCCTTTAAAGATGCGATCCTCGTAGCCGGGACAGTGGTGTTGATCCGTTCTGTTTATGGGGGAAAACCCCTCCCTGTGGTTGGTGGACTCCACATGTAAAGTAATAATAAGGCCTCCAATAGGGTAAATCACAGGCTCTGTATGGTATAGTGCTGAGGGAATCTCATCTGAAATCTCATCCAAGGTCTACTGTGTGCAGACAGTAGGCCTATCAGGATGTCATCCTTGACCAGAACTCCATAGACTGTGTCTAAATATTATATTATATATATATATTATATATATTATATTAGAGGTATTGCGCTGGATCACTTATACAATTTATTTATTAATTGTGCATTATTTGAATAAAGATTAATTGCATAAAGGCTTAAAGTGGCTCTAAAGGTACAAGGTTTTTACCTAAGGTAAAAAACCTTCTGCATGTAGCTTTGGTATATGATGTGCTGCCCTCGGACCTGGGCATTTGTAGCAGGAAAATTGATTAGGCTAAGAGCATTGATCTGTACTAGCCTCATGTTCCTAGTTTTGTATTGTCTTCTGTAGCATATCCCCAGCCCAAAATGTAACATGTCCACACTTTCTGGCCTTCATTTTCTCTGTTAGGTCTGCAGTTTCTGACAGTCCTCTCAAACATTTCATATAGTGAAGATTATGTGTGGCCCTTTGGTGGAGTAAGGGGCTACATTTGAGGCCACCTTTAGCTCATAGATTGACAACCACTACTTTATACCTTTGATCAGGGGCTTTTTTTCTTTGAGAATAGGGTACAACCCCCTTCTAAGTCACAAATTTTCTCCGCCCCCTGCCCACTCCTGAGCACCGTCCCTTGGTTACATCCCTTACCCACCTCTGAGCACCGCCCCTTGGTTCCACCCTCTACCCGAACATCGACAGATCAGGGCCTGACATCAAGCGAGTAATGCGATGACTGACGCGTTTCAGGGGAGAACCCTCTTCCTCAGAGCCTAAGCGGGGTTCTCCCCTGAAACGCGTCAGCCATCGCATTACGCGCTTGATGACAGGCCCTGATCTGTCGATGTTCAGAACTGTGTATCTGTAACTTTGTCCTTGCCTGTTATCCATGCTCGTTTGTGAGTATATATTTTGCTGTTTTACACTTCAATAAAGTTTTACCAGTGATAATGCACTAGGTCGGTGCGCCCTCCTTTTCTCTTTTTTCTTCAGTCTGCGAATACCCAATTATTCTGAGGAGGGCTGCAAGACGGCAGATACTACTGAATGTATTCGGTCACACCACACATTGAGGAAATAGACACCTGAGCGCAGGAGAGTTTTCTATTGTGTCCACCCTCTACCCACCTCTGAGCACCATCCCTTGGTTCCACCCCCTACCCACCTCTGAGCACTGTCCCTTGGTTCCACCCCCTACTCACCTCCAAGCGCTGTCCCTTGGTTCCACCACCTACCCACCTCTGAGCATTGTCCCTTGGTTCCACCCCCTACCCACCTCCAAGCACCATCCCTTGGTTATACCCCTTACCCCCTCCCAGTTTCACCCCCAGGGCCGGATTTGCCACAAGGCCACCGAGGCCAGGCCTCGGGGCGGCAGTCGTGCAGGGGCGGCGCCGCTCTTGCGTCGACTTTGCGGCCGCCCCCCCCCCCCCCTTTTGGGCTGCCCATGAAAGTCTATTAGGGGCACCGGTGCCCGTAGAAAAGATGACCGCAAGCCGACCACGCAACTGCGCATGCGCCGTTCCAAAGCCAGCCGGGCTCGGGAAAGCTCATACGCCCTCGGCCGGGCGGCGCATGCGCAGTAGCGTGATTGCACCGGCAAACGCCATTTTTGAAAAAATCAAGAGTAGGTAGTAATGTCAGCGTTGCGGCGGCGGGGAAGAGAGATGACATCTCTCATTGCCCGCACTGCTGTTCCACCCTCCTCCATCTGGTGGCAGACAGCATGGCAAGTGACATCCCCATCTGGTGGCAGGCATGGTGGCAAGTGACATCCACATCTGGTGGCAGACAGCATGGCAAGTGACATCCCCATCTGGTGGCAGGCATAGCGGCAAGTGACATCCCTATCTGGTGGCGGGCATGGTGGCAAGTGACGTCCCCATCTGGTGGCAGGCATGGTGGCAAGTGACATCCCCATATGGTGGCAAGCAGCGTGGCAAGTGACATCCCCATCTGGTGGCAAGCAGAGTGGCAAGTGACATCCCCATCTGGTGGCAGGCAGAGTGGCAAGTGACACCCCCATCTGGTGGCAGGCAGCGTGGCAAGTGACATCCCCATATGGTGGCAGGCATAGTGGCAAGTGACATCTCCATCTGGTGGCAGGCATAGTGGCAAGTGACATCCCCATCTGGTGGCAGGCATGGTGGCAAGTGACATCCTCATCTGGTGGCAAGCAGCGTGGCAAGTGACATCCCCATCTGGTGGCAAGCAGAGTGGCAAGTGACATCCCCATCTGGTGGCAGGCAGCGTGGCAAGTGACATCTCCATCTGGTGGCAGGCATAGTGGCAAGTGACATCTCCATCTGGTGGCAGGCAGTGTGGCAAGTGACATCTCCATCTGGTGGCAGGCATAGTGGCAAGAGACACGCTCAGGGCTCCCAATGACTCTGCATTATGGTGAGTTGAACTATTTCATTTTATAGTACAATGTAATGATAGAAATAATGTGTTTCAATCATCCTGACACCAGACCAACCATGGTGCCGGGGATGATTGAAGCTCTAACACCAGCCATTGCCCTGAAAAATTGCCCGCGAAAAATCCTTACCCCTCGCGCGCTTACCCTGAAGTATTTTTAGTCTGTACAATTAAAGCCAGTTATTTTCAGTGTTCTCGTGTGTGGAGATTTGTTTTTGATTGATCTATTGTAGCAGTCATCGATAAAGGACGAGAAAGGGAGGCTCGAAATGATAATGAAAGTATGGAATGGTAATGAAGGGCTGGGCATGACAAGGTGGAACAGGAGACAACTGAGGGTTAAAAAGTAAATGGAAGTAAGAGGGAGGGGATTGAAATTAACTTAGGGGGTGGAGAGATATAAAAGGAATAGGCGGGGTTTAAGCAGGAGCAGTGTGAGGAGACAGACAAAGGGGAAGTTGCCCACCCACCCTCCCTTTTGGTTTTTTGTTGTGGGTATTTTCCGGTTTGCTGTTTCTGTTTTTCTTTATTACAGGTGAATGGATCACGGTCGTCATAGCAGCGCTTTATCGGCGGCATCTTTGGTCTCTGATGGTGGTACAAAATAAACAGAGGTGATGGTAAATGGTGGGGGGCTTTCAGTATTATGTGCCCCTCTGGTGTGTTCTTACAGCGGAAGGCTAGGCTGGAAGACAAATGTTTACACTGCGGGAAGGGTGTTGTCACCGTGCTGTTTTAAATACGGCTGGAGGCCTGGTATGGTAAAATTATGGTACCGCAGTGTAATGGTGATGGTGAAGTTTTGAAATGGAGGAGGTGAAGTTAAGAGTGCCATCAGAAGACCAAAAATTGGGAGGTGTCAGAACTGTCAGTTAAAAAAAGTTGTACATAGTTGTACAAATGTTCATTAAAAAAAGTTATTTAAAGTTATTTAAAAGTTGGTTTTATAGTTTTATAATAAAGGAGGCTGCTATGGCCGTTTTTTTACTCCAAAACAACTCCTGTGTGTGTTATCTAATTATTATAGATAAGAAAGGGAAAAGGAAAGGGAATTAGTAAATGAATAGTGGGTATTGGAAGTTGGGGATATTAGTTCCTACACTGGTCATGGTGGTGTGTGTGTGTGTATATGTGTGTGTGTTGGGGGGGGGGGGGGCGGCATTGAAGGACCCGGCCTTGGGGCGGCAAAGGGAGTAAATCCAGGCCTGTTCACCCCTTTTGGAAAATACAGCACCAAATATAATTTTGTGGTGCTACGTGATTTGTATGGAATTTTTTAATGATAACAAGGAAAGCAGTAAAAATAGATTCCTACAGCCAGCATCAATAGACCCCCCCCCCCAACAATAAATCTCCCCCAGCAACAATAGACCTCCCACTAAAAACAATACCACCCCCCAGCAAAATAAATCCACCCCAGCAACAATAGATCTCCCAGCAGCCAGCATCAATAGACTCCTCCTTCAATAGCCCAGATCATAAGCAATTGTGCTACAAGTCTGAAAATTGCTTTCTAAGCTATTACTAGACTTGCCAGGCTTCACGAGTTTGTTGCACAGTTGCAGCAATTCCGCATTGCATGACGCCAAATCAACTTTCTTTGCCAACACTCTGCAAGTTTGCTGCAAGTCTGGTTCAGTTATGTTGTGCAATAGTCATCCCACCTCAGGAGTCATTGTGGCTGAATGTCCATGCTGTAGACTTGCAGAGCTCTTGTTGTAGGCTCACCAATGCATCTTTGCTCTTGCTAGAGACTTGCCACGCAAATTTGCTACAAATTGGAAAAGTGTCAACTAGAACTTCTGCTTCAAGTGCTCTGCAAGTGTACAACTCGCCAGTAAAAATGTGCAGCAAGTTAACAAACTTACAATTCAACACTGCCAGAAATTTTTGGCAAGTTATCCTTGCTATCTTAGAGAAAGTTTTTTCCCAGCAACAATAGGTCCTTCCCAGCAACAATAGATCCCCGCCAGCAACAATAGTCCTCCTGCAACAATAGATCTCCATCCAGAGATAAAAGATCCCCAGCAGCCAGCAATAGACCCTCCAGCAATTCCCAGCCATTACATACATTCAGTGCAAGAGGTTCCGGAACTGCGTTCCCGCTGAAAAAAGCCCTGCCCTTGATGCACCCTGGATTTATTAAGATCTCCTCTGGGGTCACAGAGTGTGCCAGGGTCCTAAGATCAGCATGCTTTTCAATAACTCAAATACCATCCTGATTATCTTCAATCCAGAGAAGCCTAAACATCAGAGGAACAATCGCCCTTCTGGCCATTATTTAGTTCCAGGTTTACCTTAGGATTTAGGCTGATCGCATGCTTTGGTCCAGCTATGGCTTTTAAATGTGATCCATGCTAACAGCACTTCAAAGAGAACAGTACAAGCATGACAATGCCAGTAGTACAATCTATGGCAGCCTTCATTTAAAACGACATTTGTTTGCCTTTCATTTCAACACAGCATTTTTTTTTTTTGTTTTTTTTTTTGATGGAGCTATTGAAATAAGTACTTGAACGTGCCAACGCACTGACTCACAGCAATTATTTCAGCAATGTAATGAGTTTAATGATCTTAACTATTTACTGAGGTTAGGCATTGTACTTTGAAAAGAGGCATGTTATATGGTGAACGGAGAAATTACAAAGCACAGATCACACAAAAAGGATCTCAAACACTCCATTATTTTTTTTTATTTTTTTTTTTTACAGTATCGGTTTATTAATTGGAGTTTATTAATGGGAGCTGCTCAAAGGAAAGCAGTATTTTTGTTGAAAAGATTCATATAATGTACCGGCCTACGCTGTGTGTGATGTTCGGAGCTTAAATTATATTATATGTGCAATATCTGAACCAACTTTATTTTTAATAGAGTAATCAAACTAACACCTGTACTTGGCCATCTGTTCTCTGATACCTCTATAGAATCCTAACATCAATACATGAATCAAAAATACTTTTTAATCCAACTTCAAATTAATTTGAAGTCACAGCTGACTGTGATTCCATAGGCATTTACCACCTCTGCATCAAAACCGAAACAAATATCCATGTATGAATTAGTACTAATTAGTTATAAATGTGTAAATGTGTCTGTTTCATTATACAAATAAGCATTGACTTTCTTGTATAGTTTGCAATTATGTATTGATTTGTAAGTGTACTGTCTGCCCTCATGTTATAAAGCGCTGCGCAAACTGTTGGCGCCATACCTGTATAATAATAATAATAATGACAATTTGACTGATACCAGAATCTCCACTTTAAGTGGAACTTCACTCTCTCATTCCACAATGATTAATTTTAATCCTCAAGCTGCTAGTATTAGTAAATAGATAGGAAGGTATAATATATTTACTTGCTTTAACTACTTAAAGTGTAAGTAAACCCCCCTATCGTTTTCAGCCAAGGAAGCTGCCATCTTTGCCTCTGTTTAATCTACAACTGCCATGATGCTGCACATGTGATCAGTTATGATACCAGCCATTGGATGGTTTGACAGTTTGGTTGAGAGCACAACCAATGGGAGTGTTACATTGTTGGCACGTGCCAGAAATGAAACTGTTTTTTAAAACTGGTAAATGGATGGGTTTACTTCCGCTTTAAGGACTGGGCGTATTTTTCAAACTTGGTGTTTACAAGTTAAAAGTTTTTATTTTGCTAGAAAATTACTTAGAACCCCCAAACTTTATTTATTTTTTTTCAGACACCCTAGAGAACAAAATGGCGGTCGTTGCAATACTTTATGTCACACCCCATTTGCGCAGTAGTCTTACGAGCGCTATTTTTTTTTGAAAAAAATTCACTTTTTTGAATTAAAATATAAGACAAGTAAAGCCGCGTACACACGAGCGGAATGTCCGACAGAAAAAGTCAGACGGAAGCTTTTCATCATCTATTCCGATCGTGTGTAGGCCCCATCGGACTTTTTTTTTTTTTCGACGGACCTAGAAATGGAGCATGTTCTGAATATTTCCGACGGAACCAGTTCCTATCGGGAAAACCGCTCGTCTGTATGCTGCTCCGACGGACCAAAAACGACGCATGCTCTGAAGCAAGTACGAGACGGAAGCTATTGGCTACTCGCTATTGCACTTCCTTTTTTTAGTCCCGTCGTACGTGCTGTACTTCACCGCGTTCTGGGCGGTCCGACTTTGGTCGGACTTTGGTTTGACCGCTTGCATGGAATTCCGTCGGAGTTCCGTCGGAGAAACCTTCGAAGTTTATTTGACGGCAAAACCGGTCATGTGTACAGGGCATTTGACCAATTTTTTTTATATTGTGAAAGATAATGTTACGTCGAGTAAATTGATACCCAACATGTCACAAATTGCACCCGCACCTGGAATGGCGACAAACTTTAACCCTTAAAAATCTCCATAGGCGACGTTTATTAATTTCCACAAATTACCAGTTTTGGGTTACCGAGGAGGTCGAGAGAGTGAGTGCTAGAATTATTGCTCTCACTGTAACAATCATATCAATACCTCATATGGGTGGTTTAAACACCGTTTTCATATGCGGGCGTGACTTATGTATGCGTTCGCTTTTGCGTGCGAGATCGGTGGGATGGAGCACTTTAAAAAATAAATCTTATTTTTTTTACTTTTTTTTTTTACACTGTCCTTTTAAAAAAAAAAATGTTGGATCACTTTTATTCCTTTTACAAGGAATGTAAACATCCCCTGTAATAGAAAAAAAGCATGACAGGATCTCTTTAATGTGAGGGTGGGGTCAAAAAGACTAAAATGCACTAAAAAAATAAAAGAATAAATGTCTTTTTTTAACAAAAAAAAAAAATCCCCTTTAGGACCAATGGGCAGAAGTGACGTTTGACGTCCCTTCCGCCATCCAATGGTATGGAGCCGAGTGGGGGCCATCTTTCTCTCACTCGGCTCCAGGCCTTACAGGAGAAAGAACCCGATCGTCTCCGTCGCTAACGAAGGCTCCGGTAAGCGGCGGAGAGGACCGGAGCGCGGCGGGAGGGGGGGGGGCCCACTCCCACCCCCGATAAAAGTGACCTCGCGGTGAATCCGCCGCAGAGACCACTTTTATCTGAAAGCAGACCGCCCGCTGTTGAAGAGGATACCGCGGTTATGGCAGCTATCTGCTGCCATAATAACAGTATTCCGCTTCAAACAGCCGATGTACAACGTCGACGGGCGGTCCGCAAGTAGTTAAACATTTTTATTTTTTTTTATTTTTACATTTACTTCAATTACTTCCTGGTTTCTTGCCTAAGCAAATGATGTCATATATCCCAGAAGTCTTCAGGAGGGGAGGCTAAGCACAGTGTCCTGCATGCATGGATTCCAGGAAGTAAATACTACACGAATCATCTGCCCTTACCCAAGATGGCGACAGCCAGAAATGCTGGGGGGTGTTTTTCAAAGTTATTTCTCAACAAAATAAAGCATGGAAACATGGATGGATTGGGGAGTTTGATTTAAATATTAAAAATTCCTTACATAAATTGGTAGAAGGGGGGGTGTAAGGCACAGTGAACACAATGCATTTGGAGGAGGGAGGAGGGATAGGGGTTGGGTAAAATT
This sequence comes from Lithobates septentrionalis, assembly GCA_037952835.1. Taxonomy (NCBI): domain Eukaryota; kingdom Metazoa; phylum Chordata; class Amphibia; order Anura; family Ranidae; genus Lithobates; species Lithobates septentrionalis. The sequence goes on along the minus strand of JBBDGP010000784.1, from coordinate 174,228 downwards.
TATAATTAATCCTTTTTGTTTTTGTTTTTGTTTGTGTTTTGGGGTTTTTTCTTTTTTTTTTTTTTTTGAGACGGGGATATAGTTGATGTTGATAAGGATGTTTCCATTTTTTGATAAATATGAACATATATGATATGATGTTTTTTTATGGATATGTTGAATACTAATAAAAATATAATAATAGAAAAAAACAAATTCCTTACATGAAAGCTTTATATGAACATCGGGGTTGTCCAAAAAATATAGTAAAGTATGGGATGTTTGGTGTTACTCGGATTTTACCATTACCAATGAAGAATATAAGTATGGCATGTTAGGACTTTCAAATAAACAGATGGTTGTATTCTATATAAGTACCTTTACGTATTCATTCATTATGTACCTTGTCCATAAACAGACTGCAACTGTAGATGCTTATTTTTTGTTTTAATTTTCCATTTATTGTTCTATTGTTTTCCTCTTGTACAAGATTGTAAGTACCTTGTAACCGGAATACACAGTAAGTTTTTACTTCTGTATTTTGCTTACTTTTGCAATAAAAAGTTATTTTTTTAAAATATAAAAAAAACTAAATAAATAGTGTTTTTGCTTTGTGGTGCTCTGATACAGTGACGATCCTCTTTAAAGTGGAACTCAACTGTATCTGAGGACCACAAATTAAAAACGCAATTTAATTCATTGTAACATTCAAAACAAACTCACCCATCCATCCATGCCTGCAGGCTGTATTTTACTTTGGGAAATCACTATGAACAACGCCTCCCTAGCATTTCTAGCCGCGGCCATCTTGAGTAAGGGCAGAAGATTGATGTAGCATTTACTTCCTTTTAGCTTTTAGCTCAGGCATGCAGGCAGGAGGGTGGGCTTAGCTGAGAAAGCCCCCCCTCCAGACGAAAGAGAACAATGCCCGGGATGACAACTGGGATGTATCACATCATTGTGGCCTAGGCTAGAAACCAGGACGCAACCGAACAAATGTAAAGAAAAGTTTAAAGAGTAGTTCCACTTTTGTTGAGAAAAAAAAAAACATTCCCGGGTGGGCGAACTGTGTACATTACAAGAATTGCAACAGACTTTGTTGCAGATTACTAACTTTTGATATTCTGAAGGAATAGCTGTTTGTTTGTGTCCATGTGAAAAGTAAATCTGTATGGGAGTGACTTTTTAAATTATCAGTCCGCTGCTGCACCTGCATGGCTCTAATGAGGAAAATCACAGGGTCTGTGTCCCTTTAGATGTGATTTCCTTTGAGAATATCTTACCAAAAATGACTTTTTTTTGTCAATCATTTTTATTAAGATTATAAACCGTACAGATATAAAACCATACAGTACAGTGTAGAAAAGTACCGGTACATAATAACATCAATGACATACATCAGTAACACTAATTTGGGCTATGACTGTAATTCTTAAGGGCAGAAGATACATCCTCCGAAGAGGAGCTGCATGACAGAGGGACGTTCTCATAGAAGACGAGGGGTCAGCTCAGCAGTGAATCAATCACGGTAGCTGGTCTTGGTGTTTGAATACACAGCCCTCAAGCCGGGAGTGGGATCAATGGCGGCCGACCAGCCTTCCTACACTGCTCCCCAAACTACCAAAATGTTTAATAAGTAGGAAGAAGAGAAACAGGGAAGAATAGAAAGAAGTAAGGGGAAAAGAGACAGCGAGCCTCTCCTAGGGCACTAAGAGGCTAGCCTAAGATCTGACGAGGCTGTCCCCATCAGGTCCAGGGGTCCCAGGTTTTTTCGATTTGGGGAAGTTTGTCCTGCAGAATGGCAGAGAGGCATTTGTTTAGCATTATTCAGGATGAATGTGTTCTTTAAAGTGGAGTTCCAGCCAAAAAAAAAATCATTAATGTGCATGAAAAAAAAAAAACATTAGGAGAAATTTTTTTTCACTCACCTCTTTAATGCCTGTTGCTAGGGGGCCCCTCGTAATCTGCCTCCTTCGGCGCTTCGGCGCCTGGGCTCCTGACGTCACTTCCCTCGGCGCAGGAAGGGAGATCAGCTCTCCCCCCTCCCTCTAGGTAATCATCTGGGGCACGTGACAGGTTCCAGATGATTGTGCGACCAGTCACGGCGCCCCGGCGCAGCTCGCGCATGTGCAGTGGGTGCCGGGCTGTGAAGCCACAGCCGGGGGGGACCCACAGTTAAAATGCCAGCGCCGCCGAGCGGAGGGGGGAGATGAGCGGGGATTCGATCCCCTGCATCGCTGGACTCTGGGACAGGTGAGTGTCCGATTATGAAAAGTCAGCAGCTGCAGTATTTGTAGCTGATGACTTTTTTTTTTTTTTTTAGTGGAAACTCCGCTTTAACCGCTTGCCGACCGTATACAGTAAATATATGGCGGCAAGGCGGCTCTCCTGCGCTGGATCACGTACCTAGTCGATTTTTTTTTTCCAAAAATATGTAGCAGAATACATATTGGCCTAAATTGATGAAAAAATTCGATTTTTTAATTTTATTTTTTTAATTGTCGATCATATTTGTTTATAGCACAAAAATAAAAAAACGCAGAGGTGATCATTATCACCAAACGAAAGCTCTATTTGTGGGGGGAAAAAAGGACAATAATTTTATTTGGGTACAGCATCGCACGACCGCGCAATTGTCAGTTAAAATAACGCAGTGCCGTATCGCCAAAAATGGCCTGTTCATGAAGGGGGGGGAAAGCTTCCGGAGGTCAAGTGGTTAAGAGGTCAAAAGATAGCACTGGGGATTTACAAGATCTTGCGATCGTTATTCTGGCTGCCGTGAAAATGAAAGATATGAGCAAAAAATTAATTTTCTGTTGCAGGGGATGCGCAAAATCGAATTTGTATCTTAGTGCAGACTTCTGGGAAAATCAGTGAGCCAATCACACAAGCAGGAAATTACATCCCGGGGGGGGGGGGGGGTTCTGTACATGCATCGAGGTTGACATATTGCATTTTACAGAGAATTACAGAGCTGCAGTTTGAAAGGAAAGGTCATTTTTATTAACTTTCAATTACAATATGACTCGTGTCACACTTGTATACGCTATGTTATTTTTTTATTTGCTATTTTTTTTTCCCACAAAAGTGGAGTTACCCTTTAAAATAAGTAAATATAATATACCTTCCTATCTATTTACTAATGCTAGCAGCATAAGGTTTAAAAATAATTAACGTTGATTGAGAGAGTGAAGTTCCTCTTTGAATCCTGTTATATGTGCATGATGTGAACTGCCTTTATTTTTAATAGATGAATCAAATTACCACCTGTACTTGGCCATCTGTTCTCCAATACCTCCAATAGAATCCTAACATCAATAGATAAATTTTAAATACTTTAGTCCACCCTTTTAGAAGTCCCGGCTGACTATGATTCTATAGATATTTACAACCACTCAAAACCGATACAACTCTCCATGTGTGAATTGGGAGTAATTAGGTATAAATATGTTAACGTGTCCATTTCATTATACACTGAACAAAATTATAAACACAACACTTTTGTGTTTGCCCCTATTTATCATGAGCTGAATTCAAAGATCTACGACTTTTTCTATGTACACAAAAGGTCTTTTTCTCTCAGATATTGTTCACAAATCTGTCTAAATCTGTGTTAGTGAGCACTTCTCCTTTGCCGAGATAATCCATCCACCTCACAGGTGTGGCATATCAAGATGCTGATTAGACAGCATGATTATTGCACAGGTGTGCCTTAGGCTGACCACAATAAAAGGCCACTCTAAAAATGTGCAGTTTTACTGTATTGGGGGGGGGGTCAGGAGGGTCCAAAAACCAGTCAGTATCTGGTGTGACCATCATTTGCCTCACGCAGTGCAGCACATCTCCTTGGCATAGAGTTGATCGGGTTGTTGATTGTGGCCTGTGGAATGTCAGTCCATTCCTCTTCAATGGCTGTGGAAAGTTGCTGGATATTGTCAGGAACTGGAACACGCTGTCTTATACGCCGATCCAGAGCATCCCAAACATGCTCAATGGGTGACATGTCTGGTGAGCAGTGGCGTCGCTAGGGGGTGGCTTTTGGGGCTATAGCCCAAATCTAGGGCCCATAGCCCTGAGTCTTTGCAGGGGTCCCCAATGGGAGGGGACGTTCTCTGGGGACCCTGATGTAAGTGGGGGGCTCTCTGGGGACCCTGATGCAGGGGGAGGGTCTCTGGGGACCCTGATTTTTAAGGGGGAGGCTCTCTGGGGACCCTGATTTAAGGGGGAGGCTCTCTGGGAACCCTAATGTAAGGGGGGCTCTCTCAGAACCCTGATGTAAGTGGGAGGGCTCTTTGGGGACCCTGATTCAAGGGGGAGGCTCCCTGGGGACTCTGATGTAAGGAGGAGGCTCTCTGGGGACCCTGATGTAAGTGGGGGGGCTCTCTGGGGATATATACACACACATGCGTATATTACTGTATATACATGTGTATGCCCACCCAAGCGTATGACTTTCTTTATTACGCTTGGGTGGGCTCTAGCCCCAGATCTTTTGTAGACCTAGCAACTCCCCTGCCGGTGAGTATGCTGGCCATGCAAGAACTGGGATGTCTTCAGCTTCCAGGAATTGTGTACAGATCCTTGCAACATGGGGCCGTGCATTATCATGCTGCAACATGAGGTGATGGTCATGGATTAATGGCACAATAATGGGCCTCAGGATCTCGTCATGGTATCTCTGTGCATTCAAAATGCAATCAATAAAATGCACCTGTGTTCATTGTCCATAGCATACACCTTCCCATACCATAACCCCACCGCCACCATGGGCCACTCCATCCACAACGTTGACATCAGCAAACCGCTCACCCACATGTCGCCATACATGCTGTCTGCCATCTGCCCTGTACAGTGAAAACCAAGATTCATTCATGAAGAGAACACCTCTCCAAAGGGCCAGATGCCATCAAATGTGAGCATTTGCCCACTCAAGTCGATTACGACAAGGAACTGCAGTCAGGTAGAGATCCCAATGAGTAGGACGAGCAGATGAGCTTCCCTGAGACGGTTTCTGACAGTTTGTGCAGAAATTCTTTGGTTATGCAAACCAATTGTTGCAGCCTCTGTCTGGGTGGCTGGTCTCAGACGATCTTGGAGGTGAAGATGCTGGATGTGGAGGTCCTGGGCTGGTGTGGTTGCACGTGGTCTGCGGTTGTGAGGCCGGTTGGATGTACTGCCAAATTCTCTGAAACGCCTTTGGAGACGGCTTATGGTAGAGAAATGAACATTCAATTCAAGGGCAACAGCTCTGGTGGGCATTCCTGCAGTCAGCGAGCCAATTGCACACTCCCTCAAAACATGCGACATCTGTGGCATTGTGCTGTGTGATAAAACTGCACATTTAATAGATGGAAAGTTGAAAAAATTACTGAAGGTCTGCTTTAAAGCAGTCATTTCCTGTCTACCAATGTGTAGCCATGTTTCTGTTTTTTTAAAGCATTTTAACAAAGTTAAGTAAAATTAGCTTTACGGAGCTTGGACTGAAAAAATGGGAGGTGATGGTGCTATTGAAGAAAAACTACAGGACATTTTTCAGATTAGAGCAGCCTTTCTCAACCTTTTTATCCCAGGGGAACACTTGAAATCATTTTTAGGCCTCAGGGAACCCCTGCTAAGATTAATGTATCTGGGGGCCATTGGTAAAATGCAGCTTTACTTTGGTGGTTATTGGAGAGAAAGTTCCCCTTACAGTGGTGATCAAAATACCACCCATATAGATAGGTACAAATATCAGTGTCTACAAAGGCTCCAAAAAAGAAGAAAGAAACTCCCTGCCATATTAAAACCTTGGAACTATCTATTAAGTCATCTAAGCTGCAGATTACTCCATCCAATGTACAGACCCTCTACTGTGTTTTACTCAGTAACAATCTTAATCATAGCCCTGTTATTAAGCTTCTTACTGAGTGAAACGCGTTAGTGGGTCTGTACATTGGATGGGTAGTATGTGTATCAGATGCATAGGTGTGCGCAATGGGTGTGCCAGGTGTGCCTGGGCACACCCTAATCCTGCGGTTGGCAACCCGTCAATGGCAAGCAGGTGGCAGGTAAACCGCAATCCTTCCTTGCCGACCCTCAAACTGGACAGGAAAAGTGGTGGGGGTGGAATTTAGTGGAACGATCTGTATTTTCCTCCTGCAGCAGCTGAAAGTAGGCTTCTCCTCCTCTCCCTCTCGTTGACATTCAGCTGCCACAGGAGGAAAATACAGGGGATCGGTACCAATATATGCCACCGCCACCACCCCTCCTGTCCCTGTTACTCTTCTTTCTGTTGTCTGGGTCCCCCTGTGTGCTGTTTGGATCCCCCTTCCTCCCATTGTTTCAGGATGGAGAGTGGGGAAAAGGCCGGTAAATATATGTAATATATAATAATAACGCATATGTGTTGGAGCTTTGGGGTGCACGCCCTAATGAAATAGGCTGTGCACACGTATGATCAGATGACTCAATAGATAGTTCTGAGGCTTTTAATGTAACAGGTGGTTCCTTTCTTCGTTTTTGGAGCCTTTCTAAAGACTGAGCTAACAGCCGCCGATGACTATAGAAACTCGTTCCCATGATAGGAGGCAGTCGGGGATTTAGTGCCTGCAGCAGAATATCTGTTCTTTATGTACAAATAACACTGGTGTCATGCTGCTGACTCTGCAAAGTGGTGTTAGACCCAGAACTATGCAGATACCATTGAATGAGAGGTCAATCAGCTGCAGCTCAAAGAACCTCTAGCAAACTCTGAAGGAACCCTGGAAGAGAGTGCTTGGATTGGAGGATGGTGATGGAACCATCTGTCAAGATATAGCTTCCGCCAGTCTGGACACAGGAAGCAGGTATTATAGCTGAGCACCAAAGACTAGACACTAGCTTAGATGCAAACTGGAACTCACTTTATTGAAAACTCACACAGAATTTATATACCACACAAGATCAGGTGGCCTGATCACATTATCCTAACAATACAAACTGTAAACGGGAGTATAATTAACATAGCTAAGGAACAGCCAAAATAAACATAAACATTAGGCTAATTAAACAACTAGCCACCTAGGTGACTCAGTGTCAACCCAGACCGTTCGGCACCAAGGCCACAACACTGGATACGTAGTACATTAGACATTATCATAAGCATAAATATCCCACAATGGTTCGATAACAAGGTAAAGTGGTCACAATATTAATCACATCTCCAAGAGATGAGCAGACAGACAGAAACAATAGGTGACTCAATTAACAATGGGAATTCACACCTAGGAGGCACACAATGGGAGAGACATACTTAACAATGAACACCTTAATAAACAGACTATAGCAGGAGACCCCAGTATCAGGTTGCTTTGAGCTGATCATATTAACATCTACTCTAAATCTCACAGTCTAAAGCAGGTATTGCTGGTTTGGGCACAAAGGACCCAAATCTATGTCTTTCAGAGAGACATGTACCCAAATCCAAAGCAAGACCACTCCAGGGGTCCCCCAGGCACACACCTCCCAAAGAGTGGTGTTCCCTTAAAAGCTAGGGCCTATAGTCAGTAGGCAAGAAGCCCAACTCCAGAAAATAGATAAAACTTACCCTTGTGGTAGGGACCCCAGCACAGGAATACCTCATACAGTCTAATGCCCCGTACACACGGTCGGATTTTCCGACGGAAAATGTGTGATAGGACCTTGTTGTCGGAAATTCCGACCGTGTGTAGGCTCCATCACACATTTTTCATCGGATTTTCCGACACACAAAGTTTGAGAGCAGGCTATAAAATTTTCCGACAAGAAAATCCGTTGTCGGAATTTCCGATCGTGTGTACACAAATCCGAAGCACAAAGTGCCACGCATGCTCAGAATAAATAAAGAGATGAAAGCTATTGGCTACTGCCCCGTTTATAGTCCCGATGTACGTGTTTTACGTCACCGCGTTCAGAATGATCGGATTTTCCGACAACTTTGTGTGACCGTGCTTATGCAAGACAAGTTTGAGCCAACATCCGTCTGAAAAAATCCTAGGATTTTGTTGTCGGAATGTCCGATCAATGTCCGACCGTGTGTACGGGGCATAAGGGTGCAGGAATAAAGAGTAACACCTTAGTCCCTAGTCTAGCAGTCGCCCTACAACGGTGTGACCGGTGATGGCACCAAGGGACCGCCCATAACCTGGATCACCGTCGGTAGAGAATGAGAGCGTTGAAGCCTGCCAGAGTGGGGATAAGGTAAAGCCTGATACACACTACTAGTTTTTGTTCATTCAACACAGCAGGCTGAACGAAAAAAAAAAAGACAGCTCAGGTCGGAGCCGTTGTACTAACAATTCAATGTTAGTACAGCGATCTCTGCTGCTGTCCTATCGTGTTCTGCCAGGGGGTAGCCCCCCCACCCCCCTCCCACACCCCACTAGAACACTCCAGTGAGAGCACTGTTCGGGAGCCGGTCGGCAGACTTTCTTTTTGGCCATGCCCCTTTCAACAGAAGCCGGCTGATCTTCGGACCAGCTGTAGAACACACAGGGCTGAAATTGTGCCCAACATTCGGCCTGTGTGTACTATGCTTAAGCATACCTCTCAACTTTCTAAAATGGGAATGAGGGGAGGAGTGCCAGAATAGGCCCGGTATGGAAGTGTATCCAAGAAGAATCCAAATATGACAGAGGAGTGAAAGACAGGTTAGCTTTAGGAGGTTTAGGGCGGCCTGTAGCTGATTCGATTTTCTTTCCTTCCACCACGGGTGGAAGGAAAGAAAATTGCACGATTCTGTCATCAACACAGTCAGTGTTGATGGGGTAATGCCTCCTGCAATGCTATTGTGTTCTGCTAGTGGTGGGGGCACTGGGAGACTTCCCTGCTGGCAGGACTCAATGATTTCTGCTATAGCATCCGGCAGTAATCACACGTAAAAAATCTGATAGGCTGCTTGTACCCAAGTTGATCGACTTGGGTACAATCAGCCTGCCCTGCTGAACCAGCCAAATTTCGATCCATGTATGGCCAGCTTTAGGTTTTTGGAGACAAGTTGTTACAATTACTTAGCTATCACCGCTAAAAATAACAAGACAAACACTTTAAGACATGGTGAATTACTTACAGCAGAGCTTGCTGGTATAGCTTTTATTGACTGATGCTCAATAAAAATGGATGTATTTGTTTCCTCTTTGCATAGAGATATTCAGCCTCAGCATCTCCTTGGCTGCTAGAGCTGAGTATTAGGAAATATATTTTTCATGTTTGGAATTGTTGTTGAACATTGACAAAACATTTAATTGGGGGGGGGGGGGGGGGTGTCCTTGGTTCAGGATCTGATGATCACAAAGAGAAGAACCTGCACACTAAAGAGACATGGAAGGTAGTGAACGCTCCAGGGACCATGGGGACCTGATCCCTCTGACCTGTCCCACGTTGCATACCTTTTGGGCATTTAAATGATTTAAATGATAAACATGGTGTTTCAGATCTCTATACCACTTGACCCTAAGCCCTGTCTTTTGGGTATTTTGGATGATCTCCAACTTATTCTCCATATTAGAGAAGCTGTGGCTAGGGCTCTCTTCCAAGCTAGAAGGGTCAAATGTAGATACTGGAAGCCTACTGACTCCCCATCTCACAAAAAATGGGTGCAATGTATGGATGAAAATCTAAGACTGGAAAAATATATCTATCAGCAAAGGGGATGTCCTCATAGCTCAGTTGACATCCATCTTCAGCTGGATAGTACTATTGCAAATCTGGTAACTAATAGTGGTAGGATAGCAAAGAACACATCTGAGGGCCAAATGACATGCAGTCAATACAAAAATGTTTAAGAGTGCCAAAGTAAAAGATGTGGTTTTACCTGAGGCAAAAAAAATCTAAGGAGACCCTTGTCTTCAGCAGCATGCTAGAAGGTGGGGATGGGATTATTCCACATGGCATCTTGTCACGTACCTGGTTGGAGGCCAAAGTGACGAGAGGGCTTCCCTTGCGGCTAAGCGCTGAACACCCCTGGAGGTCATGACAGGGAGGGCATGGCTCAAAAAAGCACGGGTTGCCTCCTGGAGTCTGCTTTTGGAGACGAGTGGCTGGAGGCATGTCAGGGGAATAATTCCTCCAGACGCTCTGGCCGTGTTCCTGCGCGCATGCACATTCGCGGTCCGGCGCTCCGGCGCACGCACATGCGCACGCCCAACGTGATCCTTTCAGCTGGCCTATATAAAGGGCTCTGGCACAAATTGCTGGTTCGTCTTCAGCTTCCTGTTTTGAAAACCTGATCTTGTCTCCTGTACCTGTTTACCCGTTGTGACCCGGATTGCTACTCGACTACTCTACTCTTCTCCTGGACCTTGTTTAAATGTATCTCCAACAATCTCCTGTGTTTGACCCTCTGCCTGTGACCTGGATTTGTCTCCTGTCTCCTTGCCTTGACCTCCTGCCTGTATCCTGGATGTGCCTTGTGTCTTCCTGGCACCATCCTTCAGCCTGCAGTTGTGTTGCTGACTCTGGTGTTTGACCCTCAGCCTGGTTCTGAACTTTCTGTTTGTTCTCTTTCAGTTAAGAACTCTGGTTACCAGTTCCTGCACAGCGGCTTCTCCCTTCAAGGACCTCCACGCAAGTCTTCTATGGTCCACTGGGTAGCCTGTGCCTCTTTGTGCCATTCACCCCCTGTACCACCTCCAGGGGGCGGACTGCGCTTAGTTGCAAGGGTGAACCACTCTCGGCCTCGGTAAGTACTTTCCTGACAAGGCAGCAGGAGGTTGGTGGTACCCGTGACAGACAGAATATCAGAGTGGCAGAACTGAAGTGGCATAGTCAGGATCAGAGCCAGGGCCATGCACAAGCAGAGGAGAAGGCAAGATAGTAGTCAAGAGGTCATGCAGAGGAGCCAGGCGGATGGTTAGGAGGGTGGTCGGAGAGCAAGCCAGAGTCATACAAGGTTAATCAGAGGAAGCTAGGTATGTTAGAGTAAGCCAAGGTCATAACCAGGAATCAAGCAGAAGACGAGTCCAGAAGCAAGCCGGGTCAGTAATGCAAAGTCCAAGGAACTCAGGAAACACAGGATCAAGGAGCATGGAGGGAGGCGATCAACCAGCAATCTCCAAACGCTGCGGTCATCCTTATAAAGGGTGTTTTGTGCCAATGCTGAATGAGGGCATGCGCCAGTGCGCATTCCCACACATCGCTGCGTTCCTGCGCATATGATCCTGCGCAGGGCCATGCAGGGTACTGGCTATGGTGCCAGGTCTTTGCTCAGGACACACGTGCCTTTTATCCACGTAGTCCCTCTGACGCATTTTCCACATTGCCCCTTTTAGGCTCATTTTGCTAAGGAGTGATAAGCTGGTGATTTAGAATCCAGAAGAAACAAGCTAATTAGAGTCAGGTCAAAGTTAGCAACATAGAAGCAACACACCAGGCATAGTGCCAGAGCTAGGGAAAAATAGTAGTCAGTAGCTTGGTCAAAACATGGAAAGAATTTAAGAAACTAAACGCAGAAGCAACAAGATTCAAGACAAGGTCAGGGTCAGATTCAAGGTCAAACCAAAAACAGCTGAAGAGCAAGAGGGGTTCTGAGATTATTCAGAACATGTTTTGTACACCCTTTAAGGCCTTGTTCACATGAGTGCCGACAGCAGGCAGCCTGTTGAAGACTATAATGCCCCGTACACACGGTCGGACTTTGTTCGGACATTCCGACAACAAAATCCTAGGATTTTTTTCGACGGATCTTGGCTCAAACTTGTCTCTCATATACACGGTCACACAAAGTTGTCGGAAAATCCGATCATTCTGAACGCGGTGACGTAAAACACGTACGTCAGGACTATAAACGGGGCAGTAGCCAATAGCTTTCATCTCTTTATTTATTCTGAGCATGCGTGGCACTTTGTCCGTCGGATTTGTGTACACACGATCGGAATTTCCGACAACGGATTTCGTTGTCGGAAAATTTTATCTCCTGCTCTCAAACTTTGTGTGTCAGAAAATCCGATGGAAAATGTCCGATGGAGCCCACACACGGTCGGAAATTCCGACAACACGCTCCGATCGGACATTTTCCATCGGAAATTCCGACCATGTGTACAGGGCTTTAGGATGCAGTAACTAACCAGACACTTGTATGCACACTACACACAGTCTACATTCAGGGCCACTCACCTACACTGAGCACGCATGTCATGTAAGGAAGTGGCCTGAGCCACTACGTCCTAATAGGCTCAATGCACGCTGCACTCGGAGGCTAGAGGTGCTTAAAAAAACCTCCTGTTCACAGTTCATAGCAGACATTGTTGCATGTGTTTTTTGTTTGTTTTTTTCGCTTGCAATAGATTTTTATTCAAAAGTTTAAAAAATTTCTTAGGATACAAATAATATATTGATACGGAAGGATCCATGCACTCTCAAAGGTGACCAAGCGTCCAATCCATATGACTGTAATATAAAAACAATTATAAAGGTAAATACAGTTGAATTAGGCTACTGCCTGCTTGGGCATGTATGGAATAATTATAACTTCTCTGTGGTATAAACTATTCAGGAATATTGTTCCGGAAAACATCTCAGTAACATTTGATCAAACTGTAGCAACTTTAGCATAACCCGAGGTCGGGGCCCTTATCACCAAGATTGGTCAGGTACTTGGAGTCACTTTACGTAGCTCCCACATTGGCATCAAAAAAATTAGAGGCTCCAGGACTCTCCACTTGCATCCATAAGGTAATTAGCATTGAACTTAAGAGAGAAAAGAAGAAAAGAAAAGAGAAGAAGGGAAGAAGTAAAAAGAAGAAGAATAAAGGCTAGAAATAAGAAGCAGGAGTCATTGCCCTTGGCCTAGGCCCCCTACTATCCAGTTTCAGGAACTATGGAGCTTGGAGGTATTTAATCCAGGGGGACCACACCTTCTCAAATCTGGCTTGTCTGTCTCTAAGGATGCTGGTCAATTTTTCATTGACCATGATCCAAAAAAGTTTGTGTTTTACTAGTGCAGGACTGACCACTGGGGTTTTCCATGCTCACGCTATTGTAATTTTAGCTTCTGAAAAAATAAAGAAGATGAGAGATCAGAGATATCTTGGGATCTCGTCCAGCAGGTCCGCAAACCACCGTTTTAGGATCTTTAGGTAGATTTTGTCCTGTCACTGAATAGACCAGAGTGAATATTCTGATCCAAAAGCACTGGACCTTGGGACAGGACCACCAGACATGGAACATAGTACCCTCTTGCCGGCACCCTCTGAAGCAAAGGGCTGAAGTTCCAGGGTACAATCTCGCCAGCCTTGCCGGAACCAGGTACCATCTGGACAGCACCTTGTAATGCGCTTCCACCAAGGAAGTATTGAGTATTCCTATGTGCACCATGGTCAACCACTGCCCCAAAACCTCCTCCTCTATAGTCTTGCCTAGATCTGATTCCCATGTCGTTTGGTATGAGGGTATAGTCCGTTGAGTGCTGAAGAGGGCATAGAGCTCCGAGATCCCCCCCACGTGACTCAGGTCGTTGCATGTGTTTTTTAATTTGCAATCCATGTGTGACCAAGCACATAAATTTTTGGCAATGTGTCTGCTTCTGACTTTCCAGGTTTTTCTGCATTTTCACACTTATTTTTACCACTAAACTGAGCTTATATCGTGAAATACCATATTTAGAAGTCTGTGTGACTGTTTTGATGTTGAATTTTAAAAGCATCGGCAAGCCTGCTGGTCTCACACCTTTGATAAGCTGACAGAAGACCGTTGCTTTTAGAATTAAACCTCAAAACAGTGTCACGGATGTCTAAATACTGTATTTCACTATATAAGCTCAGTTTAGTGGTAAACATAAGCGTAAAAGGCAAGATTTTGGAGGGTGTAAAAAGATGTCCTCTTGGTAACTTCAGACTGTAGGCTTACTGTGGCTGAGTGCGGGTGTACCAAGATGGCCGTGACGGAACGTTACTTCGGTTACACGATTCTCACGGGTCGTCTAATCTGACGGAACACCTGCATGCCTGAGCTAAGGGCAGATAGATTCAAAGAAGTAAATGCTACACGCATCATCTGCCCTTACTCAAAATGGCCATGGCCAGAAATGTAAGGGAGTGTTTTTTCATAGTGATTTCTCAGCAAAATAAAGCATGGAGACATGGGTGGATTGGGGTAGTTTGCTTTGAATAATAAAAACAAATTAAATAGTGTTTTTGATTTGTGGTGTTCAGATGCAGTGTATTTTCGCTCTAACTATATACTTGGAGATTGGAATAAATTAAATACCATTCAAATAAATATGTTTTTGTGGGTTTGAACATTTCCAAATAAATATTGAATTTTATACTACTGTCAGTAAGGCGATATTAAACAATATCCTTATTCTCCAAAAATAATCCATACTATTTAATGGCCCTGTAATCTATTTTTCATTAAATTGTTTCTTATGCCCCGTACACACGAGCAGATTTTCCGTCAGAAAAAACTTGGATGGAATTCAGCTCAAGCTTGGCTTGCATACACACGGTCACACAAAAGTTCTCTGAACTTTCGACATTAAAGAACGCGGTGAAGTACAACACTACGACGAGCCGAGAAAATGAAGTTCAATGCTTCCGAGCATGCGTCAAATTGTTTACGAGCATGCGCAGGAATTTTGCGCGTCGGAATTTGTACAGACGATCGCATTTTCGGATAGGAACTTTTCCCGACCGAAAAATAGAGAACATGCTCTCAATCTTTTGCTGGCTGGAATTCCGCCAGCAAAAGACCGATGGAGCATACACACGCTCGCATTTTCCGACAAAAAGCTCTCATCGGAGTTCTGCTGGTGGAATTTCCGATGGTGTGTACGCGGCAGTACTGTGTTTTTTGCCATGTGAGCTCCCAAAGGAGCAGTGCATATTAGTTGGGAACATGTGCACTGTTCTATAAGCACTACAGATCTAATAGTTCATAGAACATAGTCCCTAATCTTCTTTGGGATTGAACTAGAGAGCATGGCTACCTTCAGAGTGGGATATGGAGAATGAACGTAGCCACCCTCCAACAGAAAGTCAGATCACAACAGGAAAAGAATGGAATTTGGAGATTTTATGAAAGCAGAGAGCAATGGAAAGCAGTGGCGTCCATAAGGGGCGCAGGGGTGCCGCCCCCCCTCCCCCCATTCATGCGTCCAGCCCCTAATCTATAGGGGGGCTGGTTGTTGTGAATACATACTTAAATCGATTACTTTTTTTTTAATCAGAATTTAGTATTACCTTAACCAGTTCAGCCCGGGAAGGATTTGCCCCCTTAGTGACCAGGCCATTTTTTACGATACAGCACTGCGTCGATTTAACTGACAATTGCGCGGTCGCGCTATGCTGTACCTAAACAAAATTGACGTCCTTTTTTACCCACAAATAGAGCTTTCTTTTGGTGGTATTTTATCACCCCTGCGGTTTTTATTTTTTTGCGCTTTAAACAAAAGAAAACGACAATGAAAAATAAACAAACAATTTTTTTTTACTTTCTGCTATAATACATATCCAAAAAAAAATAAAAAATGTATTTATCAGTTTAGGCCGATATATATTCTTCTACATATTTTTGGTAAAAAAAAATCGCAATAGGCCTATATTGATTGTTTTGGGCAAAAGTTATCGCATCTACAAACTACAAGATAGATTTAGGAGCTTTTATTTATTTTTTAATTGCTTTTACTGGTTATGACGGCGATCTGCGATTTTTAGCAGGACTGCGACAAATCTGACCCCAAGTGACACTTTTTGGGGACCAGTGACACTATTACATTGATCAGTGCTATAAAAATGCATTGATCAATTTAAAAATGTCACTGGCAGGGAAAGGGTTAACACTAGGGGGCGATCCAGGGGGTTAAGTGTGTTAAGTGTGTTCCCTGGGTGTGTTCTAACTGTAGGGGGGAGGGGCTACCAGGGACATGACAGAGATCACTGTTCCTGGTCACTGGAAACAGAAGATCTCAGACATGTCATTAGGCAGAACGGGGAATCGCCTCATTTACATAGGCAGTTCCCCGTTCTGCCTCTGTACACAGCAATCGCGGGTCGCCGGCGGACATTGAATCCGCGGGACCCGCGGGCGTGCATGCGTGCACGTCCGCTAGTCTCCATGCACGAACCGATGTACAAGGTACAGCATTTCGTCGAGAGCCGACCTGCCGCAGTATATCTGCGTGAGCTGGTCGGCAAGTGGTTAAAGCGGTGGTAAACGCTAGGAATAAAAAAAAAGGAAAAATCCCCCTGCAAGGCAATATCAAAATGTGCTAGTATGCACCGCATACTTATGAAAGAGTTACCTTAACCACTTGCTTACCGGGCACTTAAACCCCCCTCCTATCCAGACCAATTTTCAGCTTTCGGCGCTGACGCACTTTGAATGACAATTGCGCGGTCATACAACATTGTACCCAAATGAAATTTTTATCATTTTTTCACCACAAATAGAGCTTTCTTTTGGTGGTATTTGATCACCTCTGCGGTTTTTACTTTTTATTAAAAAAATGTAAAAAACTGAATTTTTTTTAAAAAAAAAGTTTATTTTTTTATATTTTGTTATAAAAAATTTTAAACGGGCAATTTTTCTCCTTCATTGATGTACGCTGATGAGGCGGCAGTGATGGGCACTGATAGGCGGCAGTGATGGGCACTGATGGGTGGCAGTGATGGGCACTGATGGGTGGCAGTGATGGGCAGCACTGGCAGGTGGCACTGATTGGCACTACAGGTGGGCATTGATAGGTGGTACTTGTGGGCATTGATAGGTGTCACTTGTGGGCACTGTTAGGTGGCACTGTGGGCACTGTTAGGTGGCACTGTGGGCACTGTTAGGTGGCACTGTGGGCACTATTTGGTGGCACTTCTATTGGGCACTGATGAGGCAGATGTGCCTCTTCCACTTGGGGACCGATGTCCCTCACATCCGATCCGGTGATCGGCTTTTTTTTCTACTCGCGCTGTCAGCGTGAGTAAAAAAAAAAAAAGATTACCGATCTTTTGTTTACATCATGTGATCAGCTGTCATTGGCTGACAGCTGATCACATGGTAAGGGGTCGGTGATCACAACGCGCCCGGCGCGCGCCCTACAGGGCGCGCGCAGGGAGCGTGCACAGGGGAGGCCGTCATATGACGGCCTCCCGGGAATGTAGGTCCGCGCTGTAGCCGTCATTCGGCTATAGCGCGGATGCCAAGTAGTTAAAGCAAAGCCCTCCAGTGGCTTGCTGCAGAGGCTTCCATCTTCACCAGGTCTTCCTTCCAGGTTGGCGGACTCCGGCTGTCTGACTGGCAGAACCGCAGCACACAGCTCTGAAGGAATGGCGTGGGTATGCTGTTCCTTCAGAGCGCATGCCCCGGTGACGTCACCAGCTGCTGCTGGCTGGAATATCTCCTAAACGGTGCACGTTTAGGAGATATTAATATTACCTACAGGCAAACTTTATTATAAGCTTACCTGTAGGTAAAAATAAAAGCGGAGGGTTTACTACCACTTTAAAGTCCAACATTATTTGGAAGAGAAAGAAATGTCTTACTATTATTGCCACATTATTATATTATATGTATTATAGATAAAAGCACAACTACTCATAATATGGTAGTAGAAACAGGCATATATGCAGCATATAGCAGTCCCGGGAATCAAACCGACAGCCTTGTGGAATCGGACAGCGTGGTGACGTCACAAGCGTGGACTCCACCCTATGCGTTTCATCAAAATTGACGTCATCGGGGGCATGGAGGTCACGCTCATCACTATATATATATATATATATATATATATATATATATATATATATATATATATACACACACATGTTTGTGTGTGTGTGTGTTTGTCACATACATATGGTGAGAGACTCCAAAGTTTATAAATAGTGTGGAGAAGACAAACTTTTTTGTTTCTCAAAACCTTAACAAGTCCTGTCTGAATCCTGGAGCTTGGAGGCTTTGTAGAGCATCTTACACATCTTACGTGGTAGTCAGACCTCACTATTAGTTTCTGTTTAAAGACCTTTATATATTGCAAGCTGACTGATACTGAGGGTTCTCTTTGCTATTGAAGCCTGCAGCTGGGTGAAAAGGCTGAGTGCCGACAGGACACTAAAAAGCTACTGACTGTTTGTTTTGAGGAATCTGTTAGGGGAAACCCTGTTAGCTAAAACCTGCACTTAGTCAGTGGCTCAGATGAGCAGATTTTCTCTTTGTTCTACACCACGCACTTGCTGTACAAAGCCCTCCTACAATGAAACTGTGTTTGCTGCCTTGCTGAATAAAAGGGCAAAACAAACCTGCTTGGTGCTCGGTTTCTCTGTAACATGCATAGCTTATTGCTGCCAATACTAGTTGCACCTCTCCCCCCTTACAATAGAGATATAGGATCTCTATATTCTCCCTTCAATCATTTCATTGAATGCCAGCACCCTGCAGACAATAGCTGTACCTTTTCTTTTTTTAGTACTGACAAAGACGGATCCTAATGCTTTTATAGCAAAGCTGTATGACTCCCCAAGGTGCTGCCACTTTTGACTTGAGAATCTTCAGATGATGCTGCGCTGCTTAGCAACCACTTGCCGCCACAATTCTTAGCAACCAAAAAAAAACGAAAGACGATGGCAAAGGTCTTCCTCTACGTTATTAAAAAAATCATTAACACCGACAGCCTGTCCAAATGTTTTTTTTTTTTTTCCCTTTATATATTCCGAATGTTTCCCATCAATGTTTATTTAACCCCTCGAAGAGCAAACATGCTCTGAGTACATTTTCTGCGGGAGCGAGTTTTTATGATTGAATGCTTTAACCTGCCTACGGAGAAATGGCCTGAGTTTTGTGTCTGTCACATAGTAGTCACTCCTCATAGTGTCCCCGTGGGTATTGTTCACAGGTAATACCATCCATAACATTGTGAACACCCACCTAATATTGAGTAGGTTTCCCTTTTGCCGCCCTGACTTATTGAGTCATAGACTCCACTAGACAAAGCATTGCAATGCCTCCACCCGCTTACCTTCTTCCCATAGTGCTTCCTGGTGCCCAGGGCCGGTGCAAGGATTTTTGTCTACTTAGGCAAAGGTGCATTTAGCTGCCCCCCCCCCCCCCCACACACACACACACACACTCACACACAGTGCCGGCCCAAGAAATGGTGCTACCTGGGACCAAGAATAAATTTCTGCCCCCCCCCCCCAAAAAAAAAAATCACGCCTCTTTTATGCCTGTTCCCAATAAAATTCACCACTTTTGCATCTTGATTAGAAGCCATGAAAATCATACAAATAATTTTATAGTTTGTATGTAAAAAGCATGTTTCTTTTGTAAATCTGCATGATCATTTACAAACAGTACAGAAGAAAAGGCCTCATCAAAGTGTTTCCAGGGAAAACATGGGTACAATAGAAAGATCAGTCACATTCAATCCAGCTTGAGTCCCTTAAAAAAAAATCTTAGAGAGAAATCACTTGAAGTTGTACTACCAACCAACCTAACTCACCTTGTTTTTTCAGATAGGCAGAGAGGCTGCCCAGGCTCAGCTCACCCTCTGTCACGGGCACAGCCGCACAGGCAGCTCTCCTCAGACCCTTCCTTCCCTCATGCTGGAGATGGAAGAGGTGGGCGGAGCAATTGATTGGCGCGGAGGCTGAGCGCTGTGAATGCTGGAGCGGCCGCGGCCTCTAACGTCACTGGTAGCTGCAATTCTAGCAACCAGTGCAGGAGACAGCCCACTGTGCACAGCCGACCAGAATCCGCTCCGCTCTGCTCCTGAGAGTCTTGCTGACTGATCCGGGATTCCTGGCGGCTACTAGAGTCCAAATAGTCTACTCCTGAGTCCTGAAAACTTCTTGCCGACCTGGCTGCCGCCCCTGTTAAATGCCGCCTGGAACCATGGTCCCATTGGGTCCCATGGTAGGCCCTGCTCCCACTATCCCCCTCGCCCATATACATACCTCCCAACTTTAGAACTTGACAATGAGGGTTAGGGAGAAAGTAACCAGTGGCATGCATAGACTATAAGAATTGTCAATATGCCCCTCGTCACTGTGCTCCCTTCACTGTGTCCTCCATCACTGTGTTCTTACTGGGCAGGAGCCGCCAGGAGCCAGCAAGCTGGTGCCGGAGTGGGGTGCTCCCACATCAACTTTCTGATTCCCGGCACAGCAAAAGGAAACCACTGCTGTGCCAGGAGCAGGGAAGCTGTTGCCGGAGTGGGGGGCTCCCACATCAACTTCCTGGTTCCCAGCACAGCAAAAGGAAACCACAGCTGTGCCAGGAGCCAAGCTGTTGCCGGAGTGGGGGGCTCCCACATCAACTTCCTGGTTCCCGACACAGCAAAAGGAAACCACAGCTGTGCCAGGAGCCAGGAAGCTGTTGCCGGAGTGGGGGGCTCCCACATTAACTTCCTGGTTCCCGGCACAGCAAAAGGAAACTACTGCTGTGCCAGGAGCCAGGAAGCTGTTGCCGGAGTGGGGGGCTCCCACATCAACTTCCTGGTTCCCGGCACAGCAAAAGGAAACCACAGCTGTGCCAGGAGCCAGGAAGCTGTTGCCGGAGTGGGGGGCTCCCACATCAACTTCCTGGTTCCCGGCACAGTAAAAGGAAACCACAGCTGTGCCAGGAGCCAGGAAGCTGTTGCCGGAGTGGGGGGCTCCCACATCAACTTCCTGGTTCCCAGCACAGCAAAAGGAAACCACTGCTGTGCCAGGAGCCAGGAAGCTAAAGCTAGAGCTGCAGTTGGCGGGGGGGGGGTGGAGTTGGTAGGCGCAGCTGCTCTGCAAAGCAGTGGGTTCCTTTTGCTGTGCTGGGAACCAGGAAGTTGATGTGGGAGCCAAAGTGGACAAGCGTAGCGTGTTGTGATTGCAGCTGCAAAATCGTAGTGCGATTAGGGTGCCATTAATAAGTAATGGCATTGCAAATGCATCCCGCGCCGATGCACCGATTTAGAATCACATTTGAGGTAAATAGTTCTGATCAGTAGCTTGTTAGCCGCTAATCCGAGATATCTGTTCACCAGCATCTGCTGAACAGTTTTTCCATAGCTCCCAAATGTCCCTGATTTCGAGGGACTGTCCCTGATTTGGAGCAATGTCCCTCTGTCCATTTTTCATCCTCATTTGTCCCTCATTTTGGTCTGATCTATATAGTTGTATATAAAATTAAAATTATTTATCTTTCAAAAAGTGTTTCCCAGCGCTAAAACTTTCATCCAATTTCTAAATTGTTGCATTCGGAAATTTCAAAAGCCGATATAAAGGAAAAGTAGTGGTAAAAAAAAAGCACTTGTGGGTTTAACTATTTATCAATTTTTTGTTTAATTCTCCTTTAAGGGGGTGTGGCAGGGAGTGTATCCTATGCCTACATACTTTTGCTAATAGGTGTCCTTCGTTCCCATCTCAAAAAGTTGGGAGGTATGGTTTTGCTATAAGCTTGTGGTCACTGAAGTGACCACGAGCTTATAGCTGGAGGAAGAATGCAGGTCCATATGGCGTACGGACCTGACCAGCTGGAAGCAGTGCTGTAGGTCCGTACAGCATATGGACCTGGCAGTGAAATGGTTAAAGAAGAATTCCAGGCATGGCTATATTATACATAGTTACGTTGGTCCAGCTTGGACCAATTTATTTGTTGTTTCTGTTTATCCACCTTAGTAGGTTACAGTCTGCGACAAGTCAAGTGCGGGGAGAACGTGCGGAAAAGAACATATAAACAATGACTCCACAAATTCCCTCCACTGGAATATCCACCAGACCAAGTTTTAATGTAACAAATCCTTGTTGGATTCCTCCGCAACAGCCAGTCCCCAATATCATCTTTCAAACAACAATGGGTTCTGCCAACCCAAACAGAAAAAGAAATCATGAACAGAAAAGGGGGTACAATCACAACGCAGTAGCTGCTCCTAACACAATAATTCACTTTTATTTATTTTGTTTAGCCCCCAGCATTCCCATGGGGCCACAATTTTGCTGCTCTTGCATACCGCACAAGAAGAATGTAATGTAGATTATAAACTACAAGAATCTCCTTATTTTGGACAACTTTCAAATGTTAAAATAGAACTATAGACAAAACTTTTTTTTTTTTCATTCAGTTATGGATAGAGCAATGGAGGGTTATAACACCTGCCAGATTTTTTTCCCCATCTGTGTCCCATTGCAGAGATTTGCCTTCACTTCCCGTCCCATAGCCAAACAGGAAGTGAAAGAAAATCTCTGCAAATTAAGGGAATTCCTTGGGAACCCCCAGGCCACCAGAACTAGTGTCCCTATTGGAAGATTTCCCCTCTATTACTTTTCTGGAGACAACCCAAAATTTGGGATTTTCTTTTAATTTCACTTTGAATGATGATGGTAAACAGGACAAATAGAGAAGGTGAATCTCTCTAATGGGGGTACAGACAGCAATAAAAACCCGATAGGGGTTCTAATCCCTCTCCACTCTATCCAAAACTAAAAAAAAAAAAAAAAAGTTTTGCCTTTAGATATACTTTAACTTAAAGTGTTATTAAACCCCAAAACAAAAATGCATTATTTTTCAATTCTAAGATGTTGTGGTTATATACGTTTTCTTTTTTTAGCTTTTTTTCCTCTATTTTTCTCTAAAGATCCAGCCAGGAAGTCTGTTATTTTTCAACTTTAACAGGCCAAGCTGTCCAGAAAAAAGTGTCAGTTAGAGGGTAGAGACAAACCATTTACCACTGACAGGTCCAGCTTTTACAATAGTCAGCTTTTATTCGGTTATGTAAAACCTTGATACCAAAAAAGAGAAAAACTGTTGCTGCAAGTGAATAAAGTGATTGTAAAGTCTTGTTTTTAACATGTTATACTTACCTCCCCTGCACAGTGATTTTGCAGAGAGCAGCCCGAATCCTCCACTTCTCGGGTCCCCTGCCAGCTCTCCTGGCCCTTTCCTCCTGCCCCCACAGCAAGCAGCTTGCTATGGGGGCACCCGAGTCGAGCCGTTGCTTTGTTTGTCCATTCAGACATGGAGCTGTGGCGTGGCCCCGCCTCCTCTCTCCCCTCATTGGCTCACTGACTTTGATTAACAGCAGCGGGAGCCAATGGAGCACCACTGCTGTCTCAGCCAATGAGGAGGGAGAGTCCCGGACAGCTGAGTTTCTCATGCACATCGCAGGATCGAGATGAGCTCAGATAAGTATTAGGGACTGAGAAGGGGCTGCTGCACTTAGAAGGTTTTTAGAATGCATTAAGGTAAAAAAACCTTCTGACTTTAGAATCACTTTAAAAAGTGTTATCTGAAGTTCAGTTTAATTCGTTGATCAAGTCCATCCACATCTGTTAGTACATCTAACACTACACTCTCTCCCCAGATTGCCAATGCTGCTGTCCAAAGACGTCTCCATTGTTCCTTCATCCAGAGTGAAGGCTAAAACAGAAAGCGTGTTACTGACCAATGAAAATAAAGAGGAAAAAAATCTTAAAAAAATGAAAGCAGCCATCACGTTTAAGAATTAATAACCGGCAATATATAACATTTTTGTTTTTGGATCTAATACCACTTGAGAGTTACTGTATGTTAACAGTCCTCTTGGGATCAATCCATAATGATAGTAGGCTGGAATATTTCACCTCTGATGAAGTAGAGCAGTAGTCTCCAAACTGCAGCCCTTTGCTAGCCTTTATCTGGCCCGTGGGGCAGTATTCCTCCCAGTGACACCAACAGTGGGGCACTATTCCTCCCACTGATACAAATGATGGAGCACTATTCCTCCCACTGATACCAATGATGGAGCACTATTTCTCCCACTGATACCAATGATGGAGCACTATTCCTCCCACTGATACCAATGATGGAGCACTATTTCTCCCACTGATACCAATGATGGAGCACTATTCTTCCCATTGATACCAATGATGGAGCACTATTCCTCCCATTGATACCAATGATGAAGCACTATTCCTCTCACTGATACCAATGATGGAGCACTATTCTTCCCATTGATACCAATGATGGAGCACCATTCCTCCCATTGATACCAATGATGGAGCACTATTCCTCCCATTGATACCAATGATGGAGCACTATTCCTCCCACTGATACCAAAGATGGAGCACTATTGCTCCCATTGATACCAATGATGGAGCACTATTCTTCCCACTGATACCAATGATGGAGCACTATTCTTCCCACTGATACCAATGATGGAGCACTATTCCTCCTCCTACCGACCACAGGCGCTATGTAACTGATCACCAACCCTGAGGCAATGTTTATTCTCACTAATGCTGGGGCCAGGACATTTTTTTACCCCCACAGGCCACAATCCAGCCCCCCTAAAGTCTGAAGGACGGTAAACTGGCCCTTTATTTGAAAAGTTTGAAGTAGAGGATTAGCGAATCTGAAATATAAACCTTTCCTTCAGTGGAGATCACATGACCAAATGCCCAGGCAATGGTCGCATGACTGGCACATAAGTAAGCCTAGAGCAGCATTTTCTCCAGGAACAGTATTTCATCTCCTGCCCTTTATTTATCTATGCCAGAAAGGCTGCTATTGTAGCTTTAAAATCGAAGTTTGAGCATAGATACACTTTTAGACAAATGCATAAAACATAACGCAATAATAAAACGATTTTCCAGTAATTAGGTGGCTTCCTCCTCAATCGCTTCTTATAAGAGAGAATTATATCACACAAAAAATGAGGTCACATCCTCAAATCACCCAAAGAGCATTATTGGTCCTAAAATCACTGTTCAGCGAATCTGCTCCTCTATCCATTAACGTGACAGATTGTCCAAAAAAAAAAGGAATAAGACAAAATAATATTTGGGATTTGAAAATATTACCATCAGTATTTTAATCTGTATATTTACAGCATTATCTCCAGACAGATGAGTTCTCCTTTCACTTTCACCCATGGAACAAATTTGCTTTTATTGTTCGGTTGTTTGAACTGCCTGCCCCAGGGAGAAGATCAACTCTCGACTTTTCTCCTATTTTGTACAAGACACTAAACAAAATCAGACAGTGCAGTAAGTCTGGTATTTAATGAACAAAGGCAGCGGTAACCAGAAACATACAATACGTGTACTGTGAGCATTGTACATCACTGTTTTATCAATGTGAAAGAATAACATGGGGTGGCTCCTGGAACGACCTCTTCATAAAAGGCTGTCCTCATGGGCTTATTCTGTAAAATGGACAGATGTCTTGTCAACAATATTGGGTAGGAAGACACCTGGTAATCTCTGTCTTTGTTTCTGAACAAAAAAAGTGCAAGGAACACACACAAAAAAGTGCACAAGGGTGTGTTATATGGTCCCTTCCCGAAAAAGAAAGGACCCTTCCCTGACCCCCTGGGACGCAAGTCTCCTAACAGGGGCAAGGCACACAGGGGTCTCCAAACTTTCTAAACAAAGGGGCAGTTTACTGTCCTTCAGACTTAAGGGGGCGAGACTGTGGCCAATGGGAATAGAAAAGGTCCCAACGTCAGTGCCCCATGCTTGGTGTCAGTGGGAGGAATAGCGCCCCATCATTGGTGTCATTGGGAGGAATTTTGCCCTATCATTGGTTTCATTGGGCCCCATTGCTGGTGCCATTGGGAGGAATTGTGCCCCATCTTTGTTCTCATTGGGAAGTATTGTGCTTCATCTTTGTTCTCATTTGGAGGCATTGTGCCCCATCTTTGTTGTAATTGGGAGGAATTCTGTCCCTTCATTGGTGTCATTGAGGGAATTATGTCCCATTTTTGGTATTGGTGGATAAACATAGTTTCCAAGGGCTGGATAAAAGCAAGCAAAGGGTCGCATCTGGCCCCCGGGTCACAGTTTGGAGAACAATGCTCTAGTAAAAACAAATGGCAACCACCCCAACCTATAACTAACTTTTGCAGCAAGGAGCACATGAAAGGGTGACACAGGTTCATTCCTCCCCTGCCATGGTGGTCTCTCTTTGCAAGAGCACCCAACCTAGTACTCAGTGGTTGGCTTTGGCTGATCATGAGGAGAGGGGTCAACTGGGCCTTTTGGCTAGGTGGACCAGAGTGTGCCTTGCCAAAAAACAACTGACGAAAATTCCCAGCTCACTTACCAGCCAGCCTGCAACAAACCAAATTGACCCTGTCTAAAAGTTCACATTAAAAACAAGGAGTTGAACTTGCACACAAATACAGTGGAACCTTGGTTAACGAGTAACGCGGTTAATGAGCATTTTGAAAGACGAGCGACTTTTTTTTTTAAATCCTGACTTGGTTTGCGAGTGTTGTCTTGCAAAACGAGCAGAATTCAACCTAATGGGGTGTGCAGTACCGCATTTGGCCAGAGGTGAGGGAGCGCCGGTGACACTCGGAATGGTTCTGAGCCGTTCGGAAATACTCTGAATCACTCGGAAATACTCCGTTCCCGAGTGTTTCCGAGCCTTTCCAAGGCTTTCCAAGTTCAGCCAAGCTGTCCCTGAGTATTTCCGAGGCTCTCCGGCGCCCCCCACCTCTGGCCACATGCAGTATTGCATGCAATAGAAGTCAATGCGGAACAAATTATATTTGTTTCCATTGACTTCTATGGGGTAACTCGCTTTTGTATGCGAGTGCTTTTGATTACAAGCATTCTTCTGGAATGGATTATGCTCATAATCCAAGGTTCCACTGTACATGCGTAAGCTGCAGAGGCCACATCACGGCACCCCAGTGCACTACAGTCTTAACTCTATAGTTATGAGAGTCTCCAGAGTTGGGGCACATATATATTAATGTATATATTAAGGTATGACCGGAGGGAGCCCACCCGCCTGAAGATCACTTACTACTTGTTACTACTTGCTACGTTTGTAGCCGCCGGCCTCTAGCTCGCTTTGCACCACTTCCCTGAACTTCCAGTTGGGGAGCACGATCTCCCAGCTTCAGTGAAAATCCCCTTATCCCCCTGCATGGGACTAGAAACCCCATAATTCCAATGGTCACTGAGCATGCGCACCCCATCCAGTCCTCTCTGGCTGCCTGTACATGTTGGCGCAGACAGTGTTCTAACATCAGTGAGGGAGTCTCACTCGTGGGAGCGTGCCTGAAAGTGGCTCCATAGGACACTGCAAGGCAATGGAGCCACCTGAGAACAGGAAAGCCGGAGCATTGATATCTGGATAGTTTCATTTACAAGGACGGTCAAGATTTTAATGATGAAGCATGAGATGTCAGTGCTGAGGTAAGTTGGTTTCATATTTTAGGGTTCCATACCACTTTAACAGCCAATCACCAGGTACATACATTGTACCGTGAGAGAAAAGGGAGTGAGCCATATGCTACCTATACTTAAAAGCAGGGTTTTTTTCTCAGAGAATAGGTGCAGGTATTCCCCCCTTCCAAGTCACCCCTTGTCTCCGTCCCTACCCACCTTTGAGCACATCCCTTGGTACCACCCCCTAGCCACCTCCCAGTACCGCCCCTTTTAGAGAAGACAGAACCAAGTATGATTTTTTTTTTGGTGCAAAGTAATTTGTATGTAATTTGTTAATTATAACAAGAAAAGCAGTAAAACAGATACCTCCAGCCAGGGCTTTTTTTCAGGGGGAACTTGGTGGAACTCAGTTCCACCACCTCTGGCTCAGACCCCTTGGTGCCTGCTCACGACAATCACTTGTAAACACAGAAGTCTGGTTTCTGTGTTTACACAATCCTGGTATTTAATGCCCCTTTAAGACCCTCCTACTGTTTTCGTGAAATTTGACTGAACACACCCGCTATTTGATGTGATTTGGAGGGTGTGTGTAGGGGGAGGGGCTTTGTGGGCCGTGGTTAAGTTCCAGCACCTATTGTTTGAGAAAAAAAGCCCTGCCTCCAGCAATTACAGAGCCCACCACCAACAATAGATGCCCCCACCAAAACAGTAGATCCACTTCAGCAATAATAGACCCCCTCCAGCAAAAATATATCTCCTAACAGCCAACATCAATAGACCCTTCAGCAGCCAGCAACAATAGACTCTTTACTTAACAGTAGATTCACCCAGCAACAATAGACCCCTCCCTCAACCGTAGATCCCCCCCCCCCCCCCCCCAGCAACAATAGATCCCCTACTAGCAACAACAGACCCTTCCAACTATGGACCACTTCCAGTGACAATAGATCCCCCAGCATATCTCAGCACCCCTTGCCATTACATACATGCAGTGCTAGAGGTGCCGTAACTGCGCCCCCCCCCCCTCCGCATTCCCGCTAAAAAAAAAAGCCCTGCTTAAAAGTATTAGGTTTTTTTTTCTGCTCTCATGGTACCCCAGGAAAACAGCACGGGAGCAAAGGAAGGGGGTTCGTGCAGCTGGGGAGAAAGGAAGTTGTGTGGGCATAGCACAATTTCAAGTTATGGATTTCACACTTGTACGACCTGAAAGTCACGCGACTTTGGCGCAACTTTGCCGAACGACTTTGACGCGACTTCGATGTGACTTGAAGCATTGCCTGTGTAATCCTGAGGTCAATGGACTTCAAGTCGCATCAAAGTCAGACCAAAGTAGTACAGGGAAGTTATGGGGTACGACTTGTCATGCGACTTTGCAGTCCCAAGTTGTAGGGCAAGTTGCACAAGTATGAAAGGGGCCTTGCTGTATATTTGAATACTGGAATTTACCTTTTATAATTGGGTAAACTGGTTAACACCAGTTTTCCTACCTTTTTGCATTGTTTTTTTTTGCAGTTTTTTATTCACTTTATGTTTCCATATTCTTCTCCTTTTCATTTAATTTATTATTTAAAAAAAAAAACGAATGGTCATACTTTTCTTCAACGAAGTCTGTTGAAGTCATGTGCAATTTCTACCGCTAACCGTTATTATACACCCAACTACGTGTTTCTCTTCAGAAACGCTAATTGCAGTTCTCCATTAATGTAGCCGTATATATGTTATCAAGTCCCTAAGTCAACCTCCTGTAGCAGACAAGCAGCAGGCAGGGGGGCCCTAGATAAGGGCTTTTGTCTGCGCTGGGGAGAAGGAGAAGGGGTAGGGTTACTTTCATTGGATCCCAAGAGAAAGAAAAGAATTTACTGAAGTATGTGTATATTTTTAACTTCAAGAAGGAAAAAAAAAGTCCAGACCAGGCACATTTGTTGGGAACAGGACATATCAGGAAGCCGTAGGGGGAGGGTGGAATGTAAAGTAGTGGCACTCCATGCCTTGTCCTCCTTCCCATGCAATTCAAATGCTCATGGTCATTGAGAAAGCCTTAGGGATATAATGATCATTAACTCCTACGACCTTGTTTATGGAATATGTTACTTTATTTTTGTGCAGTAATGAGGGGAACGCTAATTCTTACTTACCGCGGTGCCTCTGCGGATGTTTTATTGTACAGACACAGATATTCTACTGTAGATTTACTTACGTCTGGTTCTCAATGTACTCCAAACAAGATATCATTCGCATTATGTTCTTGAGATATTCAATACTTATTAATTTCAAACTCAAGTCCAGATGTGCCTTGTTTTTATATCCCAATGGGTTTTATTCATGAAGGCAGAGCTTTCCGAGAAATCATGGCAACAGATTTTTTTTTGGGGTGTATTCTGTAATGTCTAATACTTGGAAAAATGACCTATTTAAAAAGGAGCTCCGGGTTCTCTTCCCTAAGGAATTAAAAGTCAGCAGCTACAAATACTGTAGCTGACGACTTTTAATATTAGGGCACTTACTTGTCCTGGCATCCAGCAGTGTCCTCTCCCGAGCTGATTCTTCAATCAGCTATCTGGTGCCACCCTGACTAAGGGAAACCGGCAGCGAAGCCTTGCAGCTTCTCTTACTGCGCATGCGCGAAGCGCGCCACTCTTTGTGAATGGACCGCAGTCTTCTGGGACCTGTGAAGTGTCCCAGAAAGAGGGGGGGGCAAAAGTTTGGTGTACTGGGCCCGGGGGGGCTCTGCTTGTCTCCCTCCACTGCCACATTTGACACCTTTTGGGGGGGCAAAAGGTGTCAAATGTGGCAGTGGAGGGAGACAAGCAGAGCTTCCCCTTTTGGGTGGAGCTCCGCTTTAAGTAACTTCTATAGTTTAAAAAAACAAAAAGGTATTTAAAAATACTTATGCCTACAGGCATTTGACTCGTTAAATATATTTGTTTTCTCTTAGGGTCTTCGCTCCCCCCTAGAGGTATTGGTCGATGCCATCATACAGCAGCATTGCTTGGGTTTCTAGTTTGGGTGCATTAGCAGGGGCTCTTTCCGCTCATCATTTCCCACCAACGCTCACCCCTTTTTTTCTGGAGGACTGACATATCTATAGGAGTCACGATAGGTGCAGACCTATGTACCAGCCATACGCGTTTCCACGTCTGACCACAAATTCGGCAGTTTTCCTTTCCTTCTTGTATTTTGTCTACTTGACTGGTATGTTTGTTTTTACTCGGCCTCAACTAAGCTAATTTCTGTAACCGTGAATAGGAATTTTATGCGTGACTTTGTCTCTATATAGAATACCAATGTAGCAGTACTACTTCATACGACATGACCCTGAAGAAAGGACTCCACACAGGTCCAGAAACGCGTTGGGCTTAGTATTGAAGGATCTGATTTTTTTATACTCATATCTGTCATATGATTTTGTTTATGCTGTATATGTAGATCTTTTTCTTGGTGTTGTACGCACCTTATATTTTTACAATAATACATTTCTACGCTTTTTTTCATCAATTGTTGATCAGTTGCCTTAAAAGTCCCTTAGTATTCCTTGGGGTGTACTTTCTTTATAATATTATTTAAAAATATGCTCACCCAATTAGCCACTCACCTATAAGGTATTGTCACAATAACAAAATAACAACTGCACAAAAAAAAAAGGGACACCCTGGTAATCAGACTACCTGGGCAAAAAGCAGCTACTCAAGTGACAAAGAATTGTGGTTTGGGTCTAAACAAAAGAGTATTATTTTATTCGATTTTTTAAAAGATTAATAAATTACAGAAATACAATAACAAAGCTATGCTCCAGCATTATTGGAATCACCCAAATACAAAACAACATACCACTGTTGTGCATAAAGGTCAAACAAAAAGCATTGGTGATATTTATTGTATTATTATCATCATCATTATTATTATATTTATTTTTAATAATATAGGATTTATAAAATGCAAACAGTTTGAACAGTGCTTTACAAAATTAAACAAGAAATAAAGGCCAAATTCTTTTTTAATTTTAGATGAGTAAGGGAGGGTGATAACCCCTGTCAGGGTTTTTTGTCATCTGTGTCCCGATTTGGGGAGATTTCCTTTCAATTTCTGTCCCATAACCAAAACAGGAAGTGAGGGGAAATCCATTCAAAGTGAGGAAATCACCAGAACTAGTGTCCCCATTAGAAGATTTTCTAGGGAAAACCCCAAATTTGGGATTTCACTTTCACTTTTGGCGATAACGCTAAAAAGGACAAATAGAGAGGGTGAATCTCCTTTACGGGAGCAGAGAGAACAATAAAAACATGACATAATCCCTCTCCACTAGATCCAAAAGTCAAGAAAAAGTTTTGCCTTTAGTTATGCTTTCAGGGAGACAGTACATTTAGAATGAAATTCAAGATAAGAGGGTTAGGATGGCTTTGCTCATCAAGGCTTACAATCTAAAGGGAAGGGCAAGTGATACAAAAGGTAATAAATGTATAGGGATGAGTTGTTTTAGAAATTAAAATTCAGTTTTTAGGTAGGGGGTGGGACAGGCTTGCCTAAGGGCATTCTTTTGCCTAATGGCAGGAGACAGCCATACAGATAGGGAGTTCCGGAGAATGGGAGAGGCTTTTGAGAAGTTCAGGAGGCCAGCAGAGAGTAGGTGACAAGGGAACTAGAGAGCAGGGGGTCTTGGAAGGAGTGAAGGCGATGCTTTCCTTGATACTTTAGAGATGAGGTTGGTGATGTAATTGGGGAGATGTGAACGGCTTTGTAAGTGGCTGGTAATATTTACAAATGTATTTGTTGGGCGATTAGAGAGAGAGAGTGGTGGTGGACACTGAGAAATTCGAAAGGTGGATGAGTCTAGTAGCAGCATTCATAACAGACTGAAGACGTAGGCCAAGGAGGAGGGGGTTGTAGTAGTCTATAACAAGAGTGAATTAGTAGCTTGGTTGTAATGTTGGTTAAGTAGGGGGAATATTTTGGAAATTTTATGGAGGTGAAGATGGCAAGATTTGGACAGTGACTGGATATGGGTCTGAAAAAAAGCTATTGATCTTGAAGGAAAAGCTGGGGGAGGGGGAAAATTATGAGCTCACTTTTGGCTAACGTAATTAGATGCAAGCTTTCGGTGTTTAGGTCAGATGCAAGCTTCCGGTGCTTAGGTCCCTTTCTGGGCTCAGCTCTTCCTTCTCTGAGCTGGCCGCTCAGCTGTTGGCTAATTACCAGCTCCTATCTCTCCACAGGTACTCAGCTGTTGATGATATCCTGCTCATCAGTCCTGCCTACTTGAGCTGTCCAGCCCAGAGGATCTCTGCCTTCGCCTTAGTCAACATCACAGAGACGCTCTCCTGTATTCCTGTTAAAAGACTTGCTTGGCTGACATCCCTTCTGGCTCCAGATCCTGCTTGCTTATTTACTACGCTCATCTCTGGCTCCCTGACGTTTGGCTTGTCTGACTATCTGTTCCGGTTCCTGAACTCTGAAATGTTTTGTCTACGTTTGTTCTATTTACTTTTATTATTAAACAAGTGTGATTTAACTGTACTTCTGTCTCGGTGTGATTTCATGGTTTCTGACACTTTCTTAAAGTGGGGTTCCACCCAAAAAAACCAAAAATACCTGAAAAATTCTAAAAAAAAAACAAAAAAAAATAGGATATTTTTTTTTTTTTTTTACTTACCTCTAAATGCCTGTTGCTAGGTGGTCCCTCGTAGTCTGCCCCTTCCTTTGCCTGGGCAAGGAAGGGCTCGGCTCTGCTCCCTCCCTCCTGTCAATCATCTGGGACCCATTACAGGTCCCAGGTGATTGAGCGGCCAATCACGGCGCGCGGCGCCGCTCGCGCATGTGCAGTGGGTGCCAGGCTGTGAAGCCACAGCCCAGCGCCCACAGTTGAAATGCCGGCGCCGACGAGCGGAGGGGGGGACGAGCGGGGCTTCGATCCCCCGCATCGCTGGACCCTGGGACAGGTAACACAGAGCTGTCAGGCAGAGAGAGGAGGGGGAGAGCACACAGGGAACACAGGAGAGCAGGCTGCGTATGACGAGACACGCACAGACTACGGTGTCAGGACTCTAAAGCCCTGCTACAAGGGAGTCAGCGCAGAGAGGGAAGGGTAGAACCAGGCAGGATCAGCCAGGTATTTCAGGTGATACAGGGGGCCAAATGACACAGCACAAGCACTGTGCTGCATAACATGCTTTAAGGGAACAGGATCTTAATTTGTGCACCAGAGCCTAGGCTGTCTCAGGACTCTTACTCCTCATTGGCTGAGACAGCAGGGGAAGCCATTGGCACCCACTGCTGTCAATCACAACCAGTGAGCCAATGAAGACAGAGCAGGGGGGTGGGGCCAAGCCGCGGCTCTATGTGTTTTATGGGTGCATAGAGCAGGACTCGGGAGCAAGCATGCACGTGCTCCCATAGCAGGCAGCTTGCTATTGGGGGCACTGGTTAAGACGGAGGAGCCAGGAGTGTCGGCAGGGGACCCGAGAAGAAGAGTATCAGGGCTGCTCTGTGCAGTGGTTTTGCACAGGTAAGTATGACTTTTTTTTTTCTTGTTTTTTTGTTTAAAAAGCCGAACCTTTATTACCACTTTAGGCTGGCCTTAAACTGGTGGAGTTTTGTTTGAACTTTCACATTTTATACTTTCAAATTTCTGCAAAATCATTCGTCAGAGCATTCAATAGTTCCATCACTGACTTCAACTTGTCAGATTTCGTATGAGGATTCAGAAAATTTCTGATTGATTGCCATGCCAATTTTGCAAATTTTGTAAGACGGCTTCAGGATACACAGAAGTGATGTAAAGGCTATGAATTGTATAAGCCTCGTACACATGATCGGATTTTCCGCAGACAAAGCGTCAGACTTTTGTCTGAAGGGCGTGTGCCTGGATTTTGTCTTGCATACAAACGGTACACAATTGTCGGCCAACAAACACGAACTTAGTGACGTACTACGAGCCGATAAAGAGGAAGTTCAATTGTCAGGTGCCAACCTTTGTGCTCCTTCTGCTAATTTTGTGTTAGTAGAAGTTTGGTGAGTCTTGATTTGTGCTTTTCATTTTGCACTTTTCATTTTGCACTTTTCATTTTGCGCTTTTCAGTGCGTTTCTGAACGGCCGTTCGTCAACCAGCCATGTTGCAGAATCGGAGGAGATAACGTGTTATTATTGGCCTTGGAGTTATTGCTTTGACCCAAGTCCAGTCCAGGAACAGGAGGAGGAGGATTTCTTGGACCAAAAATTGGTTGCTTTATTAATCGTGACCAATTATGTCATATGCCTTTTCTGCGGGAGCTCCAGGAGAATAATTCGGATGATTTTCGGAATTATCTCCTGATGACGGACCCCTGCTTTCATCAACTCTTGGCATTGCTGACCCCCTATATTAAGAAGCAGGACACATGCATGAGGCTTTTATTTTATTTTTTTGGTTGAATAATAATGATTTGATTTGTTATATTTTCTATATTTTTGGATGCATAGAATGCACTTTTTGGTTAAGTTCTATTAGCAGATATCATGTCT
Source organism: Lithobates septentrionalis (assembly GCA_037952835.1). Lineage (NCBI taxonomy): Eukaryota > Metazoa > Chordata > Amphibia > Anura > Ranidae > Lithobates > Lithobates septentrionalis. The sequence continues at coordinate 139,701 of JBBDGP010000784.1, read as the reverse complement.
AATTTTATTTGTTTTCTTTTTTTAATGCACAGTAAAAAAATTGTGTAGAATAATGCCGCGTACACACGGTTGGAATTTCCGACAACAAATGTTCGATGGGAGCTTGTTGTCGGAAATTCCGACCATGTGTAGGCTCCATTGGACATTTGTTGTTGGAATTTCCGACCACAAAAATTTGAGAGCTGGTTCTCAAATTTTCCGACAACAAAATCCGTTGTCGGAAATTCTGATCGTGTGTAAACAATTCCAACGCACAAAATTCCACGCATGCTCGGAATCAAGCAGAAGAGCCGCACTGGCTATTGAACTTAATTTTTCTCGGCTCGTCGTACGTGTTGTACGTCACCGCGTTCTTGACGTTCGGAATTTCCAACAACATTTGTTCGACCGTGTGTATGCAAGACAAGTTTGAGCCAACATCCCTCAGAAATAAATCCAGGAATTTGTTGTCGGAATGTCCGATCGTGTGTACGCGGCGTTATATTCAGCTATGTGTTTTACTTCAAATAACAGTTTGGGAGTAGGTCAGTACATTTTCAAAAATACAATGTAAAATTAACAAGGGACACCAACATAGTTGTATATTTGAGATTGAAAACTACAGAATAATAGTGTTGTGGTAACTTGGCCAAAAAAAACCCCAAAAAACAAGCATATTAACCCTTTCATGACTAAGCCTATTATTGACATTTGGTGTTTACGAGTTAAAATCCATATTTTTTGCTAGAAAATTACTTAGAGCCCCCAAACATTATATATATATATATATATATATATTTTTTTTTAGCAGAGAATCTAGAGAATAAAATGGCGATTGTAGCAATATTTTATATCACACAGTATTTGTGCAGCGGTGTTTTAAACACAACTTTTTGGGAAAAGGGACACTTTCATGAATTTAAAAAAAAAACAAACCGTAAAGTTAGCCCAATTTTTTTGCATAATGTGAAAGATGATGTTACGCCGAGTAAATAGATACCAAACATGTCACGCTTTATAATTGCACGCACTTGTGGAATGGCGACAAACTACGGTACCTAAAAATCTCCATAGGTGACGCTTTAATTTTTTTTACGGTTACCAGGTTAGAGTTACAGAGGAGGTCTAGTGCTAGAATTATTGCTCTCGCTCTGACGATTGTGGCGGTACCTCACATGTGTGATTTGAACACCGTTTACATATGCGGGCGCAACTTCCGTATGCGTTTTCTTTGTTGGGCGAGCTCCCGGGCAAGGGGGCGCTTTAAAAAAAAAAAAAAAATTTTCTTATTTATTTTATTTATTTTTATATTAATAAATTGTGTTTAAAAAAAAAAATTTTGATCACTTTTATTGCTGTCACAAGGAATGTAAACATCCCTTGTGACCATAATAGGTAGTGACAGGTACTCTTTATGGAGAGACCGGGGGTCTAAAAGATCCCTGATCCCTCCTTTGCACTTCAAAGTATTCAGATCGCTGTTTTCTGCGTTTCTGAACACTGTATATTTTTTTAAAACCGGCGCCATTGGCAGCCAAGTAAACGGGAAGTGACGCATGACGTCGCTTCCGCGTTTACAATTAGGAGGCTGGAACGATGCCACTCACGGCTTCGTTCCAGACTGTCACTAGCCGCCGGAGGCGGCAGTTTGGTGATCGGGCCTCTCGATGGAACGCGAGGCTGGTAAGAGCAGCAGGAGGCGGCGGGAGGGGGGACGTCCCCTCCCGCTCCTCCGGTATAACAGCCGAGCGGCTTTTAGCTGCATCGCTTGTTATACCTGGAAAGCCAATCGCCGGCTCTAAAAAACAGTACCGGGATGATGCCTGCAGCTGCGGGCATCATCCCGGTATAACCCCCGAAAGCGGATTACTCACATTTGCGTAGGGGATAATATTATTCTTCATATCACTAGAAATCACTAGAAAAATAAAGCCTTTGAAAATACATTTGGCAGAACTCCATCAGTATCACCAGCAAAGCAGCTTCATTATTATCCCATTAAAGAAGAAGAGAATTGTGCGCTGCATTTCGAGATTTCATAATTTGCCGCGTCACCAACGCTAGTTTACAAGACCAACCGCTTCTGGCTCGTCCTTGCTTCCGAGCATGCATGTTTGTACTTTGGACTTTTGTGTGATGGACTTGTGTACACATGATAGGAAAATCTGACAACAGACCGCTGCCTGCCGAAAATTTACTAGCCTGCTAACCAACATTTGTTGGCGGAAAGTCGGCCAACAATTGTCTGATGGTCAGCGTACGAACGGTCGGATTTTAGGCAAACAGTCTGTCATCACATAATTCCCGGACGAAAATTCAATCGTGTGTACGAGGCTTTAGGATCAGACCATAGTGCTGAAAGCTTACATCCTAAATACTTTAACTTAAGTAAGCCAATAAAGGGTATCACCTCAACTTCAAATCTTCATGTTAAAGGCAAAAATACTTATGTTGATCATACACTATAATTACTGATCTGCTTGAAAAGGTAGACGGTTAGAAATCCCCCCATTATCTCTCTCTCTCTCTCTCTCTCTCTCTCTCTCTCTCTCTCTCTCAGTCTCTTATTTTCTCATGTTATGGAATTCCCCAGGCATGACATTCAGCAAAAACATAAGCCATGGTATTTAATGGCAGGCATTACATTTCCTTATAAAAGCAAGTGGTGCAACCAATTTAAACATCACTTGAGTTGCTAAAGTGGAATTCCACTCTGCTATGGCAAAGTTAAAAGTCAACAGCCACAAATACTGTAGCTGTTGACTTTTAATAAACAAATACTTACCAGCCCATGGAGTCCAGCACTGTTGTCCCTGCAGCTGATTCTTCTCTGCCATGCAAATCTCCAGCGCCGCCATCTTGGATTTGAGAGCAACGTCCAGTCAGCTCTCCCACTGCGCAGGCGTGAGATCGAGCAGCATAGCTAGACAGGTCCTCCTGGGAGGTGTGATGCTATCTGAGAAGACTATGGGGGGCGTTCTGAGATGACGTCATTCTCATGTAGGCGAGGAACAAGGAAGTAGGAGTGGTACCTACAAAAAATGAAGGCTTCAAGGGTTAAGTGATAGTGGAAGAGTTAAAGGGTTAGTTCACCTTTACAAAAAACTGCCTATGTAGGTAAGGAGCCTTTGTAGATAAGAAACAAACTGCAGCTTTGACTAAAGTTGAATAATGCCCTCGCTATAGGTGTAGGCCATTTATGTACCTCATGAAACCTGACAGGAAAACTCCCAGGATGTTGCTAGGACGTTGCTAAGTGAGGCCTAGTCGTTATTGCGTCATCACAGAAGCAAACTCTCAAATGCTGAGCTCAGAGCTTACTGCCTCAGGGGAGAGAAAGAGTATGTGAGGGGGTTTGAAACAGAGAAAAAGCCCACTCCTGTGATAGTGGAGGTGAGCAGTAACTAGACATGTGCACTGCTGAAAAATTCCTTTGTTTTCGTTTCATTCATTTTATTTTTTGTTTTTCGGGTCATTCGTTATGATCGCAATTTGTAAATTCGTAACTTCGTAAATTTGTAAATTCGAAAATTCGTAAATATGTAAATTTGAAAAAAAGAAAGAAAATCCAAAAATTCGAAATAATAACTAACTAACTAATAATAACTAACTATTAAATTATAGGTATTGTAATTTTATTTCAACTTTGAAACTAACTTTGGCTGTTAGTGAACGTAAGAAATACGAATTTATCCGAAGTTATGAATTATCCAAAATAACGAATGCCGCATCTGAACAAATGGAACGGAACAAATTAATAATAAAACGTTTTTAATTATTATTATTGTTATTTATTATTATTAATTCGTTACGTTCCATTCGTTTAGATACGGCATTCATTATTTCGGATAATTCGTATCTTTGGATACATTCGTATTCGTTACGTTCACTAAAAGCCAAATTTGAAAGGAAGTCCCAATACCTATAATTTAATAGTTAGTAATAGTTAAGCTATTATTAGTTAGTTATTATTTCAGATTTTCGAAATTCCGAATTTACGAATATTCAAATTTATGATAAGGATATTTCCGAATGAACAAATTTGTCGAAATTCGTTAAAAAACAAATTCGGAACGAAATGAATTGCACATGTCTAGCAGTAACAACTAGGCCTCCGTAAGCAACGTCCTGGGAGTGTTCCTGTCAGGCTTCATGAGGTACATAAATGGCCTACACCTAGGCATTATTCAACTTAAGTCAGAGCTGCACAGTCTCTACAAACACCCCTTACCTAACTACATAGACAGTTTTTTTGTAAAGATGAACTAACCCTTTTTTTTTTTTTTTGAACGGGAATTTTTCATCAAACAAATCTGGATAACAGAAAGCATATCATACTACATATCATGACATTATACTTAATCTCAAGAGTTAACTCTAGCTGGGGGCTCAACCCCTAAACGTACATCATACAAGATAAATCATCCGCATTTGGGGTCCTCAAAGCAAGATATATCTTTACAGCCTCTATGAGTTTCGTAATATTTCCCGAACCAGCCTTTAATATACTGTAGGTCTAATGCCCCGTACACACGGTCGGACATTGATCGGACATTCCGACAACAAAATCTTACTACTACTTTCTACTTAACAAGTGGAAAATAGGGTCAATGGAGCCACTTTCTCTCAGGCAAGACTGCTAAACCCAGACGACGCACAAATGTAAACAATACATCTGTAGAATATCTTGCTTATTATCAGAAAAATATAATGCTGTGCAATAGAACACAATCAAAAACCATTCAATCAAACCAGCCCTTACAGGGCGACATCCCCCCCCCAACCCCACCCATCTCCCTAAAACCCCAACATCAAAGCTGAACGCTGACTGCAAAAGGGGGCCTATGTGCAGGAGGCGAGCTACACCCCACTCAACAGTCTCTAGGGGGTGCAGAACAAGCGGACAGGCTCACTGCAAAAAATGTAGACGAGTAGTAACAAAAGCATAAACGTCTCCTGAGGTATTTCTTCCCTCCTCATGAATAGTGGACAAATCCAGAATGTATAGGGAAATATTAAAGAGTTATCTGTGACACCCCACAGAGGGAACATACGGTCAGTTGTTGAAATCACCTGACTAGATCAGGGGCTCAAACTTATGGTTTTCATTAAACAACCAGGTAAGGTTCAACGCGTGCAAAGCAGTCATCCGGTATACGGGGTAAGCTGTACCAGTGAGCACAGAAACATAGTTGTAAGCGGCTAATGCTGACAAATTGGGTGCAAACAGTACAGCGGGTAAGCTGTAATAGGCAACTCCTGGTTCCATGAATCAACGGTGTGGTGGCAGGGAGTTGAGCCACACCGAGGCTTGCCACGGAGAAGCGAAGAATCGGGTTGCCTCCCCATCTTGGACACTCAGGCGTGCTGGGAACAAAACGCTATATCTGATATTGCGGGCCCTCATTGCCACTTTTGTTTGGTCGAATGACTTCCAGAGCTTCTGCATCTCTACTGAGTAGTCTGGGAAGATTAGCAGCTTGCTGCTCTGGAAGCGCAGGTCGCCGATCACCTAGGAGGCTCTGATGATTTCATCCCGGTCCCGAAAGTTAAGCAGGCGGAGGATGAGGGTCCGAGGAGGTGCTCCAGGAGGTCCGGGCTTAGGTGGGACACGGTGCGTCCATTCTACAGCGTAGTGAGGGGAGAAATGGGCGTCAGGTAGCAGATTACAGAACAGGTCTTCCACAAAGCTCGTCGGGTGCGCTCCCTCAGCCCCTTCTGCTAGGTCCACGATGCAAAGGTTATTCCTCCCGTCCCTGTTTTCCGAATCTTCAGCCCTATAATCCAGCGCCTTCACCTTAGTCTGAAGAGTGCGGATGGCTGCAGTGTGCTCTGTAATGCCCCGTACACACGGTCGGACATTGATCGGACATTCCGACAACAAAATCCTAGGATTTTTTCCGACGGATGTTGGCTCAAACTTGTCTTGCATACACACGGTCACACAAAGTTGTCGGAAAATTCGATCATTCTGAACGCGGTGACGTAAAACACGTACGTCGGGACTATAAACGGGGCAGTAGCCAATAGCTTTCATCACTTTATTTATTCTGAGCATGCGTGGCACTTTGTGCGTTGGATTTGTGTACACACGATCGGAAATTCCGACAACGGATTTTGTTGTCGGAAAATTTTATAGCCTGCTCTCAAACTTTGTGTGTCGGAAAATCCGATGGAAAATGTGTGATGGAGCCTACACACGGTCGGAATTTCCGACAACAAGGTCCTATCACGCATTTTCCGTCGGAAAATCTGACCGTGTGTATGGGGCATAACAGTGTCGTCTGCCTGGCCGACTTTCTACTCCGTCTCGGTCACTCTGGAGCAGAGTTTGTCCAGGTCCTGCCTTATGAGTCCCACATCAAGTTGAACCGCTTCAATCTTGGCCGTGAGCGTGGCTTGGCAGGTAGCTATAGCCGCCATCACATCAGCCAGCCAGGGTGAAGAGGAGTCAGCCTACGCACTATGGTCAGTCTGCGATGCCATGTGTGAGCGCTGCAGGGAGCGGGCCTCCGCGTGCGGGCTGGAGGCGGCAGGGATTCCTCCGCATTCGGCAGGAAGTGCAGCTTTTTCCCCTTCCCGGCAGACACGCCCGGTGACCTGCGTCTCATGAACGGGTCTGTGAGGTGTGGAGCGAGAAATTGTGCCCTCAGGGGCAGGAATTCAGCAGAAGCTCTGCGGAGCTCAGTCAAAAGCAGCTGCTCACAGAACCATCTTGGACACGACCCAATCTAACTCTTTAACTCTTCCACTAATATCTAGGCCTTGAAGCCTCCATCACCCAGACATCTGTGAACTCCCTGTTTTGAGATAATCACTCTCGGACCTTACCACTGGCATGTCGCTGATTGTCAGACCATTACAGGATTTACATTGGGTTGCCATGTCACAAACAAATGAAACACAACCTGAGCTGAATAATTCTATTGTGCTTTTTGCTTTTGCAGGTCCAGGATTCAGATTTTAATGTAAAAAAGGCATGAAATGGCCGTATGAAAATTACACAAGTGGGAGTGCTGGCTGTGAGGGGCAGGAGAGCGGATGGGCGCAGGATGTGAAGGTCTCGTCTCTCTCAGTACTACATCTCATAGTGACCGGCTAATACAGAGAAGCCATATTTGTATCTCCATGAGGAAAGCTCTGTGCCAGTACAGTGTGCGTCGAGTTCAGGCCCCGCAGGAGGACGGAGAAAACACATGTCTGCCATCTCACTTCACACTGACAAATGCTCAGGAACCATTTGTTTACTGTCCTGTCGGGCTCAATGACTAGCCAAAAATCCTCATCTTGTCTAAAGGCCTGCTAGGCAGTAAATACTGCTACAAGCAGCAGACAGACAGCTCAGCACATTCTAACATCAACGGGAATCCTTGTGTTAGCTAATCTAAATGGGAAAAAAGAATGTGGAAGCGACATATTTATTTATTTATTACAGGTATTCAGACATCCCAACCTGCAAAAACTCATTTCAGGGAGGTCGCGCTTCGCACCCGCAACCTTTTCTGCCGGAAAGTCCAGTCGTGTGTACGCGGCATTAGGCTACTATATCTACTCTGTTTCATTTATCTGCAGTTTAAGGCCTCATGCAAACTGAAGCTGATAAACTGACGTTTTTGGGAGTTTGGGCTTTTTTTTTAACAGCTCTTAAACACCTCTCTATGTTATCCTTTGTGTCCATACACACAGGGACGTTTTTTGAAGTTTATCAGCAGGGGAGTTTATGGGCTGTTGTCTGAACGCGCATAAACGCTCATAAACGCGCTTTTATCAGCGTTTCTTACATTGCAGAGCTGAATGTAAGCTGGGTGTAATTTAACCAGTTGCCGCCCACCCACTGTCAAATGACGGTGGGGCAGTGCGGCTCTCGTTCTCGGACGCCGTCATATGACAGCATTCCAGAACGGCCGATCTCTGTTGCTAGGAAATGGTGCCACCCTGATCTCTGTAAAGAGCCGCACCTGTGGCTCTTTAACCATGTGATTGGACACAGCCGGTCACATGTAAAAACTGAGATGTCGGTAATCTGACAGAGTATGTGGCGAGGAGAGCCGATCAGCGGCATTTCCTCGCTGTTGGACATCTACACATCAGGGCATTGATCATCAGTGCCCTGATTACAAAATAGCGCCAACAGTGTCACCAATCAGAGCCCACCATTGCCCACCAGTGCAAGCAATCAGTGCCCACCACTGCTCACAAGTGCCACCAATCAGTGCCCATTAGTGATGCCAGTCAGTGATGCCAGTCAGTGCTGGCTATCAGTGCCGCCTATCAGTGCTGCCCATCAATGCCCATCACTGCTGTCCATCAATGCCCATCAGTGTCGCCCATCAGTACCACCCATTAATGCCCATCAGCGCCCATCAGTACCACCTATTCGTGCCCACCAGTGCCGCCTATCAGTGCCAATCAGTGTCACCTATTAGTGCTCATCAGTGCCACCTAACAGTGCCCATCAGTGCCGCCTATCAGTGCCACATATCAGTGCCACCTATCAGTGCCCATAACTGCGGCATATTAGTACCTCCTCATCAGTGCAACCTAATCAGTGCCCATAAGTGCCGCCTCATCAGTGCCCATAAGTGCCACCTCATCAATGCTCACCAGTTCAGCCTATCAGTGCCCATCAGTGCCGCCTCATCAGCGCACATCAGTGAAGGATAAAAATTTATAGCGTTTACAAAACTACTGGATATTTTTATTTATTTCTTTATTTTATTTACTAGTAATGACTTCGATCAGCCACTTATAGCGGGGGACAGTCTGACACTAACTGACACTTTTTGGGACCAGTGACACTAATATAATGATCAGTGCTAAAAAAAATGCACTGTTACTGTACTAATGACACTGGCTGGGACGGGGTTAACATCAGGGGCGATCAAAGGATTACCTGTGTGCCTAGCTAGTGTTTATGTGTACTGACAGAGCGGCAATCTGCCTTGTTTACATTGGCAGACCGCGGCGTTGTGCCTCTGTACCGAAGGATCGGTGGGTACCAATTGACATCGAGCCTGTGGAACCCACAATCAGCCCCCGCTGTGTATAATCACAGTGGGAGCGAGACGCTGGCGGCACGCATTTGCGACCGTTACCCGGAAATGCCGTATCGCTCATTTATATACGTGATCCGGTGCGGAGGTGCCGCCCTGTAGCAGTTCGGCCTCCCGGACAAGGCCGAAGCCGCGGCCTCGCGTCATCGCGTTCTTGATGGTCGAAAGTACAGAGAACTTTTGTGTGACTGTGTGTATGCAAGCTTGAGCGGAATTCCGTCAGAAAAACCATCCAAGTTTTTTCTGACGGAAATTTCGATCGTGTGTACGTGGCATTATAGTGGCCATGCACTGTATTTTCTTTACCAATCAATGTCTTCCGATAGGAATAATAGATCAATAACCCATTCCAATCACATGCAACACAGGGGGAAGCGCATTTCGAACAATCGTTAGCATACGGGGGTTATACCCTACTAGAAGACGCTAGAATTTATGTTGCCCAGGCTCAGGAACCTATGTGCAAAAGGCCTAAAAGAGTGTTGGTTGTCTCTTCTACTGGTTGTCAGCAGTGTCACCGTTATCTGCGCGCTCCTGACAAAGGAAACTAAAGGGGGTGGTACTAGAGCTGGGCGATTTTCTCCAAAAAAAAAAATCTGCGAGTTTTTTTTTTCTTTTTGATGGACACCACGCCGGTCCTGAGGAGCTGCGGGCAGGAGTTTTTAGGCAAGGCCGCGGCTTTGGCCTAGTCCGCGGTGTCCGGCCTTCCGGACTAGGCCCGCAGCTCCTCATGAGGTGTCAGCGCCGGTCCTGGTGAACAAAAAAAATCTAAAAAATTGATTTGCTGAAAATTTGAATCGATTTGACCTATCAACTCGATTCAAGATTCAAATCGATTTTTTCCCCAGTCCTATGTGGTCCTGGATGGATATATTATGAGCTTATTATTGCTGTCTGTGTTTTCTCTCCCTCTTTCTATTTCTCCGTTTTTTTGTTTTTTTTTATCTTTTTTTATTAGTTTCCTTAACAAACAAAGCAAAAACACTACAAAACATCATACACATTGAACCAGGAATAAAAAAGGCATTTTCAAAATCCAATATAGCAATGATTAATCTATAGGAGAAAGAAAGAAAAAAAAAAAAGAAGAAATAAATAAAAAAAGAAAAAGAAAAAAAAAAGAAGAAAAAAGGAAGGAAGGCAAGCATTAATTCCTTCTCTCCCCAATGGCTCTGAACTTATACTCATATGAAAGAACTCATATTATGGATAGTGGCCCCCATGAGCGTTCGATGCTGTAAACGATTTATCCAGCCACTCTATTTCTCCGGTTTACCGTTATCACAGAAAAGTGAAAATAAATTCCAAACTGTGGGTTCCCAGAACAGGAGTAGAGGGGAATTCTGCCAATGGGGATTCCCTCACTTTCTGTTCTGGCTATGGGGCAGGAGGTGAAGGAACATCTCCCCAATCGGACACAGATAGGAAAAAAATAAATGACAGGGGTTATACTCCTCCCTTACTTTATCCAAAATGAAAAAAAGTTTTGCTTTTAGATCTACCTTAACCTGTTGCCGATCGCCCAACATACATTTACTGCATTTCGGCGGCTCCTGTGTGAAGAATCACATACCTGTATATCTTTTGCACTTCCGGGTCTGGGGCACGCATGCGCGCTGTCGGCGACCCACTACCTCTGGGATTGGACACAATGGGAGCCAATCAGTGGCACCCGACGATCGTTCGGGACATGACACAAAGAATAAAAACCACAGAGGTGATCAAATACCTCCAAAAGAAAGCTCTATTTGTGGGAAAAAGAGGACATCAATTTTATTTGGGTACAGTGTTGCACGACCGCGCAATTGTCAGTTAAAGAAACGCAGTGCCGTATCGCAAAAATTGGCCTGGTCATGAAGGGGGGTAAATCTTCTGGAGCTGAAGTGGTTAACCTATGTACAACTTGTCAGTTTCAGTGATACAGTCAGGTCCATAAATATTGGGACATCGACACAATTCTAATCTTTTTGGCTCTATACACCACCACAATGGATTTGAAATGAATTTAACAGGATGTGCTTTAACTGCAGACTTTCAGCTTTAATTTGAGGGTATTTACATCCAAATCAGGTGAACGGTGTAGGAATTACAACAATTTGTATATGTGCCTCCCACTTTTTAAGGGACCAAAAGTAATGGGACAATTGGCTGCTCAGCTGTTCCATGGCTGGGTGTGCGTTATTCCCTCATTATCCCATTTTCAAGGAGCAGATAAAAGGTCCGGAGTTCATTTCAAGTTTGCTTTTTGCATTTGGAATCTGTTGCTGTCAACTCTCAATATGAGGTCCAAAGAGCTGTCACTATCAGTGAAGCAAGCCATCATTAGGCTGAAAAAACAAAACAAACCCATCAGAGAGATAGCAAAAACATTAGGTGTGGCCAAATCAACTGTTTGGAACATCCTTAAAAAGAAAGAACGCACCGGTGAGCTCAGCAACACCAAAAGACCCGGAAGACCACGGAAAACAACTGTGGTGGATGACCGAAGAATTCTTTCCCTGGTGAAGAAAACACCCTTCACAACAGTTGGCCAGATCAAGAACGCTGTCAGAGAGGTTACCTGGTTGGGCGCCGGGGCGCGCCGGGGCGTGTTGGCGCTCGCGTTCCTGTCCGTGCTGGGGCGCGTGTCCCTGGGGGCGCTGGTGTGTCTGGGCTGGCCGGCCGTGGCGTGCGGGGTGGCGTCCGGGCGTTCGTGCGTACGTGCGTTCGCGCTAGCGCGCGTTCGCGTTAGCGCGCGTCCGCCCGTGAGCGCTGCTTGTGTTGCGACCCGGTTCGGTGGGCGTGCACGCCGGTGGCGGGGGCGCGCTCGGGCGCGTGCGGGGGCGCGGCGCGCTTTGGCGAATCGGCGCGTGCACGAGCGCGGCGTTTTGGCGCCAATCGGCCTATTTAAGGTTTGCCTCTATGCTGACCCAGTGCTGCCTGATCAAACAGCTCCGTACCGTGTTCGTGATCATCCTGAAGTTCCTGTTCCCTGTTGTGCTTATCTGTTGTGACCCGGCTACCCCTTGGACTATCCTTGATTGCTGCCTGAACCCGACCCCGGCTTGTCTGACCTTGTCTCTGCCTCATCCTCTTGTACCTCTGCTGCCAGCCCGTTGCCGACCTCTGCAAGTGTATGACCAGCCTGATCCGTTCCTGCCCAGCATCTGCTCCACCTAGTCTGAAGACCTACCGGTGCTTGCCAGACCATTGTGCTCCAGGACCCTACTACAGGCACTCATACCACTCCGCACTCGTGACCTCCTGTCTTCTCTATCAGGGGTCCCGAATCGGATACGTAAGGGAGCCTACCCTCTGCCCAAGCGGACTCACCTGTCTGGTAAGTGTGGGACCTGACAGTATCAGGCAGCCATGACTGAGTCCGGGCAGGGGGCCTCCCCCATGGATGAACTGTGCAGGCATCTAGCGGGCCTCACTCAAGCCGTTAAAAGTCTGCAAGAAGGCTACACCAGATTGGAAGGGCAGGTCCAGGCCCTCTCAGCCTCTCCTTCAGGAGCAGCGTCCAATTCGGCTTCGGCACCCTCCGTAGTGATGCTTCCACCTGAGCCCAGAGTACCTCCACCCGAGAAGTTCTCAGGAGATCGCAGCAAGTTCCAAGCGTTCCGCAACGCTTGCGAACTGTATTTTGCCCTGCAACCCCGTACATTCTCCCTGGAAGCAACTAAAGTGGGGTTCATCATCTCCTTGCTGACTGGCGAACCTCAAACCTGGGCCCACAATCTGCTGAAACAAAAGGCTCCATCCCTTGATTCCGTGAGTGACTTCTTCCTCGCCATGTCCCAACTGTATGAGGACCCTCAGCTAACGGCAACGGCTGAAGCCACTTTACATTCCCTCCAACAAGGTCGCAGAGCGGCTGAAGATTACGCCGTGGAGTTTAGGCGTTGGAGTGCCGACACGGAGTGGAACGACGCTGCCTTGCGTCACCAATACCGGCTGGGATTATCTGACCCCCTAAAGGACGAGCTGGCACGAGTGGGGGTTCCCCAGACACTAGAGGAACTCATCAATTTATCTATCCAAATTGACCGCCGCCTCAGGGAAAGACGCTCTGAAAGATCAGTTGGTCATCCACGTCTTGCCTGGATGTTGCCCAGGGTCCCTAGTGCCCCGCACCAAGCTCCATTGGTCTCATCCGCTTCCGCCCAGGAAGGCTCGGAGCCTATGCAGCTGGGACTGCTCCGTCCCTCTCTGACCCCAGAAGAGAAGACCCGAAGACGCACACTCAACCTGTGCCTGTACTGTGGAGAGCCTGGTCATTTCGCAAGAGCATGCCCTAATAAGAGGCGTAAGTGTCTACCGTCTTCCTCATTGTGTGCACCTGTCCTACCTAGTACCGGTAGTCATTTAACACTTTCCATTATCTTGCAGTTACCTGGAAGGAGCATCCCAGTACCGGTCATCGTTGATTCGGGGGCATGCAGTGGATTCATTGACCGGACCTTCGTTGAGACTCACCATATCCCCACTCAAACTAAGGCCCAAGGACTGGCAGTCTTTCTAGCAGACGGTTCCACCCTCCGCTCCGGACCCGTCACCCAAGAAACGGTTCCTCTTTTGGCCACCATTGGCCCGGAACATCAGGAACTATTACGCCTAGATGTCATCTCCTCTCCTCTCTTCCCAATTATCCTAGGGATACCTTGGCTACAGGCCCACAACCCTAGCATCAACTGGGCTACGGGCAAGGTTCAATTCTCCTCCGAATATTGCAGACAAAACTGCTTACGGGGAATCCCACCAACCTCTTCCCAATGTCTGTGCATGGACTCTGAAACTAAACTTTATCAAGATCTTCCTGAACCCTACCGGGATTTCCTAGACGTGTTCAGTAAGAAGGGGGCAGAAACCCTTCCAGCACATAGACCCTATGACTGCCCAATAGAACTTCTACCGGGTACCGAAGTCCCCTTTGGCAGGATCTTTCCCTTAACGGAGCAGGAGCTGGGCACCTTGAAGACTTACATTGACGAAAACCTGAAGAAAGGGTTCATTCGTCCTTCCACGTCTCCAGCTGGGGCAGGCATCTTCTTCGTAGAAAAAAAAGATCATTCCCTACGTCCCTGCATTGATTATCGGGAGCTTAACAAAATTACCATAAAGAACAGATACCCGCTACCTTTGGTTCCTGAGCTGTTTCAGAGGTTAGGATCTGCTACCGTGTTTACTAAACTAGACCTCCGTGGAGCCTATAACCTGATCCGTATAAGAGAAGGAGACGAGTGGAAGACAGCTTTTCGTACCCGATTTGGTCATTACGAGTACCTAGTCATGCCTTTTGGTCTGTGCAACGCACCGGCAACATTTCAGCACTTTGTTAATGACGTCTTTCATGATTTACTGGATTTATACGTCATCGTTTATCTAGATGATATCTTGGTCTTCTCCGCCTCTCTGATGGAGCACCGCAGACATGTACGAACTGTACTCTCCCGGCTAAGACAGCATGGGCTCTACGCCAAACTTGAGAAGTGCGAATTTGAGCTCCAATCCATCCAATTCCTGGGTTTAATCATCTCTCCTGATGGCATTAAAATGGATCCTCAGAAAGTATCTGCTATTCTGGAGTGGCCTGCACCGACTGACAAAAAAGGGGTACAACGCTTTATTGGCTTCGCCAATTTCTACAGAAAGTTCATCAGGGGATTTTCTTCAATCATAGCTCCCATTACGGAACTTATTAAACAAGGGTGCCGGTTCCACTGGACCCCTAAAGCACAAGAGGCCTTTGGAAAACTCAAAGCGTTGTTTACCTCAGCCACTATTCTTAAACATCCCAATCCTGCCTTGCCTTTCGTCCTGGAGGTGGATGCCTCCGAAGTTGCAGTCGGAGCTGTACTGTCTCAGAGACAGGGTGCCAAGGCACTCCTGTACCCAGTGGGATTCTTTTCACGTAAGCTCTCTCCGTCCGAGAAAAACTATGATGTGGGTGATCGGGAACTTCTGGCCATTAAGGCAGCTCTGGAAGAGTGGCGTTATCTCCTGGAAGGAGCAGCACATCCCATCTTGGTCTACACAGACCATAAGAATTTAGAGTATCTGAGAACGGCCAAGAGACTAAAACCCCGGCAGGCCAGATGGGCACTTTTTTTTTCGCGATTTATTTTCCACATCACGTACAGACCTGGATCCAAGAATGTTAAATCCGACGCCCTTTCCCGAATGTTCCTTGACTCTGAAAGAACTCTGTCCCCAGACACCATTCTCCCTTCTGGAAATTTCCTCGTTCTACAGGAAGACATAATCTCTCAAATCAGGCGAGCTTCCTCGAGAATGCCCCCACTTGCTGAAGCCTGTGCCAAGGATGGACTGCTCTGGTTCAAGAATAGGATTGTGGTTCCTGAGGAGCTGAAAGCACGGGTATTAAGCTTGTGCCATGACCACAAACTTGCGGGTCACTTCGGCACACGGAAAACAATTGACCTGGTCCAACGCTCCTTCTGGTGGCCTCATCTTACCAGGGATTGTAAGGCATATGTGGAGTCTTGTGATACGTGTGCCAGAAATAAGACTAGCCGGTCAAGAGCATGGGGCCTACTGAAGCCATTACCAGTCCCAGAGAGACCTTGGGCCATGATCTCTATGGATTTCATTGTAGAGCTCCCACCATCAGAGGGTTTTTCATCCATTTTTGTTGTAGTGGACAGGTTGTCTAAAATGGCCCATTTTCTCCCTATGAAGGGCACCCCCTCAGCCATGGAGACCGCCGCTATCTTCATCAAGGAAATCGTCAGACTGCATGGAGTCCCGACCAATATAGTCTCGGACAGGGGCGTCCAGTTCACCTCCAGATTCTGGAGATCCCTTTGTGGTGCCCTTGAGATCGAGTTGTCCTTTTCCTCGGCCTACCACCCTCAGTCCAATGGACAAACCGAGAGGACGAACCAAACCTTGGAGCAATACATCCGCTGTTTTTCAGCTTTCTCCCAAGATGACTGGGCCTCCCTGCTTCCCATCGCAGAGTTCTCTTATAACAACTCTTTACATTCAGCGACTAATCAGTCTCCGTTCTATGCCAACTATGGTTTCCACCCATCCTTCTTACCTGGAACATTTCCTGAATGCCCTGTTCCTGCAGTTTCCGAGACTTTGAACTTTTTCTCCAATAACAATAAATTGCTACAGGAAACCATGACCAAAGCTCAGGAAGACTATAAGAGGATCTTCGACAGGAAGAGACGAGGAGAACTTATGCTAGAACCTGGCAATTCTGTCTGGCTGTCCACCGCAAACCTCAAACTAGCTTGTCCATCCAGGAAACTGGGTCCCAAATACCTGGGTCCTTTCTTGATCAAAAGGAAGATCAACAAAGTGGCATTTGAATTGGACCTCCCCAATGCCCTGAAAATTCATCCAGTATTCCACGTTTCTCTCCTAAAACCGGTCACGCCTAATTTCTTTCCTGGTCGTTGCATTGGTCCACCCAAACCGATCAAGGTTGATGGCGAAGAGGAGTTTGAAGTGGAAGCAATTCTTGATTGCAGAAGAAGGCGCAATCAGGTACAATATCTGGTGAAGTGGAAGGGCTACGGTCCCGAAGACAATTCGTGGGAGCCAGAAAACAATTTGCACGCTAACGATCTCCTTCAATCCTTCAAGACCTCTCATCCCGCAAAGATGGCCCAGCTGGGCATCCGGAGTCTGCCCTTGAGGAGGGGGCACTGTCAGAGAGGTTACCTGGTTGGGCGCCGGGGCGCGCCGGGGCGTGTTGGCGCTCGCGTTCCTGTCCGTGCTGGGGCGCGTGTCCCTGGGGGCGCTGGTGTGTCTGGGCTGGCCGGCCGTGGCGTGCGGGGTGGCGTCCGGGCGTTCGTGCGTACGCGCGTTCGCGCTAGCGCGCGTTCGCGTTAGCGCGCGTCCGCCCGTGAGCGCTGCTTGTGTTGCGACCCGGTTCGGTGGGCGTGCACGCCGGTGGCGGGGGCGCGCTCGGGCGCGTGCGGGGGCGCGGCGCGCTTTGGCGAATCGGCGCGTGCACGAGCGCGGCGTTTTGGCGCCAATCGGCCTATTTAAGGTTTGCCTCTATGCTGACCCAGTGCTGCCTGATCAAACAGCTCCGTACCGTGTTCGTGATCATCCTGAAGTTCCTGTTCCCTGTTGTGCTTATCTGTTGTGACCCGGCTACCCCTTGGACTATCCTTGATTGCTGCCTGAACCCGACCCCGGCTTGTCTGACCTTGTCTCTGCCTCATCCTCTTGTACCTCTGCTGCCAGCCCGTTGCCGACCTCTGCAAGTGTATGACCAGCCTGATCCGTTCCTGCCCAGCATCTGCTCCACCTAGTCTGAAGACCTACCGGTGCTTGCCAGACCATTGTGCTCCAGGACCCTACTACAGGCACTCATACCACTCCGCACTCGTGACCTCCTGTCTTCTCTATCAGGGGTCCCGAATCGGATACGTAAGGGAGCCTACCCTCTGCCCAAGCGGACTCACCTGTCTGGTAAGTGTGGGACCTGACAAACGCTCTCCAGGAGGTAGGTGTATGTGTGTCAAAGTCAACAATCAAGAGAAGACTTCACCAGAGTGAATACAGAGGGTTCACCACAAGATGTAAACCATTGGTGAGCCTCAAAAACAGGAAGGCCAGATAAGAGTTTGCCAAACAACATCTAAAAAAGCCTTCACAGTTCTGGAACAACATCCTATGGACAGATGAGACCAAGATCAACTTGTACCAGAGTGATGGGAAGAGAAGAGTATGGAGAAGGAAAGGAACTGCTCATGATCCAAAGCATACCACTCATCAGTGAAGCATGGTGGTGGTAGTGTCATGGCGTGGACATGTATGGCTGCCAATGGAATTGGTTCTCTTGTATTTATTGATGATGTGACTGCTGAAAAAAGCAGCAGGATGAATTCTGAAGTGTTTCGGGCAATATTATCTGCTCATATTCAGCAAAATACTTCAGAACTCATTGGACGGCACTTCACAGTGCAGATGGACAATGACCCGAAGCATACTGCGATAGCAACCAAAGAGTTTTTTAAGGGAAATAAGTGGAATGTTATGCAATGGCCAAGTCAATCACCTGACCTGAATTCGATTGAGCATGCATTCCACTTGCTGAAGACAAAACAGAAGGGAAAATGCCCCAAGAACAAGCAGGAACTGAAGACAGTTGCAGTAGAGGCCTGGCAGAGCATCACCAGGGATGAAACCCAGTGTCTGGTGATATCTATGCGTTCCAGACTTCAAGCTGTAATTGACTACAAAGGATTTTCAACCAAGTATTAAAAAGTGAAAGTTTGATGGATGATTGTTAATCTGTCCCATTACTTTTGGTCCCTTAAAAAGTGGAAGGCACATATACAAACTGTTATAATTCCAACACCGTTCATCTGATTTGGATGTAAATACCCTCAAAATAAAGCTGAAAGTCTGCAGTTAAAGCACATCTTGTTCGTTTCATTTCAAATCCACTGTGGTGGTGTATAGAGCCAGAAAGATTAGAATTGTGTCCATGTCCCAATATTTATGGACCTGACTGTATGTAAGCATGAGCTCAGGCGTGTTCGCAAGTCTATGTGCCAGGGAGCCGACACTTTGCAGCGCGAATCACAGGCAGTGAGACATTTCCTGATCCGCGGCTGCACAGATCGGGGAAATGTCTCAATGACTGTGATTAGCGCTGCGGGGTGTCGGCCTACTGGCGGGCGCGGGCACGTGGATTTGCGAACATGCCTGAGCTCATCCTTAGTGATATGCAATAAACAGAATTTGATATGTAAATTTGGCAATATGACGGGCCCACTTACCCTGAACTGCTCTGCACCCCGCAAGGTACACAGTACACCCTTTCTTTACAAATTTTGGAGTTCTTGGTAGTCACTGAGCACCTGGGTGAAGGTAGCCTTAAAGTAACACTATACCAGTGATGGCGAAACTTGGCACCCCAGATGTTTTGGAACTACATTTCCCATGATGCTCATGCACTCTGAAGTGTAGGTGAGCATAATGGGAAATGTAGTTCCAAAAACATCTGGGGTGCCAAGGTTCACCATCACTGGACTATACTATATTCTTACTCCAAAAATAATCCATACACATCCACTACTTAATGGTTCTGTAATATACATTATTTTAATGGCTTATAGTATAAAGTATTATATTTTAATGTACTTAATGGCCCATGTTCTATTTTCCATTCGTTTCTTACGCTAGGTTCACACCCTAGAGTTTTTGTGTGCCGCGTTTGGGCTGCCGGTCCTGCATTTCCAAACAAAAAGGTACATGCGCCTTCTCAAAAACTCGGGCCGCGGGGAAATCGCATGTTTTTTTTTTGACCATGCACTTTCCCTGCGGTTTCTGCACCTGCACTGCGATTCTACATGCACGATTCCACAGAGCAGTGCGTTTTCACTGCGGGCAGCCACACGCACAGATCTTAACCGCGGGTAACTGTGTTCTTCTGCCTCCTTGAAAAGTTTTCTATGAGCTCCCGAAAAACTCTCCTATTCTCCTCAATGCCATTTGCATGGAATGAGCATAAAGACAAAAACTAACTTATGCCCCATACACACGATAGGATTTTCCGATGGAAAATGTGTGATAGGACCTTGTTGTCGGAAATTCCGACCGTGTGTGGGCTCCATCACACATTTTCCATAGGAATTTCCGACACACAAAGCTTGAGAGCAGGCTATAAAATTTTCCGACAACAAAATCCGTTGTCGGAAATTCCGATCGTGTGTACACAAATCCGACGCACAAAGTGCCACGCATGCTTAGAATAAATTAAGAGATGAAAGCTATTGGCTACTGCCCCGTTTATAGTCCCGACGTACGTGTTTTACGTCACCGCGTTCAGAACGATCGGATTTTCCGACAACTTTGTGTGACCGTGTGTATGCAAGACAAGTTTGAGCCAACATCCTAGGATTTTGTTGTTGGAATGTCCGATCAATGTCCGACCGTGTGTACAGGGCATAACTCTTATGCCCTGTACACAAGAGCGGATTTTCCGTTGGAAAAAACTTGGATGGTTTTTCCGGCGGGATTCCGCTCAAGCTTGGCTTGCATACACACGGTCACACAAAAGTTCTCTGAACTTTCGACCGTCAAGAACGCGGTGACGTACAACACTACGACGACCAGAGAAAATGAAGTTCAATGCTTCTGAGCATGCCTCAAATTATTTTCGAGCATGCGTAGGAATTTTGCGCGTCGGAATTTGTACAGACGATCGCATTTTTCGGATAGGAACTTTTCCCGACCGAAAAATAGAGAACATGCTCTCAATCTTTTGCCGGCTGGAATTCCGCCAGCAAAAGACCGATGGAGCGTACACACGGTCGCATTTTCCGGCAGAAAGCTCTCATAAGAATTTTGCTGGCGGAATTTCCGATCGTGTGTACGCAGCATAAGGCTACTTTCACACTGCAGCACCCGGCTGCTAGAGCTAAAGCGCTGCTCACTTTTTGGCTGCTTTTTAACCGAAAAAATAGGGTAAAAAGACTCTATTTGCGGCGCTTTCACCGTGCTTTTAAGGCTGCCCATTCATTCCAATGGGCAGGGCGTTTTGTGTGGGAGCGTGCAGAGGAGGCAGCTGACAACGGACGCCCCATAGTAAGTCTATGGGTGACGTCACTTCCTAGGCATTTCACATCCGTTGTTGGTTCTCTCCTGCACACAGAATCCGCCGCTGGAGGTCGGACCAGAATGGCTACAGAATAGGTATGTGGAGAGACTTTTTCTTTATGGGGCTAGATACTGTAGATTAGAGTTAGAATCTATCTGAGAGTAGGTTTACAGTTAGGAAATGTGAACGAGGGCTAAAGTAACCACTTTCGTGGGGAAAAAAATTAGCAAATAAATAAAAAATAATAATAAAAACAATATAGCGTATTCAATTGTGACACAAGTCATTTTGCACACTGTTGCCTAAAAATACAATCTTTTTAGGCATACAGGCTTTTTTATTTTATTTTATTTTTTTTAACTGATGTAAATGCAGACCATTGTTTTCAATGTGCCTGTACACACAAGTGAGTAAGCATGTGCGCTGCATTTAGATCACTAAAAATAATTATAGCGGAAATCTACATTGCCGGTCAGTATTTTTTGCGTGTATATGCAAATACACATAATAATACGCACATATGCCACACTTCAATATAATGAAGCTAGAATCATTTTTATGCTTGTGTGTGCATTCTCGCAAATATGCACAGATTATACAGTGCCTTGCAAAAGTATTCGGCCCCCTTGAACTTTTCAACCTTTTAATACATTTCAGGCTTCAAACATAAAGATATAACATTTTTATTTTTTGTGAAGAATCACCAACAAGTGGGACACAATTGTGAAGTGGAACGAAATCTTTTGGATTGTTGAAACTTTTTTAACTAATAAAAAAATGAAAAGTGGGGCGTGCAAAATTATTCGCCCCCCTTGCGTTAATACTTTGTAGAGCCACCTTTTGCTGCGATTACAGCTGCAAGTCGCTTGGGGTATGACTCTATCAGTTATGCACATCGAGAGACTGAAATTCTTGCCCATTTTTCCTTGCAAAACAGCTCGAGCTCAGTGAGGTTGGATGGAGAGCGTTTGTGAACAGCAGTTTTCAGCTCTTTCCACAGATTCTCGATTGGATTCAGGTCTGGACTTTGACTTGGCCATTCTAACACCTGGATACGTTTATTTGTGAACCATTCCTTTGTAGATTTTGCTGTATGTTTGGGATCATTGTCTTGTTGGAAGATAAATCTCCGTCCCAGTTTCAGGTCTTTTGCAGACTCCAACAGGTTTTCATCCAGAATGGTCCTGTATTTGGCTGCATCCATCTTCCCCTCAATTTTAACCATCTTCCCTGTCCCTGCTGAAGAAAAGCAGGCCCAAACCATGATGCTGCCACCACCATGTTTGACAGTGGGGATGGTGTGTTGAGTGTGATGAGCTGTGTTGCTTTTACGCCAAACATATCGTTTTGCATTGTGGCCAAAAAGTTTGATTTTGGTTTCATCGGACCAGAGCACCTTCTTCCACATGTTTGGTGTGTCTCCCAGGTGGCTTGTGGCAAACTTTAGACAAGACTTTTTATGGATATCTTTGAGAAATGGCTTTCTTCTTGCCACTCTTCCATAAAGGGCAGATTTGTGCAGTGTACGACTGATTGTTGTCCTATGGACAGACTCTCCCACCTCAGCTGTAGTTCTCTGCAGTTCATGCAGAGTGATCATGGGCCTCTTGGCTGCATCTCTTATCAGTCTTCTCCTTGTCTGAGCTGAAAGTTTAGAGGGACAGCCAGGTCTTGGTAGATTTGCAGTGGTCTGATACTCCTTCCATTTCAAAATGATCGCTTGCACAGTGCTCCTTGGGATGTTTAAAGCTTGGGAAATCTTTTTGTATCCAAATCCGGCTTTAAACTTCTCCACAACAGTATTACGGACCTGCCTGGTGTGTTCCTTGGTCTTCATGATGCTCTCTATGCTTTCAACAGAACCCTGAGACTATCACAGAGCAGGTGCATTTATACAGAGACTTGATTACACACAGGGGGATTCTATTTATCACCATCAGTCATTTAGGACAACATTGGATCATTCAGAGATCCTCGCTGAACTTCTGGAGTGAGTTTTCTGCACTGAAAGTAAAGGGGCCGAATAATTTTGCACGCACCACTTTTCAGTTTTTTAATTGCTAAAAAAGTTTAAAATATCCAATAGATTTCGTTCCACTTCACAATTGTGTCCCACTTGTTGGTGATTCTTCAAAAAAAATTAAAATTTTATATCTTTATGTTTGAAGCCTGAAATGTGGCAAAAGGTTGAAAAGTTCAAGGGGGCCGAATACTTTTGTAAGGCACTGTATAAAGCCCATCCCTGTTTTTATTCTGCCAGGAATGGCTGATGCTCACACATCAGGCCTTAGGTCTGGTTCGCACGGGCTGAATATCGGCCGGTTTAACAGAAACTGGCTGTTCTGTAGAACAAGCATGCCAGAAAAACATCTGCCGATTGGCGCCCCATATCGCTCGCAAGCCAATGGCTATGAGCTCTGACTGCTGTGTTTTGGCGGTAGGGGCAGTCCTCCTATCAGAACACAATAGCTCAGCGGGGAGATCGCTGTACTAAAATAGCATCGTTAGTGCTAGGGTTGCACCGATACCTATACATGTAGTACTTGTACTCGTATCTCCAAATCTCATCCTGACTCTACCCCACACAATAGATGATGCATCAGCTGAGCAGTGGTGATGAGAACCTGCAGAAGGTCCATCATCCTGCCTCCACCTATGCATTGGAGGATGCATCTTCTGGGCAGTGATGATGAGCTCCCTGCAGAAGGTCCATCATTCTGCCTTCACCCCATGCATTGGATGATGCATCTGCTTTGCAGTGATGATATGATCCCTGCAGAAGGTCCATCATTCTGCCTTTACCAATGCTTTGGATAATGCATCTGCTGGGTAGTGATGATGAGCTCCCTGCAGAAGGTCCATCATTATGCCTGCACCCCATGCATTGGATGATGTATCTGCTGGACAGTGATGATATGATCCCTGCAGAAGGTCCATCATTCTGCCCTAACCCCATGTGTTGGATGATGCATCTGCTGGGTAGTGATGATATGATCCCTGCAGAAGGTCCATCATCCTGCCTCCACCCCATGTGTTGGATAATGCATCTGCTGAGCAATGATGAGGAGAACCTGCAGAAGGTCCATCATTCTGCCTTCACCCCATGTGTTGGATGATGCATCTGCTGGACAGTGATGATATGATCCCTGCAGAAGGTCCATCATTCTGCCTTTACCAATGCTTTGGATAATGCATCTGCTGGGTAGTGATGATGAGCTCCCTGCAGAAGGTCCATCATTATGCCTGCACCCCATGCATTGGATGATGTATCTGCTGGACAGTGATGATATGATCCCTGCAGAAGGTCCATCATTCTGCCCTAACCCCATGTGTTGGATGATGCATCTGCTGGGTAGTGATGATATGATCCCTGCAGAAGGTCCATCATTATGCCTGCACCCCATGCATTGGATGATGTATCTGCTGGACAGTGATGATATGATCCCTGCAGAAGGTCCATCATTCTGCCCTAACCCCATGTGTTGGATGATGCATCTGCTGGGTAGTGATGATATGATCCCTGCAGAAGGTCCATCATCCTGCCTCCACCCCATGTGTTGGATAATGCATCTGCTGAGCAATGATGAGGAGAACCTGCAGAAGGTCCATCATTCTGCCTTCACCCCATGTGTTGGATGATGCATCTGCTGGACAGTGATGATATGATCCCTGCAGAAGGTCCATCATTCTGCCTTCACCCCATGTGTTGGATAATGCATCTGCTGAGCAATGATGATGAGAACCTGCAGAAGGTCCATCATTCTGCCTTCACCCCATGTGTTGGATGATGCATCTGCTGGGTAGTGATGATGAGCTCCCTGCACTCCTGCAGAAGGTCCATCATTCTGCCTCCACCCCATGCATTGAATGATGTATCTGCTGAGCAGTTATGATATGTTCCCTGCAGAAGGTCCATCATTCTGCCCTAACCCCATGCATTGGATGATGCATGTGCTGGGCAGTGAAGACATGATTCCTCCAGCAGGTACATTATCCTGCCTCCACCCCATACATTGGATGTTGCATCTGCTGGGTAGTAATGATCTGATCCCAACAGAAGATCCATGATCCTGGCTCTATCCATGCATTGGCTGATGAATCTGCTGCACAGTGATGATCTGATCCCTGCATTCCTGCCTGTAGCTCATGCATTGGATAATGCATCTTTCTGGATAGTATAGTAAATGATGAGCACTCAGTGCTGCAGGGGAGTGATGTGGGGGGAGGGTGGAGCCCCTCTGCTGACAGAGGGGGCGGGGCGTGTGTCCTGGTCTCCCCGCAGTACCCGTCATCTTCCTGTAGGTGTCGCTGTGGCGGTCGGTTTGCGGGCGCTGTCTCTGTCCCCGCCCCTCTCCGGGAGGAATCAGTGCAGCTGTTGCTGGTGTCGGAGGCTGCGGATTCCTCCGGTCACTCCCTTCATTTCATCCGTGATCAGAGATCCGGCGGCTGCCTGCCCCGACCTGCTCCACACTTCACCGCCCTCCAGGTAGGATGCATGGCCCCGGGTGCGGAGGAAGGGCATACATGGCTGCTCTGCACTGCTGGGGGGGATGGATGGATGGATGGATGCTCCGGGGGTATCATTACATTGCATTGCAGCAGATCGGTCCCCCTCCTATGGGGGGGAGGAGAGGAGGACCGGGCGGGGGGGGGGGGGGGTCTGCATTGTGCTGGAATAACGGTCCGGGGATGGAGGACAGGCGTGGTCCTATGGGGGGGGGGGGGGCACCGAGCTGTATTCTTCACTGACCCCCCCCCCCCCCGTGTCTGATCACCCCCCCCCCACACTTATAATGTGACATTCTGGGGGTCTCCTCCTGTACATTGTTGGATAGATGCCATGCACCCCCCTCCCCCCCCCCTCCCTTGTTCTGTATTGTATGGGGGATGATGGGAAATTGCAGCAAAATGTGGGATTTTGGAAATTGCAGCTTTTGCATTGGACAGGTGGGTGGCGATGTCATTGGGGGGGGGGTGGGGTGGAGCTGGCACGGCACTGGCATGAGATAATGGGGGGGGGGTACAGGTCACGGCATGGGTTAATGGGGGGATACAGGTCACGGCGTTGGCATTTTAAGGGTTAATAGGAAGATACAGGCCATGGTGTTGGGATGACATGGGTTAATGGGGTGTTACAGGTCATGGAACTGGCATAGCGGGGGGGGGGTACAGGGTATGGTGTTGGCATGGCATTTCAAGGTTTTAATGGGGGGAGGATACAAGTCAAGCCATTCATTGGCGCAGCATGGGTTAATAGAGGACATGTCATTAGCAAAGAATAGCTTTACAAAGGGGGGCAGGCCAAGTCATTGACATAGCATGGGTTAATCGGGGGGGGGTCTTACCTTTTGGTGTGGCATGGTTTAACGGAGGGGGTGGGGGGTGCAAGTCTTGCCATTTTCACAGCATGCGTTAACAGAGGACACAAGTCACTCCATTGGGACAGCATGGGTTAATGTGGGGCACAAGGCATGTCATTGGGACAGCATGGGTTAATGGGAGGGGCACAGGTCATGCCTTTTATCTCAGCGTGGGTTAATTGGGGACACAGCTCTTGTCATCTCACAGCATGGGTTAACACAGGGGACATGGGGCATGTTGTTAGCACAGCATGGGTTAAAAAGGGGTATAGGTCTTGCCGTTGGCACAGCATGGGTTAAAAAGGGGTATAGGTCTTGCCGTTGGCACAGCATGGGTTAAAAAGGGGTATAGGTCTTGCCGTTGGCACAGCATTGGTTAACGTCGGAGGGGGCACAGATCGTATCAATGGAACATCATGGGTTAAATGCGGGGAAACATGTTATGCCATTGGCGCAGGGTCATGGGGCATATCATTGGCACAGCATGGGTTTAAGGGGGGGGGGGGACATGGGTCTTGCCATTGGCACAGCATAGGTCAAAAGCAGAGGAGGCACAGGTCTTGCCATTGGCACAGCATGGGTTACAAGGGGGACCCAGTTCGTACCATTGGAACATCGTGGGTTAAATATGGGACACACGTTATGCTATTAGCACAGGGACTTGGGGCATGTTATTGGCACAGCATAGGTTAAATGAGGGGGATACGGTTTTTGCCATTGGCACAACATGGGTTTACTGGGGACACAAGTCATGCCACTGGCACAGTATGGGTTAAGGGTGGGGGGGGGGGGGACACGTTGGCCATCCCCAAGGCTTCGTCTGGGAAAGGATCACCTGGGTGTCTTAACATTCAATGCAGCACAAGGTTTCCATGCGCCGCTGCTGAGGATGATGCAGCACTCTGCAGCAAACTGACAAACCCCAATGTGCTCCTTTGCTGCTTACATGGACATAGGCTGGGGGAGGGGGGGGGGGTGCCTGTCCTATCCCCACCCCAAGGGTGGGTGGAGGGGGGCTACTGTCCTAAATGCCCCCTTGTACTTGGTAAGCGGTGCCTGCGCCCTGATTTACTGCTCTAATATTAAAGCTGCGGGTGCTCTGTAATGGCAACAGAGTGTAGCCAGCTTTACTGCTTGTCATGGTGCCCTGTAATGAAGGCGGTGGGGGTGGTTAATTACAGTTCTGCAGATTTAATGCGGTCAAATGGAGACAGATCCAGTCTTGAGGTCTGCTAAATTAACCCTCCCCAAACTGTTTACGCCCAAAATTGATCTTGTGAGCTAAAATTTGGAAAGGGCAGATGAGGAATTTACTAAAACAGGTGCAAAGAAGCTCGATCCCTAGTGGGGCTCCCAATGGTGAACAGTACTAGAGACGCCTGGGAAGGTTCTCCTTGATCTGGGTCATGGTATATCTAGTAGTAGTTAGTCCCATTCAACTGGACTTGTTCTGTAATATTGAAGATGCTTCATGATACAAGATAGACTTGATTAGTTTTATTACAGCCCTATGATTGGGCTGGAGGTAGTTGAGTCTAAGTTGGCTTTTTTTATATGGTTTCTGGGCAAAGATATAGATGTTATGGATTATGATAGCATTTCCCATTGTAGATCTGTTCCCTGTGTAATGTAACTATTGGTGCCTACTGCATTGAACATCCTGTTAAACTCATTAGTTTACATCGGGGCTGGTCAAATCTCAGGAGCTAGGTGGCCAATGCTCCTCAAACATAGCTGCATCTAACCTTTTAAGGAGGAGGTCCTCCCCCAGAATGTTATTGGGGTTCCTTGAGCACTCTGCCTTTCGGAAAGTAACAACTAATAATCTTTTTAGCCCTCCGTAAGGGGAGATTCTTAATGACCACAAATGTAAGGAGCAGTTGTCCCAATGGCCGCTAATGTAAGGGACGTTCTTCTCAATGGCCACCAAAGTAAGGAGTATTCTTCCCAATGAGCGTCAAACAAATATATCGAGAGCTGAAGATATAGTGATTACAAGCAGAGGTTCTCTGAGACCAGAAAAGCTCTTTTAAAGTGTTCCTCGATGTTAATAAGGTTGAGAATGGCTGGTCTTGTTGGGTTGAGAATGGCTGGTCTTGTTGGGTTGAGAATGGCTGGTCTTGTTGGGTTGAGAATGGCTGGTCTTGTTGGGTTGAGAATGGCTGGTCTTGTTGGGTTGAGAATGGCTGGTCTTGTTGGGTTGAGAATGGCTGGTCTTGTTGGGTTGAGAATGGCTGGTCTTGTTGGGTTGAGAATGGCTGGTCTTGTTGGGTTGAGAATGGCTGGTCTTGTTGGTCTGAGAATGGCTGGTCTAGTTGTTTGGAATGGAGTTGGCTCCTGGATTGGCCAGACTGGCTCCCAAATCCAAAAATATTTTCTTCACTAAAGCAGGCCATACACGGTCGAATTTCGAACAAATTTTCTTTCAAAATCAGAAAGTTTGTGTTTTTTTTTATTTTTTTTTTTTGTGATCCGATGATGCCACCATTTGATTTTCGAAATTCGGCCGACCAAGCCTTCAATTTCACCGCATGTTGCTACAGAAAAGAATTTTCTTGGCCGGGAATCTTCTTTTCTCTCCGTAAATTTTCTTTTCTTATTACATTTCTCGCACGATTCTCCCATCATTGATTAGAAAATCGTTCGCTTTTTAAAAAAAAAATTCCAACATGTCCGATTCCTCAAATTTGATTGCCGCACGAAAATCGGCCGTTGTTGCAGCCCACTAATGGTGCGAAATTCATACGAAAATTCTTTCATACGATTTTCGAAAGAAAATTCTTACGAAATTCGAACCGTGTATGGCCGGCATTAGGGTTTGTGATCCTTAACCCATGATCTGGAGATGGCATGATTCCTGTAACTTACTGTGTAGCTAGTAACCTCAACGGAACTACAAAGTTACGAGCCAGTAACTTATTGTGTAGCTCATTACATCAACTGAACTACAATGTTACAAGCCAAACAGTTTGAACATTGCTTAGACTGCTTTCCATAATAGCCATCCAGAATGATGAAAACTCAGCACCTGCTGACTGCAGTGGTGGAATGCAAGGGGGGTATGCTAGTGTGGAGGTTAGTGGATGGGTGGAATACTTCCCAGGCGTGGCAGGATGCATGACATTCCACTTGCAGTGCATTCCGGCTTCATTAAAGGACAAATCCAGGACGCATAAATCTTTAGAATAGGAAAGTGTAATGGAGTTGATAACACTTGTCCCTATGCACCCCACCCACATCTTCAAAGTGCCCCTTCCCAGTCCATGTGTGTTCCCCGCCCGCTCATGGCCACAATTAGTTGTTGATCCTATAGATTTTTGGGGGGGCTTTTACTGGCAGATGATCCTTTTGCAAGGCAGGGTGATTTACTTTATATACCTTCCTTTATTTGCTACGGAGATCTATGCTTCCCAGACCTGGCTGGGAAAAGTGCTTTTGGTCTGAATCACCAGTCAAGATTTTTTTTTTTTTTTTTTTTTTTACTAAACTGCTTATAGCTGATGGGAAGTTGAATTATTGTTTTTTTTTTATTATTATTGGTTTCTGTGCAATACTGTTCATCTTTATTGGTCTTTGCATGGCCTTAGAGTATTAGAATTACATGTATGTCATCGATGTATCTCCATAAAAGCAACATTTACTGTTTTGTCAGTGGTGATCATAGTTCTGCCTTCTGAATTTTTTTTTTTTTTTAATTGTTTTTATGCATTTTGTTGCAGTTAGACTCCTTTTCACACTGAGGCAGTTTTCAGGGGTTTTGGCGTTAAAAATAGCGCCTGTAAAGCGCCTGAAAACTGCCTCTCATGCCTCCCCAGTGTGAGGCGTTTGTGGTGTTCAGATGCAGTGAAGATCCACTTTAAGTGTGACCAGTTTGGAGACCCGAATCTGGAGCATCTAAGGACGCGTTCTCTAGAACATTAATATTCAATTTAACGTTCATCAATTTTATTTTGCTTGCGGGGCGGGAAAAAGGCTATATGCAGCGCTCCTAAACCTCCCCTGCCCATTGGAATGAATAGGCAGCGATTTGGAAGCGGCGCAACACGGGTGCTTATAACCCCTTCTTGGGGGTTAAAAGTGCCCCGCTATCAGCCAAAAAGCGCCGCTAAAACTAGTGGCGCTTTACTGCTAACGGACCCGCCACCCCAGTGTGAAAGTAGCCTTAAAGTGGAACTTCGATCTCCCAATCAACATTGAGTATTTGTAATCCTGCTGCTGCTAGCATTAGTAAATCGATAGGCAGGTATATTATATTTACTTGTGTTTAAACTTTTCTTTTCTTTTTTTTTTTTTTTAACACTCCTTCAGGCGGTAGTAAATGCTTTTTGTTTATTTTATCTTCTATAATAAGGCATACCTGTAGGTACTGTAAATCTCTTCTAAACATGCACCGTTTAGGAGATATTTACTTGTGAAGCTGCCGGTGATATCACCAGTGTATGTGCTCTGAAGGGACGGCATACCTGTGCCGTTCCTTAAGAGCCTCCTTCCAAAAACTGCGATTTTTCCCTAGTTTACTACCGCTTTCAGTTACTTCCTGGTTTCTTGCTTTGGCAAATGACGTCCTACATCCCACGAGTCTTCAGGAGTGGAGGAGGGGTTGTCTCTGCTAAGGACACACTCCTGCATGCATGCCTGAGCTGAGGGCAGATAGATTACAGGAAGTAAATGCTACATGAATCATTTGCCCTTACTCAAGATGGCCAGAAATGTTAGGGGGTGTTTTTCAAAGTGATTTCTCAGCAAAATAAAGCATGGAGACATGGATGGGTGGAAATTGCTTTGAATATTAAAAATGAATGAAATGGCATTTTTGGTGTTTGGTGCTCAGATGCAGTGAAGATCCACTTTAAGTGTGACCAGTTTGGAGACCCGAATGTGGAGCATCTCGGGACACGTTCTCTAGAACGTTAA
This sequence comes from Lithobates septentrionalis, assembly GCA_037952835.1. NCBI lineage: Eukaryota > Metazoa > Chordata > Amphibia > Anura > Ranidae > Lithobates > Lithobates septentrionalis. Next base: position 108,820 of record JBBDGP010000784.1, on the reverse strand, counting down.
TATTCACCATCAATTTGTTTTGCTTGCTGCAAAGTGTGAGAACCTGAATGACCAATCCCATCTCCGGACTTGGTCAGACATATTACAAGTCTTGTTTATTTTGCATTCTTTCATTATGGGATATATTTTTTTATTTTTTATTTTTTTAGCTTTGTCTCTTAGTACTGAAGATATTGATGATTTTTGGGAATTCTGAGAACCTCTATTGAGCGGTTTTCGATGGAGAACTGCATATATGTTTATGACTTCCAGAAAGGTTTTTGTTTAGTTATTCTTGAATGAAAACTGGTTTTGGATGACATTTATGGAGAATGCCTTCCTCCTTTTGCAGGAAGTAATTTACATTTGTTTTCAAGGGAATGTTGTTTTGAAGCATTATATATATATATTTCCAGGCAACCAACCAGCAGGTAGCAGGGATATCGGCTTCAAGGTCCCAACAGTGTGAACCGGGTTTAAATTTGAAACAAAAGGCAAAACATTTGTGTATAGATCTAAAAAATAAAATTATATAACCCCGCCCCCCCCCCCCCCCCTTCTTTTTATTTTTATTTTTTTTTTAGGCCTTTTGCATACTGCAGCATTTTCTTTTACTGAGCTAAAATGTGGCCCATTATTTACAGGCGCATAAACAAGTGCCGAGTATTTCTCAGTAAGAAAAATAGGAAAATCTGCATTCCAGGTCAGTATTTTGCGTTGGTGCATGTAAATACATGCATATAAACATACCGTATATACGGTATACAGTATACAGCCGAGGCACCAATTTTTACCACAAAAAACTGGGAAAACTTAGAGTATAAGAGTATAAGCCTAGGGTGAGAAATGCGCAGCTACTGTAAGTGGAAAAGAGGGTTAACAATGCCCATTTGCAGCCTCACGGTGCCCATTTGCAGCCATAGGTCCCCCAAACTTCAAACTTGGTAGTTAAGGGTTCCTAGATGCCCCCTAGCTGCAGCCAAAATTTAGGGTCTCGGTCCCGAAATGACATTGCTGCAGATGGACACAGTTGACCGATTTGTGGCCCCATATCTTGGGGCCACTTGGTGCTAGGAACCCCAAATTTGGTGTGCAAACCCAGTGGAACTAGCACTACAACATATCTAAAGCTGGGGTTCCTAGCACCAAGTGGCCCCCAGGTACGGGGCCCCAAAGTTGGTTTGGAAAATGTCAAGCACTTTTCTGCAGCAGAGAATGACATTTTCCAAACCGAATTTGGGGCCCTGTATCTCGGGGCCACTTGGTGCTAGGAACCCCAGCTTGTATGTTGTAGTGCTAGTTCCACTGGGTTTGCACACCAAATTTGGGGTTCCTAGCACCAAGTGGCCCCGAGATACGGGGCCCCAAATTCGGTTTGGAAAATGTCATTCTCTGCTGCAGAAAAGTGCTTGACTCGAGTATAAGCCGAGGGGGGCATTTTCAGCACAAAAAAAATGTGCTGAAAAACTCGGCTTATACTCTAGTATATACGGTAAATGGATTTTTTCCCTAGGCAGGTATTGTGCGCGCAAATGCACAAACAAGCATATGTGTGCAAATTCACGCAAAACACCTTAAATTGCAGCCAAAAAAGCAGAAGCTCAAGCATCAGTACCCTGTGCAAGAGGCCTTATAAGTGATCACATTCCCTCTGTTCTCAGCTGCATAGGAACGGGGCGGGGGGAGAGAAACAGCAGAACACTGAGCTTCCCATTGACAGGCTGTGCGGGAGGGGGAGGGGTGTCAGGACAGTCTGCTCATTGAAAGAGAGCGGGCTGAGTTCCCAGCACAGAGAACTGACCACATTGCTCTTCCGCTTAGTGTGATCAGTTTCTAATAGGAAAGCAGAAGGATTGGCAGGAGGCTTTCTCATACAAGTACATGGTACAGCAGGCTCATATCAGGAATATGAAATGCTGGGGTAACAAACGCTTAGTTCTCTGTGCTCCACTGCAGCTCAAATTCTGAACTCTGTGCAACTTCCTTTTTCTCTCTCTCTGCTTTCGGCACATCCATCACACTTTCACTAGAGGTTTTCACCTGATTTGGTGGCTTTGAGAAAGTTTTCAGTACTGTTATGCTTTCTGTATTCAGGAGATGGCCAGTAGCCTGCATTGGGTGTGTGTTGGAATTTCTGTACTGTATCACAAGCAGGGGTTCTCACATTACCAGCACAACTTGGGACTGAAGTGGACTGGTGCACTGCAGCAATCCCTGGATGAAGAGCAGAAGTGCTGAGCAGGTAGCCTGTGCCCCCCCCGTATGCTTCTCAAGGTTTGAAGCCCTCAGCCAAAAGAATTCCAGATGCTTCAGATCAAAAGGCATTTCAAGTTTGTTTTTTGTTTTTTCCCAAAAAGCAGCTGCAGCATGCTGCAGGGTAGGATTCTTACTATCTGTGTAGAAGTAACGGTCTCTCGGCAGAGGTCCGACGTGTTCCCTGCTGAGTCGGGGTCACCAGAGTTACTCAGTTAGCAGAGAACCTGAGTTTTGCATATTGCAGAGCTTTAAGTTTGACTTGGGGGGGGGGGGGGGGGGTCTCTCTGCCGAGGTCCAACACACCCCCTGCAGACTAAGAGGTGTGTCAGAACTCTGCAGAGGGACCACTGCATCCACATAGGGAGCAAAGGTCCTTCTCTACAGCATACTGGTTGCTTTCAGAAGAAAATACACTGTAAGACTTTGCACACCTTTTTGCTTTGAAGCACCCAGAATGTATTAACTTCCTGGCGCCGGCCGCACGCATATATGGCGGGTGGGCCTTAATGCCGTGTGGTTGCATATGTGCGGGCCTGTTGAAACAACTTTACCGTGCTGAGAGCAGGCTCCCAGCATGGTAGCCGGTGGGGATCGGTAAGCTCCCCCCCGATGCATCCTTGTGATTGGGAGCTTTCAGATCATGTGACCACGGAGACAGCCAATCACAGCAGTCACATGACCCGAATGCCCACCCGCCTCCCGGCTTTTAGAACTCTGAGGCCGGGTTCGCATGACATCCGAGTGTGACCGAGTGGAGCCGGTTCACACCTGTCCGGTGGCACTGTTATAGTTGATTTCAAATGCCTCTCTTGCTGACCCCTCTGGCTTCAATGCTTTCTTATTCACTGACCCAGAAAAAGTATGGAGGTCAGAAAAGTCCCTATCGGCATACCTGTTCTGGATCAGTGACTCAGAAGTCAAAGAATGTGCTTTACAACCAGGCAAATAATAATTTCACTAGGGGAGGGCATCAGTTACTTGTATTGTCAGCCCACAGCAAGAAATAAGGAGCGAAGTGACCATGCATTGCAGAGATGTACTGCATATAGTATTTACTTTGCTCTGATATACGTGTTGGCCCCCATTCACACCTGATCTATTTGGTGCATTTCTGAAAGAGTGACATCGGTCATCGTGAAGATTCCCGTTCTACTCAATGGTGCCCATTCACACCTAAACATCATGCTGCCACTTGTCATGCATAAAAACACATGAGTGTTTTTTGGGGCTGAATTGGGTGCTTTTGGCCCCATAGACTTCAACAAGTGTGTCTAGAATTAGGTGACACAAGCATTTTCAGCTTGTGTTTGCGCCTAAGAAATGGCCTACTTCAAGCAACCTCAGGACTTAAAAGAATGGAAGCCTCAGGAGTGTCCATGCTGGATGTGGGGACTTGCATCCACCTCGTGAGGGTCCTTTATGACCCCAGTGATTCCCATTACTAGAAACGTCTACGACCCCAGTGATGGCAGTTACTAGAACGTCTACGACACCAGTGATGCCAGTTACTAGAACGTCTACGACACCAGTGATGCCCATTACAAAAACCATGGCAAACAATGGAGGGCCTGTGAGGAACTTGGCATAGTGGACATGGCTCAGGAGCTCCAACAGCACAAGACACCACAAAAACCAGGGAGTAGATACAAGGATGACAATGACACATGATGTCACAAAGAAAACTCTTTTTCCATAGGCCATAACAAAGGCTAAAACTTAAACGCATAAAAACGTGGATTTGGGTACAAAAAAAGCGAAAAATGGTTCAAAGTCACCTGAAACTGCTCATGGTCAAGTGCGAATGGGCTTAAGCTTTGACTGGTAAACTGATTTTTTTTTCAAGCTACATGGAGTTTACATTTTTGGAACTGTAACTAAAAAAAACTGTTAGGCAATTAATATCTAAAATGCTTAATGTTTGCCATAAAATATATAGTAAGTAAAAATGAACCATTATGATAAATTTGGTATAAGAAGCAGACATACCTGTTGAACTCGTATCCAATGAGGTATCCTTGGTTGCGGAGCTTCTGATCTCGGTGGCAAGCAGCATTTTTGGGGCTCTTGACTTAGGCGGAGAACCATCTTGAAATAATTAGCCGACATCTTGCCTTTTTGTTCTATTTGATGTAATTGCCACTTATTAATTAACTGCTATACAGCCTTGTAATGAACTGAACACGCTTCCCTTTCTGGATTCAGTTAGGAAGGCCGTCTGACTCTATTAGTTTGTGTTGGCAGTAGTTTTCGGTAAAATTTGGCATAAATAAACCTTAGTACAGTGAGACCGGCCCCGTTTTTATATATTGGGATCTGTGTTGGTCCCCATTGGTTTTATATTGTTGTGACAGCTGCTAGTGACCCTGATTCCACAAGTAGATTTCCCCTCCAAGTTTACTGGACCCAGCAGGACATGTTCCATCATGTTGTGGCTTTTTCATTTAGTATTTCTATCCAAGGATGTAATTTTTTTTATTTATTTATTTTATTTTTTTTTTAACGTTAATGTTCTCGTTCTCGAAGAAACTTGGTCATGCTAGAAGCAAGTTCAGAGATATAATATGTGCTGCTATTGCTGAATAATTGGCACAATAAAATTTGAGTTGGGTATCTTTTGTAGAGAGCCTTATAGACTTCCCTGTAGGTACAAGTGCAAATTGGGACTTTACTACCACTTTAAAGTATGTACCTGGACAAAATAAAGTTAAAAAATATCCAGTACACGTCTGCAATACCTGCACATATCCCATGTTTTGTCTCCTTAAAAACACTGAGTACAGAATTGTATAAATGTTGATCCTGCCACAAATCCAATCTGATTCCAGGGTCCTGTTGACTGACAATTCTGTCTTTGCTGTACTGAATTCCCAACCATCTTTATCAGCCCGTTTTGAGTTCTTAAGGGGGCAGACCTTGAGCATATTACACCCTACATATGGGTGTAATATGATGTTGTTCAATCGTTTTTAGTCATGTCGAACTCTTCCTGACCTCATAGACCATAGCGCGCCAGGCTTTTCTGTCCTCCACTACCTCCTGGAGCTTGCTTAACTGCACGTTGTTTCGTTGAGTCTATCCATCTGTTTTTCTGTCGTCCTCTTCTCCTTTTTTTCCTTCCATGTTTCCCAGCATCAGTCTTTTCCAATGAGTCCTGTCTTTACTTGGTGGCCAAAGTATTCGAGTTTCAGCTTCAGGATCTGTCCTTCCAGTGAAAATTCAGGGTTGATGTCCTTCAAGATTGACATGGTTGATCTTTATGCCGTCCAAGGGACTTTCAAGAGTCTTCTCCAAAACCATAGTTCAAAAGCATCAATTCAATTAATAATACTATGTAATATGTAACATACTCCAAAAGGTGAACTTGGCCTTTAAAGTGATATATGGTTGGTTTGAGAATCCTCTTTATAGGGGAACCCCCAGAAATAAAATCCTAAGGCTGGTCCCTGCCTCAAAAGTACAATGGAGTCCAACATTGTCTTGCTTGAAGCAGAAATTGAGTTGAGCTGGTTTTTTTTAATTTTTTCTCCAGTGCCGCCATCTTTTACAGAGATCCGACGCATGCACAGACATTCCGCAAGTGTCTGCCAGGTCTACGGAATCTAGCAGAGATTCCCATGGCATGTCTACACACATCACATGTCCTGCACATGCGCAAGCGCAATGGGGACGGTTTACTAAAACTGAAGAGTGCAAAATCTGGTGGAGCTCTGCAAGGAAACCAGGTTTCCAGATTTTTTGTCAAAGCTTAATTAAACAAACTGAAGTTAGAAGCTGATTTGATGCAACTGTGCACAGAAACCAGTTTTGCACTCTCCAGTTTTAGTGAATCGGCCCCCTATGTATAGTGCATATTTTAAATGACCTCTGCTTGGGCATTCTGTGCTTACTGGTCAGTAGTGCAGCAAAGTGATTGTGCTTTACTGCTTCTTCTAGGTGACTAGTGATTCTGCGGTCTGTCCACTCTTATGGAAATCGGTTTGCCATCTTGTGATGTCAGCCTGACACTCTTGTTTGAAAGGCAGTCGATGGACCAAATGTCGCCTAGCCCTGGTTTACATAATGGGACATTCATATGACAGCTGTGGAAATGTTTATCAGTTGGAATGACAAATGTGAATTAGGACTTCCATTCTAAGTGCTTAGCATTGCTATCTGGAATAGTTGCAATAGCAGACATTGGCATACCGTGGCTAAGGAATTTCTTAGGCTATTCGATTGATGGGCAGCTGTCTACAGCAACTCCATTGGACAAAGCTATAATAGGATTAGAAGTTGTCTGAATTGACCGCTGGGTGCAATAAAAGGTGTGATGGACTTAGAACTCCCAGGATTTTATTTTTTTGCCCCAACCCCCCCAATCCTTGAAGGAAAAAAAGTTCTAATCTTCACTCTCTCTCCTAATGCATTATTACGTGATTGTTTGGTTATTGGTTAAAGCAGATCTAAAGCCCAGGGATGTTTGACCTTGGTACCTTCTCTGCTTGCTAGCCCAGCCCTCAAGGTAGATATCTCCCCTGTCAATGTCTTGAACAACTATAGAATATATAGGATAATCAATACTGATCTTAGTATGCTTTGTACCTGTACTTGTATATTTTATTATTATTATTATTCCTAGTGTATAGCCTTCCTGTTTGCACTCCTGAAGAAGTGGGGAACCGTCAAACATGTTGAGAGTTTGACCCATTTATTTCATATGGTGATTGGAGGTATCCTCAACTCTAAGTGATCCCCCAATTGAGGTGTCATGACCACTTGGCGGAATCTACCATCTAATGCTCAACGCTTTTAAAGTATAATGTTGATTACATGTAAAATAAACTTGTTTGATTTTAATTAATAATGTTGTAATGTCTTATGACGATACCGGTAAATTCCTACTTGCCCCACTCCTTTCCTTCTAGATTTAAAGCAGATCTTCACCCATAATTCAAAAGTGCCTTCTGTCCTCCCTGCCTACCACCTGTATAGTGGCTTTCTTCTTTTCTTTTTTTTCCAATACAGCCTAGGTGAATGATGTGTCCTGTGCCTGCTATCACATATATCCTAGGAGGCCTTACTGTTTCAATGATGGAGCAGAGGGGCAGGACCAAGTGGCACATCATCGGGAGGCCAGCCTGCTAAAGCTGGAACAGCCAGCGGGCCTCTCTATGAGAGAAGCAACATGGCGGTGTGAGGCAGAGTGGTGGCAAGGCATTAGAGGATCTCAACAGGACAATGCTGCATCTGCTAGATGAGTATCTGAAACATGCTTATTCCAACTCCTGGTAAGCAGGGGTAAAAGGAAAAAAAAAATAGGATTGGGTGGAGATCCTTTTTATTGATCTATTAGAATGAGAAAAATTGGGACTTTTTTTATTTTTTTTTTATTGCTATATATTTTAATAGTGTTTTTTTTTTTCCCTGGAGACTCAAAGCATTTTATCTAGGGATGCACCGAAATTTCGGCCGCCGAAACATATCGGCGGAAAATGGCCTTTCGGCGATTTGCCGAAAGAGAAAAAAGGCTGATAATGGAGCCGAAAATGGGGCGGGGCCTGGACCCCTGCCCCCAGTGCCGCCCATTTCGGGGGTGTCGTAAGGTGCAGAAGAGAGGAGACCCGCCGCATGGTTGATTAGAGCACCATTAACATCACAACTTTCATTTCAATAGCTTTGTTCCCCGCCGCATGCCGTCACATACAGCCCCTCCCCCTTTTCCAGGCGCTTTGATAGACTGATCACCCGCCCAATCCTGGGACAGGTGATCTGTCTATCAAAGTTCCCCCGGACAAGGGGGAGGGGCTGTATGTGATGGCGTGCGGCGGGGAACACACAGCTATTAATATAATAATAGTGTAGCGCTACTAAAAAGTGAAAATCACAAAAAATAGAAAATAAATAACACATCTAAAAAGAAACCAAAAAACAATATAAATTGGCTATGCTGAATATAACCCAGTGGGGGTGTGAGAGAGAATGTCCACAGAAAATCTTAAATGGTATATTCCTCTGGTGAGAGTAATCCCAATCGTGAGATAATCGGTGTAAGGCTTGTCTAGTCAACAACAGCAGAACTCAAGATATAAATGGGTACTCTTACTAGCCAAACCAAATGTCTCAAATTTAGCAAGGAATTAATATATTGGTTTATGAAACTTTTTTTTTTTTTTGCTATCCCATGTTTGATTGGAGGCCTTCCTTGCTGTGTCCAATGTGTAATGTTACCAAACATCACCCACACGCGCACACACCTATGCAGTCTCCTCTTCCTGCTTCATTTCCCATTTTGCATCTGTAATGAACAAAGCTTTGCTCTTTATTAATTTATGGCTGGAGAGTGTAATGACTTTGATGGGGATGGCAGTCCTAGCTTAGAAATTGTTTGTTGCCTCTTAGAAATTTAGTATTGGAGAGGAAAAACGCTATACATTAGATAGAATGGGCTTTGAGTATTGAAAGCTTTGTAATGGAGGGGGCAACATAGAATATTCCCATGTGGAGATCTTGCAAGAGAAATTTTTAAAGCAATATGTTCGGGCTTATGAATTCCACCAAAACTGAGTGGAATAAGCCTTCACACAAGGTCAACTCTACAGGTGCTTTGTGGTCATCTACACACGGGAGCAAAGGCTCATTATAGGTACGTTCCTGGCTCTAAAATTATTTGTGGAGACGAAGACGGGTTGCTACGAAGGGAGCATCCATGGGTTCCGTTCTTTACAAATTTTGCTGGTTTTAACATTATGAAAATACAAGCATTAAAGGCTTTGGTGGACCAACGTAAGTCTTTCATCAATAGTTGGAATACCATATAACAGAATATTTAGAAAAAGGCATCAAGGTCCAAAGACATGCTGGTAGGTTTATTGGCTCCTGTATCAATTGGTCCTAGTATGTATAAATGTGAGTTGGGGACCTTGGACTGTAAAATCCTTGAGTGCAGGGACTGATTTGAATGTGGAATATACACTCATCGGCCACTTTATTAGATACACCCGGCTAGTACTGGGTTGGACCCCCTTTGCCTTCATTCTTCATGGCATAGATTCAACAATGTGTTGGAAACATTCCTCAGAGTTTGATCCATAGTGACATGATAGCATCACACAGTTGCTGCAGATTTGTCGGCTGCACATCCATGATGCACATCTACCATTTCACCACATCCCAAAGGTGCTCTATTGGATTGAGATCTGGTGAGATGATTGGAGCTTTGTGACATGGAGCATTATCCTGCTGGAAGGAGCCATCAGAAGATGGGGACACTGTAGTCATAAAGGGATGGACATGGTCAGCAACAATACTCGGGAATGCCGTGGTGTTTAAACGATGCTCAATTGGTAGTAAGGTGCCCAAAGTGTTCTAAGAAAATATCCCTCCCCCACCACCACCATTAGCCTGAACCGTTGATGCAAGGCAGGATGGATCCATGCTTCCATTTTTACGACAAATTCTGACCCTACCATCTGAATGTCGCAGCTGAAATTGACTTATCAGACCAGGCAACGTTTTTCCAACTTGACTGGCCTTCAGAGTCCTGACCTCAACCCGATAGAACACCTTTGGGATGAATTGGAGTGGGGACTGTGAGCCAGGCCTTCCCATCCAAAATCAGTGCCTGACCTCACAAATGCGCTTCTGGAAGAGTGGTCGAAGAACGTTCCCATAGACACACTCCTAAACCTTGTGGACGGCCTTCCCAGAAGAGTTGAAGCTGTTATAGCTGCAAAGGGTGGGCCAACTCAATATTGAACCCTACGAATGAAGACTGGGATGCCAGTAAAGTTCATGTGCATTTAAGGGCAGGTGTCCCAATACTTCTGGTAATATAGTGTATGTGAATCAGGTGCATCTAGATCAGTTACTTTGAAATCACAAAACCCGAAAATATAAATTTTATAATTCAAATTGTGCGCACAGATTGTAACCATTCTCTAAAGTCTATGACCAGCTGAAATCCATCTCTATATCATTGTGATAAAAACCAAATATTTAACGTTCCTCTGTTTCGTAATAGGATGTCTTCTATCACAGCTGAGGACCCTTGTTAGAGTTTTTATCCAAATTTGTGATAAAGCCTGTAAGTGCTCTGAGATTAGGGAGAGGAGATTGCATTTTTGTTAGGAATATTTTTTTCCAAACACCTCTCTCGATTTACTAATCCCTCCAGATCCCTTCTATCCTGATCACTCTCCCACACTCAGAGCGGCGTCTGCTTTATGTCAACTGGCTACGCTTCCGCCATGCACATTACTGTGTAATCAGATCGCATCCGTTGTTCAGTCGTCATATTCCAAAGCCTGGTGAGGTCATCATGTCACAGCCTCCAATGTTAGTATAGTCCTTTGTTCCCACGTCTTCCCAAATGTACATGGGGCTTCTATGGCCTCTGTACACAATATGGTGACGTCAAAAGAATTCACATCATTCTTTTCACCAATAACGTTTTGCATCTGAGTTTTTTTTTTTTTTTCTTTTTACGGTTTGCTCCAGTTAGGATATTTTAGCCTCATTGTAGATCCAGGTGGTCTCCTAGGTCAAAGGGTGAATGTGCTTTTGTGTGTCCCTTTTTTAATCACTTAAATACCGGGCACTTTCGCACCTTCCTGCCCAGGCCAATTTTCAGCTTTCAGCATTGTCACTTTTTAAATGACAATTGCGCGGTCATGCTACACTGTACCCAAACAAAATTTATCATTTTGTTCCCACAAATAGAGCTTTCTTTTGGTGGTATCGCCTCTGAATTTTTTGCTTAACGAATAAAAAAATACGGAAAATTTTGGAAAAAATAGTTTTTCTTTTGTTTTTGTTATAGAATTTGGTAAATGAGTACGTTTTCTCCTTCACTGATGGGCACCTATGGGGCGGCACTGAGGGGCAGCACTGATAGGGGGCACTGATGGTCCCTGATAGAAGACACTGGACACTGAAAGGCTGCACTGATAGACTGCATTGATGGGCACTGATGGCTGGCACTGATTTAACTGAGAGGCATCACTGGTGGCACTGGCAGGCATTTTGAGTTGGCACTGATTGGCATTTCCCTGGTGGTCCAGTGTGGTGGCCATCCCTGGTGGTCCTGGCGGCATCCTGGTGGTCCTGGGCGGGCATCCGAGGGGGGCTGTGCTGATGAACAATCAGCACAGACCCCCCCCCCCCCCCCCCCCGTCAGGAGAGCAGGATCGGTTCTCCTCTACTCAGACGCGAGTGAGGAAAAGCCGATCAGTGGTTCTTCCTGTTTACATCGTGATCAGCCATGATTGGACACGGCTGATCACGTGGTAAAGAGCCTGTCAGACTTTACCTAGATTGTAGTTGCGGTGTGTCAGACTGACACGCCGCAACAACGATTGCAGGGGGCGGGGGGGACGCGCAGCGACTTGATATCCTGAAAGACATCATATGACGTCCGGTCAGGATATCGCAACTACTTTGCCGACGTCATTTTGTTATATGGCGGGCGGCAAGTGGTTAAAGTAGTACTGAAGCCTTACACTTTAGATCTATGTATGTCAGTTGAGCCGTGGACAATAATCGTTTAGTGGTAGAAAAGCACAAAAACATGATCTAGTGTGATTACAATCACAGCCTCCAGCTTGCTCTCCTTCCTTGAGCAGCTTGCATATTAAACATACACAGTCCCCTGATCTACTCCTTGGGAGCACGTGACCCATTATGCAAAGCTCCCCCGTGCGTGTGCATCCTAATGTGGCTTCCTATGTATGTCAGGAGCAGAACATGCACAAAGGGGGTGGCTCCTAGGGGTGCACCGATATATTGGCCGGCGAAAGTTATCAGCCGAAATAAGGGGTATCTGCGTTTTTTGTCGATTTTAGAAATTTAAAAGATGCCACTGATGGCATGCTGCGTCACATTGACTTTAATGCAAAATCGCTTCTTAGTGACTTTAACCGCTTGCCAACCAGCCGCTGTTTTGTTATAGTGCGGCAAGGTGCCACGATCCCGCAAATCGCCATAGGTGTACGTCGGGAACTCGCTTTTGTGGGCGCGCGTTCCCATTGGCCGGGGGGGGTTTGCAGGCAATTGTTGGGTCCGGCGGACTCCGTCTGCCTGCCACCCACTATCGTTCCCCGCAGTGTGTAAACAAGGCAGATCTCTGTTTTGACGGGAGAGATCACACAGATCCTGTCTTTCTGCTAAGCATGTTATCTCAGCATGTTGTCTGCATGTTATCTCAGCTTGGATTCATTGAATGACTTTACCAAAAAATGTAAATATAGCAGAATATACAGCCTCATGCTTTATAACGAAGCTCCATTTCATGCTGAATAAACAAAATTATTACTGTATCAAACTATTTTTAGATATGCATACTGCTTGTAGTTAAAAAAAAAAAATGACATTTAACAATGTATTAATGAATACAGATCTACGATAATATCAATGGGGCATATTGTAGGTTGAGTCACCCATAAACTTCTTATCTATTTTGGGAACTTGGTTAACTTTCTTCTCCTTTTTGAAGTTTTGGGTGTTCCCATTCCTCTAAATGATTTATTTTAATAATTCGAAGAAAAAAAAATTCAGAGCAAGATTAGGAGGTCACTATTGTGCCAAAATAATACTTCTAGTATTTAACATTTGTGAGCTTTATCTGCTGCCAATAGAAGCACATTTCCTGGCTCAACACAAGTACCTTCTGGCTCGTAGATCATATGGATGGACTAAATTCCTTTACTAATTGGATAGCATTTGGTTTATATTAGTAATGTTTTAATACAACCTGTTGGAAGCCAAATACTCAAGCAGGAAACCTCGGGTTGAAGTTGCCATCCTGTAGGTCCCTAGACATGTACCAGTTCCAAAGAGCCCTGTACTCATCCTGTAGTTATGTAGTAGGAGAGTCGGCTTGTCTCGACTGCCTCTAGCGTTAGTACTTGGAGTACCTAACCTGGAACAAGTATGGAAATCTGAGATGTCTGGAAGTCAGAGCTCCCGATCGGCATGCATGTCCGGGGTCAGTGACTATGGGGGGGAAAAGTACTGGAGCTGTACTATGAGAAATATGGAAATTGCCATTATGGACCCCCTCATGAGGATGTTGGGTTCCAGGCTGTCTCTCGCTTCTGTGTAATTCGCTGACCCCCAAACCAGCAAATCTGAAAGTCAGACTGAAGTCAGAGCTCTTGATCTGCTTGCGTGTAATGGTTCAGAAACTATAATAGCTACTGGATCAGCTTGACAGCCAGAAAACTGGAGTTTTCAAAAGGGAAGGTCAACAATATCTCCATATTTTCTCAATGAGACTACATTCACATGAGCACTCCTACACCTGGTTTATTTAAAGCTGAACTCCAGGTATGTTTCTGTTACAGTAGTCTAGTCAGACCAATTTAAGTATACTTATTCCTTACTTGAGCAATCCCTGTGGAAGTGGAGAATCACTGTAGTAACCACCAAGCTGCAACGATCCTTTCTGACTTCTGGATCCCGTGCCAAGTGGCTGCCCTCTTGCTTAGTAACCGCAGGGGGTTGCTCGTTCAACGCGGGAGACATGAAGCATTTTATTTAATGGACACAAATCTTTCTCTTATTGGATGAGGTGGAGAGGCGGGGCGTTGACATCACGATTTCTAAATTGTCCATTTGGAGAGCGCTAGTTGGATTGAAAGTGTGTATGGCCATCTTCTTGACTGGGGATACACCGATTATATTGGCTGCTGAAAATTTAGCGGCTGAAAATAGGGTTATCTGCGTGTTGCCGATAGAATAAAAGGTGCTGTTAATGGCCACCGAAAATAGAAAAGCTAATGCTACCAAGTTAGTCCTGCCTCTCCACCAAACTTGGCGCTCGGGCCCCCCCTTATTGCCCATGGTTGGCAGCCAATAGCCCGCTGATTGGACTTTCTAGGCAGCCTGAACCACGCTGTCTTGGCCGTCCCGCCGTCTTGCCGCACTGTTTGAGCCAGCGGGCAATTGGTTGCTGGCCACCCTCTTTCAGGACCATCTAGTCCTCTTCGTTATTTTCCACCACGGTCAGACTTGGCATGCTGTGTAGCCTCCATAATGGCATAGCACTTGAGTTGACCTGCGGGCTCTGCCCGGGCCTAGGAATCGCTTGTGGCGTGAGTAAGGGGAGCTGAAGGTAGAGGGGGAGGCCGCACTGTTCCGGGGATGGGTGTGCCACTCAGCCGGGACACTGACTGGTGGGAGGGGGGAGCGTAGACGGCCCTCCATCCGGGGTATGTGTGCTGTGCTATCCCTGGGCTTCCTTTTTACACTAAGCCCCAAGACCAGTCATCCCCATCCTGACCCCCCCCCCCCCCAGACCAGAGAACGTTTCGGTTTCTTGCCAAGTGCATCCTGAATTTTTGGTTTCGGCACTGGAGTTTTCATTTTCGGTGCACCACTAATTTTAACACAAATTTTGTACCGAAAATAATTTGGTGTCAGAATAGGAGTAATCAGTGACTCTCCTGATAGTAGTATGGCCTACGTCACACTGTGGTGGTCCTGTTAGAAACTCTCCAATGACAGGATCACTTGAGTGATCCTGTCAACGACAACAACTTGCAAGCGTCATGATGGCTAAGAGCGTTAAGGCTGAAGTCATATGGGGTGCCAGGGGCAGGATCGTTGAAGCTGCCCGTCTCTCCCTATGGAATCACTTCCTATGCAGTGAAATGTCGATGGCCTTGAGCCCTGCTGACTCTCACTTACTGTTGGTGGGAATGACCTCTTGCTGCTCCAGCTACAAAGTGGGTGATCCCAAATGGGCAAATAGGCCCCCACTTTACAATCCTGCCACTGGCAGTTTTGACAACCGCCAGCATTAGGATTGCTAGTGGCAGAGTCGCCCATCTGACCTGCGTAAAGAGCAGCAAGTTGTTAGGTCGCCCTCAGAGCAGGCGAGTGGTCTCTCTTTAGCAGTAGTTTAGTGTGACATGGCCCTAGGCTCAGCATGGTTTTACACAGCTGAACCCGGACACCTGGTGCTCAGATGTCCATAGCTGCTAACATACCCGCACCAAAGGCTTTTATTGGGAATGGTCAGGTGTGAATAATCACACAAGCTTTTGTGGTGCACGTGTGCATGTTTAAAGGCTAAGTTTACGTAAACTGGCCCCTGCAGACAAGGGGCACCCAGTAATTCAAAATGCACTGCACAGTTTGTAAAAATACTGTTGACTGTAAATGCTATACTTTTGTAGGCCTTTTCTGACACCTATGAAGCCCGGCCAACGTTGTGTCCTAGTTAATATCTAGGACACGGCAGGCGTTGGGCACTCGCTCCCAGCATCACGTTGCAAAGCGTGCTTAACTACTTCAGCCCCGGAAGAACTTACCCCCTTCCTGACCAGAGCACTTTTTGCGATACGGCACTGCGTCGCTTTAACGGGCAATTGCGTGGTTGTGCGACGTTGCAACTGAACAAAATTGACGGTATTCCCCCCCCCCCCCCCCCCCCCACAAATGGCTTTCTTTTGGTGGTATTTGATTACCTCTGCGTTTTTTTTTTTTTTTTTTTTTTTTTTTTTGCGATATAAACAAAAAAAGCGACAATTTTGAGAAAATCCCCCAAAAATATATAAAAAAACCCCCCAATTTTTTACTTTGTGAAAGTCACAAGTGACATTTTAATGCAGGTCTTTTTACCGTAGCGGAGTGGCGATCTGGTGATTCACATCGCAACCTGCTGCACTGACAAAAGGTACTGCAATGCAGTACTTTTTAATACACAGGATTTATATAGCGCCAACAGTTTACGCAGTGCTTTACGATATAAAAATGGGAGACAGTGCAGTTACAATAAAATACAAGAGTGTTAAGGTGTCCCTGCTCATAAGAGCTTTACAATCTAATGGGGCGGGGCAAGTGGTACAAAATGGTTATTTGTGGGGGGGTGAGCTAATGGAAGTAATAAAGAATTAGTTGGAGGCGTGATAGGCTTCCCTGAAGAGATGAGTTTTCAGGGATCGCCTAAAGGCAGTCAGAGTAGGAGATAGGCGGACAGATTGATGTAATGTTCCAGAGGATGGGGAGAGGCTCTGGAGAAGTCCTGGAGACTAGCACGGGAGGAGGAGACCATGGCGCTTGAGGGCAGGAGGTCTTGAGAGAAGTGAAGAAGCACGGTTTGGGCGGCATTTGGAGACAAGGTTAGTGATGTGGCTCGGGGCAGAGTTGTGAATGGCTTTGTATGATAGTATTTTGAATTTTTTGGGCAATCGGAAGCCATTGTGGGGATTGGTGGCAGACCCTGAGCGGTTGGTAAGGTAGATGAGTCCTGACACATTGTACGGTTTACTTTTTTTTTTTTTTTTCCCCACAGATCTTTGTTAAAAAGTCACAAGTGACATTTTAATGCAGGTCTTTTTACCGTAGCGGAGTTGCGATGTGGTGATTCACATCGCAACCTGCTGCACTGACAAAAGGTACCGATAGACTAGAGAGGGGATAGCTTGTGGAGAGGTAGGCCTATGACAAGGAAATAGTCAAGGTGAGAAATACCAAGGGAGTGAATGGGTAGTAGCTTGGTTGTTTCATTAGTTAAAAAGGTGCAAATTTTAGAGATGTTACAGAGGTGAGGTCTACAAGCTTTTGACAGCGATTGGATTTGGGGCTGAAAGGACAGGTCAGAGTCTAGGTACTAGTACCCTGGCGTGAGGGTGCATGCTTAACCACCTGCCGACCGGCTCGTGCTGATATACGTCAGGAAAGTGGCACGGGTGTGCAAAACAATGTACCCGTACGTCGATGCGGTCCCGCGAACTCTGTGTCCATCAGTGGCCCACGATCGTGACACGGAGAGGCAGAACGGGGAGATGCCTTTGTAAACAAGGCATTTTCCTGTTCTGCCTAGCAACATGACGGGGATCTACTGCTCCCAGTGATCGGGAACAGTGATCCCTGTCATGTTCTAGTGAGCCCATCCCCCCCTACAGTTCGAACATGCTGAGGGAACACAGTTAACCCCTTGATCACCCCTTAGTGCTTAACCCCTTCCCTGCCAGTGACATTTACACAGTAATCAGTGCATTTTTTTTATAGCACCGATCGCTGTATAAATGCCACTGGTCCCACAATAGCGTCAAAGGTGTCCGATCTGTCCGATGCAATGTCACTGTCACGATAAAGATTGCTCATTACTAATAAAAAAAAGAAAAATAAATTAATAAAAATGTCATAAATCTATCCCCTGTTTTGTAGACACGATAACTTTTGCGCAAGCCAATCAATATACGCTTATTGCGATATTTTTGGGGGAAAAAAAAAAAATGTAGAAGAATACATATTGGCCTAAACTGTGGAAGAAATTGTGTATGTATGTATATATATATATATGTATGTGTGTGTGTGTGTGTATATATATATATGTATGTATGTGTGTGTGTGTGTGTGTGTGTATATATACACACACACACACACACACACATTATATATAAAAAGTCAAAAATATATATATATATTTTTTTTCTTCAAACGTTCACTATATTTTGTTTTATAGCGCAAAAAATAAAAACCGCAGAGGTGATCAAATACCACCAAAAGAAAAGGCTGTCAATTTTGTTTGGGTACAACTTCGCACGGCCGCGCATTTGTCAGTTAGTGACACAGTGCCATATCGCAAAAAAGGACTTGGTCAGGAAGGGGGATAAATCCTTCCGGGGCTGAAGTGGTTAATGCTGTGAACTGATAAAATAAGAAAAGAGGCATTTTGCCTCATCTATGCATTGAGGTTGCACTAGAAAGAGCAGCCAGCGTAGCCCCACCACATCTGATATGAAGGAACCCTTAAACTACTAAAGCCCCCTTGTCCGCATGGGCCATATTATGTAAAAGGTTAATTTAGCCTTTTAAATGCATACAGGTGCTCCTCACCTCACTCTAGTAAACCATCCCACGGTCTAGGGCCTATAGTGTTAGTTGGCACCTCGCAACATCTCGAGCAGCTCAGAGAGCCATGTTCCTTTGCTCGTTGACCTCTGCAGCACGTGCGGTATAGCTCACGTTCACCATGGAGGCTAATGGGCACTGTAATACCCAGGCTAGCTTGTCAGGATGAATCTGTCAAGGCGATTGTGCCTGAGCGTATGCTCCAGTAAAACGTCCTTCAGTACAATATTGTTCTCAGAAATGTTGAATCAGATAGCAATGACATATGAAGACCTGTGGCGGGCAGCAGAACACTGGTAATTGGAGATCGTAGAATTGATTTAACAGAAAATATGAGACCTTTTGAGTAGAGCTGCTAATGAAACGCAGGGAAAATGAGAGGGGATGGCGTTATGAAATTACAGGGAGATGACAGATTACCGCAGCGCAGGAAAGGAGAACGTTGTGTGTTTTTATTTCATAGTGGAGCTGGAAATATGATGGGCACTTTGGAGGCTCTGAGGTTCTGCTTGGGCGGGGGGGCAATGCTGGTCATTTACCGCACAGAATAGTAAAGTACACAGAACTGCAAACCCCTTATACATGGTAAATTAACCATTCTAATACCTAAAGGGCCTGTACAATGGCGATCATCCTTCAACTTTTCTCCTTTGAGATACATTGGCCTACCAAGCCAAAACTCTCTACTTGGTCCTCTTAAGCTGGCCATACATGGATCGAAATTCAGCCGGTTCAGTACGGACAGGCCGGATTTTGATTACTGTATGGGCAGGTTGGTTGTACTGAAGTCTATCTACCCACTGGTTGAAAGATCAAAAATAAATCGTCTATAAGCTGCTTTAGACCTGAACAATTGAATCCACGTTACCAGAAGCACTTCAACTTTGGTCTCTCAGATTTCCATGTTGTCAAAATGGTGCCCATTCAACACTCAGAAAAAGTACAGGAGCTGCTTTGGAGGATGATCACGCGTCTTTGGCCCCAATACACTTTACCTCCAAAAAATGCACACAATTTGCATTTTCTGTGCCTAACCCGCATCTCCTCCTAGTAGTTGGCCTTCCATTGGCTAATGCAAAAAGGCAATAAACCGCAAAAAACGACCAAAGACGCCGACACTTAATGCGTTCATCTTTTCAGGAAAAAAAATGAAAAGGTGAACTAACCAGAACGATTCTGATTGGTCCATCCCAGGAGCACTGAACAGAAAAGCGCAGAGATTTCAAATCCACAGACTGCTGGACCGGCTGTGTGGGCACTGACCACTCCGCATCCCTGGAGGGCAAGTACAGCAGGGACTGGTAGGGTGTACAGTGTTAGTTGAACTTTTTCCTTTTCCTGTCAAGGTGGACTAATACTTTAAGTGTGAATGTAGCCTTCTAGCAGCTCCATGTTGGATTCTGGCAGATTTTCTCTTCCATATAACCTTTTCCCGTACTTTGCATGCAGGGGAAACTTCACATGCGCTCTACGTTCGCATAAGTGAAGATCTGTTGCAAAGCCACATGTCGCGGTGATCTCCATGTGTTGGTGATGTTATCCCTCCAATGTGGACTTCTCATTAATGGCATCTTAATAGTGCAGTAGACTGTGATGCATCTACACCTTAGAATAGGAGTAGTTTTTTATCTTGGCTTCCTCCACATGCAATCAATAAAAAAAAAAATTCACACCCCTGTTAAAATGTCAGGTTTCTGTGATTTCAAAAAATGAGATATAGATAAAGAATTTTAAGAACTTTCTTTCCACCTTTTTAATGTGACCTATATAAACTGTACAACTCAATTTTCACATCACAGAAACCTGACGTTTTAACAGGGGTGTGTAGACTTTTTATATCCACTGTAGGTGCTGTCTGTTCTGATGAGTAGGGGATCTGTTTACAGATCCCCTGCTGAATCGGAGCAGAACTAAACTGATTTTAACAAAATGGTGGTTGTCTGCGCACAGACCGCGTCTCGCAGTTGCATAAATGAGTAAAAGATGGCTTCAGCTCCGGTGCTCCACCTGTGGAGAACTCCTCAGATGAGTTTCGCCCCTTTTCAGGGCTTAATCGTAGAGGGTGAGGAGGGCGAAATGCGCCTGAAAAGTTCTCTACAGGTGGGGAACAGGAGCTGAAGCCAGAACTTTTCCAGACCCATAATGGATCTCTAGGTGGATTGATAGGTTGCATCCCTTTTAAATTACCAACGGAGTGTTGTATTTCTTTTATTCTTATAGATTGTTAGACAGTCACCCGCAGTGTCCTATGGAACAAGTAGAAATGAGGTACTGGGTTCAAACTATTAGAAGATCCATTAGCTTGTGATAAGACGCAACGGCTCTAGTGAGGCTTGACAAAAAAAGCAGGGTGTCCCTCAAAAAGAGGGTGCAATTTTGAAGTTCCACATGTATAAAGTCCAATGGGAGCACCAAGCACACAGTCCAAGAGTCCATAAACTTTGAATATTTGTACTGGTTTGCAAAGGAAAACAAGAGCCACTGTGTTTCAGGGGCTCAAAGACTTTTTCAGGGCTTAAACGTAACTGATAATCATCAGGACTCAAAACTGCTTCAAATCACCAAAAAGTCAATTATTTGCTATACAAATGCTAGCCAAAATCGGTGAATCCTCAAAAAAGTCTACATATCCCTTAAAGGAGAAGTATAGCTTATTTGGCTTTACTTCTCCTGCTGATCACAAGAGTGCAGTTCATTTTGTATTCCTGTGACCCGTTTTCAGCAGACGGTCCAGGCATGTGAAAGATCGTGACCATGTGGTCGGGATCTGCCCACATGCCTGGACCGGCACCTGGCCAGCCTCTCAGCGAGCCACTGAGAGGCTGAGCCAGCTGCTCCTGCCCCTTCCATGGTAAGCTCTCCAGTGAGCATGGGGTGGGGGGAGAATGGGGAGCAGAGAGCCGGTGACTGGCAGTCACCGGCTCTCTGCTAATGGAGCTCTGAGAACCAAGCAATCGGCAGTGTTTGATCGCTCAGTTCTCAGTGTTCAAGCTGGTGGGGACAGATGCTGCATCGTAGCATTGCTGCATCCAGCTAGGTAAGTATGATTTAAAAAAAAAAAAAAAAAAAAACACGAAATTCCATACTTCTCTTTTTAATATTTTGGTGGTCTGGGTACAGATGATTAAATCCCCTTGCTGTTTGCTCTACTGAGAAAGCCAGGAATCATCTGTCTAGACACCATCAGGCCTATCAGTGTATACATCACGTAGCTTGCATTAATGCTGTTCCATTAGTGAGAATCTGCGTACATAATTACTAACAGATATTGTTTCAGCTTCCAAATATGTTTTCTTTTAGGGAAGCACTGATGAACTGTTCTCATTAGCGACTTATTTGTAGTTTTAATAAAATGTATTTTTTTTTTTTTTTTGTACTCTGTATCATTTGTTACCAGGTGTGCACGTTTCTGGAAAAGTAATGTTGTATTTCTCTATATGGTATTGTCTAGTGAGGAGAAGACTACAACGCACAAGTGCAAGGTGTGTGGTAGTAACCGGGTAGGGTTCTGGGTGTATTTGTTCCACCAGTAAGGAGGGATTTTGTCTTGGACTTCTGCTGATGGAGTGGGGGGTCACAGACTTTGGCTTCTTGGGGCTCTGTTAACTAGTAGTGTGCTGAATATTTAGCTTGGTAGTAGAGGTGCAACGGATCGTTATCGATCCGTGATCCGATCAGTGGAGGTTGATCCGTACAGGACACCCGCGGAGCGCTCTGTGGCCTCGGCCATAGGAAAGGCCGCGGCTTCGGCCTAGCTCTGGAGTGGCGGCCATCTTGGTACACCCGGAGGGCGTTTAGCACGTGATCGCTCCGTCAAATGACGGAGCGATCACTTGTAACATACCGGCGTCATGTCATGACGCCGGTTCCTCTCTCCCCTCTGTGTACTGATCTGTACAGTGGAGGGGAGAGATCGGATGGCAGCAGTGCCAATACTCTTCAATGCCCTGCCAATACTCTGCCACGCCCTGCTGCAATACCCTGCCAATACTCTGCAATACCCTGCTGCAATGCCCTGCCAATACTCTTCCCTACCCTGCCAATACTCTTCCATACCCTGCCAATACTCTTCCATACCCTGCCAATACACCCGCCAATACCCTGCAATACTCTGCCACACCCTGCCAATAGGGAGATTGTGGATATTACAGTGGGGGAGATTTCTTTTTTGTTGATCCGAAAATGATCCGAACCGTAACTCCTGATCCAAGGAACGATCTGAACCGTGAGTTTTTTTTATCCGTTGCACCCCTACTTGGTAGGGTTAGGCTGCTTTTTCAGGTAGGCTGGCAGTGGTTCCACCTCTTTGGCCACCTATGTACCAATGATGGGCCACCATTTTTCCCGCTGGCACCAGTGATTGGGCACGATTCTCCTTCCAATGACGCCAATGATGGGGTACTAATTCTCCCACTGACACACCAATGGGGCATTTTCTACTCCCCGCTGGCCATAGTCTGTCTTCCCTAACTTATGAAGGACAGTTAACTGGCCCTTTTTTGTTTTTGAAAGATTTGGGACCCCAGTTATAAAGAATATTATTATCTATAGATGAAGATGTCAATGTTTCTAGACCTCGTTTGTTGGTGAAGTGAAGGCAATGTTATGTCTAGCTGGTTGCAGAAAGAAAGGTGTGGTTCAGTCCCCAGTGACCCATTCCACACTGCGCTGTGCCGAGAAAGAAACAACAACATAGTAAGAAGCTGAGTAATTTCCTACCAATCTGTGTTAATGCACATTGTTGCATGATATAGATTATTTTACACCGATCAGCTATAACTTAATGACTACTGACACGTTTAAGTGAATAACATTATCTCATTACAATAGCATCGGAAAGTCGAAGGGGATATATTGGGCAGCAAGTAAACATGTTGTCTTTGAAGTTGATGTGTATTGAAAGCAGAAAAAAAATGAGAATGACAGTTTGTGTGGGGCTGTGTAACCACAGATAGGTCAGGGTGCCCATGGTGACGTGTCCAAAGCCAAAAGTGCCTACAATGGGCACATGCGCATCAGAACTAGACCACAGAGCAATGCAAGAAGGGGGCCAGGTCTAATGAATCACGTTTCCTTTTACATCGTGTATGTGCGCGCCTGGAGAAGAGATGGCACCAGAATGCAGTATGGAAAGAAGGTATGCCGGCGGAGGCAGTGTGATGCTTTGGGCAATGTTCTTCTGAGAAACCTTGAGTCCTGCCATTCACGTGGATATTGCTTGACGCGTACCACCTGTCTAAACATTGTTGCTGACCGAGTGCACCCCTTCATTGAAACGATATTCTCAGAAGAAGGGTTTGAGGAACACAGCAGGTTTGAGTTGTTGACTTGACCTCCAAATTCTCCAGGTCTCAATCCAATTGGCCATCAGTGGGATGTTCTGGAAAAACAGGTCTGCTCAATAGAGGCCTCATCGTCCCAACTTACAGGACCCTAAAGGATCTGCTACTGACAGCTCGGTGCCAGATACCACAGCATACCTTCAGAGGTCTAGTAGAGTCCATGCCTTGATGGGTTGAGCTGTTTTGGTGGCAAAAGGAGGACCTACTAAAAGTTAGGTGGGTGGTCACAACATTTAATGACTGATCTGTGTGTAGGTAAGACTTGATCTAAAATGGTGCTACGCTGAAACTAATCTTTTAGTAACCATGCTGAATGACGTGAGAAAGTAAAAATAGTCATGTTCTGAGATCAAATCCCATCTCTTTTGTAGTATTGATGCCCCATAATGATAGATCCATACAGATCTGGTTCTGGGGGAAGAGTCTACAGGAGCTTGTGCATTGCACCCGCCATCCACTGATTGAAGTTGCAGTGCTCTACTGGCTTCAATGCAAAAATTTAAAGCCCCCCCCCCCCCCCTTCTGGATAAAAACTTTTTCTCCTAGCTGTTCCTCCCACACTCTTCTAACCCAAACTGATGGTTTTCTTTCCCCTTCTAACTTTTGAACTGAGATATACTCACCTAAGAACCGCATATCCAATGCTGTGATGCCCTTGCTGAGATCGCCAGTCCCCTGCTGTCCCTCTCTGATGTCTTCTGGATCCTGAGAGAACCCTTCTGCAGCCCCTTTCCATAGGAAGTGTCTCCTGTTGTCCCCCTCTGATGTTTTCTTCTGGATCCTGAGAGAACCCCGCTGCAGCCCCTTTCCATAGGAAGTGTCCGCCTCTGATGTCTTTTCTTCTGGATCCTGAGAGGACCCTTCTGCAGCCCCTTTCAATAGGAAGTGTCTCCTGTTGTCCCCCTCTGATGTTTTCTTCTGGATCCTGAGAGAACCCTGATACAGCCCCTTACCATAGGAAATGTCCCCCCTGATGTTTTCTTCTGGATCCTGAGAGAACCCCGCTGCAGCCCCTTTCCATAGGAAGTGTCTCCTGTTGTCCCCCTCTGATGTTTTCTTCTGGATTCTGAGAGAACCCTGCTACAGGCCCTTTCAATAGGAAGTGTCAACATCGGCCAGACACTAATGCAGGGATACCCAAAGAAGGATTCAAACCAAGAAGTAAGGCCTCATTCACACCTGAGTGTAGCGGGATCTCTCGTTTTCCGCTTGCGCTTTTTTTTTTTTTTTAACGCTTTTAACTTGAATGGGCTGCCCTATGCATGACAAACGCCTTAAGGTAGCTCCAGAACCTTTTCGGTTGTGGAGTTTCAGGCATTTTTTTCAGCGCGTGTTTTTGGCCTGTTTGGAGCGTGACAAACGTGCTGCAAAAACGCACGTCTGCTACCTGTACTTGGGGTGTCATTAACAATTAATGGCACTGCAAGCACAACCGGTGATTGCAGCGCATTTTCAAAACGTGCAGCAAAACGCACATTTCTGTGTTCTTTTTATTTTTTATTTTTCTGTCGTATGTTTAGGAATCGCACAGGTGTGAATGCAGCCTTAATAGTAGAGTAGAAGTCTCAGCGGCGGTTATCACTTGACCCTGGCTATGGATAAATAGTGCGCTTAGATGGGGCTATTTTTTTAACGTAGCGATGGGGGTGAGAATTTTATCCAGGAATGGGGCTTTTAAACGATGCACAATTTTTTTTTTTTTTTTTTTTATTAATCTAGGTGTATATTTAAATTTTTTCCGAAAGGTGGACTATGCCTTTTTAAGTTGTGTGTTTTTTTTATTTTTTATTTTTTTTATTATTCGGTCACCCTTTTTGTAATGCATCTTTCTTTGTAAGTTGTTCTGTTTTTTTCTGCAGTTAAAAAAATTAAACTTTCCCCACCCAAGCTGCTTCGTTCATTTATTTAAGTTAGTGGAAAATCTGCCAGGTGAAGGTCTCCTAGAGACTGGTGAGAGGGCCGAGGGATGAAATGGACTAAATACCAAAGCTTTTCTGGGATGTTTCCACAGCTGTCGTCTCCTTGCTGTAAATAAAGGCCCGGCATGCAGGAGTGCAGTTCAGCATCTCCAGTTTGTAGATTGAGGCTGTTAACCTTCAAGTGACCTTTTCACGCTGTTCTGCAAAAAACCCGCATTCCCGTGCAGGGCAGCCGCGTCCTCCACCATAGGTGAAATATCGCAGCTGTTAACTGGAGACATTTGAATTTTTTTGATTAGGACGATAAGGTTGTGGAATGGTGTTGTGTGGGTTTTTTTTTTTTTTTGTGTTTTGCGTTGTGGGAGCAGAAGTGAATTTCGTATTAACTACAGTATAGAAAAATAATTTCTAAAAATGATCACCAAAATTTAAAGCATAACTCCACTTTAATTGAAGGGAAAAAAAATCCTCCTCTGGGACATTTATACAGTGCCAGGACAAAGTCATCTAGCTCCAAACGGCGCCCCCTCCCCAAAATGTGTGAGCATTGTGTCAGCAAAAGTCTCACCCCCCCAACAGTTTGAGCACTAATCTTCACACTTACCCCATAAAATCTCTTTGCAAGCCAACCCCCCCCCCCCTCAAAAAGTCCCCTCTTCCAGTACAAATATCATCTCAAATCCTCCACCCCTCAAATTTTTGCTCTGAGCACAAATCCCCGTCCAATTATCCAAACTACCACACCATTTTCCCTCCCCAATCCCCAAATCCCCCCTTCTAGCACAAATCCTCTACTCCACATTTTCTCTCTAAACATAAACCACCCCCCCCCCCCCCCAACAATTTGAGCACTAATCTTCACACTTACCCCATAAAATCTCTTTGCAAGCCAAATCCCCCCCCCCCTTCCAGTACAAATCCTAGCTAAAATCTACTACCCCTTAAATTTTCTCTGAGCATAACCCCCCCCCCCCCCCCCAAATCCCCTCTCCTGGCACTAATTTACCCCCCCCCCCCCCCAAACTTCCCTTCGCACAAATCCCCTAATTATCCATACTGGCACATTTTCCCTCCACAAATCCTCTACTCCAATTTTTTTCTCTAAACGTAAATCATCTCTCTCTCTCCCCCTCCAACAACTTGAGCACTAATCCTAACGCTTACCACAAAATCTCTTTGCAAGCAAAAATCCCCCCCCCCCCCCTTCCAGTACAAATCCCAGCTAAAATCTTCTACCCCTTAAATTTTCCCTGAGCATAAATCCCCCCTCCCCCTTCCAAATACCCTCTCCCCCTTCCAAATACCCTCTCCCCCTTCCAAATACCCTCTCCCCCTTCCAAATCCCCTCTCCCCCTTCCAAATCCCCTCTCCCCCTTCCAAATACCCTCTCCCCCTTCCAAATACCCTCTCCCCCTTCCAAATCCCCTCTCCCCCTTCCAAATTCCCTCTCCCCCTTCCAAATACCCTCTCCTAGCACTAACCCCCCCAATTATCCATACTAGCACGTCGTTTCCCTCCCCAAATCCCCCCTTCTAGTGCAAATCCTCTACCCCTCGAATTTCCCCTCCTAGCACAATTCTCCCAATCATCCATACTACAACATCACAAAAAAAAAATCCCCTTTCTTAACAGAAATCCACCCTCCTAGTAGAAATACCCCCCTTCCAAATAACCCCTTCTAGCACAATCTATACTGCAACAAGCATTCCAGTTGCTTCCCGAGTCCGAAACAATGTATAGAAGAAATTGGGTGTTTGCTCCATGACTAGAAGTTTGGGAGAAACGCGTGGGGACATTTCTGAAAGGTAAGCGAAACGTGTAGAAGCAAAACAATTCAATTATGGAAGATGATTGTAAATGTGTCAAAAGAGATCCATTTTTTTCTGGAAGGTTTTATACGACTGTAAATGGTATGTAAACTCAATCACATAGAAACCTCATAAAAGCTTTAGATTGGAACTCTGGGAATGAATCTCTTTTGTAAACTTTTTTTGTCCGGCTTGGCTCGTTGTCGAAGTGGCCATACACTATACCAGCCTTCAAGCTTCAGGGGGGCAAGACACTGGCTATTGAGTGTAGAAAATGCTCCATTAACTGTGTCAGTAGGGGGAATGGTGCCCCATCATTGGTGCCAGTTGGAATAGTGCCCCAAGCATAGGCGTCCGCAGAGGGTGTGCCTGGGTACACCCTAATCATCTTGTGTAGCACAGATTCCTCCTACTGCCTTGGCTCATCCCTGCCCCCATTCCTCTTCTCTCCCAAAGGCTGCTGCTGCAGGCACACACGGGGAGGTTTTCAAATGAGTGGGGGAAGGGGCCGGTAAATATATAATTTACCTGCCCCTTCCCTTGTGAATGAACACCGTAAGTGATCGGTACCATGTGTTTGAGCTTTGGAGTGCACACCCTAATGCAGTAGGCTGCACACACCTAAGGCCCCAAGGGCCAGATGTAGGCAAGTAAAGGGCCACAGTTTGGAGACCACTGTATTATACAATCGCCTTTAGATTTACCAAAACTATTTACCAGGAGGACACGCGTAATCTTTCCAATTAATTTGCATCCAATCTGGCAGGTCCTTGGACTACATAGTTTATGGTAAATCTAAAGGAGATTGTACATTCATCTAGTGCAGTGGCCTCCAAACTACACCCCGGGGGCCCTTTGCTTGCCTATATCTGGCCCTTGGGGCACCTTTCCCTCTACTGCCACCGGTTAATGGGGCACCTTTCCCTCTACTGCCACCAGTTAATGGGGCACCTTTCCTTATACTGCCACCGGTTTAATGGGGCACCTTTCCCTCTGCTGCCACCGTTAATGGGGCACCTTTCCCTCTGCTGCCACCGTTAATGGGGCACCTTTCCCTCTGCTGCCACCGTTAATGGGGCACCTTTCCCTCTGCTGCCACCGTTAATGGGGCACCTTTCCCTCTGCTGCCACCGTTAATGGGGCACCTTTCCCTCTGCTGCCACCGTTAATGGGGCACCTTTCCCTCTGCTGCCACCGTTAATGGGGCACCTTTCCCTCTGCTGCCACCGTTAATGGGGCACCTTTCCCTCTGCTGCCACCGTTAATGGGGCACCTTTCCCTCTGCTGCCACCGTTAATGGGGCACCTTTCCCTCTGCTGCCACCGTTAATGGGGCACCTTTCCCTCTGCTGCCACCGTTAATGGGGCACCTTTCCCTCTGCTGCCACCGTTAATGGGGCACCTTTCCCTCTGCTGCCACCGGTTTAATGGGGCACCTTTCCCTCTGCTGCCACCGGTTTAATGGGGCACCTTTCCCTCTGCTGCCACCGGTTTAATGGGGCACCTTTCCCTCTGCTGCCACCGGTTTAATGGGGCACCTTTCCCTCTGCTGCCACCGGTTTAATGGGGCACCTTTCCCTCTGCTGCCACCGGTTTAATGGGGCACCTTTCCCTCTGCTGCCACCGGTTTAATGGGGCACCTTTCCCTCTGCTGCCACCGGTTTAATGGGGCACCTTTCCCTCTGCTGCCACCGGTTTAATGGGGCACCTTTCCCTCTGCTGCCACCGGTTTAATGGGGCACCTTTCCCTCTGCTGCCACCGGTTTAATGGGGCACCTTTCCCTCTGCTGCCACCGGTTTAATGGGGCACCTTTCCCTCTGCTGCCACCGTTAAAATGGGGCACCTTTCCCTCTGCTGCCACCGTTAATGGGGCACCTTTCCCTCTGCTGCCACCGTTAATGGGGCACCTTTCCCTCTGCTGCCACTGTTAATGGGGCACCTTTCCCTCTGCTGCCACCGTTAATGGGGCACCTTTCCCTCTGCTGCCACCGTTAATGGGGCACCTTTCCCTCTGCTGCCACCGTTAATGGGGCACCTTTCCCTCTGCTGCCACCGTTAATGGGGCACCTTTCCCTCTGCTGCCACCGTTAATGGGGCACCTTTCCCTCTGCTGCCACCGTTTAATGGGGCACCTTTCCCTCTGCTGCCACCGTTTAATGGGGCACCTTTCCCTCTGCTGCCACCGTTTAATGGGGCACCTTTCCCTCTGCTGCCACCGTTTAATGGGGCACCTTTCCCTCTGCTGCCACCGTTTAATGGGGCACCTTTCCCTCTGCTGCCACTGTTTAATGGGGCACCTTTCCCTCTGCTGCCACTGTTTAATGGGGCACCTTTCCCTCTGCTGCCACTGTTTAATGGGGCACCTTTCCCTCTGCTGCCACTGTTTAATGGGGCACCTTTCCCTCTGCTGCCACCGTTTAATGGGGCACCTTTCCCTCTGCTGCCACCGTTAATTGGGCACTGATGCCCGGGGGGCATTTTCTACTCCTACTGGCCACGGTCCGTCCCTCCGTAAAGCTTGATGGACAGTAAATTGGCCCTTTGTTTAGAAAGTTTGGAGACCCCTGTTCTAGTGTTTGGTGACCTTTAAAGAAAAATTTAAAAACCAAAACAAAAAAAAACATCAAGTTATACTTACCTGCTCTGTGTAATAGTTTTGCACAGAGCAGCCCCGATCCTCTTCTCAGGTCTCCTGCCGGCTCTCCTGGCCCCCCTCCTCCTGCCAAACAGCTTACTATGGGGGCACCCGAGCCACTGTTTTGCGTGTACATTCACACACATAGCAGCGGCTTGCTCCTCCCCTTCTCTTTGGCTCACTGGCTGTGATTGACAGCAGTGGGAGACATTGGCTCAGCCAATGAGGAAGGAGAGTCCCCAGAGAACCAAGGCTGTTGTGCACATCACTGGATCGCAATGGGGCTCAAGTAAGTATTGGGGGAGACTGGTGGGGATGTTGCACAGAGAAGGTTTTTTTAACCTTCATGCATAGAATGCATGAAGGTAGAAAAAACCTTGAGACTTTAGAACCACTTTAAGTATTCATGTCTGATAATTGGAGGACTACTAGGGGCACTGATAATCATTGAAGTAGTTGGAGCTACATATAGTGAGACCCCGTGATCCTCTATATTCTGTGAGAATGGATTCCCTTCGACATGTTGACTACAGGGGGTCACACGCTCTGTTGCCAGTCAGATGAAACTTTTTTTTTTTTTTTTGTTTTTTTCAATCAACACAAGGTGTTTTCTGATTGGATGAGGTGAAGATTGTGATGTCATCCTCTCCACCGCATCCAATCAGAGAACGCCTTGTATATATTAAAAAAAAAAAAATTACTAAGTGTTCTATGAATAGCAATAGTGCCGAACTGCGCTTATTTGTAGCTCAGACTACTCCAATGATTATTAGTATCCCCAGCAGTCTTCCATTTGGGCCCTTCCTAGAAGCCTGGCTACAAAACTCCCTGTTAGCAACTTCCACATCCTGCCCAGGACACTCATTCCCAGTATTACAGGAGTGAAAGCCAACAGTTATGTCCTAGCAACTAGGAAGCATGTGGGGATTGCTAACTGGGAGTTTTTTGGTCAGGCTTCGATGAAATGGCCTACGGGTAGGAAAAATTTTTTTTACAAAGTTGCCCAGTTTTTTTTTTTATTCCCCTACATAGGCTATTTTCTGGAAGATGCGAACTTAGCCTTTAAGTGTGAACAGGGCATATAGGGAAGAAATGTTTTCTGAGTGCCCTTGGGGAGATTGCCGTTTTTTTTTTGTGCCGAAAAAAGTCCCCTAGAGCGCCTTGTACACGATCGTTCCCCTATGCATCACCCTATAGAATAAACCTGATAGTCCCCCCTCTTTTTCTATCTATGACCTGAATTCTAGTCTTTGTAAAAGAAATGAGAAAATTGGGACATTGGAAGCTTTGCTCACAGATTATATGTGACAGCCGAAGCAAAGAATAATTATTACATAAGTAAAGCTTATTAGCCTTCTAGACGGGAACATTCCCATGTGGACGCTTCTCTCCGGCTATCACCTGAAGGTCCAGCTGAATTTCAGGCGGGAGGTGGAGGAACGTGAGACACCAGCCGAATTCCTCTTCTCCCAGCCAGGAAAATTCGACCTAAAATTCTACTTTCCAGAGGATTAAACCCATCGCTGTCTGATGAGATAACGTTGGCGTTTACTGTGCCTGGCCAGTGGAATCGCTGATAACCTCCTGCCTATAATTAGCCGGCATTTCCCGATGGGAACCATTTTTGGCATTGGGTAGAGGAACAGGTCTTTGACGCCTTTCCTGAAGAAGAACCCAGAGCCATGACTAGGCCTCGGATAAGCAGGAAAGAATGTCACTGGGCAAGAGGGAAAATATTGGCAATTGGTTTTCATGACGAAATTATACTTTGAAATAGAACGATGAGGGGAAATATTTCAACAGCTGAAGAAAACACAAGTTTCTAATTCGCTATAATGTATTCATAGGGTGTAAATAAAAGTAAGTTCCTTTGTGGAAAGCCAAATTATTATTATTATTATTACCGTATATACTCGAGTATAAGTCGAGTTTTTCAGCACATTTTTTTTGTGCTGAAAGTGCCCCCCTCGACTTATACTCGAGTCAAGCACTTTTCTGCAGCAAAAAAATTCATTTTCCGAACCGACTTTGGGGCCCCATATCTCAGGGCCACTTGATTCTAGGAACCCCAAATTTGGTGTGCAAACCCAGAGAAACTGGTACCATAACATATCCAAAGCTGGATATCCAAGTGGCCCTGAGATACGGGGCCCCAAAATCGGTTCGGAAAATGTCATTCACTGCTGCAGAAAAGTGCTAGATATTTTCTGAACTGATTTTTGGGGCCCTGTATCTCGGGGCCACTTGGTGCTAGAAACCCCAGCTTTGGAAATTTTATGGTGCTAGTTCCACTGGGTTTGCACACTAAATTTGGGGTTCTTAGCACTAAGTGGCCCCGAGATACGGGGCCCCAAATTCGGTCAACTGTGTCCATCTGCAGCAATGTCATTTCGGGACACTTTGGGTTCAGAGACCCCACATTTTGGCTGCAGCTAGGGGGCATCTAGGAACCCTTAACTACCGAGTTTGAAGTTCAGGGGACCTATGGCTGCAAATGGGCACAGTGAGGCATGCAAATGGGCACAGTGAGGCTGCAAATGGGCATTTTTGACCCTCTTTTCCACTTACAGTAGCTGTGCGTTTCTCACCCTCGTCTTATACTCGGGTCAGTAAGTTTTTCCCATTTTTTTTGTGGTAAATTAGGGCCTCGACTTATACTCGGAACGACTTACCGTATATACGGTATTATTATTATTATTATTATTATTTTTTTTTTAAAGCTAAATTCCAAGTATGGCAAGCTTGGACCCACGTTAGTATGTATGTGCCATACCTGTGAAAAACACACAGGAGGGTGCAAACACCTAGTACATTGCCATAAACCTTTATTGACTATCAAACTCACAAAAAACGACCCGCAAGCAGGGTGGATAAAAATCAATGATTTAAAAAAAAATTTTTTTTTTAAATTTAGATGTTTTTGATTTTTAAATTGGATGTTTTTGATTTTTAAAAATATATATCTAAAGCATTTTCTATTTAAGATACATTAATTTAGTTTTATTCAGCATGAAATGGAGCTTAGTTATGTAGCATGAGGCTGTATATTCTGCATCATTTACATTTTTGGTAAACTCATTTAATGAATCCAAGCTCTACACGCTGAGATAACATGCACTTTATTGATGCATTCATGCAATTTCACATTAACCATGAGATAAACCTTCAGGTGTGGATTAGAGCTGCACGACTCTGGCCAAAATGAGAATCATGATTTTTTTTTTTTTGCTTGGCATAAAAAGATCCCAATTCTTTCACGATTCTCATGACGTAAAATCTTTCACATTATACAAATAAAACTTACTTTTTTTTTTTTTTTTTTTTTCATTAAAGTAATTTTTTCCAAAAAAATTGCATTTGAAAGACTGCTGCACAAATACAGTGTGGCATAAAATATTGCAACAACCACCTTTGAAACCAACAAATGTCAGAAAAAGGTTTAGTGTTTAAGGCCCCTTTCACACGAGGCGGGCTCCGTTTTTACGGAGCCCGCCTCGGTCCGCCGGCTCAGCGGGAGATCTGTCCGTTGATCTCCGCTGAGCCGGCGGATGACAGGTCCCTCTCTGCTCACTGAGCGGGGAGGGGCTTGTCCGTCGCCGTTGCCGCCTATGGAGGGATCGGACGAAAACGGACAGCGTGTCCGTTTTCGTCAGATCTCATCCGATCCGCCAGCGACGGATCTGGACGTAGAGCCATCCGTCTGCTTTTAGCGGATCGGACGGGGTCGGATGTCAGCGGACATGTCTCTGCTGACATCCGACGCTCCATAGACTAACATGGATCGCCCGTTCAGGTCTGCCGTCAAAACTGACAGGTGGACCTGAACGGTCCGATCGTGTGAAAGGGGCCTAAGTGGTTAAACTTTCCTCACTTACACACAAATCTATTCCATTGACAATATGTTACAATGTTTATACTTGAGTTCAACTGCTAAAGAATGTCTGATTCTTGGCAGACTGCCCAGTGTTTCTCTTCCTTTCTTTTGACTGATGTGGAGAGCAGAGAGAATTCTTTGCATAGCAAGAATCGTGAAACACGTTTGTCAAGTTTGCATCGGGGAGAAAATCGCAATAACGATTCTTGACGTTTAATTGTGAAGCTCTAGTGTCGATGCATTAAGGTGAAAAAACATGAACCTTTACAACCCCTTTTAAGGTTTCTTGGCTGTCGCTCAGCAACTCGAAGTTTCAGTTCCCTCCATGAATTTTTTCTATAGGATTAAGGTCTGAAGACTGGCTAGGCCACTCCATGACCTTTAAAGTGCTTCTTCTTGAGCCACTCCTTTGTTGCCTTGGCGGTATGTTTTGGGTCATTGTCATGCTGGGAGACCCATCCACGACCCGCCATCAGTGTTCTGGAAGAAGGGAAGAAGGTTCTCATCCAAGATTTTACAATACATGGGCCCGTCCATTGGCCCCTCAATACGGCAATGTCGGCCTGTACCTTTTAGCAGAGAAACCGCCCCAAAACCTAATGTTTCCACCTCCATGATTGACTGTAGTGATGGTATTCTTCGGGTCATATTTTTCTTCCTCAAAGTTCCACAAAGTTGGGAGCATGAAATTGTCCAAAATGTCTTGATAGGCTGTCGCCTTAAGAGTTTTCAGTCAAGACATGTTGGACAATTTCATGCTCCCAACTTTGTGGGAGGAGTTTGGGGACGGCCCCTTCCTGTTCCAACATGACTGCACACCAGTGCACAAAGCAAGGTCCATAAAGACATGGATGTGCGAGTTTGGGGTGGAGGAACTTGACTGGCCTTCAGAGTCCTGACCTCAACCTGATAGAACACCTTTGGGATGAATTAGAGTGGAGATTGCGAGCCAAGCCTTCTCATCCAACATCAGTGCCTGACCTCACAAATGCGCTTCTGGAAGAATGGTCAAACATTCCCATAGACACACTCCTAAACCTTGTGGACAGCCTTCCTAGAAGAGTTGAAGCTTTTATAGCTGCAAAGGGTGGGCCAACTCAATATTGAACTGTATGGACTAATATGTATGTATGTGTGTATATGTATGTGTGTATATGTAATGTGTGTGTGTGTGTATGTGTGTGTGTATGTATATATATATATATATATATATATATATATATATATATATATATATAATTTTGATAATTTGCAGCATTACCGTGCGCTATTCCTTAGTAAATCACCTTGCGGTTTTTCTTTTCTTGGAGTTCCATTTTAATTGTAGGAGGTTTTATCTGGAATGACTTCATTATTTTTTTTATATTATTAAGCACCCAGGAAGGTGTTTTTTGGCAAATACTCTGAATTTAGCGGTTTCTAGACTTATAAACAAGCCGTGTAGGATGGTAATTGGTGTATGTTAGTGTTTGAAGGACTGATTTGCATGACAGGGCGATCGTTTATAGTACTCTCTACCCTTGCCTTGGGTTTGCTGTGTGATGAACCAGAATGAAAGCGTTGACATTTTACCGCTAGGAATCCAGCTTACTCAGGAGTCAGAAAGATGACATTGAAATGTCCCGGAGTAAACAAATTAAAATTAAATTGACTGCTATTTATAGGTTTGCTCCGGTCATAAATGAACATTTAAAGCTGAATTTTAATTTTACATTCCTCAAAGGCCACGGGATAAAAATGGACCTTTTTGTGTACCAAATTCCTTTATACACCCAGATATTACTTTGTAAAAATGTGCTGTACAAAGAAAACTACAGAAGGGGGCGGAGACAAGACCAGCCACCCCCACAAGGAGAGCGAGCGGCAGTGATTGGTCTTTATTACAGGAAGTTCCTGCACAAAGTCTCACACTGGATTTCTGCACAGATCTGAGGGAAATACACAAAGCACACCGAGATTCAAGAATATTCCTCAAGCAAAACTACTCTCGGGTATTAACGGCACCTCTGAATAATATAGAAATCCTAGTAACAAGTGTTTAAAGCACTTTTTTGGTGAAGCTTTAAATTGAACATTTTATAGAAGCTTTGACGAATGATCAGTTTCTTTTCCAATTGATCCTAATAAAGAATGCATTACTATGCCCTAAAAAGGGTCTCCAGACTATGGCCCACAGGCCACTTCTGGACCATTTACAAGATTTATTCCAGCCCGCAGCTAGGGTCATATCCACAGACTGAGGATTCAGATCAGTTGGTCCATTTCCGAAGGGGACCCTAATGTAAGGAGGGGGGGTATGCAGTGATAGGGGGCTTCTGATATGAAAGGGGTACTGGGATGGGACCCTGGTGTATGGGGGTAACTCTGGTAAGGACCCAGGTGTACGGGGGGGTTATGCAATGGTCAGGGCTTCTGATGTGAAAATGGGCTTCTCATGTGAAAGGGGGACCCTGATGTATGGGGGAACTCTGATGGGGACCCTGATGTATGGGGGAACTCGGATGGGCACCCTGATGCATGGGGGAACTCGGATGGGCACCCTGATGCATGGGGGAACTCGGATGGGGACTCTGATGCATGGGGGAACTCGGATGGGGACCCTGATGTATGGGGGAACTCGGATGGGGACTCTGATGTGTGGGGGAACTCGGATGGGGGAACTCGGATGGGGACTCTGATGTATGGGGAACTTGGATGGGGACCCTGATGTATGGGGGAACTCGGATGGGGACCCTGATGTATGGGGGAACTCGGATGGGGACTCTGATGTGTGGGGGAACTCGGATGGGGGAACTCGGATGGGGACTCTGATGTATGGGGAACTCGGATGGGGACCCTGATGCATGGGGGAACTCGGATGGGGACCCTGATGCATGGGGAAACTCGGATGGGGACCCTGATGCATGGGGGAAATCGGATGGGGACCCTGATGTATGGGGGAACTCGGATGGGGACCCTGATGCATGGGGGAACTCGGATGGGGACCCTGATGTATGGGGGAACTGGGATGGGGACTCTGATGTGTGGGGGAACTCGGATGGGGGAACTCGGATGGGGACTCTGATGTATGGGGAACTCGGATGGGGACTCTGATGTATGGGGGAACTCGGATGGGGACTCTGATGTATGGGGGAACTCGGATGGGGACTCTGATGTATGGGGAACTCGGATGGGGACCCTGATGCATGGGGGAACTCGGATGGGGACCCTGATGCATGGGGAAACTCGGATGGGGACCCTGATGCATGGGGGAAATCGGATGGGGACCCTGATGCATGGGGGAACTCGGATGGGGACCCTGATGCATGGGGGAACTCGGATGGGGACCCTGATGTATGGGGGAACTCGGATGGGGACCCTGATGCATGGGGGAACTCGGATGGAGACCCTGATGTATGGGGGAACTCGGATGGGGACCCTGGTGTATGGGGGAACTCGGATAGGGACCCTGTTGTATGGGGGAACTCGGATGGGGACCCTGATGCATGGGGGAAATCGGATGGGGACCCTGATGTATGGGGGAACTCGGATGGGGACCCTGATGCATGGGGGAACTCGGATGGGGACCCTGATGTATGGGGGAACTCGGATGGGGACTCTGATGTGTGGGGGAACTCGGATGGGGGAACTCGGATGGGGACTCTGATGTATGGGGAACTCGGATGGGGACTCTGATGTATGGGGGAACTCGGATGGGGACTCTGATGTATGGGGAACTCGGATGGGGACCCTGATGCATGGGGGAACTCGGATGGGGACCCTGATGCATGGGGAAACTCGGATGGGGACCCTGATGCATGGGGGAAATCGGATGGGGACCCTGATGCATGGGGGAACTCGGATGGGGACCCTGATGCATGGGGGAACTCGGATGGGGACCCTGATGTATGGGGGAACTCGGATGGGGACCCTGATGCATGGGGGAACTCGGATGGAGACCCTGATGTATGGGGGAACTCGGATGGGGACCCTGGTGTATGGGGGAACTCAGATAGGGACCCTGTTGTATGGGGGAACTCGGATGGGGACCCTGGTGTATGGGGGAACTCGGATGGGGACCCTGGTGTATGGGGGAACTCTGATGGGGACCCTGGTGTATGGGGGAACTCTGATGGGGACCCTGGTGTATGGGGGAACTCTGATGGGGACCCTGGTGTATGGGGGAACTCTGATGGGGACCCTGGTGTATGGGGGAACTCTGATGGGGACCCTGGTGTATGGGGGAACTCTGATGGGGACCCTGGTGTATGGGGGAACTCTGATGGGGACCCTGGTGTATGGGGGAACTCTGATGGGGACCCTGGTGTATGGGGGAACTCTGATGGGGACCCTGGTGTATGGGGGAACTCTGATGGGGACCCTGGTGTATGGGGGAACTCTGATGGGGACCCTGGTGTATGGGGGAACTCTGATGGGGACCCTGGTGTATGGGGGAACTCTGATGGGGACCCTGGTGTATGGGGGAACTCTGATGGGGACCCTGGTGTATGGGGGAACTCTGATGGGGACCCTGGTGTATGGGGGAACTCTGATGGGGACCCTGGTGTATGGGGGAACTCTGATGGGGACCCTGGTGTATGGGGGAACTCTGATGGGGACCCTGGTGTATGGGGGAACTCTGATGGGGACCCTGGTGTATGGGGGAACTCTGATGGGGACCCTGGTGTATGGGGGAACTCTGATGGGGACCCTGGTGTATGGGGGAACTCTGATGGGGACCCTGGTGTATGGGGGAACTCTGATGGGGACCCTGGTGTATGGGGGAACTTTGATGGGGACCCCGGTGTATGGGGGGACTCTGATCGGAACCCTGGTATAAGGGGGCTATCAAATGCTGGGTGGACCTCTGATGTGATGTTATTTATTGTAGAGTGTTCATTTTAAAATGTGCTCATCATTTATATTTTTATTCATTTTTTTTTCTCTTCAGACCATGAATATTTTGTAAAATACACAATGTGGCCCTTGTACTGAAAACTTTGGAGACCCCTGCCCGAAAACACAAATGCCCTGTGCTAAATTCTCTCTGGGCCGGTTTGGCCCAGTGGCCATTTTGTTGGTTGGCTAAAGCCCTGTTTAGGAAGAACATAGCTTGGTTTAAAAAAAAAAAAAAACGTGCACAGAAAGGCTGCCTGTAGGTTTTTTTTTTTTTTTTTCTCCTTTAAATGGGGAAACATTTGCCTGAAAAGAAATAAAAGAAAAACAATTCAGTCTCTTAAAATTTCCAGTAATGCAAGGTCAGCTCTTACCAAAACAGGAATCAATAAACATTTATATTTCATGGTGGCCGGAGCCGAAATGTGCCGTGTGCAGTGCTTGCTGCTTTTTGTACATTAATGTTCCTGGGAGATAATGATCCCTCTGCAGAGCTGTAATTGTTTGAAGCCAGTAATGCATCTGGTAGCTCATGGACACGTTAAAAATAATCTCCTAATAAGCCATTTTC
This sequence comes from Lithobates septentrionalis, assembly GCA_037952835.1. Lineage (NCBI taxonomy): Eukaryota > Metazoa > Chordata > Amphibia > Anura > Ranidae > Lithobates > Lithobates septentrionalis. Next base: position 69,724 of record JBBDGP010000784.1, on the reverse strand, counting down.
ATTGTGCTTCCGTGTTCGAGTAGCTGGAGCCTTTTGTTTTCCTCCTGCTCTCTTATTTCCTAGTATGGTGGCGCACTTAGCTGGCAGGTCGTGTTCTGCGTCACACGGGAGGCGTGGAGCCGGAAAGCTTCTAGAAGGGTTTTTCCAGACCATCTTTGACTGGCTGTGAGCCGTAGAGAAGCCCCTCTGGTCCTGGGCCTCTTCCAAGCTGAGACAGACTGGGGGGGGGGATTGGGTTGTGGAAAGTGATTTGCAAAAATGGAAGCTGACTATCCTACGGTAGTGTGCCAGAGGAAACTTGGTTACAAGGCCGACAGGTGTAGGGATGCAGGATTATTGGCCTTCAAAGCTGCATCATGGAAAGTACTATTTACAGTCTACCGGGCATACAACATAATCCCAAATCAGATACACAAAACAAAACACCACTGGGAAAATTGACCGATTGGCGTGTTCATAATAGTAGTAGGAAGGGCATCGCGAATGTGCCAGGTTACTTCTAGCAACCAATTAGAAAGCATCTTTTTCATGCTCCTATTTTATTATCTGATTGATGTGTGCTTCAATCAATATTATCAGAAAAGCCATAACTTCCCTTCTGATTTTCGATTGGGCTCAATCAAATTCAGTCTATTGCCAGGGCAGAAAATTATCAGTCGTTTTACACTGATCAACAGCACAGAGATATCGGAAGAGATCAATCAGAAAAGAAATTGATCACTTATTGAAGCCTGTTTAGCTACCATTACGACCCTAGTAATGCCCATTACAAGAGCCGCTACGACCCCAGTGATGCTAAACCAAGCCCCTCTGACGCCAGTCATACCCTTTACTAGGGCCTCTACTATGCTGGTCGTGCCCGTTGCTAGGGCCTCTACTATGCTGGTCGTGCCCGTCGCTAGGGCCTCTACTATGCTGGTCGTGCCCGTCGCTAGGGGCTCTACTATGCTGGTCGTGCCCGTCGCTAGGGGCTCTACTATGCTGGTCGTGCCCGTCGCTAGGGGCTCTACTATGCTGGTCGTGCCCGTCGCTAGGGGCTCTACTATGCTGGTCGTGCCCGTCGCTAGGGGCTCTACTATGCTGGTCGTGCCCGTCGCTAGGGGCTCTACTATGCTGGTCGTGCCCGTCGCTAGGGGCTCTACTATGCTGTTCGTGCCCGTCGCTAGGGGCTCTACTATGCTGTTCGTGCCCGTCGCTAGGGCCTCTACTATGCTGGTTGTGCCCGTCGCTGGGGCCTCTACTATGCTGGTCGTGCCCGTCGCTGGGGCCTCTACTATGCTGGTCGTGCCCGTCGCTGGGGCCTCTACTATGCTGGTCGTGCCCGTCGCTGGGGCCTCTACTATGCTGGTCGTGCCCGTCGCTGGGGCCTCTACTATGCTGGTCGTGCCCGTCGCTGGGGCCTCTACTATGCTGGTCGTGCCCGTCGCTGGGGCCACTACTATGCTGGTCGTGCCCGTCGCTGGGGCCACTACTATGCTGGTCGTGCCCGTCGCTGGGGCCACTACTATGCTGGTCGTGCCCGTCGCTGGGGCCACTACTATGCTGGTCGTGCCCCGTGGCTGGGGCCACTACTATGCTGGTCGTGCCCCGTGGCTGGGGCCTCTACGACGCCCGGTCGTGCCCCGTGGCTGGGGCCTCTACGACGCCCGGTCGTGCCCCGTGGCTGGGGCCTCTACGACGCCCGGTCGTGCCCCGTGGCGAAAATTGTGGCAAGCAGCAGAGGGTCTGGGAAAAAATTGCCATAGAGGACATAGCCAAACAGCTCTGATAAGACACCACACAGAAAAACCCAGCAAGAGGCTACAAGGATGACGTATGATGTCACAGATGATACTGCTTTCTATTAGCCAGACAATACTAAGGACAATAGTGCCCTAGAAACTGTGATGCAATGTGACCCAGGCGCTGAACATGGACTGAAGACAGAGTGCCCACGGTATAGACTTACTGGCCTTAGTGTGCACCCCCACCATGCCTCTATGCCCCTGATTCCCAACCTGTGGCCGAGGGCTGCATGTGCCCTTTGTTATATGATATACAACCTTTTGGACCTCAGTCTGTAGTGGGAACATTGATTAGGGTAATGGCATTGATCTCTACAAGCCTCATGTAACATGTTCCCGGTTTTGTATTGTCTTCTGCTGCATATCCCCAGCCAACAATGTCTCCTGTCCTCACTCTCTGACCCTCATTTCCTCTATTAGGTCTTCAGTCTCTGACAGTCCTCTCAAGCATTACATATATTGAACATTATATGCGGCACTTTGGAAATGTCAGGGGCCGCATTCGAGGCCCCCTTTAGCTCATAAGTTGACAACCACTTCTCTATGCCATAAATTTCTGTACCGGTAATTTTGTTGAGTGGAGGCACAAAACACAATTCTAAGTAGTGTCAAAGTTTAAATCAATTTAAGGGGGAAAAATAGGGCTATTCGTTTGCGGATTTGATCATTTCCATCACATTGCATATAATTTAGATAAAAAAAAAAAAAAAAAAAAAGCAACAAATCCAAAGAAGCAATAACAAATCCAAAGCTTGTGTGGCCACCATTACTGGGGCACAGACAGCAAAAATAAAACCTGACGGGTTCTCTAATTCCTCTCTGTTATATCTAAAGCTTGAATATAAAATGTGCCTTTTTAGTTCTACTTTTAGGCAGGGGAGGACATCAAATGAGCGTAATGGGTTAATCATTAGAAAGCGAGCTCACTGTACAACGGCTATGGAAACTTTGAGCTGGTTAATAATTACGCGTTGTATACTCCCCTGGTGATGTCATTGCTCCTCCATCCAGCACAAGCCGTCCAAGTTTCCTAGGGTGGGCTCCGTCTGTCTGTACAACCCGTGTGGGAGCTGGCACGCGTCTTCTTGTAAATGTCGTAGTGACTTCATGTAAATGGCAGCTGGCAGCCCCCTTTGTTGGCCTTTCTGCTATATACACACCAACCATGACCTACCATGGGAGAGCGCAGGTGAACGCCGGTCCAACCGGGGGGCCCAGCGTTTTATTCGCACAGGCGTACTGATCCGTTTTCTCTTGCCGAAGGGTCATCTGCAGGTTCCGGAGATGCACAGGTGTTCTGTGCAGGGGGAGGCAGCTACACAAACCTGCATGGACCTCCACATCCATCTGTGCAGGTCCAATGGGCAGATATGTCCGCGTCCTGATCCATGCATCAGACCCACAGGATGCATGTGGAGGTCCGTGCAACCGGCTGCTTATCATTGATTTCAACAGGCTGCCTGCTCATCGGCGTGTTTTTACTGCCCCCCCCCCCCCAACCGCTCCCCCATAAGCCACAAAGGCAGCAGACGGATGTACACGTGCTGCGGCCGTGATGATTTGGTGCAGAAAAAATGATTCCCCATCACATTTGCCGAGCGTGACTCATTCAAACAAGTTGTGGTGCAGCTTTTTAGCTGTTAAAACAGGTGGCGAGGGTGTGACATAAGGGGCTTCCTCACCACCTGGCAAACACCCTCTGAAAAGCGATCCATTTTGGTTTGCTCTTCAGAGGGGGAAGCTCGTGTTTAATGAGGCCTAAGTCACCATGTCAAATTGCATATAATTGCAAAGGTATAAAGAGGTATTTAAACCCAAGAATGAAAACCGAGTAGCAATTCTTAATGGGATGAAGGCTGCTTCATCCCTGATGCACTAGACCAGGGGTCTCCAAACTATGGCCCTCCAGTTGTTCAGGAACTACAATTCCCATCATGTCTGTGAATGTCCGTTTTACAATGCCTCATGGGATGTGTAGTTCCGCAACAGCTGCACTAGACAAGAGATCTCCCGTGGGACATTGTTGCAGCAGTAGAAATCACACAATTACAAACTGGTGTATAAAAAGTAAAAAACTTTTATTGAACAAGTTTAAAATTGGCTGGTCTAGACACTTCACGTCTTGAAATTCTACCATTCCTACTATATACATATACTGCAAGGTACATGAAATTATTAATAGAAATTTGCATAACGACCAAGTCAAACCAACGCATTTGAACTTGTATAAAGTCTTCATCAGGGGTGAGGAAGTGGAAGCAATCGAATATATGAACGTGACTGGATGTCAGCCCAACCCAGACCTCAAGCCCCACAGAAGATCAACGGCTATTGAGAAGGCAACAGACGGCTTTCTCGCATTCGCTAATAGAAGAGTAAGAGGCCACAAAACTATTAGAGCTGGATGGTAGGTAACCACAGCAAAAAGGAGAGCATTCGCCTATAAAGCCACCCAGCATGGGTTGACAGCATGGACTCCACTTAAACCCAAGAATAAACATTTCATATATTTCAACAAATTTTTGTGTTTTTTGTTTTCTTTATTTTTACCTGAGGATCCGACAAATAAAAGTGGCCTCAATCTGGCTCTGTCCAGGCCATGTCACTGACACGTTTCGTCCCACCCGCTGGTCTTTAGCTGGATACACACTATAAAACTTTTGTTTGATTTCCTTTCGATTTACCTTCAACTGTGTAGTGCAAGGGGCCTGTCTGATTGCATACAAATTAAAAGTGTTTAGGTTTGACCTCATATTATATGGTTTTGGTAAATCTAAAGGAAAAAATCTAAAGATTGTATAGTGTGTGTATCCAGCTTTGACTTCTCCTCCATGACCAAGCGCTGTTGGCGTGAATCGTGTCGGGTGTGGCCTGGACGGAGGTAGGCTGAGGCTGCTTCTTCTATAGTGACTGTCGGGTCCTCATGGTGTGCGGCACTCAGTGGTGTTGCCTACCTTTCTTAAACTGCATGCATTTGAGCCAAGACAGGCTCTCCCCAGCCTGCACCCTCAGGATGAGTCCCTGGACTAGGACACACAGGCACCTCCTAGTTTTTTCAGTGTGGATCTGGCCAGTAACATGTCCTGTTCCATGGTGACAACACTCATCTACTGTACTGTATCTATGGAAGAATAGTGCTGTCACCTTCTGGCTGCTCTCCTTATTTGGACTGCAGAACACCTCCCTCTCCCCTTTCCTTCTATTCATAACATAGGTGTCCTAGATTGTAAGCTCTAACGAACAGGGCCCTCTAAATTCTGCCTGTATTGAATGATATTGTAATTGTACTGTCTGCCCTAACATTGTAAAGCGCAGTGCAAACTGTTGGTGCTATATAAATCCTGTATTATAATAATGATAATAGTAGTGGGCTGTTCTGTAGTTCATAAAAGGGAACTGATGACCTTGTTTAGGATTTCGGTTAGACACAAGCACATTGGGTTCCAGCAACGGATATGTTTTCTGTACCTGCTTGAAAAAAGAAAACTAACGCAGCCACCACGTCTGAGGACTGGTAAGCTGCAATATATCACATGCTTGTTCTTGGATTCAGGCTCTAATATATGGTTTTAGTACATTGCATCGATCTTGGATGGATGTCACTGACAGGTACACTTTGATGTACATGGAATGTTGTATTACGTGGCCCTTTTGCATTGTTTTCCAGCCCGTAGTGATATTGTTTAGTCTTTCCGCAGCACCTGTTTCCCTCGGAGGAAACGCTGGGATTCCATTGTGTTCTCTGGAGGATAGTGCGCCTTTAGAGTGATGAGGTCATAACACGAGTGACATCTGTGCTGCGCCGGCCTGTTAGAACATGTTGTTGTGTTATTGTGAGGAGACAAATCGAACATGTTCATGGCGGATATCACAAAGTCCGATCGTTAACGTCTGCTGAAGAGTTAAAGCTGAACTCCGGGAAAAACTAAACCTCCTCCCTTGTAGTGGGGCTGAGTTCATACTGTAAGGGTTAACTGCTCGTTTATGTCTAGGGGACCGTGTTAAAGCGGAGTTCTACCTATTTTTATAAGATGGTCTTACACTAAAGACCACCGCTCGTTATTGGATGGAGATATATATATATATATAGATATATATCTATAGAGATATAGATATAGAGATATAGATAGAGATATATATATATATGTATATATATGTATATATATATATATATATATATATATATATATATATATATATCTCTATATCTATCTATCTATCTCTATATCTATCTATCTATCTATCTATCTATCTATCTATCTATTAGATAGATAGATAGATAGATAGATAGATAGATAGATAGATAGATAGATAGATAGATAGATAGATAGAGCTATATATATATATATATATAGCTATAGAGAGAAGCCTGACTCCACTGATGGTTTTCCCTTGGTTGGAGTGGCGGCACCTGCACCCGATCCGATGGACGAAACTGTCTGGGGGGGGGGGGGGGCGACATTGCGGGCTCCCTGGACAGGTAAGTGTCCTTGTACAAAGTCAGCAGCTACAGTGCTTGTAGCTGCTGACTTTTTAAAAAATACATTTAATGCGGCTGGAACTCCACTTTTAAGAAGTTTTTATTAGCCACTCCTTCATGCGTAAAGACCGGTCACTGCATCCTTATCTGCCCGTCACTCCATTGGTCATCAAGACTGATTTGGGGTTTATTGTCCTGCATTATACGTGAGGATGCCAAGAGTTGGTACACTCCTGGAGCATGGGGGGGCGCCATCTGCTGGGGGTGGAGGGGTGGAGGATCCGATAAAGAAAAGTGCTTATACTGTCCCCTATACATACCTGATCCTCCACCCTACCACTTTCCGCAGACGCTGCCTCCCCAGGAGTGTACTGCCTCTTGGCATCCTCACGTCCATGGCAGGGCAATAGTCTCTATCAGTCTTGATGACATCAGGGGCACCCCTGTAGTGCCAGTATTGGGTGTTAAAGTTGTATTTAAACCCCCCCATTTTAAAAAATTTAAAAAATGTGTCACTGATAAGGACTTAACTTTCCTGATCTCCATTCCTATTTCTAGTCATTGACTCAGTTCTGAAACCAGTGGGGTGGGCAGAACAGCCAGGAAACTAGCATTTTCCGAATATCCGCTATGGAAGCCCCAAGTAGGCCTCATGTACACTGGCAGCTCCTAAACTTGAATTTTAGGAGCTTTTGGCTCCCCCCCCCCCCAAAACTCCTAAATTCAACTCCATAACGCTCGGTTCACATATATGCGAATTGGATGCGTTTTGAACCTCATCTGATTCACATAACATGCAAAATAACATTGATTTCTATTGAAGCTGTTCACATATATGCTGTGCATCTGCAGTGCAAATTTAAAAAAAAATTGTGCTTTATCTGAGCACTGCAGTGCAATTCGGGTGCAAATTCCAGGCTCATTGAGTTCTATGGGAACGCTTCTGAATCGCACGTGTGTTCAGGATTTCAGCACGGATTGTCTCCGTCTACAGGAGTGAACACCCTTTTTATCTACTATGTATTGGCCAGCAATGAAATCACAGCTGTGACAGAAATCTGGTCCTGATCCTTGCAAATTCACATCAGAACCGCATCAAAAATGCATCTGAACAAATTATTATTTTTTTTGCAGTGAAACGGACATACAATTCGCACTGGACATGTGTGAGCCCAGCCTAAAAGACTATGGGGGTTGATTTACAAAAGGCAAATAGACTGTGCACTTTGCAAGTGCAGTTGCACCAGAGCTTAGTAAATTGGGTAAAGCTTCACTCTGCAAATAACCCAATCACGTGCAAGGAAGAAAATTTTTTTTTTTTTTGCTTGCACATGATTGGATGATGGAAGTCAGCAGAGCTTCCCCCCTCGTGTACTAAGCTCTGGAGCAACTGCACTTTGCATAGTGCACAGTCTATTTGCATTTAATAAATCAACTCCTGTGTCCATGTACACACAGGCTTTTAGTAGAGTTTGCGTTTTAGGTGAGGCTAAATTTTAACTCCTTCTCCTGGGCATGGAATAATTGCGTTCAGGATAGGAATATTTTGACCGCCGGCAACGGGAAAACGCCAAACAGGGCAAAAAACTCATGTAATTCTCTCGTTTCAGGTTTATTTTAATAAAAAAAAAAACAATTAAAGCTTGGACTTGTTGCTTCTCCTTTGCTGGTTTTATGCTCTGCCTTAGAACCATGTATTGTCTGTCTGTACATGTAGGAATGGTTCTGTAGTGTGCGGCAGTACTGATAGTCACCAGGAGGTGGCAGCAGAAGCATATGGAGAATGGCAGGATGAGTCTCTGACTTTGCTGCAGTTATTGTGATTAGAAATGTTCTGTATTGTCTCTTCCCTCCGGCTGTTATCTGCAGAGATGGCGGAGAACTCTGAACAGGATGTCAATGTGTGACGAAAGGATTGCCAATAATACCAGTGTGTGCGTTTGGAATAATAGTATAGGTTTTGTTGTGGGTTTTTATTTTTATTTTTTCTAGGCCCCACATAAAAAAACGAATATAAAATGCATTTCTGGTGTTTTTAGAGCATGGCAATAAGTGACCTTTACTTTTTTTTTGACTTTCATTAGGCAAGTAACAAAATGCAGAATGCATAAATAAACTCATCAACGAGCATAGAAAACACACAAAAACCAACGGAAAATTCAAACGCAAAGGTGTGACCCCAGCCTGGTCACAATTTTATGATTTGCCTATCGGCTGCCATCATATATTTTTGATAAACACCTTTTTTTGGTCTAATTGCTATTTTAATTTAGTTTAGTGTTTTTTTTTTTTTGTTTTTTTTTTCTCCCCTCCCCCATTCTCTGACTTGTGTTGCCTTTCTTGCTATAAAGTGTTGTCCAATGTGGGTTTAAGGCCGGGTTCACACTTGTATGACAAATCATCAATGTTTCCCTATAAGAAAATCATCAATGTTTCTCTATAATAGCCGTCTTAACTGGTCCGACACAAGTCGGTCCGACTTTGAAAATGCTCCCTGCACTACTTTGGTCCGACTTTGATCCTACTTCAGCCCATTGAATATCACTGAAGTCGGATCATCGTGTTAACTGATTCGACTTTGACATGTGACTTGTGCTCTGAGGATCTTGAAAGGGGGAACTCCACACCAAATTAGAAAAAAAAAAAAACCGGGGTACCCCCCCTAAGGAAGGGCCTGGTATGGATTTTAAGGGGAACCTCCACGCTAAACAGCGTGGGGTCCCCTCCCCCCAAATCGGTACCAGATCCTTATCTGAGCATGCAGCTGGAAGATCAGGAAAGGGGGTGGGGACGAGCGAGCGCCCCCCCCCCCCCCGAACCATACCAGGCCACATGCCCTCAACATAGTGGGGTTGGTGCTTTTAGGGCAGGGGGGCCCTGCGCCCCTCCACCTCAAAGCACCTTGTCTCCATGTTGATGGGGGCAAGGGCCTCTTCCCGACAACCCTGGCCGTTGGTTGTCAGGGTCTGCGGGCAGGGAGCTTATCGGAATCTGGAAGCCCCCTTTAACAAGGGGACCCCCAGATCCCGGCCCCCCACCCTATGTGTATGTGTATGTATACCCATTCACCTAAAAAAGTGTCAAATAAAATACAGTACACAGGTTTTTAAAAGTAATTTATTAAGGCAGCTCCGGCGTCTCTTCTCTTACTTCTCCCCTCTCCAGCTCTTCTAACTTTTTCCGCTGATGTCTTCTGCCTCTCCGGTTCTCCCCTCTCCGGTTTTTCTCCACTGATGTTGTCTAACCCTCTCAGGTTCTTCTCCCTCTGTCTGCTATTTTTTTGGTGTGGGCGGTTCCCCTTAAAATCCATGCTAGCCTAAAGGGTCTGGTATGGTCGGTCCCACGCCGTTTTTTTTTTTATTTTATTTGGGGTGAAGTTCCCCCTAAAGATTCATACCAGACACAAGGTGCCTGGCATTGTCGGGATCCCCGTTCATTGAAGTCGGACGGATGTCGGACTTCAAGTTGCAGGGCAAAGTCGGATCCCCACAGTCGTACGACTGTCCTGTCGTACCAATGTGAACCCGGCCTAAAGTCCAACTATGGGCAAAAAAAAAAAAAAAATTCCCATGCAGTGGGGCTGTGCATTGGAGTCATTCTTTTCATGCAAAAACGGACCGTTCATCTGTTTTACATCCGTTTTTTTTTTTTTTTTTTCCATCCAATCCAGTTTAACGGATGAAAAATAGGGCTTTCATTCCTTCAAAAAAACGGCTGTTGGTGGGTGAAAATTGATTATCATCCGTTGTCGTCTGTTTTTCCACAGGAAATGCATTGATGTCTGATTTTCATCCGTCAACGGATGGATGAAAGAAAAACGGACGAACGTTCCGCATGTGTGAAAGGGGCCCAAGCCTCTGAAAGGAGGACTGTCTGGTGCCAATAGCTACCAAATTCTCCCCTTAGGGCCAGATCACATCTGTGTGGCGCATTGTGTTTTACATGCGTTTATCATTTGAACTCCTGTAGAGCGTATACATTTTGAGGAAAGCGCATCAAATATGCGGCATTGTGGACTTTGAAGGACGCGCTGCGCCTAAAACACACAGCTGTGAACAGGGCCCTATTCTGTGAGTGTAAGTGAGGTATTATGGTTGCTATCAGCAACACTGCTATGATTTCAGATATGGATAAAGGGTAGCAACCAATTAGATTCTTCGGAATAGCGTGGGAGACCGTGTCTGGTCACTGAGGGGACTGTGGGCGGTTTTATGTGAAGGTGGGAAAGTTCACAGGTAGGTTTGGAGAAAAGGGTGCTGCGAAGCTTTATTAAAGAGTTAGTTCACCTTTACCAAAAAACAAAAAAATGATTATGCAGCTAAGCGGCGTCTGTACATGAAATCAAACTGCGCAGCTCTGAATAAAGTTGAATGATGTCCTTGGTGTAGGCCATCTGTGTACCTCATGAAGCCTGGCTCAATACTCCCAGGGCATTGCCAAGTGAGGCCTAGTCATTACTTCTCTCCTCCTCTATGACAGCAATGAGCTCTGATGTGCTGAACTCAGGGCTACTGTATTGGGAGGATAGAGAGTGCATGAGAGGGGGTTTGAATCCACAATCTTACTCCTGTTATGGTAGAGGTGAGCAGTCACGACTAGGCCTCACTTGGCAATGCCCTGGGAGTGTTCCAGTCAGGCTTCAGGAGGTATGTAAAATGGGCTACACCTATAGCAAGGGCATTATTCAACTTTCAACCAGAACTGTACAGTTCTTATATATACACACACATACATCATGTGTATATATATATATATATGTGTACACACACACACACACACACACACACACACAAAACACACAAAACACACAACACACACACCACACACACCACACACACCACACACACCACACACACCACACACACACACAACACACACACATATATATATATACACACACATACTCTCCTCATCTGCATAGTCAGTTTTTTTTTTTTTTTTTTTTTTGTAAAGGTGAACTAACCCTTTCATATTGGTGGAATTTTGGAATGCGCGTTGCCCCCCATTGAGGTTGAGCACCACAAACTTTGGTTCTTGTAGCTATAAAGAGTTTTTAGATTGTGAACAGTTTGGGGGCCACTTAAAGGGACAGTCCTAAGGAAACTGCTGGGGCTACTTAAAGAGATGGTCCTTGCTGGTTCGAATCCCAACCATGACACTACCTGCATGGAGTTTGCATGTTCTCCCTGTGCCTGCGTGGGTTTCCTCCGGGTACTCCGGTTTCCTCCCACACTCCAAAGACATGCTGGTAGGTTAATTGGATCCTGTCTAAAATTGTCCCTAGTATGTATGAATGTGAGTTAGGGACCTTAGATTGTAAGCTCCTTGAGGGTAGGGATTGATGTGAATGTACAATGTATATGTAAAGCGCTGCGTAAATTGACGGCGCTATATAAATACCTTAAATAAATAAAATGAAACCTTTCCTGAGGAAAACGCGAGGGCTGTCGTTTTCAGGCCTCTCCTAAAAACGCTGGTTGCCCGGCTGTCATGCCGATCTTCTGACTTTGACTTGCATACGGGGCGTATGAGTGTAGAATGGGGCGTAGTTTTGTGCCCAGGAAGCCTAGGTGCTGCGTACAGCCGCTTAGACTCTGCATGGATGTTCACATATACACTCATGTAAACTTCTTGAATGAAGTCCTGTGGATGAGTGAAGCCTATGACGTGCCAACTGAAGGAGGCAGGTTAGACCCCTTTCACACTGAAGGTGGATTTTAGCGCTAGAAATGGTGCCTGTAAAGCGCCTGAAAATCGCCTCACCAGTGTGAAAGCCCGGGTGTTTTCACACTGGGGCGGTGCACCTGCAGGACATTACAAAAAGTCCTGCAAGCGGCATCTTTATACAGCGCTCCTAAACTGCCTTGCCCATTGCAGCGCTTCCGAAGCACCACCTGCAACACAGGCGATTTTAACCCTTTGGCCGCTAGCAGGGGTTAAAGGTACCCCACTAGCAGCTGAAAAGCTCAGCTAAAACGTCGATAAATTGCCGCTAAAACTTACTGCTAGCGCGGCCCCAGTGTGAAAGTGCTGTTAGTGAAGACTGGAGGGGAGCTGGCGCCTATAGCAGACAGTCTGGGTTCATCTTTCATCATCTATTAATGCCTTCAAATCCGCGCTATAGCCGAATTAAGGCTACAGCGCATGTCTGCTTTGCCGGGAGGCCGTCGGTAGACGTCCTCCCCTTTGCATACTCGCCACACCCCCCCTGAATGACACGCGCTGTGATCACCCCCCCGAGTCAATGAGACTTGGTTGATCACAGATCAGAGTAAGGGGTCGATCCCGACCCCTTACCATGTGATCAGGCTTTCAGCCAATGACAGCTGATCCAGTGATGTAAACAGAACTGACAGCGTGAGGAGACAAAAAAGCAGATCATCGGCTTCTGTTGAAGGGACATTGGTCCCGAAGAGGAAGAGGCAAAGCTGCCTCATATGTGCCCACCAGTACCACCTGCCAGTGCCATGAATCAGTGCCCACCAGTACATAAGTACCAGCAATCAGTGTCGCCTATCAATGCCCACCAGTGGTGCCAATCAGTGCCACCTAGCAGTGCTGCCTATCAGTGTTGCTTACCAGTGCCCAACAGTGCCAGCTATCGGTGCCACCTATTAGTGCCCTTCAGTGCCGCCTTATCAGTGCCCATCAGTGCAGCCTCATCAGCGTACATCAATAAAGGAGAAAAATTACCTGTTTGCAAAATTTATTAACAAAATATAAAACTGTTTTGTATTTAAAAAATTTTCAGTTTTTTAATATTTCTTTACACAAAAAATAAAAAACACAGAGATGTTCAAATACCACAATAAGAAAGCTCTATTTGTGGGAAAAAAATGATAAAAATTACATTTGGGTACAGTGTTGTATGACCGCGCAATTGCCGTTCAAAGAGTGACAGCGCTGAAAGCTGAACATTGGTCTGGGCAGGAGGGGGGGTTCAGGTGCCCAGTAAGCAAGTGGTTAAAAATAAAATAAAACCTGTTTGCTCTGGTATACAGCGCCATGTCTACTTTAATATTAATTGATCAGTATTGGAATATAGGAAAAATCAGCAATTGGGTTCACCTTCACCCTGCCCCTTGTAGCGGTTCTGCATCCTTCTAAATGGCGTTAAAACCTCTGCTAATGCAAGGATATGAGAGGAGAATGGCTGCAGTCACTTGGCTAATCTTTATTTCAGAGAAACCACATTGATTTCTCCTTCCTCTCAGTGCGCATTACAGGTTGTGGCCTCTCTGTGCGGAGGATTACATCATGGTAGAGATGACAAACGATGGACGCTGCGCTTCTTCTGCAGGCATTGTATTACATGGAAATGCATCCAGACTGTCATTTTAATTAATCTCCTGTGTTTTTATATGATGCTATAGAGGCACTCAGGTGGAACTGATCCCGCGCTGCCCCGCTTCTTCTCCTCCTTTCCGGTTTCCTGTGTTAATTGGCTCGGTGTAAAGTTTTTATTTTTTTATTTTTTGTCTGGGAACAACCTTCAAGAAAGGCAAAGTGACTGCAGAGTTTGCGATTGGTGGGAGCTGTATGCAAATCTTGACCTTTCCATTAGAAGTCTAACTTGGCCCCTCCTACTTCTGTGCTTACCTGTCTTTAAAGTGATGCTAAACATAATTTTCTATCCTCCAAAAATAATCCATACGCATCCACTACTTAATGACCCTGTAATCTCGTTTTCAGGAAATGGTTGCACCGTGAACCGAGCGATCAAAGACCGCTGATCGCTCAGTTCTTGGTCTTCAGTGACTTGTCAGTCACCAGCTCCCTGCTCTGCCCCTCCAGTGCTCACTGGAGCTCTGTGCTGTGAGGGGGGAGGGTGCGGGGCACTGAGAGGCTGAGATGTTAAAGTCGGGATCTCTCCAGAGCCTGGACCCTCTGTTGGCTATATACGGATCGCAGAGCGAAGTACAGTCCTGTGATCTCCCAGCTTTGGCCCTACTTCTTCTCCTTTAGCCCTGGTTCACAATGATGTGATTCGGCATGCGTTTTGACAGGTCAAATCAGCACTGCACCGATTCCCAAAAGTAGTTTCTGTACTAGTTTTGGCGATTTCAGGTGCGATTTTTCAATAGGAATCTGTGCAGGAAACCACACAGATGTCTCTGAAATCGTTGGACTGAAGTGCGATAATGAAATAGTGCGAGTTTAGCTGAACTTGCATGATTTCAATCCTGCATCAATGTGAACTAGGGCTTAAGAACACATCAAGGAGAAGGCAGAGGCAGTAGCCAGGGGGGTGTACACATGCTGCGGACGCAAAGCTTTGCCTTGCAGCCAAGACAGGAATTATACCCTATGTCTCTTTCAAGTGAACGGGTGCCACTGTGCAAACGCCCCGCAACCATGTGCAATGCACGCAAGTGCGATGCGCTACTGTTGGGTTCAGGTTTCATTCTGCTCTTTGCTCCCATCCTATGGCTAAGCCCAAGTGGATGGGGCGAAATGCGTCAGCTAGCGTGGTGCATGTCCATGGATGCTGGAATAAGGAGAAATACTAACCACCTTCTGCTATCCAGGAAGGTCTTTCCAGCAATGTGACTGGCCCCTGCCGCCTCCTCACTAAGCCACTCGCAGCCACGCTTGCCACTCGCCATACCATGCAGGGCTAATAGCCTTGCCTTGTACATGACACCGGGCACTGCCCACAGATCAGAGCTTTGGGGAGAAGAGGGCTTCACCAGAGCTGGCCAGAATGAGGGTTTAGGGTATTTAGTAATGCCCGTTCCTCTACCACAGTGGTTTCACACCTCAGTAATCAAATACCCCCAACAGGCCAGGCCCTTAGATAAAACAGCTGTCATCAATGCCAAACCATTGACATTGGTTTAAAGCACCTGTCCAAGGGTGAAGGAAATCCTGAAAACATGACCTGTTGGGGATACTTGAGGACTGAGGTTGGGATCCACTGCTCTACCGCCAAGAACTAATGAATATTTAACCCTTGCAGTGCCAGGGGGGCCCCACTTCAAGGTCAGATCTTCTTTCTAATGCCTGGACTGGGCCTTTTTAGATGTCCTCACTGACCAATACAAATATAACAAATTCCTAGAAGGTGGGGCCAAGCTCACAATTTGTAGGAAAAGTTCAGATCTGTGTGGTTTCAGTTTTGTAGATCACCAGAACTGATGACCGTTTCGCCGTGCGGTTTTCAATGACTGTGACTTCTGCTTTTGCTCTCTTACATTATCTGCTCGGTTTAAGTCCTCCGGGTTCAGGATGAGTTCATTTTAATGAGAAAGTACAAAGTCTCTTCAGTAAGCGCATATTCTGATTTTTCTTTTTTTGTATTTCTCTTTGTGATTTTCTGATATTTTATTTATTTTTTTTTACTTACTTTCTCCTCCATTATTTTTTCGGTATTGTATTTAATAGCAAAAAGTAGGGCTTGCTTGCTTTAAAAGCTCCAGACCCCATTCACACGGCTGAAGGTACCACAGCGATGTAAAGCAGGGGTCTCAAACCGGTGGCCTTCCAGCTGTTGCGAAACGGCAAGTCCCATGAGACCTCGCAAAGGCTGACAGTTACAAGCATGAATTCCACAGGCATGATGGGATTTGTAGTTTCGCAACAGCTAGAGGGCCACCAGTTTGGGACCCCTGTTGTAAAGTCATACCCCAGGTGATGGGGGTTTTTACAGAAGCATATAGGGTGGTGATGATCTAACTCAACCTATCTGAACCTTTTCACCCCAGAAGACCCCTAAAATAATTACCAGGTCTTGGAAGACTCCTGCTCAAACCAATCTATTGGGGATCCATGGAGGAAAAGTGTCCCTTAGATTGATGGTCAGTGTGAAGAATGTCCCACCTTACAGGCAACTTATTGGTGCTATGACATTGGCACCATCAAGCTCCATTAAATGGGAGGTCAATCAACCAAAATCCAAGGAACCCCTAACCATCTCTGGGGGAACCCTTGGGGTTCTACGGAACTCCATTTGAGCCTAATCTTGAGGACTTACTTCTGGAGGGATGGTGGCATAGGACAAGGCCTTTCTGGTCTTTCCTCTACACTGCACTGCAGCCACTTGTACAATATATAGGAGTCGACTTTGTAGGACATTCCGCTCCAGTTCAATAAAAGTCTGTCAGTTTTATGCCGCGTACACACGAGCGGACATTACGGCGGACTTTGCCCGGCGGACTTTTCGACGTACTTTCCGACGGACTTTGTGAATGAACGGACTTGCCTACACACAATCCACCAAAGTCCGTCGAATTCGTACGTGATGACGTACGACCGGACTAAAACAAGGAAGTTCATAGCCAGTAGCCAATAGCTGCCCTAGCGTGGCTTTTTGTCCGTCGAACTAGCATACAGACGGCGGACTTTTCGACCGGACTCTATTTCAACGGATAAATTTAAAACAAGTTTCAAATCTAATTCCGTCGAACTTTTGAGAAAACAAAGTCCGCTGGAGCCCACACACATCGAATTGTCCGACGAAATCCAGTCCGCCGGGCAAAGTCCGCCGTAATGTCCGCTCGTGTGTACGCAGCATTAGCCTGGGTTCACACTGATGCGGTGAGATGTGGTTCGATTTTTATTTATTTTTTTATTTATTTATTTTTTTTTTAATTTTTTTTTTTGATGTGGTTCGATTTTACATGCCATTTGGTGTGCCAGTGCAGTTCAATTTTGCGGTGCGTTTTCAGATGTAGTTCTCACAGCTATAGAGCTTAAAATCGCACCACTCCACACTAAACTCACACAGGACCCTATTTTTTAACCGCACCAGAATCGCATCTGTGAACAGCCTTCGTAGGAAGCAATGTTTTTGTTCACTTAAAATGTGTTCTGGGAGGCATAATCGCATCAGATTTGCATAAGTGTGAACCGGGACTTAGGCTGGTTTCACATATATGCGAATTGGATGCGGTTTTAACCGCATAACATGTGACTGTGACCCGATTTTCAATGGAGCCGGGTCACACCTGTCTGGGGCGCG